>CM020218.1:13369874-13982017 GCA_009819775.1 Phoenicopterus ruber ruber | reverse complement strand
TAAGGTCAATAAATAATTTCCTTTTCACTAGTAAAGAGAAGAGTGTGAAATTAATTATTTTTATGTCCTCACTAACTTGCTAATGTAAACCCTCTGTTTAGAATGCAAGAACATATTAGAACCAGCAAATTTACTGCATGCAGTGAGTTAATAGAAGGACTGAGATTCCCAGCTACTCACAGGAGTTTTCTTAAAAAAAACAAGTTTTTTACTGTAACTTGAACTTATAACTGAACTGCACTTGGGGGACACGGCATGACCTTATCAGACTTGTACAAACCTATCTGAGAAAAAAAAAATTAACAGGCATTATGAATATGAATTGTGCTCTTCATGTCTTCAGCTAAGGCTTTCAGGCATGCCAAACCGTGCTCCTTTCTAGATGTGCATATGTGCCTCCAGCAGACGTGGCACTGACTTCGTATTTGGAACCGAACATAACTTTACCTCTGGTGTGTCCCCACATGTTCACAGATAAAAAGCAATGCTACACGAAGAAATGCAACTCATGGTATAACAGACAGAAGTTGAAGACTTCATCACTGTCAAAAGTGGTGCTGCTTACTCGACAGCTAATCGATACTGATGCTGGCAAAATAAACCTCACAGTGCCAACACCAGGCTTTTTAAGACCAGAAAATTTAATCAAGGCACTGGCAAGAATCTTTTCAATCTATCTGACTGCTGTGTATAACCAGTAATATATACAAGTCCATATAAACACACACACACAATTATGTATCCTGCCAACTATATGAAAAACTATGTCATCTTTGACCGCAGGTCAAGGTGAGGCTCTACAGAGAAATTGATAAATAAAGCTGTTTAAAACCTACCTGAACTCTCATGTTAGGAAAAGGGCATTTGTGGGTTTTGTTTTGTTTCGGGTTTTTTTTTTCCAAACTTTTGAGTGGAAACCAGAAGCTGATGAATAATGTCCCTAGAAAATGGTGCTTATAAATAATGACACAAGTAGTTAAGTATTTATAGAGTAGTAATATAAAATAAAATAATATTCAACATCCTACTAAGGAACACTGCTTCTAGAAGTCAATGACAGTTCATAATTTTAATGGAAATTTAGCAGTTCTCAAAAAGAGGCCAAGGGAATCTATAAATTCCTTTATCTTGAACACATTTCCTTTACTCTCTTTGTGATTGGGATATACTGCAAAATTATATATTTTAATTGGTAGATTTTTACAGCTAGTGTTATCTGTACTTTTGCTGAAGCACCCTTCAAGATTATAGCCTAAAACTGAAAAAGTAAGAAATTCTTTTTATAACTCGATTAAAGGAAAAATAGATTAATGACAGATATGCTGTACACATTTCAAGTTTATTCCGATCTGACTAGTTAATCAATATTTTCATTCAAAAATAATAGCAATAAACTCACAATGAATTCCATGAAAGATTCACCTGTGAATTTGGTTTTCATTGTTGTTTTGTTTTTAAGCATAGCATTGAAAAGGTGAACAAATCAGACTACTACTGTCAGTCAACACAGGGTGACTTTATGGTAGCCACGTATTAGCTTAAACGACAGAACTATATTTAACCTGAGAAGATAGGGTCCCATTTATGTAATCCTGCTTTAGGAGCTTCTAATGAGTTACTGCAGCCTAACCCAGATATGCCTGCCAGCAAGTCCCCTGCTCTTTCACGTCAACACGATAACGAGAGTACAATTTCATTGTAAAAATCGCTGCACAGCACAAAGAACGCTCTTGTTAAACATGTTGATCATCAATATAATCAGCAACCTAAAAATAAACTTCTGCCTAATTTAACTCATATTTGTAACACAGCAGCTTTGTTTTTATTTGTATTTTATTTGTTATATAGCCATAATCACACTGTTACTAAGAAGAGATTCCTGAGGCAGGGGAATAAGTAGTCGATGGAATTAGGTAAGTAAAGAAATTGGTAAGTTCTTTGACACTAGAGCCTTCACAGAGAGAGCAGATGCCTACGTTTACACGTTAATGAATGCGTGCAGAAATTACTGAAAGATGCTTTAGGTCTCAAATTATATGTTAAGTGAGTTATCGCAGTGGCCTTGTTTTGCTTTAAAAATCTACCAACAAGAATGCTCATCCATCTTAGAAATGTCTTCATCTTCTAGAGAGCATCCGCTGAGAGTCGGGCTTCCCCACTGGCGAGTCCTGCGTTCAGCCACCTGTCTCGCACACACATATGGCACCTGGGGACAGCGGGGGCCAGGGCGAGCGTCGGTCACTCGGTAACATCTGCCACCGATCAAAAGTGGCATTAATGAAATTCTAAAAGGAGTTTAGTTCACTCCTTCATGCTGAAAGACAGCTGTAGCGACAAAAGGTGTACGTAAAAAGCAGCACATTAAGATTATAGATGATAAAATGGAGCAGGGAAAAAGATGAAGCTTTTCAGAACATGCTTTTTGACCCAGGTCACCTACTGTAAACACCTTGCCAAATGCAATCACAGTACTGTTTCAGATCAAGCACAGCATGAAATGTAAAACAGCGATGTAAGAAACAAGGACAGGAATAATAAAAGGCCCAACTACAAACAGAAGAAAAAAATTAAGAATTCCTCATTATGGTTTGCCATTGCATCACACACTTCGGTACCTGTTGTTTCTAGGTTTGGCTATATTTAAAGGGTTGTTAGCTTGAAGATCATCTCAAAAAATGATCATAATGCAAAAAATTATATCTGTATAAAAATAGTTTGAATTTCAGTGTCACTAGTTGCTTTCTTTACACTGTGTCTACTGACACTGTATATACAGGAAAAGCAGTAAAAATGCGGTTCAAAGAGCTGTAGTTTCAGATCACCACATTTTCTCCGGGGCATTGCAATGCCTTTCTCTGTTGCTGTATCAGGTCCACAGATTTCGAGATTCAGAGAACAATTACTATACCAGGAGTGGAGACATGGCATTCCCAAAGCCAAACAAGGCCAATAGACCATAAACATAGTATCTTGGCTTCAAATGCTAATTATTTCTCTGCAAAGCTAAGGCTATAGTCCAGTGAAAAGTTCTTCCAATAATTTAGCTCTTCACAAAGGAAACAATGAGGAGCCTCAATGAAAAACAGTTTACATTTATTTTACTTAAATATTTTATAAAAAAAAAAAGGGGGGGAAAAAACCCACACAATTAATGGCCTCTTGTTAGCAAAAGAAGAAAAGAACACAAAGCTTATGGGAAGAAGGGAAGAGTTGCACCAGGGGGAGGTTCAGATCAGATATTAGGAAAAGTTTCTTCACCAAAAGGGTTGTCAAGCACTGGAACAGGCTGCCCAGGAAAGTGGTTGAGGCACCATCCCTGGAGGTATTTAAAAGACGGGTAGATGTGGTGCTTAGGGACATGGTTTAGTGGTGGACTTGGCAGTGCTAGGTTAATGGTTGGACTTTATGAATGTAAAGGTCTTTTCCAACCTAAACAATTCTATGATTCTAGAACAACAGATTTGATGACTGGCAGTCTGAGCCCTTAGCTTGTTTAACTATTACATACAAACAGATCAGAGATTTTGTTCTGTGATGGGAATGAGACAGAACGTGAATCCCATTATCTTTTTCACCATGTGGTGCACCTATCAATTAAGGCACTGTTTCCGCACCATCAGAATGCAATGTAAACACCTCGTCATGCACCCTGCCTGCTATCCAAGTTTTCTATGAAGACTTCTGTTGCCAAGATTTTCTTGCCTTAAGCTACTATCTGAAACATGGAAAGCTGCCCTTTGCGAAAGTGGAAAAGAAACATGAAAAGGAAGCAGAAGATAATTTCCTTCTGTTTTCCTCTATATTCAGCAGTTAACCTGTTACTTTAAATCCTTAGAATTTAAAACAGAAAAATAGTAGTTAAATATGACAGCATTTGAATGTACCTCAAAAGTTGCAATATTGTACATCATCTCCAATCTATCAGTAATTTTGATATTGGCTTGCTGGCTCACATGAAACACATTATTTTAATGCAACTCAGTCTGGGAGAGAGGGAGACATCAATCCTGTCGCATACCTGGTCATTAGGATCAATTGCACAATAAGGGCCAGATGCTGAACCATCTCACAAGCACCGTTCACGTAGGGCTTTGTCTACATCATATACTGCATAATGAGGTGAAAGATAGAGGAGAAAAGTCTAAATATCATTTTTTGATAAATGTTGCTTTGATAAACTCAAGGACTTATTTTTAGCATTCTTCCCAAGCTGAAGAAAGCTAATCTATATGGCCAAGCAGCAAACAATACGATCAGTGGAAAACCTGGCATTGAACAGTGACTCAGCACGTGGACTGAGCCTCAAACACTGGATAATAAATTTATAACATATTTAAAATTTATAAGGCTGGTTACACTCACTCAAAGAGAAAAAGAAAAAAAAAAAAAAAAAAAAAAGAGTAGTGAGCCCTGATACTAACTAAAAGCAAAATCAGAAATTAGAAAATAAGTAGCTTGCTATTACCAAGAAAGAAAAATGGTCACTTTTCCTAGTGTAAGGGTAATTCAGAAAAATTTCATTAAACAAAACCACTGTAAGTTCTCTCGAATTTTAAAGTCGTCCAACACCACACAATCTTCAAGTAGAAAGCTGATGTTGAATTCAGACAGATAAATCCCATGTTTAGCAGCAGTAAAATTTATCATGAAATGTTTTTCTTTGGCATTATATGGGTAGATTTGAACCTGATATTGAAATTTATGATTAAAATTGCATAATATATATACATATTATGAATATTAATAAAAGTATATTACACAAATGCACATACAGATGATCTGTGTAGACTAAAATGTATATTCCATCCTACAGAGACAGATAATCTCAATGGAAGAAAATAAGCAATTATGTAAAAAGGAAATGTAGAATGAAACAGGTATCAGAAAAAGCTGAAATTCAAGTTAAACAGAAGGCTTAGGTGCTTCATGAAGAAAGGAGGAAGAAAACTTCAATAACTGAGAAATCATGCTATGAAAGAAGAGGAGGAGGAGCAACTGAGTATAAAATAATTCACAGATTATTGTACAGAGACAGGAAATATCTGAATATAAATACTACTTCTGAAAAACAGAATGAGTTTTAGCTTTGCATTTGCTAACACTGCTAAGAGCTCCAACTTACGTACAGGTCAACATTATGAACATGGCATTTTGCTGCTGGCTTAGTATCTCACGTAGAGGGATGACAAAAGAATTTATTCCTTTCCTGCCATGTGGATAGGCAGAAGGATAACTAAACAACCACCAGTTTTGAGAACTCCGCTTTCTGCATTATCAGGAACAGGATGATAGTTTTGTCTCCTTGACATACTTCCACAGGAAGTATTCCAAACACAGAAACAGCAGATCAAACTCCTCTGCCATTAAAAGATTAAATAAATCTCTGTACAGAGACTATTATTCCCCACACATATACTCAGGAACAGAAGCAGAGTCAAATTCTGATCCAGCTTGCAGATTGTCTTTTTGTCAGTTGCAGTGATGTAGGCATCAATTCTGTAGCGTATGGCATAGCGTCACTACAGGTATACACAAGGCAAAATCATGCAAGTGTACAAGTTTGGCCACATCTTGCAGGTTAAAGCCCCCATGCAACCCAACATTATTAGAAATGCTATAAATTTTTTCTTTTCTTGCAATAAAAAACATTTCTTGGAACACAAACACCACAGCATTTGCACATCTACTCCAACATTACAAAACCAGACAAAGAAGTGCAAAATTTAATTGAACTACTTAAGTAACGAAGCTTTGATATTTAATTGATTTGCTTGAAACTGTAAATTGCTAAAAACCAAAACATTATTTTAACCTGACAGTCCAATAGAGACCAATATTTCTCACTACACTGCAAGCTTATTCTAAGCTGGTTATTAGCACAAACACTACTAACAGCCTGCAGAAAAGAAATCTCAGATCTCGAGCTGGCTTGGAACCTCAGCTTGCCATGGTTATAGGCTAAAGCTTCATTTTCACAGCTGTATAAGTACTACCCAATCCAGTTTGAAGCCCAGACAACAGCACCAAGGGCTGACAGCCTTCAGTGCCAACCTACAGCTCTCTAAGCCTGTGTTTCCTGTAACTCGTTTCCCACGTTCCTCTTGGGTTCAGCTATTTATTAGTTGACATGGATTTAAACAGCATTTAAGTCTTTAGCCACATGGTTGGCGCTATTTCTCCAACACCCTGCTCATCTACATCAAACAACCCCAGATACTGCAATGCAGAATGATACTAGCTGACCAGAGAATTGCAGTATATATTGCCCCAATGTGGTCCATAAGCCTTGAGACAGTACAGAAGATGATGCTGGGATATGCCGTAAAAATCTCTGAAGAGATGAAAACTCCATAATGGCTAGGATGAAGTCTCTCTAAAAGGATATTAAGCTAGAGAGCATTTGGTCTTGTACAACTGGCTCTAATTCAAAGGGGGCAGAAGTGGCACTAGAAGAGACTTCTCTGGCAAGGAGAGAAGAAGAGCAGGAGCAAACCAGAGGACCTGCAGTCAGAGACTTGTGACTGGGTGTGCAGGGCCATATTCCAAAGGGAATCAGTTTTGCTGTCAGAGAGCTATAACATCTCAGCTGAGCACACTGAAAATATTTGCCTGGGAAAAAAAGAGGAAAAAAAATCGGCAACTACTCTACAGTTTTCCAGAGAGGAAATTATTAATAGTCATTGAAGGCTTGTAACACATGGTTTACAAGCCATGTCCCTGCTCTTGGCATTTTGTTTAACCAGCTTGCAATCCGATTTTATGTGCTACCCCAGAAAAGTCACAAGACGGCAAACTCCAGCATATTACAGGTCTCTAAGTTGATATCAGGTTAAAGCCTATATGGAGAAGAGGCCTGCAGTTTGCTTCAACGGATTTAGAACACGATCAGGCAGACTCCCACCCTCCCCAAAATTCATTTTAAGACGAAATGTTTATCATGTCTGTAACAGTGGCTTGTACAAAGACAAAAGTGAGATATCCCTGCCCCCCCCCCCCCCCCCCCCCCACGCCCGTGGAGTGGCATATGTGCTATTTGCATAGCAAGTTACAATGAGGACAGCCATGGTCATGATCACGTACCAATGGTGTTTGTATGCAGGGCCTTCAGCCAGCTAAATGCATATGGCATGCAGCGTTTCCACCAAACACCTTGGAGCCAAACACAGTTTCACGAGCCACAGCAAAATGAACAAGAAAGTTCTCAAAACATGAAGAAAGACAATCTGATATGTTATTTGGAGGAAGTTAAATCCTATTTGCCAAAAACAGATAAGAAAGACCTCAGCACCCAACACAACATCTGAGGATTTCCACAGTGATACTCTTGAAGAAGACTCTGTGGTCAGCTGAGACCTATAAAAATATCAGCATTATTCTTTCCTGCTTATGTGCTCCATGCAACGTGAAAGCTGTAGGCATACACATGTTACTGATAGAGTAATTCAGAAAGACCAGTCTCAAAACCTACTTTCTTCATTGGTACAGTAGCCAGGAGCACCACCTGTGCAACTGACTGCAGCCTTGCACCAAACACTGCCTTTCCCATACTGAACTGGAAGCTCACAGACATGTAGGGAACTGATAAACCAGCACTCACAGGGCAATAGCAACTGCCTTTATTGCCTTAGCCATCTCACGGGCATATTCCAGCACAGCAACGATGAGGAAAACTTTGCATGCATACACTATAAGAATTCCCCTGCTTCAAATGCACAGCCTTTTCTTGGCATCCAAACTCTACTACGCAGTGAGTGTACGCTGCCTGTCCTGCACCCAAAGTGTCCGTCTAGCAAGAACCTACAGCAATTCTCAATACTGGCAAAATCACATAGCCAGTAACTGTGTTCTGCCAGGTTAGTATACAGAAGTTCCCCCCGTGACCTGTCAACACCTCTGAGGTTCAGAAACAAACATAGAATTGCTTGTGTATCATCTCCAGTGCCTTCTACACATACAGTGCCCCTTCTGGAAAACTTCATCCAGGCCTGAGGTCAGCCACCACATAGAACAGACTCAGACAGAGAGCACATGCAGTTGGAAGTGAAACACATTGCTGGATTAAGAATACTGCTCCCCAGAAACACTGAAGCTTACTGACAAAATGCTAAGAAAAAGTTCTAGAGCAGTTCAAATGAGAAGGGTTTACCGCTTGAACTCACCTTGAACTGGTGACAAAACTAAGCACAACCAACGAAGTCCTAGCGATGCAGGCATGGATCACAGGAAGCTTTGTGACATGGATGTTCCCAGGCAGGTTTAATGAGTTTCAGAACTACCAAACAACTTGATAGAATTTATTCACATTCTAATTCACTAACATACTGGGTTAGTTTTATACTAGGAAGAAAGTCTGTGCACCCTTTCAATTGCTAAAGTTTTGGACTGTGGCCCCAAGGTCACATTTGTCTCTCAAGACACATACAAGCACCCACTTATAGCCCCACTTTTCAGGGCAGGTTTCACCAGTCAGAAACACTTGTGGTGTGGGCCATTCTAAAAGCTGAAAAAAAATCTGACTTTTAGACTTCACTGCAGATTAAAGAGAGATATATATGTATTCAAACTCCCCAAAACTGTAGCAGCTCTTCCCATGCACAGCCGTAAGGCTGTTGGTCACAGTCGCAACGAGTGTAGCTACTACAGTCAACTCCTCTGCCTTGACTAGTTGTTATTTACATCCAGTGTAAATCCAGAACACATGCAATAAAGTTGATGGGTGTATGGATGACAGATCCATGTTATACAGACTGTAGCTGAGATCAGAATCAAACCAGTCAGTACCAAGAGGGTTCTTATTTTTCTATTTAAAAAGCCACAACCATTGCAGGAGAGAACCCATGACAACACTTGTATCACCTGTGGGGTGGGGTATACCTCAGGCAATATAAACCAGGAAAAATAAAAAATGGTCTGTGTAATTCAAGAAGTCTCAAAAACATGAGTTTCCCATTGTACAGTTCCATTACTAAAGAAGAGCTCTAAGCCTTAAATTAATGATTCCTTCCCCATATGAAAAAAAATGTTATAGCAGAAAACAGAATGACATGGATTAAGCTGTGCAGAACATCCATTCCTCCATCACGAAAAAGCACACAGCAAAATAAGAGCATGTAGCATTTTGCCATCAACAAAGCTGCCTACACAGACGCCCACTCTTTCTTATTTTCTCTGCAGCATATTCTTTTAACTCACTCATCTTCTGCATCTTTCTCACACTCATTGACTTACCCACTTTCCATACAGCTTCTTCAGATGGGTTTTCACAAGAAAACTGACCATGGAAATAGTTATTCTCTTACAGTCAGTTCAGAATACATCATCCATTTTAATCTTTCCCTCTCCCAATGTATTTATATACCAATAATTTCCTTGAGAAACAGAGAGGTTATTCCAGGGTATCTGAAATAACTAGAGCAAGATAGTTATTCCGCAGATCTAAGCTTCACGCTGTGATAGATTCATGCATTTGGTCCCACCTCCCAGTAAGGAGCTGGCAATTACTGCATTCCAGTGCAGGACCATGGATTTTTTCCAGCTCCCTTATTCCACGTGCCAGTTACAGCTGATTGTGGCAGCTGAACCACTAATGCATTTTTGCATCAGATGCAAAAGACCTAAATATACTAGACATGAAAGAGCAAACCTGCAGTATATTTTGCTTTTTCTGCAGATGAGAATTACTGTTCTTGACAATCATGGTATTTAAAGCCTGCTTTACCGACATCCAACAGGATTTTAGTTTTACAAATCTAAATCTGTAAGAAATGCACAGTATTTATTACCTACAGTGATACGGGGACACCTCCCTCTAAAATTTGTAGATAGCCCTCCTTTTCTAAGTTAGAAACAGCAAATAATTAGAACCCTATGTTGCTTTTGTGCTCTTTGAAGGATTAGCCTCACTCAATTCCTGGACAATATATACATTAAGTACACTAAGTACTCTGATTACAGCTTAAACACTGTTTAAATCAGACACATCTCCAATACATCCTCTCTTACAGCATAATCTGGCATTATTATGAAATTATTTTATAGTGCTGGTATGCAGGAATCTTCTGTTTCATCCAGTTCATCAGATATACTGTCTCCACAAACATATCTACTTATCTGTATGCTAATCCTTTAAGTATTTTCTGAGTGCACATTTGTGAACGCATACAAAAATTCCCAGCATTTACAGTTTTTACTCTCAGAAACCACTGGTTTGTTACCCAATAGCTAGATTCCTAATAGCTAGCTAAATAGATATACTAAATCGAGCTCAGATAGATACAATCTAACCATGGCTATGGTCATGGTTCCCCACTGTGGTGCAGAAATAGCCATCTATCTTCATAGAATCGTAGAATGGTTTGGGTTGGAAGGGACCTTCAAGATCATCTAGTTCCAACCCCCCTGCCATGGGCAGGGACATCTTCCACTAGACCAGGTTGCTCACAGCCCCATCCAGCCTGGCCTGGAACATTTCCAGGGATGAAGCATCCCTACCTTCTAGCCTAGAAGCCATCTAGGAAAGGCTAAGGGGAAAAGATGGGAAAAAGAAAAAGTAGAAGAAAAAAAAAATCAGGCTTTCTTACACAGTGGACAATAGCAAAAAAAAAAAAATCTGCAAAAAACAATATATACACAAAATATTTGTTATTAACATAAAGGCAAAGTTGGTAAAATTAACATACAGCTGAGTGCAGGAAACCTTTGGTTTTTACTGCAAGAGGCAGTAATAGCCCTGACTTCCTGGCTGGTAGAATGTAGAATCTAAAAAAATCCTGAGAAATGCTCATATACGATGGCAATCCATTAAAAACAAATGAACAAAATAAAACAAAAAAAATTAGAAAACATTAATGATGGGATATAATGAGATGTCAGGAAAAAAAGAAATAGCCTAAAAATATTCCCTTTTCAAGGTAACTCATTGCAGAGAATACAAGCTAATGCCATTCAACAATGAAACTGGTAAAAAAGGCTCATCTCACCTTCCCAGTCAAGTATCTAGGTCTTGAGTTCTGAAGCAGAAGCATTATCTTCGAGACTTCAACCCTTCTTACAAATGCAGTTTGAAATTGGCCAACAAATGCAAAAATTAGTCATAGGGGACTAAGAAACAGCAGAAGCATTTAAGCCTCATTTCCGTAGGAAGCCAGGCTACAGCAAATGTAATTAAAGTTTTTAGTAAGAGTTTGCCATTTTACTAAAAGACTCAGAATTACCAGAACAGACACTAAGTGCTGGGGCACAGCATCCCGTCCTCCCTCCCCATCCTACGTGGCAGTGGCCAAAGCCTCATGCAAAAGCTAATAGGATGATTATCTTCTGGAAGGATTATGCTGCGCAGAGAAGGTGAAGTCTGCCTTTGTGAGAATTAAGTCCATCATCCTTACTGGTCTGCTGAATTATTTTCTTTTGCCATAGTGCAGATAGGTTTTCACTCTGATCTTTCTTAAAATGAGTAAATCTCAAAGAGCATTGATACAAGAAGCTGGGATGAAATGCACTTGCAGATCATTATGTTTAGTTTAAGAAACAGGGAGTCGAGGAAAGGATATGAGAGGAAAAATGACTGAATTCTTCTTTAAGAAATAGAGGTCTGCTACCCTAAATTAGCAAGAGTATAATTATAATATAGTCTATACCTAACAAGTTTAGCAATGAATAAGACAAGATCTGTTCTACGGGAAATGCCAAGATGTGACTCAAAGTAGATGAACATAAGGTAAAAACATTGTGAAAGTGGTGCTTTACACCTGGATAGGGGAAAAGCTGTGTTCTTGGGGTTTCATCTCTTGTTTCTAAGCAATTTAGAGAAGCAACACATCACAACGCACTCTCTCCATCCTGATAGGGACCACAGTGTGTTTACATCCAGATAGTGCAGAAAGAACTACATGGAGTTACTCCAAATCATAGAAGTACTTGCAGCTTAGAGATGCAAACAGAACAGGAATCACTGTCTCACAATAAAATCTCCACCCCAGAAACATGTCCTGATTAGACTCAAGATAGAAGTGCATCACATATTGCCACAAGTATTTATAAACATGGAGAACAAGCTTGTTCAGAGAATTCATAGTTCACAAAAAAAAAAGGCTTGTACCTTTGGATGGCAGTTCAAATGCAAGCTAGTGAGAAGAAATGCAAAATATTTGACACTTTCTTAGCATAAATAGAAGCACGATGGTGCTGTAAATAAACAGTTACCAGATGCTGGATACTGCTCTAGGTAGAAAACAGAAAAAGAAGATGAAAACTCAGCCTCATCATGACTGACATTTTGGAAAATCTTACTAAAATAGGTCTACTTCAGATAGATAAGATGTTCTTTGTTCTAATCATTAAAGAAGAGAAATAAGGTAATTTTGGAAGAACCCAAGATTGCTCTGCAGTGGCTCACTCTATTCTCACCATACAAATAATAATAATAACAATAATACTACTTCAGTTTCAATCACATCAACACGCCACTTGGCTCACTTCATCTTAAAATAAATAGATAATGTTAGGATTAAACTTGAGTGCATTGTACTTACAGGGGGAAAAAAAATCACCTCCTCACCTGCACAGCAAAGTCAAAGCAACCAGACAAGCAGACAGTGCCCGTAATGAAGGCTGACAACCATGTTTACCTTAGCTAAAGGGACACCATTTATTGGGGTTACACCCAGGAAGCCACGCATTTCATCTGCAGCACGTGCTTAACATCAGTGCTAAACCAAAAGTGAAACTGCAAAATACAGCCGGGTGACACTAATGACACTTCCGTATTGAATGGAAAGGTAACAGCTACCATAAGAGCAACTAAAAGTGTTCAATACTAATGTCGTGTTACAGACGACTGAAATGCAGGACAGCTGTCAGTTATCCAAGAGGATGAAAGTTAAGTCAAAATGGCACTGAGAAACATGAAAAATATACTTTCTGAAACAGCTCCCATTTTCCTTACTTTCAAGGTAGGGTGCTAGAGAATAGGCAAAATACTGTTCAGGTAGACTGAAAACAAGAGGGGAACAGAGCATAAAACCTCCAAGAGTTATGAAAGACATCTTGATCCTCCTGCAGTTGTGGCTACATCCAGCACTTAGTAGGGAACTAGTAAGCAACACATGAACAAATACACATTGAGCTAATATACATAGCCCCCCTCTTAATTTTACACTGATTACAGAATGCTAGCTAACAGACCAAATATATAGTTTTTTCATCTGCAAGAAACAAAACAAGTAATATTTACATCAAAGTTCTCTTATCAAAACAAAACTAAGATGCTCTTCAACCATCTTCCACTAAAAACAAAGCAAAGCCAAAGCAAAGCAAACCAATGTAGACTATGTTTGAGGACATAACCAATATAAAAAAGTCTATTCACTATCTCTAAACATCTTACCATTTAAGTGATTTTTGCTTAACTTTCAGACTTTCACCTCCAGAAACTGGTTTCAGTTAATCAGGTTATTCACCATGTTACTAGGACAGCACTAAAACAACTACATGTGTGCGCGTATGCTTATATGTTTTTATATAAAGTGTATGAGGCACACCTCTCTTAAAATCAGAGGATAGAAAGATAAATTAGAAATTGCCACTCTATATCTCCATCTTTATTGACATATAATTTCCCATTGTGAACTGTTAACAAGATACATAGTGACTACAAGGTTTTGTGCCTAAAAAACCAACAAAAATAAAGCAACAGGAAAAACAACTTTTCACACTGTATTCCTCATTCCATCAAGCACCTTATCAGCTCCTGTCTAACTTAAACTAACAGCTGCAGGTGGGAGCTTCCCAAATACATTTGGCTCTTCATTTGCATTTATGAACGTGTTTGAGAGCATATATGGTAAAGAAAGAATGCGTCAAATTCAAGGGTAGTTGTGGAATGAAATGCCAGATCTATGAGCCTGGCGTTGAGTCGAGGGGAAAAGGGGAAGACCTCATCTACCACAGCACATAGCAGAAGTTTCTCTTAAGCTGCCATTCTTATTAGACGAACAAAGGGGCGGAATATTGCAAGTAAGCAAGTAACCAACTTAAAGTTTTAGTGATCTCAAAGAAAGGCCTATGAAAGCATTCCATATGCTAAAAAAAAAAAAAGTTCTATGATTCATAATAATGTGCAAAGGATGGAAGTATCACTGAAAAAGAATGAGTTAAAAATTAGTTTAAGCTACTATGGTTCCATTTTGCCCCATTGAGAATCAATCTATCTATTTCATTTTTATTGAACTACTATAGTTATTTTCCCTATTACTGAAGTTATGGCTGATAAAGTTTTGTATTTAAAAAAATCTTGACAAAAGTTAAACAGAAGTAAGTTACAAAATTTGCATACAGAGGGAAGCCTTCCCAAGATAGAAAAAAGCACTTTTTTAGATTATGAACTCATGATGTTTTATTGCAGCATGTGAATAAACTATGAAACAATGACTATGAAACTGATTTTCCTGAATAATGCAGAGTAACATTGGAATAAGTACCACAAATCAGCAACTGTTCTAAATATGGAATTTTTTTTAATGAAAAACAAAAGAGATGGAATGTGTTTGTGCATATCAATACACAAAGCTGCAATTAAAGCTGCATATTGTCCCTTCAAAATTAAGCAGAATAGAGTTAATGAAAGTTAAGAGGAAAAAAAAGTCAGGATTATAGACAAGAACATGAGGAAGGAATGGTTTGTTTCCTTGATGGCAGAGCAACCTTAGTTCAAAATTAATAAATGAATAGATAAATTGAGATGCAGTAATCAGTGGTACATGCCCATAGATCCTCTTAGAGGGAGGCAGCATGCAACCAACCTTGCTTCTATACAAAGAGGCAATCCAACCTCACATTCTTCATTATCTTCTGTTCCCTGACGTGTTTTTGCCAGCTCCAGCTGGCCTTACGCTGTCCAGAAATGTGGCCCAGGCCCATTTATTTCCCCAATATATTTGCTACTCCTACATCTCCTACAAAAAAAAAAAAAATTCTATACATGAAAATAACTATAAATATTTAAATGCTGACAAATAATATTTAAAAGCAGAAACTGACAGCAGAGCTGGGATAAACTGTAACAAGGATGGTGCTGGGCACACAAATACACTAATTATGGAAAACAAAAAGTGGGCTTGAACAAGATGGACCTCTAAGAGAACAGTCATGACGAGGAACCTCTGTTCTATCACTGTGTATTCAGATTAACATTTTAACAGAGCACATCTCTTCCAGTTCAAGCCTCATTTTTACCTCAGGTTCAACCCATGGTCCCTTTTGAGGATATTTCCAACTCCCGTAACACCAATCCAAGACACTAAAGGAACATACATCTACGTGGAGTGAGCATTCCTCAAAGCATTTCCAAAAAGGAAAAGAAAAAAAAAGCCTTTATCTGCATGCAGGAGAACTTAAACATGTTGGGCAAATCTCTGTACCAATGGCCTCTTACAGTACTAGTATCTCAGCCCACAGCAGACTTAAGCCGCAGTGCCTCAGCAAAGGAGTCCTAGGGGGTGGCCTCCTTAAACTTGCAGAGCACCTCTCCCAAAAGTGGTCTCTCCACCCATAAGGAGAATCACCTCTTCTAGACAATCCAAGATTCTTGGCCCTTCTGTTTAAAATTCCAACGTATCTATTCACTTCACATTAACATCCTCACTACCTACACCCAGCCGGAAACAAAAATCCCAAACCCAAAAAGACCCCACACGACCTCAGGTGCAAGAAACAAAGTCATCCCAATGGACCGAGAAATAAACAGAGCAGAGAGTGAAAACAAATGTTGTAAGCTCTACAGAATACCACAGCTCCTGTATTACAATAACTAATTTTAGCATTCTTAATAGTAAGGCATGCATATTTTCAATGCAGAACAAAAGCACCATCTCAAAAGATAATTAAGGAGAATTTAAAAGTCTTCATAAAAACCTTCCTGCCTAAATGCACCATGAATTAGTGTGTCTTACAATCAGAAAACATTTATTTTCAGCAGGCTTTGGAAAACCAACACAAAGCGTATTCACCCCTAGCCATATAAAACCTGAAACAGAAACTGGCATCTCATGGAGATGAAACACAGAAGACCCTAATAAGCTTTACAGAATCCCATTCCTGCATAAATACATATGCACATCATGCTTACTGTCAGTGAGACCAATCATGTAAGAAAAGACATTACTGTGTGTACATGATGGGTCCTAAGGATAGGGCAGGGATCTCAGGGAGCAAAAGGAATCTTGAAGTGGGACTCATTTTCTTCACCCTTATGAAATTTGCTAGGATTTCCTTCTAATAATCCTATGATTTAAAAAAAAAAAAAGTCAATACCATCTGCTTAAATTAACATCATTTCTTAGGATTGTTTGATTCGACAGTGTGGTACATGTAAATCATCAGTCAGGCTAGTAATATATGACTGATAACCTGTAAATACCTAACAAAAATAATTCTTGCTTGTTTGTTAAACCTGTGTCCACTCCATCCTCTCTCTAAATAGAGATCCTGCAAATCTGCAGTGACTCACAGGCCTAGCAGCTGCTTTAAGGGCTGAGGTGAAGAACTTTTCTCAAAATCTCACCCATTCACTAGGACAAACCAGTCTTAACGGGCAACCAATAAAAAAAAATTACACTGTGTGCAGATACTCCTCTCATCCAACCCCCCGGAGAGACCTGTTCTGTAGTGTTGCCATAGAAAATGGAAAGGAAGCCTCCAATTAGGGAAGAGGTCACTCGTAAGCAGAGATATTATGTAAATAACAGCCAGCCAGCACCCTGAAAAAAAAAAAAAAAAAAAAAAGGCCTCATCCTGCAAGCCTTCCGAGGGCAGGCCTCAGATTTGCTCTTCGAAAACCCATGCCAGCAGGGCTCGGCTTGCAGGAGCCGGTCTAACCCCCCCCCCAGCCTGCCCCGCCGGCGCCCAGCGACGCCCGCCCGAGCCCCAGGTAAAGCCCGGGAGCGGGGGAGGGCGGCGGAGCCCAGGCTGGGGGGGCGGGATGCGCCGCGCCGCTATCCCACCCCCCCGCAGGTACCGGCGGCTGCGGGACCGGCCGCGGAGAGGCCGGCAGGGAAGGGTGAGCACGGGCAGCCCCTCGGGGCCCGGAGGCATCGCACCCCCCGCAGCCGCGGGGTCCGGGGCTCTCCCCTCTCCACCGCGGCCGCGCCCCGTCTCGCTGATGGCTGCGGGGGAGTTGCGGGAGGGCCGGGGCAGGCGGGGAGCCCGGCCGAGCTGGCCCCCTCGGCGAGCAGGAGCCGCCTCTCCCCGCCTGGGGACAGGCAGCGCCCCGCCCCGCCAAGGACCGGCCGCCCTTCCCGGGGCTTCCTCGCCCGTCGGGTCACCGGCACGGAGGGGCGAGCGGAGACGGGCATGGCCTCGCCCCACCCCGGGCTGCACTTTTGCCCCTCAGGCACCTCGCACGACCAAAGTCTCCGAGCGCGGCAGCATCCTCCATCCATCCATCCATCCATGCATCCTCTCTCCCTCCCTCCCCCACCTCGTCCTCCGCGCCGCCTCCGCATCACCCACTCGTGCCTCCCGCCGCCGCTACTCACCCACGCCGCGGCTGGCAACGGCGGCAGGGCCTCGCCAAGCCCTTGCCCCGCTTCTTCCCCGGAGGGACTCGCTGGCGCGACGGGGACGGAGCGGCGAAGCAGGCGGCGACGCACCGCCCGGCAGCCGCACCTCGCTGCCGGCGCCGGGCTCCCTCCCCAGCTGTCACCGGCGGCCCGCCCCCGGGAGGCGGCGGCCCCGAGCCGCTCCCCGCAGCCCCGCCCCGAGCGGGCGGGCAGCCCCGCTGCCACCGCGGCGGACGGCGGGGAGCGCGGAGGGGGTCGTGGCCCGGCGCCGGTCGCGGCGCTCTCAGCCTCGGCGGGTTCCCCGGGGCCCCGCTCCTGCTCCGGGAAACTGCCCCCCACACTGAGTCAAGCGCCGTGCGCGCAAGTCACCCCAGCTCGAGTGGGATGTGCGTGACATCCCTCTCACTCGGCTTGCCACCTCAAGAGACGTGGACCCGTGCGCATCAAGAATAGAGAGCTGAGAAGGATTTATCCATTTAATTTTTTGTGTTACACCCTACCGTAGCACACGGGAATTAGACACGGAGTTGTCAGATTAACTCCACTGCTAGCACTCGCTACCCCTGCCAGACGGCTGTAAACCCTAATACCACTTAAAACCTCATTATTTTGTTAGAATAGAACAGAATAGCTGCTTGAGGCTCCCGGGCCCAGGCTTTGCTTGCGGGTTTCATAGAATTATTTAGCTTAGAAAAGACCTTTAAGATCATCAAGTCCAACTGTTTCATACCAGACTGCCTCTTCTACCCTGCCATACATTGGCTTTGAACGCACCTTTGCTAAAATGCTGTTGGCAAGTATATTTCTGTTGATCCACATTCAGTGGAAAAGCATTTCAGTTAGTTAAATACAAAGACCTCAGGGAGCGGGAAGGGTCATGATAATTAGCTCAATGTTATGTTGATGGCTGATGCAGTATTTGTGTAAATAGGCCCGGTATCAAGGAGAAAATAAGCAATATTGCCATTCTACTTGGTGTTTTTGTGTTGTTGCTGCTGGGGTGCTAAGTCTATGCTTAGTTTCGCAAGACAAGATGGATATGGGAAAATAGCTAGATAGATTCGAAAGAAGAACCACAAATACAAGAAACGTGTCAGTCTTGAAACATGCTCAAAGAAGTAGGTTGATGGAGTTCATCAGAAAGATGGCTCTGGGCGGCAACACAGCGACAGAAATTTGATAAGGGGACACTTCAGTCTAGTGCATAAAACCGTAACACTATCGACGGCCAAACTGAATGCTTCAAATCCAAATTTGCAGTGGAACGCACAGTTTAAGAGCAAAGGCAATCAAACTGTCAGAACTGCCTTTTGAGACCAAAAGGGAACATGCATTGCTGGGCAGTGTGAAGCGACGTTTAAACAAGTCTCTTTCCAAAGGGAGGCATTTCAAACAGGAGCTAAAGGAGTTCTTGTAGCCAGAATAACCCTGAAAGTTTCTGCTCTATAGAGAAAATGCTGCTTTTGATTTTAAAATCAATGAGACTTGAATGTCCCAGCTGGCGTTAATTACTTCATATAGTTTATTTGTTCCATTTTCCAAGACAGTATCAGGTATAAATGTTTGAAATATACGTGCTTTTCAAAAATGTCAACACATTTATTAGTGGCTATGTCCAAATCTGGATTAATGAAACCATAATAAGCAGCCTGTTACGCTTTAGCTGCTACCTAAAGGTTCTTTGTAGGAACAGAAATTTTGGGTCTTAGTTCTAGGCCTGATCAGGGAGAGAGGAAATTGGAGTTCTTAAATAATGTATACATGGCCTTATACCGGTGTTGCGTCCTGTGCAAGTGCAAATTATTTTCTTACCTTATTATATGATTTTTGCTTGCAAGTACTTAAAAATAAATAAGAAGGTGAAATTTATAACTTAGCACTTTGTTTCTCAGTATTTTTCATTAATAAAAGTCTTTGAGCTTTTTTAAATTTACATAAATTGGGCTTCATTTAAAAGTAAGGTTAGGTGATCATCTTGTCTGCACAAAGTCACAAAGATTCTCTTCCTGTCAGACGTGGCTCTGTAACCTGCTGTTCCCTTCAGTTGGAGCGCAACCTTCACTTCACGAACTCTAGAGCATCCTTTTGAGAGCGTGTGGTTCGATAGCCACTAATGTCTAGAAGCTGAGCAACCCATTGTGCTGCCTGCGCTGCACAGATGTACTGTAAAGATGTTCCCATCCCCAAAGAATGAATGCTACTAGTGGACATGGCATATCCAAGAGCCCGGAATATTGAGTGAAAGTAAAGATTTAAAATCTGACCTGTTTGTTTGTCCATTTACATCAGTGTTGTACCTTACTGGAAGAAAACAGCTGGGTCCTGCAAGGCTTGCCCAAGGTCACACAGGAATTCTGTGGGTCGGCCAGAAATTAATCCAGATACCTCCTGGTAACTGCAGTGTCCCTGATAATGTGGGAGGCTTCTGAAAAACACCCACGGAGTGCGCCGTTGTGAAATGCAGAGGACATCTACAACGGAAAACAAACGTTTTGCCGAGTCAGTGGCTGATATATTATTACTGTTTGTTTGGCTGTTGTGTTACCAGCTTTTTAACTCTGCTCTCAGTGATTAGTAAAGCAGATTGAACTATTGAATCTGAAAAGTGCTATATAAGACATCAGCAAGAAAATATTGGGCTCTTTTCTGAATCCCTCAAAATCAATGCAAACTCTTCATTTAGTTGAGGGGGAATAGAACTGAGGCTTAGAAGTGACACTTTAAAAAGGCATTAAAAACCTTTTGGTAACTTTACAGCTATACAGTTTAGAATTAGAGGCACTTTGGCTTTATTGTACTCATGCTGAAGTAACTATATTAAGTAGAAAGCAAAATAAAATTTCAAGGACTGGCCATAATTGAAAAGTTAATCCATTTTTAATATTGATATACTCATCTTAAAGTGCTTTAAGCCTGCAGCCTAGCAGAAGGATATCAGAATCCTTGCCCTAAATTTGCCCTAACTTTTTAATCATCATAAAAATTCATTGTAAACAGTGGTGGTTCTCCTGCTCAGTTAAAACTCAGTGTGAGAAGTTTTAAAACTTCAGCTCTGAATAACTGTAATGCTTTAAGCTCTTACATTCTTTTATGAAAAAAAAATCCTAGAGCATTTTTGAAACTAATTTACACACAGGGGACCAGGTTATCTGCTCCTGAAATCTAAAAGGATTGCACTGATTATTTTTTATTACTGTTATTATTATTACTGTTGTTGTAATTTTTGTTATTGTTAATATTAATATTATCATTAATATTATTCTTTAGAAATCAGGAATACACATCTAAGGACAGATTTTTATTTTTTTTTTTTTTTTTTTTTACAGAGTATGGTTTTTTCCCATTGAAATGCAGCCATCTGCAGGCAACTATATAATAGTGCGTAGCAACGCTACAACAATTATGTATAATATATGGCCATATTTAAAACGTCTCACTGCTCAGCACTGGTTATTATTAATGTTAATACTGCTCAGGACAGGAAAGGAAAAATGAACTACTGTTAGGGGGAACTTCAAGTAGACTGACTGCAATTAACCACTTTAAAGAATTTGGGTGTGATATTTTATGGGAATGATTTTTCTAGAAAAGTTGGATTCAAGACATCCATTTCAGGAAGCCTGGGAGATTCAGAGTCATTGAAATGGAATGAGGTTTATTCCTCTAAGTTATTGCAGCATTGTGAAACTTGCAGTGGATTTTCATTTAAAACAGTAATGTTTTCATATTCATTTCATTTTTTTTTTAAAATACTATTTATTCAGCTTCAGGATTGCTGGGAAGAGCTGACCTGATTTTCTGTAGTAGCTGAGACATGTTTTGCTCAGAGAGCTGGCCTGCTAAGTGTCTGCATATGGGATGCCTGGGCTTTGTCTCCGCATCCGTGGGTGAATCTCTGTCAAGGCTACCTTGGCCCCAGAGCGGAGGTGCTGTTTACATACCCCTAGAGAATCTATCTTTCTGTGCAGCCATGTATAAAATTGATAGTGGCGTTAACACGCACAAAAAAATCACCTACCATGCCGCTGAATTTCAAAACACAGAATTTGTATCTGGTGAACCAAGAGGGAAGCTGGTGCTGATGACTGCAGCTTATAATGTGGTACCACAACTGGTGGGGGACACCGTTCAGTTCAGCCAAGGGCAAAAACTGCCTACACCTGCCTACAGCCTTGCGTGCATCGAACAAATCCCTTCTATAACACACGTTTTGTGAGAATCAAATCTTCTTTTACAAATGGTAGAAACGCTGATATGACATGTTGCGGTATATCTTCTTGGAGATGTTCTTCCCTCTCTCTCTCACCCTGTTGACGGGTTCTGCCATAGGTGGGTGTTGGTAGAATATCCAGAATATCCACGTTATGAACATGTGCTCCTAATAGCGAGTACTTACCATGCACGGTTAGCAACAGCAGCCAAAGGAATCAGACTGCAATTAAGAGTTGAAATATGTGCTCTTCCAAACGTAGTTTTAACAATTGTAAGTTACATTTCTGTATAGCACTGAGTAGATTGTAAAATATTCCTTTCTTTTGTGTGTGGGCATGTGTCTGAGAGGATATGTATGCACTTTTAGTATTTTCTTGCACCTGTTTTTGAGAAGTCACTTTTTCCTTAATAGAGGCGGAAGAGTCTTCTGGGAATATGCACCCTAAAATTAGGATTTATTATAGCCTTTATGTACAGCTCACTTGGTTAAAAGCTGCCTTGCTGTGCAGTCACATATCAAATGAAAAATGACAATATAAATAGATGAAATTAATGACTATGCTGTAGAATATGGAAATAAAGCATTTGACTCATGTTAAAACAAAGGGGAAAACTGAAGATTTACAACACATTAACCCATGTTTGGTCAAAGATACTGCTATAAAAGTAAGCACTAGGGCTTTGGATGGCAATTGATTTCTAGTGCTACCTGCATAGCTCTCTTTAATGCATATGTTGAGACGATTAGCTGTAATAAGGAGAGGCTAGGGATTAAAAGGGTAAAAATAACAGCCATTATACTTCTTAGAAGGAATTCTCTGAGGATGTGTGCCTGCGGTTCACTCACTTGCTTTACTACATAAGGCACTGTGAGCTTTTCAGAGCTTTGTTGGAAAAAAGCTGCTAAACATGGCTGTTAAAAACATGACATTTTGGTGGACCTTTTTTTCTCTTCATGATTCTTATTCTTTCTTTTTAAGGATGAGTTGTTTAATGACCACTTCAACTTTCTAAAGACAAGCTCTTATTATAATATCGTGTATTGTACATATTGATTAAATTATATATGTTTGGCAACCCTGAGTTGTAGCATTCCTCTAATTGAAACTTCAGGTGCAAAGGAAAAAAAGAAAAGAAAATATGCTTTATTAATGATCCAATTAATATCAGAATTGAATCATATTGAAGCTTTTAGTACTTCTACAGCAGTTTGTGTGGTTAGAAACTAGACGTGCTTTTCTTGTATCTTTATGTTCAAAACTGCAGGCTCAGGACATAATACAAGGTTATGCATCATTTCAAAGGATAGCAGCTAGTTGGAAATGGTCATTAAGAAATACCACAGCTTCTGTTATGCAAGTCTTCAATCAGCATACAAAATTGAGAAATATTTTACTGCTGTTGCGCAGATAACTGCAAGGTCTTTGTTTTGGGGAATATTGAGGGATTCCCCTGGATGTATCTTTCTTGTAGATTGAAAAGAGGTTGCTGTCATTCATAAAATTCACCTTTGTGAAGAAAGAAAGGGTGATAGGGAAATGAACAGATAGCCTGATAAACTCCTTCCCTTTTTCCTATTAAAAGAGGAGATGATCCAAGTATTTGTGTATCTTTGGAAACTAGGGTGTAATTGAGCATAGGAGATCTGCAAGGTCTGCTGTTTCTCCCTAGAAAGCAGCTCTCTTTAAAGACAGAGTAGGACTTTGAATCTTGAATGTGGTCTTTTCTTTAGAGGTAGAAATTGGATAGGACCAGCTGCTATCCAAAGGAGAAGATACTGGAATCAGTGAGTTGTTACACCCTGCGGAAGATGAAATAGGCACTTCATTACTCATCCTGGTGATGCACTAGCATGATATTTGTCAGTGAAGATACCAAAATTGCTCCTGTATTATCATATTCTTTTAAATGCTCAAAGGCAAAATAACTGAAGTTTTTCCTAGCTGTCTGTAGATTTCTTGGTGGTGCAGCGTTTGGATGCTTTTGTACTTAATAAAAGCATACTTAATCTCTGTTAAGTGACAGGTTAATGTGCAACAGAGGAAAATAAAAATATTTCTCAAGTTTAAAAATTAATTGTATCAGATATAATTAATCTTACGGTAAGAACAAAAAAGTTTTATTAATTGTCCATATAGTTCTGCTCTCCTTATATATACACCACTTTAAAGGCAATTTCACCTACATTCAATAAAACAGGCCGCAATAAGCAGAAAGTTTAGACAGAGTTAATGACATTAGCTCTGTCTTTTCAATGTTTGCCCTTGGGAAAAGGTCAATCAATTAATGTCTTAAAGTACACTACCCAGAGTTCAGTAACAACTTGAGTAATTAAGATTGTGTCAACATAGACTTCTGTCCAAATAACATGGGATGCTTTTATATTTTCTTATGCCCTCAGACAAGTTTTAGTGAGCTTTATCTATAACAGTCTTTTTTCCCCCCTCTTTTCTTTAGATGGCTTCAGCAAAATGCCTTCCAGAACTTGGATATTTGACAGATATCCCAGTAGTTAACTGTCTGGGCACTTCAAGATATTGTATTAGCAGCACAGCCAGAATTGAGAAAAATAAGACTGATCAAAAGGTATGACAAAATGATATGACAAAAGAAGAATGGATATAGTGTATGCAACCGAATAATACAGAATAGAATAGAATACAATACAATACAATACAATAGGTTTAGTTCAGCTAGAAGGGACCTGCAATGATCATGTAGTCCAGCTGCAATATATGCTGGTGTAGATTGCCACTATCATTTCATAGTGGAAGGGGTAATCACATTGCAAGTAAAGAATTAGAAACAACATGGATGCATGTCAAAAAAAATCTAATTAAACTGTGTAATTGCAGGCCCAGTTAAAGAACAATAGGTTTAAAATTGTGTGGTGAGGACTCCCATGAGATGATTTTATACATATAACAGTTTGAAAAGGGTCTAGTCAACTGTTGTCTAGCCATGGTAATGTAGTAGTGGGGTCAAACAGATGAAGAGGGAACATGCTAGTAGAAAGTGTATGTAAATTAGGCTAGGAGAAGATAGAAAGGACATCTAATTGAGGAAAGGGTAGTCAGTGATAGAGGTGACCAAACTGCTGAGATCCCTAAGCTAGCACTGTTAATTCACGGCCTGCTGGGCTATGCAGCTTCTGAAGGCAGCTTGGTTCGTCTCCATCCGGGCACCCACGGGCTGGCTCTAGCCACAGTACTTCCTAACATGGGGTTTTCCCCCCGTGGCTCTTCCTTTGGTTATGTTTCATGATTTACTTCAAGAAGAGAGGGCTGCAAAAATGACAAATTTATGCTGCAGGTATTATATTCAAATGGATTCACTCTCTGTGCAGTCTTTCCAATTGCCCAACGCCTGTCTAAGGGGGTTGCGGGGAAAAAAACCCAAAGAAACAGAGCACTGTTTGTCAGTACCCCAGAGCTCAGTGTACAAGACTGGTTTAATCCGGTAAAGCCAGGAAAATCTGGCAAAGCACCCAGAAGGTGCTTAGAATTTCTGCATCATTTCCCTAGCTCATTTTTTTTATTTAAGTTGTTTGTGCAACTGCATTTGGAATTTAGCCTGCCGATCCCCTACAGAAGCCCCTCTTGCTCAAATGGAATGAGTCAGGCACAGTGTATATAAAACGCTTTGCTGTGCCAGATGTGAGGCAGTGTAATGCAAAGTATGTCCCTGCTTCAGAAAAGAAATGGTCTCTGGCCGAAAGGGAAAATGAAATGAAACCTCCAAAGGAATTTTCAGTTCCTTGCGCACCTATCAAAGTGTATGACAGTACTGAATTATTTAGGTAACTTGCCCTATTAGAGTGTATTCTTATATGAAGCATTTCAAGGAGGTTGGGCCCTAACCATAAAAAATCTCTGTGTATTCTAAAGACTTTGGGAATGGCCCAGAGGAAAGATTAGGTGAGTTAAAAATTTGTAGCCTAGAAAATTTTGTGAATCTCAAATTGCATTTTAATGAAATAATCTTTTAGTCTTGACATATAACTTTAAAAAAAAATTTAAAAAATTGCTACACCTTCCCTGCCCCCTCTCAGTCCACCAAAGAAGTTCATGGTGAGATTAAGATAACTGAAGAGAACTTAAATTAAGAATTAAATCGGTCCTTTTTTTTTTATCCAGTGCCCCAAGAGTTTCTTGAAGATTTGTTTCTTCTTCCCACTCTGCTATTGAAAGTTTTATCTTAAAACCAGATGTCGCCCTGAACATCTGTAAACAGCAGATCTCTTATTGTATGAAGATTAATTAAGGCAATAATTCATATATGTATGTCAACAAAAGCACAAGAAATAAAAGACAAATGTATTACTGGCTTTTAAATTTTTAGCTGTGAATATTTTCAACCATTGTGTTAGCTAAGCAATGTTTTGAGCTAGCAAAGCATTATGCTGATCAGATACCCAAATGTGGCTCTTACTAAACTAAACAAGACTCTGGCTGATCAGTGGTCTCAGCTGTGTCCAGCAGAAAAACCTTTTTAGGTTAACTTAGTGAGATTAACAGAGGTAGCAAATAATAAGGGAATATTCTAAATATCATACCTTTTAAAAGTGATATATTGCAAAATTCAAATGGACTCAAACACATATCAACATTCTGAAGCTTCTCAAACCTTCTTTAAAAGCAGAGCAGTTCACAAAGTGAATACCCTTTGTGGTAAGATGAGAAACTATTTACATTTGAAGAACAAAGGAATGTTGATAAAAATCTCAGAGCTGGATGAAATTTTGATGGATTATCTGAACTATCTTGTTCTCCAAGGCATTATTCCTAGTACCTGGATATTCCTCATAGAAGTTTGTATCGCCTCCTCTTAAAAAAACCCTCTGATGATGGTTGTACAGATGGTCTGTTTCAGTGTTCTTGTAAAGTTTTAATGTCTAATCTAAATCTCCTTTGCTGCAAGTTACTACCACCTGTTCCACCCGCCTTGAGCACTAAAAGCATTCTCTTTGCCGAAGATTTTGCATATATTGAAGGATCTTCTTTGATAAGGCTGAAAGACTAATTTTTCCACCTTTTTCCTAAATTCTGTCTAGGTTTTCAGTCACTCACTGCTCTTCTCTAGACTTTGTCCACGAGATTCAACTCTTTCCAAAGTACGGACCTGAAGTTTTGCAGTGTGGCAGCTGTAGCCATACAATCCTGGGTAGTGAAAAGATTACCTCCTGTATGCCTTACATGCCACGATGGCATTTGCCTTTATCTGAAATAGAATGACATCCTTGATTTATCGGGTTTTAATCTAATGTAATCCCCAATGTACTGCTACCTAGCCAGTTATTCTTCACCCTGTGTTGGCTTCTTGATCCATCCTGTTACTGACCTGTTTTAAATCATAGATCAGCTGTGTAAAATGTAACATTCTGTATTTGTTCCTATTAAATTCCATCTTGTATTTTTTGCAATTTGTTGGAATCCTTGTAATGGTAAAAAAAGTGAAGAACCGTAGCAGATTGTCTTTTAAAGTGAGGTGTCATTTTGTTTCATCTTTCCTGGATGAATTCCAGCAGAGAAGTGGATCCTGCATTAAGACAGGGAGAAAAGTAGTAGAGGATTGGTTTTGAATCTCTTCCAGTCCTGTGTTTTTGTAATCATATAGTAACTTTTTTCAATAGTTTCCTTTGCAGTTAACACAGTCAGCAGGAGACTGACTGAAGACAATCCTCAATAGTGAGCTGTGCAAAATGTTGTATTTTGTTTGTTTTAAGCCATGTTGATAAATTCTAATTCCGTTGAGGAAGACAAGTAATCTTCTTCAATGAAAAGTACATCTGAATTCTGGATTCAGTAACAGAATATAATGGTATCTTCTGATCAATATATTGGGGAAAACCAGGGAAATGTAAACAGGGAAGGGCAGATTCTGTCATATGTTGAAAAATGTTCCTTTTATTTTTATGAAACTCAGAATTACATGATTTATTTGTTCATCAGAAGAAGTATTTCTAGGAAGCGTATCTCAGAAGTGTATCTCTTGCTATACCTGTGACTGATGCAAGTGCATTAAAACTGCATTTTAGCAGTGGAGAGGAATAGATGGCACATGTTAAAAGCCAGATAGCTGCTATTACCTTGATGGGGTTTTGTAAGCATTTGCTTAAATATACATGGATCTAAGATAAAGGATATTAGGAATACAAAGGCAAGAGGTCCAATATTAGGAGAGACCACAATTATACTTGCCTTTGCAACCTACTCTTGTCCTCTAGATGTATTTGCTGCGCATGCATCCTAATTTCTTTGTCTTTGGAGTTTTTATCTTATTAAGCTCTTTGTGAAAGAATCACTGTTCTGTATAGCTGTTTGGGTTTTGGGAGGGAAAAAGGCACCAAAAAATCTAAAATCACTGCTGTAGCATTTAATGCTAAAAACTGTATTTTTAGTGTGAACAATTTAAATGAGGATAGATGTTAAGTACAAGTAAGTACTTAACCAAAAACTTAAGTTAATTTTTAGATGGATTTTTGCTAATGTTTAGTATCTTACAAATTTTGTATTGTTTTATAATACCCGAAATGTTTGTGTGTCCATGAACTTGGGTGGCCTTTTCTCCAAGTATATCACTTTGCCTAATAAATGATAGTAACTTTCTCTAAATCTTTGCTTTATTTAACAATTTGTAAGGTCCTTCAGAAAGGCAGTTAAGTAGCTCTTACAGATAGAGAAACGGAGCTATAGAAAATGGCAAATGTGAGGCCTGAGGCAAGGCAGCACTTCAGTCCTAATACCAGTCCCTCCCAAGAAGCTCAGTGCCTTTTCATGTATGAGGTGCAGTTATGTGGCTTACTGAGCTCATTGCTCTGTCCCGCTTAAGGGGAACATGGATTTCCTGGCTGCTCTTCTTTATTGTGGTAGATTCATTTTTCACTGGCATTGTTCTCTGTTTATATGTCCCAGCTATAAATCTGCACCATACATTCAGGTAACTGTCAGGGTTTCCTTCATCCTTGAGGAAGCATTTCACTAGAGATCTGTATGTCTTCTGATGACCCACCTTCTGTTCCTAGCTGACTCCTACCCTAGTTAGAGTGTGTTTGTCTTCAGTTTAGAGGTGTTATATGCAAGTCTTGGCAGATAAGACAACCCCGGTCCTCTCATTATGAAGAAAGAGACATTACTACAGAACAAAGCTGCTCAGACTGAAATTCTCAAGTAACTCCCTTAAATATTGACATGGGAACTCCAAACAGAAAACAGGGGATGAATGGTGTATCTCTAGAAACAGAGTTCCTTTATACAGAGCTAGGGGGGCTAGAAGTTGAACATAGCTTGTCTTCTTTCATCCTCTGGGTGTTGGAGGCTAGAAAGTAAGAGGGCAAAAGTGTTCTGTGTATGCACATCTATGAAACGGACTTGCAATAGCAATGAGAGTTACCAGGCATATGCACCTGTATTACATGTATTTGCAGAATCCCATCACATAAAAAATCCTTCTTATCTGTGGTATCAGGATTTGCTGAAAGTCTTAAAAGTAGTCTCTCTGTAATCCTTCGTGGCAATTTTCCCCTTTCAGCAAATAATGGGTCTGAATTATTTGTTATTTAATGGATGCTAGCTTCTAGCTTTACTAAATACTTTTGGTCTTCACCATTCTGTATTTTTTTCATCTAAGCATGGGAATGAAAAAATGACCTATTTTGGTGGACACATAAATGGTGGTGGGGTTTTGGGGTTTGGGGGTTGGGGTTTTTTTCAGGTCTCTTCATAGCAAAAGAGCACTTTTTAGGAAAGCAGTACTTTACAGAACTTCTCTGATAACATTTAAGTGATTTTTTTTTACCTTATGCAGGCTAAGAAACCTAACTTGGCAGTGCACTTCATGCAATCACATACATTATATCTATCCTGTAGATCACTTCTATCATGTACATCAAGTAGCTAGCATTTACACCCCATTGCTTTCAGTAGAATCAATGAATATTCACCAGCTAAATTCAGTAACTGAAAACAAAAGAGTTGAGAAACTTCCAGGGATAACCTCCTGTGTTTCAGTTTGTGCCCATTGCCTCTTGGGCACCACTGAGAAGAATCTGAGTTCTTTACATCCTTCCATCACATATTTATAAACATTGATAAGATCCCCCTGAACCTTCTCTTCTCCAGACTAAACAGCTCCAGCTCTCTCAGCCTCTCCTCATATGAGAGATGCTCTGGTCCCATCTTTGAGGCCATTCACTGGAGAACCTAGAGTTGGACACTGAACTCCAGACGTGACCTCACCAGTGCTGAGTACAGGGGAAGGATCACCTCCCTCGACCTGCTGGCAACGCTCCTCCTAATGCAGCCCAGGATAACACTAACTTTCTTTGCCACAGTGGCACGTTGCTGGCTCATGGTCTTGTTGTCCAGCACAGCCCCCAGGCCTTATTCTGCAAAGCTGCTTTCCAGCTGGCTGGCCCCTAGACGGTACTGGTTAGTGTGGGTTATTGGTCCCCAGCCTGTACTGGTTAGTGTGGGTTATTGGCCCCCAGCCTGTACTGCTTAGTGTGGTTATTCCTCCCCAAGTGCAAGATTTGACTCTCCTTTTTTAACAGTCGAGTTTTTAAGCTTTGCTTGTTATTACCATAATTTGTTTTAATTTAGAAATATGTCTAGGTACACTGACATGATTCATTTAAAACATACAGATCTATTTCTGTTCAGTGTCAAAAGAACCCATGGTATTACAGTACTGATTCTTCTCCATTACTGCTGGATACATACCAAATCTTCAGTGTTGGTCTTTATCTCTTCAAAGCCAGAAAATTGTAACTGTATGAGTAGAAATTGAACAAAGAAATGATTAAAGGAAGGATTTTAAAAATTGACATGCTTAAAGAAAAGAGAATTCAAATGGTAATGCATGCCTTTTCTAGATTCCAGGCTTCCTAAGTGTAGATAAGTGGTTTTGCAGATGTTTCTTACAACTTTGGAGAGTGGGCTATCAAACCTGCTGTGTAACTTTCTATTCCGATATTGAATCTATCTGGGAACAGTATGATTAGAAAGCTTTTGGCCATGTGTATTAAAAACTGTGTAAAAGGCAAATTATTGCTTATAAAACAGAATGTGTAATCATGAATCTTTTTAGCTGTAGAGAGGAATTTGTAAGTGTGAAGATGCATTTGGTGCTTTAACTCAGTATATTAGAAATAGGTTGACTGAACATAGCACTCCTATTTGAGAGGGAAAAGAAACAAAGGATTAGAAGATGGATAATAATGTTGAGGGGTATGGATTAAAGAGCATTCGTAGTATAAATCTAGGGAAGCTCGCTAATTCAATAGGCAATAGCCCTTTCTATATCTTCAGTGGCAATTTGAAGCCTTGAAATCCTGTGCCAGAACAGGAGCATTCATGCACAGATCTCTGGCCTGGAGAATTTAAAACCACAAAAAACTTAATTTTTGTGTTTAGCCTTTGAGGCAATTTTAAAAGAGCTTTCTGAGGATTGAAAGAGACATTCTCTGGAAAATACTATTCAGGGGAACACATTCTTTGAGAACAACTAAATACATTAATTTGTTAGGAATTAGAGTAAAATACTTTTTTACTCTAATCGGTCGCTGAGGGGAGCTGCTCAGTTGCTGAGGGGAGCTGCTCCAGAGCCGGCCCGATGCACAGCAGAGTGGCAGATCTGAGTCCACAGGGGGTTTTCCTGAGGCAGGGAAACGCCAGGGCAGCGGGGAGACCCACAGGAGCCGGCAGCTCTCGTGGGAGACGCTGACGAGGCCTGGGCACTGCCGCAGCAACCGCCACCACCCCCACGCCTCCAAAAAGCAGCCCGGGGAGCGCCAGGGACCACAGCATGGCGCAGCAGGGCCTGCAGGAAGGGCGCGCAGGAAGGGCGCAGTCACCCTACCAGCTCAAGAGCTGAGTTCAGTCGGTGGTCATCACCCCCTCAGAAGAAGCTTAGCTATGGTAGCCACCCGGCAGAAAGCCATGTCCTCTGCACTCACCAGAATGGATGTGGCAACTCAGACAGAGCTCCCATGAAAACATGCAGCCATGCAGGTCTCAGGCTGCAGGGAGTGCCAGAGCCTGTCACTGGTAAGGGATGGCAGCAGTGAGGGCGGCTGTGTGAGGTGTGAACAGGTGGAGGATCTGCTCAGCCTGGTGGCAGAGCTACGAGAGGAAGCAGAAAGGTTAAGGACCATCAGGGAGTCTGAGAGAGACTGGTGGAACCATGCTCTGCCCTCCCTGAGACAGAAACAGGAACAGCCACCAGAAAAAAAAAACAAAATCAAGGGGATCCTGTATCCTCCCCTGCCAGGCTGAAGGCAGGAGCTTAACGGAAAGGAGTGAATGGAGGCAAGTCCACACTTGGGGCAGCAGGCAAACCCCCTCATTGCCCACCTCGCCTTCCCAGGTGCCTCTGTACAACAGGTATGAGGCTCTGGATGTGGAAGGGCAGTCAATGACAGCCCATCTACATCAGAGGTGTTGCCAAGGTCAGAAAGGCCAACCCCCTGTATCACAACCACCTCCACGAGGGAAAAAAAGACGGGTTATACTCTGAAACAGAAGGGCCCAGTCTATTAATACATGGCTCCATGGCTGGTGTCACCACCACAATTTTGGGGTTTTTGATAATGGGATGGCCTACATGGCACCAGGCTTGCTGATGTCAGATGGGATTCACCTTTCTCAAAGGGGAAAGAGAGTCTTTGCTCACAAGCTCGCGGGGCTTGTTGACAGAGCTTTAAACTAGACTTGAAGAGGGAGAGGGATAATATCAGGCTTGCCCGTGACAATCTGTGGGATGACGTGCCAAGGTTAGAGGGACAGGGTGTTAGCGAGGGCCCTCAGCCTGTTGCTCTGAGATGTGCTGGCTACACTGCAGCACACTTGAAGTCTTACGTAGATGAGCCAGGGGCTCCTGAGGTAATAGAAGCCAACAGGGAAACACCAGTGAAAGACCTCAAAGGAATTCAGGGTGTTCCTCTAAGAAGGTGACATGGCCGACAGCCCAGCTGAAGTGCCTCTACACCAATGCACACAGCATGGGCAACAAACAGGAGGAGCTGGAAACCACTGTGCTGCTAGAAAGCTACAACCTAGTTGCCATTACTGAAACTTGGTGGGTCGAATCCCCTGACTGGAGTGTGGCTATCGATGGCTACAGGCTATTCAGAAGGGACAGGCAAGGAAGGAGGAGCAGAGGGGTTGCCCTCTACATCAAGAAATCAATAAAGTGTGAGGAGCTGTCTCTGAAGAATAGCCACGAGCAAGTTGAAAGCTTATGGGTAAGAATCAGAGACCGAGGCAACAAAGGGAACCTTATGGTTGGTGTCTACTACCGGCCGCCTGATCAAGGGGAGCCTATTGACGAAGCCTTCTTAATCCAGATACAGGAGGCATCGTGCTCACAGGCTCTCATCTTGCTGGGGGACTTCAACCACCCTGACATCTGCTGGAATAGCAGCACGGTGAGCTGTAGGCAATCCAGGAGACTCCTGGAGTGCATGGAGGATAACTTCTTAAGCCAGGTAATAGACAGCCCTACCAGAGGCGATGCAATACTGGAGCTGTTGGTCACCAATGCGAGTGAGCTAATCAGTGACATCAAGATTGGAGGCAGCCTGGGCTGCAATGATCATGCACTGGTGGAGTTCGCAGTCCTGAGGGATATGGGTCAGGCGAAGAGTAAAGTCAGGACCCTGAATTTTAGGAAAGTAAACTTCCAGCTAGTCAAGGAGTTAGTCAGTAGGACCCCCTGGGAAATTGCCCTCAGGGACAAGGGAGCAGAACAGAGCTGGCAGATCTTTAAGGAGGCTTTCCATAGAGCACAAGAGCTCTTGATCCACAGGGTAAGAAATCAGGCAAGGGAGGCAAGAGACTGGCATGGCTTGAGTTGAGACCTGCTGGTTAAACTAAAGGGCAAGAAGGAAATGCACAGGCAGTGGAAGCAGGGACAGGTATCCTGGGAAGAGTATAGGGACGCTGCCCGGTTGTGTAGGGATGGGGTCAGGAACGCCAAGACGTGGATGGAGCTGAACTTGGCAAGGGATGTAAAGAATAATAAGAAGGGCTTCTACAGGTATGTCAGCCAGAAAAGGAAGGTCAAAGACAGCGTACCCTCACTGATGAGCAAGACTGGCAAACTGCTAACAATGGACAAGGAGAAGGCTGAGGTACTCGATGACTTTTTTGCCTCAGTCTTCACTGGCAATCTCTCTTCCCACACCTCTCGAGTGGATAGGCTGCAAGACAGGAACTGGAGGAGCAAAGTCCTTCCCACCGTAAGAGAAGATCAGGTTCGTGACCACCTAAGGAACCTGAACATACATAAATCTATGGGATCTGGTGAGATGCATCTCAGAGTCCTGAGGGAACTGGTTGATGTAGTTGCCCAGCCACTGTCCATGATATTTGAAAAGTCATGGCAGTCAGGTGAAGTCTCTGGGGACTGGAAAAAGGGAAACATTGCACCCATTTTTAAAAAGGGTAGAAAGGGAACTACCAACCTGTCAGCCTCACCTCTGTGCCTGGGAAGATCATGGAACAGATCCTCCTAGAAGCTATGCTGAGGCACATGGAGGACAGGAAGGTGATTCAAGACAGCCAGCATGGCTTCACCAAGGGCAAGTCCTGCCTGACCAACCTAGTGGCCTTCTATGATGGAGTGACTACCTCAGTGGACAAGGAGCTACAGGTGTTGTCTATGTGGACTGTTCCGTGGATGAGGAACTGGTTGGATGGTCACATCCAGAGGGTAGTGGTCAAGGGCCCAATGTCCAGATGGAGATCAGTGACAAGTGGTGTCCCTCAGGGGTCTGTACTGGGGCGAGTACTGTTTAATATCTTTATCAATGACATAGTGGGATCGAGTGCACCCTCAGCAAGTTTGTGGACGACACCAAGCTCAGGGGTGCAGTTGACACGCCTGAGAGAAGGGGTGCCATCCAGAGGGACCTGGACAAGCTCAAGAGGTGGGTCCGGGTGAACCTCATGTGGTTCAACAAGGACAAGTGCACCTGGGTTGGAGCAACCCCTGGTATCAATACACGCTGGGGGATGAAGGGATCAAGAGCAGCCCTGCCGAGAAGGACTTGTTGGTACTGGTGGATGAAAAGCTGGACATGAGCCAACAACGTGCACTCACAGCCCAGAAGGCCAACCATATCCTGGGCTGCACCAAAAGAAGCGTAGCCAGCAGGTCAAGGGAGGTGATTCTCCCTCTACTCTGCTCTGGTGAGACCCCGCCTGGAGCACTGCATCCAGCTCTGGAGCCCCCAACACAAGAAGGACATGGACCTGCTGGAGCGGGTCCAGAGGAGGGCCACAAAAATAATCAGAGGGTTGGAGCACCTCTCCTATGAAGACAGGCTGAGAGAGTTGGGTTTATTCAGCCTGGAGAAGAGAAGGCTCCAGGGAGACCTTATTGCAGCCTTTCAGTACTTAAAGGGGGCTTATAAGAAAGATGGAGACAAACTTTTTAGTAGGGCCTGTTGTGATAGGACAAGGGGGAATAGTTTTAAACTAAAAGAGGGTAGATTTAAACTAGATAGAAGGAAGACATTTTTTCCAGTGAGGGTGGTGAAGCACTGGAACAGGTTGCCCAGAGAGGTGGTAGATGCCCCATCCCCGGAAACATTCAAGGTCAGGCTGGATGGGGCCCTGAGCAACCTGATCTAGTTAAAGATGTCCTTGCTCATTGCAGGAGAGTTGGACTAGATGACCTTTAAAGGTCCCTTCCTTCCAACCCAAACTATTCTATGATTCTATGATTCTACTTCCTCTGTCCCATGGCAGCAGGTCTAGAGAACACCCTGTGGCTGCAGAATTATTCTGCTGATGCTGTGCTTCACATGAAAATGCAGGGAATATTTCTTCCTCAGTCCTCATAGAGGACTGCTACACAAAATTGGACTGTATGGATGTCTTATTGATAGCTAGCTGGTATACCATAGTTGTGCAGTACCCGTTTCATTTCATGTTGTAGAACATCCTCCAGTTATGTCAACCTCAGCTCTGGCATACGTAGTCATAGCTAAATTTAATGGCAAAAGTAGGACTACAATGATTTATTTAACTCACAGATGAGTCTTTGCTGTTCCGAACCTCATATCTTTGCTATTGCTAGTCTTACTGCTTCCGTTTTCATGTTGATCTTGATGATTCTGTGTTTATACATTTGTCATTAATGAATGAAAAATCGAAGTCCCTTTTCCCCTAACTTCTGCTAACATTATCCAGAATTCACTGTTGCTCTGAAGAAGTTACCCAGTTACTGATGTAACACTTTTAATAGAAACAAAGAACTAATAATGCTTTTTTGCATTTACGGGACTGATCATTTTCAAGTTTGAACTACCGTGAAAGAATCAAATTAGGAGCCAACAATTAAAGTATTATTAATTTTCTTGTACCGTCATCTATCTCCTCAAGCTAAGCAGCTTTTATTCAGTTTTAGAAAACAAGATTTTGAACTGGAAACAGATTTTATGGCTCTCAAGTTACTTAAAAATTCTTTTTAAAGAGTGAAATTTCAGACATGTTTCTTGTGCTCTTTCAGTTTCATCTGCAAATACTGAATGATAAGCCATTTTTCTGTGATAAATCTTCTCTTTTATTATTACTGAAGTTACAGCTACAAATCATATTGAAGATTACAAAAGCTTTTAAGACCTTTTAAGACTTCTGAGAGCCCTCCTGTGAATTAATGCCAGGCAGTTCAGAAAGACGAAAAGAAAAGAAACTTGAGGTCATTTAAAAGACTTCACGTATCTAACATAAGCTTATGTCTGTTTAAAGTATCAGAAATCTTCTCTCAGGCTGATTGGTTTTTTAAAGTCCACTTGTTCAGGATTGTGATCTCAAATAGCATATATCCGTCAAGGTGATTTATTTTTCCTGCTTTCATAATTGGACCCAAGATTCAGTCTATAGTGAATGAGCTATGATTTACCTCATCGAATCTACAGTTTTCTTTCTTCTGGGGCAATTAAATTGGCAAGCAGTTATCAAATATTCTCCTAATCATAGAGCACTGTTAACTAAAAAGTTGCAAGAAGCTGTGTTCTGAAACCATGAAACAGATATCTTTCTTACCAGTTGTCTCTCCATCTTCCGTCCTAGGAGAGTCTACCTAGCTCCCTGCCAATTCTTCCTGCAGGCTTCTCTCTCTGGATTTCTCATCCCACCAAATATTGCCTGATCCATACCAACTTATTTTGATCAAGAAGTACCATTTCTGAAGAAATCAAGTAATTTTAAAAATATTCATAGCTCTTTTATATGCTTGTTGCTTTTTAACCAGCTAAAAATGACTTTGTTTCTAAAATTACTCAGTTCTTTCCAACTCCCAACTGTTAAAACAGTTGTTATTTGAGCCTGCAGGCTGAAATCTGCCTGTCATTTATTCGTTCACGATGTTTGTTTACAGGACTCTTGGTCTGAAACTATTGCTGAATCCTTGTTTTCTTTACACAGCCCTAATTTAAGCCAGCTCAACACATTGATACTGGAAAAACTCAAGACCTTGACAAGGCCAGGATGTGTAGCATTCATATAGAGCAGGATTCACAGCCGTATGTCACACTGACTCCCTGTATGCACACTACGATGAACACAGCAGGGGTGCACTGTCACCCTGAATATGCCATCTCTCAGGTTCCAGAACGTTTTGCAGATGTATGACAGTATTTATCTTTTTCCCAATGTCTTGCAATATTTTCCATCTTCCAAGGATTTTACTGCACAACATTTTGTTGTTCATTTCTAATCAAAACACATAGAAAACTAACATATGGGGGGGGAGAGAAATCATAATGTCTATGGCTGTTTTAGTCTCATCTAAGCCTTATTTAAGCTTTATTTAACAGAGACATTCAAGCTAATTCTAGGGATAAATCAGGAATATAGTCACATCAAGATGAAAGAAGTGCATGAAACTCAAGAGTATAAGTGCATGGATCAGAAAGTGTGAAATAAGATTCATCTTGGAAGTACCAATGTACCTGGGAAAAAGGCAGTCCAAGTCATACGTCCTTCACGAGAATCTGGGCAAACAGTAATGACAGAATGACCTAGAACATATAGCAGAACAAATATGACCTCACAATACAATGAGAAAAAAAAAGTATTTTTTGTGTACAGTGTGCCAAACCAAAGAATTTGCTAGTATCTGACTCAGCACTAATGGTGAGAGCATTTACTGCATACTGGACAGCCCAATATTCTAGTAAACCAAATACTGATGGATGAAGAACTGAGTACAAAGAAGAAAAAAAAAGAATTAAATTGGAATATCATGACTTCAAAAACAATGTATGTGGTAAATCAACTGTCTTTTATCCAGAGGTAGTTAATCTGCACTGTAGATTAACTGTGCCAAAAATACAAAGGAAATTTGCATCAGAAAGTGTGTAAAATTTCAGGCACAAATTGCATCAGTGCGCTACTAGTGATATTAGAGTCTGCTTGGATCCAGAAATGATGTAGACAGAGACATATTTCTACACGCATGAGTGTGTTAGAAGTGGGGCAGGTAAAGTGAAGGGTGATGGTATACATAAAATGGAAAATATCATTAGGAAATAAGTGGACAAGAGATTTTTGCAGGGAATTAGGATGAATGGGGCAAGAAACACACACCAGAAGTTACTGAAGAAAAGTATGAGGAACATCAGTGCATCTCCATGCAGTTTTTGCTACTGACACTTCACCACTGGGGACACTCAACTAAGGCTGCCTCCTGCTTTTTGGGCACCATTCCTGAGGAAGGATGGTGGTAGGAAAAATACTTCATTTGCATTAGAACAGGTGGCTGAATAGTGTGAAAGAAGGATAAAATTCAGGTATGTATTTGTATAGTATTTGACTATGTCCTTTATGTCTTGTAGATGCAAAGTATTAATATATCTAGATATGGACATACGTAAGAATGCATGGTCTTGAGAGTGCAGTTGCACTCTCTTGGGGTTTTTTCCCACTGTGAAAAGTACTTTAGAGTTCTTCATCGCCTTTTCTTTCTGTCGTAGGATTTAATGTATAAAGTTGTGCAGCTTTAGTGGAGAACAATTTTGTGACAAAGAACAAAGGTATTGTTAACAGGGAAGAGCAGTTGCTATTTATGACCTGTGCTCTTTAATAGCTCTGGCATCCTGAGGGTTAAATGGACCCTGACCCAAAATTTGTCTGAAGATGTTTTTTCTACTTCTATTCTTAATTGTTTTGCATTGTAAATGGTATTTCCAAAAAAAGGGCGTGGAGAAAGGGGAGAAAGAAAAAATATTCTGTGACTAAGCAAAATAAGAACATTAATGCAGTATTAGGTCTATGATAATATATACTTGACTTCAATTGTTTGGGGATGTTTTTGATTTATTATCGCTATAAGCTTCATTTCAGCGAATTGGTTACAGCATTATCAGGCATTCCTAGTGAAGCCTGTTCATGCATAGCTGAGAATGTGCCTTAGATATTTAACTGTGGTGTTGTATGGGATGGTTTGAAGTTGTAGTGAGCTTCTGCAGCTGGAATTTGCCTATACTTGAGTGATTCCTTCCATTGAAATAGAACGTGTCTTAATATTACTAGACTATTCAAAAATATAGAAGGCAGTAAAGTTTTTACTTCTGCATACAACATTCCCTATTCAAATCATGGTTTAGACTTGGTTTTCTTTAAAGTGAACTGAAAAAGAAAGGAAAACCTAACTCCTGTTCTTTTTCAAGAATAACTTCCGCAACCTTCTTGTCTTAGCTATTTGTGTTCAAAGGCTTTTCATCCAATAACCTATTAGAAACACATGAAAACTAAAACTGGTATTAAATTGCATAAAAAACTGGTATTAAATTATTAAATATAATTTTTCAGGTTTATGGGTTCTTCATGATATACTTCGATAAAACCAGCAGTTATGTTTCATGAGCTCTTACATTGAAGACAATAACTTGTACAATCACCTTACATTTTCCTTAACCTGAACCAAATGCAATATCTTATCTCAACCAACGTTATAAATTACTTTTCTTTGCACTTTGAAATTCTATATAACTACAGTAGAAAAAATAATGCCTATGCTGACATCATTTTTTCCTACAGCAGCTTTTTCTTTATACCAAGTGTAAGCATTTTGTAAAAAAAAAGATAAAATGGGCAGTTTATGTGATCATACAAGTTGCCATAGGTTAAAAATTCAGAATGTACAAGAAAGGATTCTGGCCAGTTCTGGTTTCTGAGGTTACAGTGAAATGGTTTGGAAATACTTATGAAATTTTATGCATGTACATCTCTACATGAGCAAGCAGGAAAAATTATCTTACTTGCATAGGATTTGTGGAAATTATTAACTAATGGGTATATTGCTGGAACATAGAGTTCTGCTGACTGACAATGTACAAAAGAACTGTGTGTGAAGTATACAAGATGACCTCAGTTCTTAAAAACTACTGTAGGTTGTATTGTATGAGCAGAAACAGGCATTTGTTCTAACCTGTTTCCTCTGTGTCAGAAAGTTTGTAGTACTTCTCTCCACATCCTTCCTTAGGACTTTCTACTTGACTGATTAGATGATGTCCTCTTCATGGCTTATGAAGACTATTTTGGGCACTTAAGTCGCGTATTATCATAGGGAACTCAAGAAAATAACCGAGCACATCGCATGCCTGTGCATGATGTGTGTTTCCTCAAACGTGCCGGGTTTTTTCCTGGAAATTTTTCTAGGAGAAATTTGAGGATTTTTCTCACTGGTCGAGGACTTTTGCATGCTGTCAGACCAGTAACTCTAACTGGGCTGCAATAAATCTGGAAACCCTAAGTATGTGGAAGTCGTACTGCTGGTCTGAGCAGGTGCACAGCTCTGCAGGTGGAGCATGTTTGTGATGTGCCGTACAAAGATTGCTGACCACGTGCAGAGCATCTGAAAAGTAAGTGCACAGCAAGTCCACCACTGCTGGCAAATGGGAGTCTTACCATGCATGTGTGCAGATATTTCTTCCTCCAGAAACAAAGGACAGGAATATAGCAGTTGTACAGCACTTACAGATATACATCTAGATTAACAGTCTAAAAAGAGCATTTAATTTGTAGCTGAAGGTGTGAATTTGGTCGGTCTAAATTTGAGCTAAAATTGTGAGACCTCTGTGAGGTTTAAGCTCCCACTAGTAAATTAGCATTTCACACTGTCTGCTCTCTGTGGTTTCATCAAAAGGCAAATTTAAACAATCTCAGTTTCTCAGGAACCAAGTGGAATATGTTACTTGTATTTATATTGAAATAGATTTTGAGACCCTAACAATGGATATTGCCCAGCACCCTGCAGTCTGTTCCCGCTTACAAATGACTTAAGTGCTTGTACCTTGAGAGTTCAGGAAAATCACATTTTCTATCACCTTCACTTTATTATAAATCACAATTATTTTCCCCTCTAATTCGTACATAACATACATTTCTACCACCTAAAATATAGCAAGTGCTTTAAGGAATGAAGAGTGTTATTGCCACCTGGTGGGAGCCTTGTGGGTATAACTCAGTAATTACGGACAGGCTTGTGAAGACGTTGAAACGGCTCAAGCTGACCACCGCCATCCTGCGAGAACACAGACCAGCTACATCTGGCACCGTGAGAGTAAGTAGGTGATTGCATTTGCTGTGACAAAACAGCATTATTAAAGAGCTGCAGCCTGTCCCTACACTCCTTTTAAGGTCACGTAAAGTCACTGTTAAAGTTAGTAGATTCCGCTGCTTTTGATGTTAATCAACAGGATTGGAGCACTGACATGCATAAATAAAATCTGAACAAGCACAGTGAAATATATAGTAGAAAAGTTGTATGTAAAAGGCTTGGGAAAGATAAGAGCCGAATGGACAAAGAACAGAGGTTTAAATCTGCATTTCAAATTGTCTGAACCTTTTCTCTTGATTACTTTATGTAATTGACAATGAATAATGTGAACTTTCCAAATAATAGTTCTGAAATTCTCTATTTAATAATTCCTTAACACTTCACTTTCTTGTCACATTTCTGTCAATGTGCTGGTATTTAAAGCTTTGAAATAAGCGGCCAGTTGTTTAGACAGGAAGCAGTGAGATTTGGAGATATCAATATTGACACAAATATGATTTGAAAGTTTAACGACTAATACGACTCTATGAAGGCTTCCTGACTAAAACACTGACAGCCACAATATGACAGAATTTGATCTGACATGTATAGGACTAACAGCATGTATTTCCTGTCAGAATTTTAATTTTCAATGTGACAGTTTTGCACATTTTTAAAAACTTAATTAAATTCTACACAATCTCTGTTACAGAATCCTTTACATTAAACGTGCCTGAAACTGAGACATAGCAGCTCAGTTTTTCAGACAGCAATTTACACGTACTGTTTTGTGGATAGAGAACAACATGTCTCTGTTTGCTGCTGTGTAGCAGATGGAATCCTGGAAAGGACTGAAGGTAGTTTATAGAAAAATTTTTGTAGTATCCTTTGCAAATTATTAACTCTTTGTATTTCAAGCCATATGAACTTGTCTGTTTGACAAAGAAATAGTCATTTCTATTTGTCCAATCTAAGCCAGAGATTATTTCCTCTTGAAATGTGGGAAGATACTTATAGCTTTAATTCTTAATAGTTAGGGATTGAATTAGCTAATTCCAGAGTCAAATTCCCTTTAACTGTCAAATTCCAGATTTAACACTGCCAACCATCAGGAATATTCCTTGCTAACTTCCTTTCTGTAATGATCTGCTCCACTTTCTTCTTTTCTCCTGCAATTTGGGAGAAACCAAACAGAAAAACCTTTGCTTTAGAGCTTTCTTTCCCTAATCCATTTAAATTGTTCTGCAAAAGAGAGGGGGGAAATGGTTACTCCGATAGACTTGGGCAAAGCAAATGTATGTAATGTATTGAGGTTAATTCATAACTATATTGGGGCGAGGGTCTGGAGAATCTGTACATTTTACAGCAGTCCTTGTAGAAATTCTTGCATCGCTGCCTTCTGATTTGTATCTCATGCAAAGTCCAGTACAAGGCTGTACTTCAGAAAGTAAAAGCAATCTCTGGCACTTGGGAACACTGGAAGTTACCTGAATCACGCATGCGTTTTTTGATAAAGAAAAATCTAAACAAAATTACACAGAAATCATGAAAGACTTTTAAATTCTTTATTTATTTAGTATGGCTGAGGAAATGTTTTTCGGTTTATGGTTTCCTGTTCATGTTTTGCATGCTTGTTTAATCCATAAAGCAGTCTGTCATATAGTCAAACAGATGGTACACATATATGTCCCCTTAAACAGGTAACAGTATGAACGCATACACTGTTCTGCATGCGCTCGCTACCTTGGATTGCACTGAATTGTTTCATTCATTCACACTAGAGGTCACTGTGAGCAAAAGATTGTGCTTGACTTGCAAAGGAAAGAACACTAATGGATCAATGCACGGGACGAAACTGGTGGCATACTTTCTGATTTGAAAGGCTGATGCAAACTCATCTCTGTTAAATATGTTGAGGGGGACCATGGTACTTCTTAATGCAACCTCATTTACTTACAAACTATTTACAAACTGTAGAGTAAGAAGTTAATTCTATCAAGAAATCCTTAGTGCTTAAATATGTCCAGTTTAATTTTAGACCAAACGTCATCTCTGGCAACACCAAACTGATTCAAAATACAAGTTCCAGACTTTGTTGATACTTGTTGCTGGTTTTTTGTGTATGAACGTTTGAGGTAATCTTCCTTCCCTCTAGGAAAACTGCCCTATTTTCTCTAGACTGTAGCAGAACAGAACAAGTACAACGTTGACTCAGGTGCAGCTTCAGGCATTAGAGAGCCAAGTCCCATTTAGATTGTGGATTAGCAATGAAATCAGTAGCTGTCTCAGAGTGAAGTTGTGAAAAGAAGAATCAAGAACATTCAAGTAAGTGAAAGAGGAGCACACTCCCCTCTCCCTGCTCCAGGGAACGCATCCACCCCAGGACTTACCTCCCAGCAGCTGCTGTGTCAGACCTTCGCAGCCTTACTTAATTATCACCTGTGTGAATCTGGTTCTATCTGTGCCCGTTTTTAAAATCTGTTCCTCTTTCACAGTGTACGTCCACGATTAGAAAGGATAGCTGAGAAATAAGTGCAAAACTGAACATCTGATGCCACATAAGTCACCTATAGCGTAGGTGTTCATGAAAAGAAAACTGTTGACCCTTTCCTCCCAGCTGAGAGAGCTAATGGGAGAATGACAGCGTTGTTTTTTTATATAAAGCAATGATGATGAATACTACTTGCGTGCTGCCATCCAAAGAGTATTTTGCATAAGGAATATGCAAATGGAAATATGCAAAAGTGGAATAAACAGAGGTTAAAAGAGCAGTGGACAGGGAAAGATGCTCACATTACCCTACATACTTCAGTGCATGAAAACAGGTACTTATGCAAAAGCTACTCCAACCCTGAGGTGACAGAGATGTATTTAATATGCAAATCTGGGAAGAAGAGTCTTCATCGCCAATCTTCACAGAACTCCTTAGTTCCTATTTTACCTGCTTTTTGTGCCCACTTTCTTGTGTTTTGCTTTCCATTTCCTCCCACCCTTGCCTTTATTAGTTCTTCTTCCCATATGCCCACCCCAAATGGCACCGACATCTTAGTTGCTGACGTCATATTGTTGAGTCTCCATATTCTATGTCTATCATCTCGGTATGCTTAATGTATCAAGCTCTTTCTGACAGAAAACACCTGCTGCTTTAGACTTACACACTGCCTTCAAAAAAATTTTTTTTTTTTAAAAAAAAAGGTCTGTTTTCAGCTTGGTCCTTAGTCTAATGAAACAATAGCATGCAGCTTCTCATGAGGTTTGCTGGAGCTTTTATTGCACTAATTTTATGCTGATGTAATGCTTCCATCAATTAAATTATACTGTTAAAATGGGTGTAACAGAGTAAACAACAAAACCTATTATTTTGAAATAACAGCTGTTCTCTTAATTGGTAAGGTGGGGCAAAAAAAGAGATGATCTTTGAGACGGCTTTTAGTACAGGTTATTTAGCATCACTCAGATATTTTCATTTCCATAATGTACTTCCTTTCATAACTACTGAAGATGCACGTGGCATTTCTCTATGAATTTTACAGCTCTTCTTACTCTTACAAGAGCGCTGCTGACCATATTTTTGCTAGGATTAACATATTCCAGAAACATCCAGACTAATTACGTCAAATCTGTTTCTCAGTGTACCACGGACTAAACAAATGGACTCTTATTCAGAGGTGTTGTGACAAACATACAGAGTTGAAGGCTATTCATTGGAATGATTCACACTTCATGCAGGTCTATTTTCTTGGATGATCACTGCTTTATCTCTTTATTTTAGGAACAGTTTGATTAAATAGTTTTTCCTCTGGACTGCTGAGAAACTACTTATATGCCAGCAATGCTACAAATGCGATTTCATTTCAGTAATACAATAGGTAAATCAGTTTGAATTGATTAATAGCAAAATGTTGTATATAAATGTTGCTTAGCATGATCTTGTCTTTTGCTGTTACAAATCATATTTTCTAAGAGACAGACTTTTCTTAAACATTTCAATACTACACGCATGCCTAGATGCTGAAATACAAATTTCACAACAGAATGTGAAAATGTCAGTTTGTATCACGTGCAGTTTAACAGAGGTGACATATGAGTTGCTTAGATCATTAGGTGTCCCTGTGAAGTATATTTCTAGAACTCATTGATGATTATACGGAAAAGCAATTAATTTCAGCCTGTATCTCAGTACTGCACCTAAGCTGTTCAGGCAATCATTCCGACTACATTTTATCATATCATGAGTAAACAATGTTTACAGAAATCAGCTAAAGTCAACAAACCACTCTGTAAACTTGCAAAATATTTGTAAAAGGATTATTGATTCTCTAATACAAAAAGAAACTGGTTGAACTGCAACCTTTTTTGAGTTGTTCTTGTTGCAATAGGATTTTTTTTTAATCTGGGCTGACAGGGACCTCACGCAGTTCAACAAGGGGAAGTGCAAAGTCCTGCACCTGAGGAGGAACAACCCCAGGCACCGATGTGTGCTGGGGGCCACCCAGCTGGAAAGCAGCTTGGCAGGACAGGACCTGGAGGTTCTGGTGGACACCAGGTGGAACATGAGCCAGCAATGTGCTAATGATATTCTGGGCTGCATTAGGAGTGTTGCCAGCAGGCGGAGGGAGATGATCCTTCCCCTCTAGCCAGCACTGGTGAGGCCACACCTGGAGTCCTGCATCCTGTTCTGGGCTCCCCAGTACAAGAGACATGGACAGACTGGGAGGAGTCCAACAAAGGGCCACTAAGATGACGAAGGGGCTGGAGCATCTCTGAGGAAAGGTTGAGAGAGCTGGGGCTGTTCAGCCTGGAGAAGAGAAGGCTCCAGAGGATCTTATCAATGTGTGTAAATACCTGAAGGGAGGGTTCAAAGAGGATGGAGCCAGGCTCTTTCTGGTGGTGCCCAGTGCCAGGACCAGAGGCAATGGGCACAAACTGAAATACGGGAGGCTCTGTCTGAACATCAGGAAAAGCTTTTTTACTGTGAGGGTGACCAAGCACTGGCACAGGTTGCCCAGGCAGGTCGTGGAGTCTCCATCCTTGGAGATACTCAAAAGCTGTTTGGACGTGTCCTGGGCAACTGGCTGTAGGTGGCCCTTCATGAGCAGGGCGGTTGGAGCAGATGACCTCCAGAGGTCCCTTCCAAGCTCAGCCATTCTATTGATTCTATGACTCATAGTACGTAACTGAAATGAAAAAAAGCTGTTGTGATGAGTTATTACAGTACTTCCATGCTTCTTCTCTGTAGCTCTAACAATTGGCAACTGTGATGATAATGCCAAATGAAGTCATAATTTCTGATAAAGTATAAGCCAAAGTGAAAGTAGTGGAGTTGATAATGGAAGCTGCCATCATGTTTGGGCTTGGCTTACTGTCAGTAACGTTGTGAGTATATAAGGGCTGTGTGACAATTCATTTACTGCAAAGGTTTAGTTGGCCTCTTCTTAAGTAAGGACCTGATGGAGTTCAGCAATGGCACTAATGTGCATCTTCAATGTAAGATCGGCCATAAGGAACCACAGAATACATTTTACATCGAGCCTCTGTTAAGGAGGTTAGCAGTCAGTGTGGCAGTTTTAACCTTGAACTGAGCTCCTCTGGAATGGCTCATGCCATGTGTGACTGCGCCTTGTGTTGGAAAGCAGCGGGCACAAGCAGCAGGGGAGGCTTTATTTTACACTTCCTTTTCAGTTACTTTTCCAGCTACCACCCTCATTTCCACCTGTTCCTTAAGCAAGTTACATCCGTTAAGCACACCCACTAAATATCAAATCAATTGTACAGAATAATATCTTGAAGCAAATGTGAATAGCAGGGGGAGCAGATTGCAGCAGTAGAACTTGTCATATCTGAGTTAAGTCATACCGTCAGTCTAAAGAAAAGACTAAACAGGTAACACACAAGGCAGGCATTGTATGTTCCTGATAAAACCGTATTAGACTCAGACTGCAAATGATCTTCTTAAAAATAACTTTTTTTCCAAATTTTATTTGAATTTGAAGTAAACAGAAGCTTAACTTCATGTTTGTTGAAACTTAATTTAGGTAAAAGGGAGAATTTTGTTATGACTTCCAAGGCAAGGAAATAGTAAGGTTACTAGGGGCCACATTTTTGTTTGCGGATTAAAAAAAAAAAAGCATGCAGCAACATCAACAAGTAGGATCTAATTCACATTTTAAAAATTAAACATATTGTTGCTCCTTATGATCTGCTGCAAACTTGGAACTTGTGAAAATTAACCTAAGTTACTAAATTACTCATATAAATGGCTGAAGTTTAAATTTAATCTCCTATTTTGAGTTCGGGAGGTTGGGGGTGTTTTTTTAATTAGAAGCTATTCACAGTACCATGTAGGGACCTGGACTAATTTATTTTAAAGTAGCTCAAAAATAAAAAGTAATGTATTATTTCTAAAAAGAAGTAAGTTTACTATCAATAGAACAGCAACACTTGCAGATAAGTTTACAGCTCACTACCAGCCCAGGAGCCTTCCATGTATGCAGCATACATACAGGTGTATATAGTAGTAACTCAATTTAGGAATAACTAGTCACTCGGTTACCACCCTTTTTCCCCTTCTCTTCGCTCGTTTTGCTCTCTACGGAGGAAGGTGCCCCCTCTCAGGCTCGGGGGAGGCCGGTTTAGCCCACCCCGGCCGCAGGGCACCAACCCCTGCCCGCCTCCATGTTCGCTGCCAGGAGGCACTTCGGCAGCGCTGGCCCAAGCCCGCCCTTCCGCTCCCCAGAAGGACAAGTTAAGGGCCCCACGTGGCGAGAAGGGCTTTATCCGCACCTCGGACAACTCGCGGCCGATGCCGGCGGAAGCGACCAGGCGCCTTCCCCGACACTCGGTGGCCGCTCGGGGCGGCCGCCCCCCTCCAGCGCTGGCTGCCCGGCGGGGCCCGCGGCTCGGCTCCACCGCTTCCAGGCCGCCCCCACCTCACGGCCCGCCAGAAGCCCCCTCACAGCGGCCGCCCCGCGGGCCGTCCTCTCCTGAGGACGGGCACCGCCCCCGCTACCCCGCGCTGCCATTTTGGAGCTGCCCAGGCCCGCCCCGCCCGTCTCCATCAACCCCCCCCCCCATCCCCCACCGGCGGGCAGCCGCCCCCCGCCCGCTGCCGCAGCGCGGGAAGAGGCCGCACATGATGCCCTGCCTACGCTGCCTCTGCCGCCCCGGCAGCGCCCGCTTCCCCTACCGCTACCCGCCGGCCGCCCGGTCCACCGCCCCAGCGCGGCCCGCCTCCGTCTCCTCCCCCTCCCGCCAGCCCCGCCCGGCAGCCGCGGAGGCCTCCCCGGGGAGCGGCGGGCGGTGAGTGGCAGCGGCGCTGCCCCCTCAGCACAGCGCGGTGGAGAGGGGGCCGCGGCCGGTGGGCGGGTCGGGGCCGCCCCATAGGGTTGCGGGCTACCGGCGGGGCCCCACTTGGCGCCCAGCCGCCTCTGGAGCCGCGAAGAAAGTTGCTGCCGGGAGCCCGCGCTGGTGACTTCGCCCTGCCGGGCTTGGTGAGCGTCTGGGGCGGGGACCCCGGGCAGGACGGCCCGAGCTGCCGGCCTCCCTCCCGCCCCCCGCCGTGCTCCGGCTGCGCGCCGGGGCTTCCCGGCCTTCCGGGGTGGCAGCTGCCGCCCGGGCACTCTCCGGCCTCGCGGGGGGAGGCCGGGCAAACTCCGGCTCTCCCGTCCCGTCCCGCCCGCCGGGAGCGGCTGGGCGGCGGGAGTTGCAGCGTCACCGCCAGCAGCGAGGCTGGGCCGGGCGGGCGTCCCGGGGCGGCGCGGGCCCGCGGGCGGCCCCCGGCTCCTCCCGCAGCGCCGGCCGGCTTCTAAACAAGCCCGGGCTCCCCGAAAGTGTTACCCTGCCTCCCGTTCCCAGGTTTTTGAGCAAATCCTAAAGCCGAATCTAAGGGCGAGCTCCTGTTCACTTCTAAGCCTGCAGTAGCGAAACTTGGTGGTGTCCTTTATAGGGCAAGTGCAGAGTGACTTTTGGGACGGGAATGTTTTTTTGCTAGCTAGCTAACTGACGCCGAGGTAAGTGTTTGCCTCGTCACCGCACGTGTATGGGAGAGGCGCCTTTGTTGCCCGGCTCCCCTTGCTGGAAGGCGTCCGGCGGAGCGAGCCGGCGTCCCGCTTTGCCGCGCATCCCCTGCCCGCGGCCGGCTGGGCTGGAGCCGCGGCGTCTTGACCCTGCCCCTCGCTCTTCCACGGTGCTAAGGTCAAGTTCAAAACCAGATGCTAAGTAACTTTTGTGGTTGTATAACGGTTAAAAATACTCGTGCTGGTTTACCGGGAAAGTATTTTAATCTCTGTGTTTTCCTAGGACTGTTTGAAGGTTGAATTGAACTGTGTTGATTTATTTATAACTTGATGTGGAAACGTAATACAGAAATGCATTTACTTATATCAGTAAAATATTTTCTGGTTTAGGGAAGCTTAATTTTGGCAAGCAAGTTGTCTAAATAACAAAGAATATGTTTTACAGTGGTAATATTACTGGTACTTTTAGCATCTTGTTGTGATTTTAGTGTCCTTTAAGTGGAAGAAGTTGTTGGCTGAGTTAAGTAGTGTGTCTTTGGTTTTGGGTATACTACCATCTTTACAAGGACATCTTTAGGTCAGTATTCTGAACATACAGAATTAAAAAATACGGTTTGTAGCCAGACACCTTCTACAATGTTCCTTGCAAATTGCTTAACTTCAGGGAAGTCGCTCTTAAGCAGCAAGAGTTACTATGTGTTATTCTGTGGTATATATGCCTGCTTTGCTACTTACTTTCTCGTGAAAGCTAAGCTTTCAGTAAGTGCTTCCTGAAAGTTTACTGATTTAAGGAACTTTTTACGATAGGACAAGAATCCCCTCATCATTTAGGGGAGGGCTTACAGTAGAAGTTAAAAGATTTTCTCTTCTAAGGAATTGTAAGGCCTTTTCTTCCCTGCCTTAGTGAGGCTTTTTGTATGAATACTATTTTTTATAAAATTGGATAGTAGTTTAGTGGTAAATAAAGTCAACTTATTTTGGATCGTGTGTGTTTCAATTGGAAATGTCTATAAAGAGCGTCTTTGGTGGTGTGTCTCTCCTCATTTCCAGTGGCAGAGTTCTCACATCTTCTCCTCCTTTGCCTTCTTACCTTTCTTCACCTTCTCTGTTGCCTGATTAGGTGGTGGCTGTGAACCAGGCCTTTTGATATGAAGTGAATTTTTCTGTCATTACAGACACGTCAATACAGTTCCATAAAAAGTTAGGAGCTAGTCTTTATTTCGTGCATGTGTAAGTAGAACATTAGATTCAAAGAAGTTATTTATATGCAGTATTTACAGGATTGATTCATTAATTTTAGCATTTATCTGCATTTGAAAGTCAATTCTTATTTAGGTAGGAAAAAAGGCAGTTGCTATTCTGGCACAGTGCTATATATGGTCAGTCTTATTCAACAATAGCTGCTCATGCTTGGAATTATTGAAGGATGTATAAATACATTTTGAAGTTGCTATCAGCCTTCTTGCCCTTTTCTAGGCTTTTCGTTCAACTAATTATACAAACATACTCAGGTTTTTACATTTTTACTCTGGTTTTACACTGTAACCCTGTTATCTGATAATTAATCATTATCACTTCTTTTGCAGCTAAAATGAATTCAGGTCCTGATCCCCCCTCAAGTCCCTCTCACCCCCAGCTGCATCTTGGAAGGTCCCAGCTAAACGCTGCTGCCGTGGACCGTAGCGAGAACAATCAGAAATCTGGACCATCTTCAGGAGATACTGCCACTTTTTCTTCTTCAGTTCCTGGCTACTCCCATAGCAGGGAGAAAGCTGAAAAAAATGGTAAGTATGAAAGCAATTCTTACGCAAAATTGGCTCATGTTAAACATTGGGAGTTTATTGTGTGTATATGTATTCTAAACTCTATTTAAAGAGACACTGTAAAGTAGGAAAATACATTTCTCCAATTTCTTTTAACTTGTTGTGGAAGAGACTTTTCTTCTGCAGCTTTTTGCATATTTTCAAGTTTTTTCCATCCAATTTTTCTTATGTGTACAGAGCAGCAGGAAAGAAGTTTGGTTGAAAAATTGGCAGGAAGAATTAAATGTAATTTAGCATAATATTAAGGTTTCGATTTAGTTTCTTTAGTTGGCTGGATTGCATGCTAACTATAGCTTTTTGATGAATTCTAATGTGGATGAATAGATACTACTGTAATGTAGACTGAGGGAATAATAAACTAATATATGAAACCAGAGCGACAGAAATGAAGTTAACATTAGCAGGCAGATAAGAAGTTGGATTAAGAATCATGATGCACTTTGAAAGGCAGAATGATACTTTTTTTTTTTTCCCCTCAGTGTGAACCCATTGAGTTTCAAAGATTGTGAAAACTGATGGGATCAGAGAAATGTCTCATGCAAAAGGTAGAAAGAAGAGTATCTGGCTCCTGTGTTCCAGTTTTAAATTCAATTTGTAATCTAACACTTCTGCAAGAAGGTCTTGTGTTCAAGGTCTAGCAAAATTACTGCTCTTTAGCTTTCTTTAAAATTGGACTTTTGATTCTGAAACCGCTTATGTGCGTGCCCTTAAATTCATATTTATGAGTCACTCTATTGAAGGTAATAAGGCTATCCAAGAGTTTAAAATTATTAAATGGGTGAATATCTGCATGGCGTGTATCAGATGCAGCTGAGCTCTGCACATAGTTCGGGCCAATATTGTGGCTGTGTTAGCACAATTGCTGTTTGCATCTAATTCAAAATTGACTGTTGGAACCTTCTGGGTTCTTTGTTACTAAAAGGCACATCCCAGATGGAGGAGAATTTTTGGATACCTGAATTTCTAACATGCCTCAATGTATCATTACCAACTTTGTCATCTCGCCCACCTGTGAAAGAATTCAGAGATGATGGAGAATTGACACTTCTAACATTAATTACATGATTATTAATTTAGGATCAGTGCTAACAGGTATGTTTTCTTCCTTTCTTCATTCTTCAGTTTCTTGGTATGCTTCAATAGGGGAAGAATAGCAACAATGTTAGCAATATGGTAGGGAGTTATCTTGGGCTTTGTTATAATATGATTTGAAAAAGGAAAGCATAGGTTTCTGTTGTTGGTGCCCACATTCACGCAAGATTCTGAAAATGAATACAAGCTAGTGGTGTTTTACACAGAGATTGTCAGGTATTCTTCTCTAGCTAATTCGGAGATTTTCTTATATATAAATATTGGACTGTTAAAATCATATCGAGTTTTGTCTTAGTCCTCTCTACAGGCCTGTGTATTTACTAATGATCTCTATGCAGTTTTGTATTATAGATGCGTTTGTTTGTGCCCCTATCAAAGAGGACTTTCGAGCATTGATGTATTTTCTCCATTTCAGTTGTGACTCATTCCTGATTACTTTAAATCTCTTCCCATCTTCTCAGTGCTTGGTGCCACTGTCATTGCCCTTTCCATCGCCATTTTAATATAAGCAAGTATTTAATGCTGCAGAATGAGCTACTATTGCCATTGTGTCATGCTGGAGTCTCTAACAACAAAGATTTTAGTGGATTTAGATAGCAAATGTGTTTGATAAGATCGTGTTCCTTAATCCAGTATTTTCTTCTATGGTTATTTTAGATGTGTCATTTGTCATAATACTAACAGTTTCTAGAACTGAAAACTCATTTAAAAGAAAGGAAGTAGAGAATTTTTCTTTCACCCACAGCAGCATTGGTCATCAGAACTTAAAACCAGGAATTTTAGTAGGACTTCAGAAAGTACAGATAGAAGTACAAACAGAAAGAAGTACAAATTCACAGTCATGTATGTGCATATGGAAACAAATATGAAAAAAGTGATATCTCAAACAGAAAATAGGCAGTTCGGCATTTTTCAAAATATTTTAGCTGACAGAGAAGCTATTCCTTGGAATCACTAGAGCCTTTACCAATAAATAACATGCAAGTTGCTGATAGATCTAGGACGAGTGAAGGATCTGGTCTCTTAGCCACGGCGTGTTGTGGTCTAGTTTTATGAAAGGACATATACACTAGAACAAATGTTTTGGAAAGGGGAGTTCTGACTTCTTTCTTGGAAGATTAAGAAGCCAGTTACTTTGAATAGTCACTATATGTCACTATGAAGATGACTGTAACTCTGATGTAAAAGAGGACAGAAAAGACCATCACACTGCTGTACAGAAAGCTATCTCAATAAATATTATTAAATATGTAGAACACTTTGTGCAAGATATTTAAGTCACCAATAAAATTCTACAAACAAATTTGTAATAGAAGTAATTTAATTTTTAATAAATCAGCTATGATTTCTGTTGGAGGAGGGGAGATGTACGATGTCCATCTCAAATACTATTTTGAAAGGCAATTTTACCTCAAGCCTGTCTTCCCCATGCCCATGTGCCCTTCCCACAAAGAAGGTTACTGGTATCCTGCACTGCATTAGACAAAGCATTGCCAACAGGCGAAGGGAGGTGATCCTTCCTCTCTACTTAGCACTGGTGATACCACACCTGGAGTGCTGTGTCCAGTTCTGGGCTCCCCAGTACAAGCAGGACATGGACAGACGGGAGAGAGTCCAACAAAGAGCCACGAAGATGATGAAGGGACTGGAGCATCTCTCCTATGAGGAAAGGTTGAGACAGCTGGGGCTGTTCTGCCTGGAGAAGAGAAGGCTCTGGGGGATCTTATCAATGTGTGTAAATACCTGAAGGGAGGGTGCAAAGAGGACGGAGCCAGGCTCTTTCTGGTGGTGCCCAGTGCCAGGACTAGAGGCAATGGGCACAAACCGTAATACAGGAGGCTCTGTCTGAACATCAGGAAACACTTCTTTTCCAGCCATCTGGACATGGTCCTGGGCAACCAGCTGTAGGTGGCCCTTCATGAGCAGGGGGGTGGAGCAGATGACCTCTAGAGGTCCTTTCCAACCTGAACCATTCAGTGATTCTTGAAATATTCTTGCCAATGTATCTGTATTTCTGATCTGTGCTTTTTCTTCCAGTCTCTACTTATATATGCTGCATTTAAGGCTATAGCATCAATGTGAACATTAGGTAATTTATTTCCTGGAAACACCCATCTCCTACTCCTGCAGCATTATCCATATCTTGCAGCATAATCCGGCAAATTAATGAATGCCCTGGCTCTGACTCAGTAAAGCACTTAAGCACACACACATCCTAAGCTGCACAGGTACTTCATTTGGATCAAACTCCCATCCTATAGGTTTTTTTCTTAGCAATTTTTCAATCTATCTTCTGCTAATGTGTCATTAGGTAGTGTTCTTGTTATTCCTTGTATAATTCATTTCACAAGGGGAGGTAACAGTGCTTTGAGAATTTATTGTGCAAATCAAATCTGGATTTAATGAAAAAAACAATATTCAGTTGTTGAGCGTGAGATGACTTGTAGATACTGGTTTTGTTGCTTTAAAAAAGAAAAGGAGAATATTCCTATTTCTACCCAAAGCTGTTGCATTCTGTAGAAAACTTCTGCCTATATAAGTTACTGTTTTTTCTGTATGTGATAGGAATGGAATGAATATCAATATGTCAACTCTCGTGTTTAAAAATAAATTAAAAAAAATAAAGAAATGTTACACTCTCATGAATGTTCCTGGACAGGAAGTTTATTAGTGAGCAAAGCATATACACTACTAATTAGGGCTTCTGAGATTTTAAAACCATTGAGTCATCAGTATTCATGTAAGCAAATTACAGGAGAGTTGCCAGTTGCTTAAACAAAAAAATTCTGCCATTACTTCAGTAGTGTGTGCCAAGAGGAACATGGTGTATAGCAAGGAAGACCAGTGGCTGCTTGCTAATGAAGTCCGGTGAAATTTATTGAAACAGAGTAAGACTCAAATCTCCTAAGACACTTTTATGCCTCCCAGGTGCATCGGCCCCTCAGTTTCTGTCCAGCTGCTACATACCCCTTTTTGCCATCTGTATTTCATGCACTCCATGCATCCTCCTTTCTTCAGATACAGCCCTAAAGCCATGTGAAAAGAAACAGCTCAGATGAGAGCTCTGGAGGTCCCAACACCAGATTCTCCAGATAGGTTTAAAAACATCATTCTTGCTAGTGGAACGATTTCCTCTATGCGTACACAGAGCAGAGCTAGGAAAAAAAGCACCTTCAACATGTTAGCATGTGAGTATCTGAATACCGCTGCTGTTAACGTAATGTTTTTAGAAGTAGACACACGAATCCTCGCTCTAGGTAAGTGGTCTGTATTGCTGAGACAGAAAGTAGCTTTCTGTGGCCCAGTGGATGTTTCACTTCTCATTCAGGTGAAGAGTTGAGAGAAACTTCTCACAATACGATAGTGATCAGATACTTGTTTCGGATGTCTAGATTCAAGTAACTGCTTCAAGTCAGCTATAACAGTAACTTGAACCAGACTGACACTCACCCTAGGTGAATATTTATTGTGCTTCAGTTTATTTGGAGGTGTTAACATTTCTTGTGATGCTTAAGTACTTTCAAGCATGTAAAGTGTCTGTCTTAAAAAATGACTGTCTGCCAGTCAGCAGGTAAAAGAGGACGTCCTAGGATAATGGAGAAATCTGGGAGGCACTATGAAGGTGATAATTTTTTTATATGTGGATGAAACAGATTTTATTTGGTTTTTACATCATTCATGTACATTTGCTAGCCAGTAAGGCTGGAGAGGAGGAATCAGGTAGGAATTAAAAGGTGAGAGTTTGGGAAGTTTTGAGAGCGTTGCAAAGCTAAGTTGCAGCACTTGAAGAAACATCTCTTTGGTTAAGGAACTAATTTTTGTTTTGTCCATGTTTTTGCTGTTAAGGAAATATGCACAAATCTCTTGCTTTAGAATTGAGAACATATGGGGACGGTATTTGTACTGAGAACTTTGCAGACAGAAATCAATTTCTTATGTTTTGTTTGTAGATGTGCAGAGTTCTGCTTGTACTTAGGAAGGTTATGAGGTTTTTTTGTATCTCTTGGAAGAGAATTATTTTATAAATTGTGTGACTTAGAATTTATAAATAGTACAAAATAATTCTTCTAAACAGTTTACAACGCCTTGTAACAATGTACAACAGTGTGTCTCCAATGCATTGCTAAATGATAGCTAACGAATAGGCAACCTCTCTAATTTACAAATATTTTCCAAGTGTGAGCCTCTTCCACTTAAGGTTACAAAGAACCTTTGCTTCAAAGCTCTATTTTAGCACTTCTGTGTCTTCATTTTCTGGCAGTTTGCTCGTACAGACTAGCTCTTGAGGCAAAGTGAAATGTTTGTGCAAAGCTTGAAGAAATCTCAGAAAAATCTTTGATTGTTAGAAGGGGAGGATTATGCCTTGAAGTATTAATTACTTAAGAATTTATCTGTCAGTTTATTAATGCCCCTTCAAACTTTACCTGTAATTACTCAGGCTCCTGGAAAGCTCATTTGCCAAAGCATTGCTGTGGGGGAGAAAGGATTCTATCCAAACAAAAGTTAATGACTGTATTTTCAGATGAAATTTTGGGACATAGTCATAGTCAGTACAGAACAACGGGAATTGGCTTTTTCAGGTCTGCTGCTATTGTTGTCAATAACATGCTGGTGTTTTTACCGTATGTGGGAGTAGGATTGGACACCCATTTATTTGAGGAAAGATTCTCCATCTTTGCCTCTTTCACCATTTGAAATACATAAATGTTTTCTTCGTCTTATAACAAAAATAGTTACTGATAACAATTTTTGCATTCACGCAACGAACCAGATTAAGGCAAGTGCCTTAGCTCAATCTTCATCCATTATTTTTCATGTGGATTGATTTCCTAATCTGTGTTCGTCTATGATAACAAAATGTTTGTTCTAGCATAGTCCCGGGGTCTTAGAGAGATAGAAATGAGCAGCTGAAGAATAGAAGGGGAAGAGCTATATTCACATTAGTAAATCATAAAATGAAATAGGAGTAGTTCTGTAAATCATTCCTACTCTACACATTTAAAAATTTAATCTAGCATTTGGAATACAATCTTTCAATTTAGTTTACTCCAAAAGGAATCCAGTATGCATGTTCCACTGTACAAACAAAATACATTAAATGGGAACAGTTGGAAAGTTAAAAGTACATTGCTCATCTGAACCAGCTCTCTAATATAATGCATCTGCATTCAGCAGCAGCAAGAACTGCTAATCTCCATAGGTATTTTGCAGTGGCTTTGGAGGAAAACATTTGGAAGTACCTAATATCTGTACATTCATCTTCAAAGAAACCTGCAACAAATCCCCGATACACTACAGTAATCAAGGAGAGGCTTGAAACCGTTGTTATGATAACTGTAGGTCCTCACCCACAAAAATATGTGGGCTTGGTGAGGTTTATGATTTCAACTCTTTCTCACATTGCTTTTCTGCAGGTTGCATTTTTCTTTCTTTTTTTATTTTTTTGGTGGAGAGGGTTAAGAAATGATGATTTTCAACTGAGAAATGACAAAAAAACTTATTTATTTTTAGCTCTCCAATTTTGGAACATGTTAGATTTATCCCAGCTCATCAATAAAGAATTTAATCAGAGATGCCTGCATAGAAAAAGCAGCAGAGCTATCTCATTAGTTGTGTGTAGAATTATTTTAATGACTTTAAATTATCATTGTACAATAATAGCTATGCTAGAAAGAAATACCTTTTAAGAATAGTTTTCCCTCCACTTTTAAAATTTATAGTCTCTATAATATCATCACTCTTAGTCTTCTACCTACATGCTTTTTTTTTAATTGCTCTCCTGACAATTTACATTCATTTTGTGGGGGTGCAGAAGTTGTTCCCTTTTCAATTTAATGCTATTTGATGACTTGCAATTGTGGTGTGACTAAGACTATTATGATATCTACAAACGCATTGCTGCTCCCAGAGAAAGCAGAGTTGATTCCTAGACTTCAACACCTCTGTAAACAAATGTTATTCCCCTATCTCCCATCCGTGTTATCACCTTTAAAAATAGAATGCCTGGCAATGTATGCTAATATAAATATTTTTAATTGTTCTTGGGGCAAGTAGGACCATCTTAAGACCTCACCATGGAAGTTGGAAGTGCATAGAAGAAAAACATGCAATGTGTTCTTAATTGTACCAAGCCCTTACTTTGCAGTTATGATAAGAATCCAGGAGGCTTCTGAATGGATGAAAGGATTCAACACTCATGGATGAGCAAATATGCGTCTAAAGTTAATAAAACCATTTATCAAAACAGTGACGTTTGTTGTACAAAATATTTCTCCCTTTCCAGTCAGTTCCTCTGTTTGTATCATGATATTCTATATGTACAAATCATGTTTATGACGTGATGCTTAATGCCTGCTTTTAAGTGGAATGTCAATCTTTCCAGAAACTTTACTCCTACATAGGTACTGCACACAATACCGCTGAACTTTCGGAGCTTGTGGAAAGTGAGTAGGAGGATTTCTCTAGAGACTCAAACTGGCTCCGCTGAATGCTGAAAGCTCAATAGTACAATCCAGTGACACACAAAAGCTATTAGAACCTTAATTTTTGTTACAAAATGTACAGATAAATTTTTTTAAAAGCACATCGATAATAGACAATCTACCTGTGGATGAACAGTTTAAATCTCTCTTTCCTGAAAGAAGGAAATCAGTCACCTTTCAATCTGGAGAGATGCTTACATAGCATCTTATAGCAAACAAAAGGAATTTTATTTTGTCATTAATATGTGTATGCCTTTGCTCCTAAGTGTGTCTGAGAGTCTAGAAAGCTTGTTTCATAGTGAAAACAAAATCTGTATAAAAAGGTATGGACTGTTCCCTGAAAATTTTGGATTTGTTGAGTTTTGATACACTTACAGATATTTGCTTACAGAAGGAACTTTTACTGCAAAAAATCCTGTATCAGAATTACCACCATACACTTCCAAAAGGGACTGGACGTATTATATAGGACGTGGCTCCAAAAGAAACACCTTCTAGGGAGATTTTGCACAAAATGTGTTCTGCTGTGTCTGTTTTGGTCAATATCCCTGTGTAGGCATGACCTTAAGTTTTCATTTTCCTACTTGTTCCTTGACTATTTATTGCTTAAACAAATATGCCTGCATTATTTACTTTGTATGTGCATGCATTCTTGTAGCTTGTTTCCTACCTAATGTTATAAAATCCTCAGATTTCAACATTGTAAAATTTTCTTTATACTAACAGATGGACTGTTGCTGAGAATCTACACAAAAATTATATTCTATAGCTAGTATATTTAATCTGTGAACTTCTTAGAGCAAATTCATTCAGTCTTCTAATATAAATTACCTGCTTTGCTTTGGTGACAGGCTGTTGCTTCTGATGTTTGTCATGCCTTGTTTCCTGGGTTTTCTAGTAGCCCAGAAAGACCAGATGATTACAATACAGTCCTGTCATAGTCTTGAACTCTGTAGCAAGACCTCCACTGACTCTAACGTAACAGCGTCTCTTCCTGACTGTAACTCTAGCAAAGGTAAATATTGGAGGAATAGAGAACAAGACTGATGAAAGCGGAGGAGTAGGAGGCAGAATTTACTTAGAACAGTGGTTTAAGAATCCCATTTTGTTGGTCAGAGCCAGAAGACGCTAACACTTCAAAGCAGTCTGCAAATACAGAATTTTTGCAGGTGGGTTGTCTTTAGCAGCTGGATGCTTGGCTTTCTTAAAAGCCAAATGATGCTTTTTCTCTTTTAGTCAATTTTAGCTTTATTCTACAAGAAGGGATTGAAATCCAGGGGGCAGAGAGCAGATTTGGGGGCCCTTAAATACAAACTGAGGATGAAAAATGAATGTTAAAAAATGACTGTCTTCCAGTAAGCTGGTTTTCTTTGTGGGTGTTTGTGGTAATAATTAAGGTGATACGCATCCTTTCTGTGCACCACCCTAACTTCCTTTGGGACAGAATTTATAACATGGTTTTGAGCTGTTACTGGCTGTTTCTTTGTCAAGCTAATCCAGGGCTGGGTTAGATAGCAACAGTTTATATTAAACTAGGTTCCTTGATGAAACTTGTGGCACAGAGTGCATTTATAACTCTGAACTTAATGATAGTAGAACAGTTTGACTCTATCTGTAAGTGCTGCTTAGGCACTTTTATTATCTTAAGTATGGGGTAGGCTTTACATGTTGCACTTCAGAAGCATGTTTTTGTGGAAATCTCTAGACACAAAAGATAAAAATCCAGTTTCGAGTTTATTGTAATGAAAGTCATGGAAGAGGCTGCTTCAAATGCAGTAACTAATCCCGTATCTGTCTTCTCTGTGTCATGTCTGTCTCCACCTACACATTTATTTGTTCAGCTTACCTTGTGGAGCACAGTGGGAGGAGTGGAGTTGAGCAGCGAACATAGGTTATTCGTACTAATGTCCTCTCAAAGTAAAAGCAAGTAATTTTCTTTGTAATTCAGACGGTGCTTCCTTTCAGATTCAATTACCGTAAGGCCGCCTTGCTAAAGCAGTAAAGTGGTGTACGCCTGAAGCTGCAAGTACAGCACTGTGGAAGGTGACAGAGATCAGTTCAGACATCAATACGCTTCATGGCGTACGGAGAATTTGCTCACGTGTGGGAGATCTGCTGCCAAAGATGGCATTCCTCCCTCCCCGCTCCCACCACGCTGACTTAGCTGGTGGAAAGGCCTGTGGGTGAAAGCTTGTTCCATGCTACTCTTCATCAAACATGTAAATTACTCTTGTCAGCTAATAACATGGAGCTGAGGGAAATTCTTGACATGCTGTGACTTCTTATAAGTACAAAACCCACTTACATTAAGTAGAGAGCTTACTGGATAAAGCTAATGAAAATACAAAATATGTGGGTTTTTTCTTCTTCTAGATGCCGTCCAGCTTTTTCTTCTCTCCTACCTGAACGAACACTGGAGTGTTAGAGTTTGTGAGCTCTGTGTGAAGGCTCATAGAAGTTGCTGTCAATGCTCAGTATTAATATTGGAGAACCTGAATGGTGACAGACTTTTTCAGGTTCAAGATTCTTGTTACGTTTTTCATGAGAATCCTTTATGCTATTATTTACAGCATGCCTGTTAGAGCCAGGGAGCTTTTTCTAAATGCAGTGCTAGTGCTGTCCTTATTTGATTTTATTCATATTTTACTGAGATGTTAAGGGTGTTCAATGGCAGCTGTTTCCTTCTCCAAATGTTCTTTAGCACCTTACAGCCTAGAGACTCCCTTGCTCGGGGGTGAGATCTTTGTATTTGATAGTGCTTTCTGGGTTTTTTCTTCTACCCTTGGTTTGTCCAGGTGCTTTTTAAACTTATATAAGTATTTGGCATTTGCTAAATACTTTTAACCCGTTGATGCCCTTTAGTTTTTGGATTTGGTAAGACACTGAATAGTCTCTCTGTTTACCTTCTCCATTTTGCAAATTTTTCATGTGTCTAGTATCGTTCTCCTCAGTTTCTTCCCCAGGTTAAAACGCCCCAATAATAGTGTCTTACTAGCACTGAGCTGTTTTTTTCATAAAACAGTGTGTTACAACTCCAAGGTTTTATTCTAAGTGGTAATAGTTCGGAGCTTGTCACTGTGTGTACAAGGATAAGGTGTCTTCTTGGTTTGCATTTACTGCATTTCGTCTGGCCTTTTGTCACTTCATCAGTCATGAATCTTTTTGCAGGTTTTGTTTGGGTTTGTTTGGGTTTATTTTGCAGTAATCACTTCTGAGGGTTTTTTTGGTCTGAATAACACAGAATCATCAACAGACTTCGTCACCGCCATGTTAGCCCCTTTTTTTTTTTCATTCACACATAAATACATCAAATAATATAGGCCTTATTGTATATCCCTGTGTGTCCAAACTGATAATCTTTCCCCTGGGAGAATGAGAGCTGTGTATTTCTAGTCTTTGTTTTTTATTTCTTAAATCTCTTACGTATCCATGTAACAGCCTACATTCGACTTTGTTTAAAGGACTTCTATGAGAAGCCTTACTCGCTGCCTTTGGAGGTAGAAATATGAGCTGGATCCGCTTGTCCTCCAGCCTTCAGGGACTTCTTATGTCAAGGCTTTTTACACAAGATTATCTGATTTTACCCAGTATATCTTTTTTGCCCCCTCCATAGGTTTAAGGTATTTTTTTTTCCTTTTAAATATTTGCCTTGTATGGATATCAGATATAATGGTCTCTGTTATCATGGATCTCTCTGGTATCGTACTTGCTGCTTTCCATTTCTCAGTTTTAAGTGAGAGGCTACATGCTGCTGTATATGGTTCAACAGAACACTTGGATAAACAGTTAAGAGAAACTGCAGTCTTAAACACAATTAAAAGAACTTTAACTTCTTTGTTTAAGGTTGAGATTCCTGCACAGGAGCTTCTCAATGCTATTCCCTCACAGGGAAGGGAAAAAAAAAACCACAAACAAAAAAACACCCAAAAAAACATCAAATGTCTCTTAGTAGCTGTTGTACTGCAGCTTTCTCTTTCAAATATTCAATTTCCCTTGAATTGTCCATAGGCCCTATAGTCTGCCTGCTAAGCTTGCTGCTCCTTGTGTGCTTGAAAAAGGCAGAAAAAGGCAGTAACAGGTTCTGCATTGAGTTGTTCTCCAGACCTTTTTCTCTTGATCTGCCATGGTATATGTTTTAAATTAGGTTTTTTCTATTTTTCTTTGTTTTGGCATGACCTTAGCTTTACAATGATGCATTTGTATTTCTAAGAACTTTCTTTCTCCTCTCTCTCTGCTTACGACGGTAGCAGACTTTTTGCTCCTGACACTCCCATCTGGGTACTAAATCTAACGTGCTGTTACGAGAGTGGCTCACTAACTTCTTAAACTAGGTTCTGTGCATTGCTCAATTAGAAGCAAAAATTGTCTTCTGTCATTTGTTTCTCTGACTGGGTACTTCATGAAGTTATTTATTAAATATATCTAGAATCTTATGATGTCATTCTTGAATGTGATACTTTCTGGGAGGTAGTTGAGGTCATTATTGCTGTTTTCTGGCCTTTTTGCTGCTCTCCTCTTTCTCAGCATCTTAGTTGTACTTATTCAAACAAAACTTCAAGGAAACTGCATTTAAAATCCTGTGTTTAAAAAACCCTAGAATTTGCAAGATCATTTGGGAGATTGATTACTTATCGTTGCTTGGTATGCTTTGCTGGGCCACCTTGATAGCAATTTTCATCTGCAGCAACTGGCAAATCTTCTCATGAAATGGTAAAAATGTTTATGTACTTTTCTAGGTGCGTATTCAGTGAGCTTGGAAGTGTGTTGCCACTGGCTAGGACTGAACGTAGTAGATATATTGTGCATCTGCTTAACTCTTCCTGACTATTTCCAGTCCGTTCAGGAACACTTGCTGTACTAATAAAATGGGAAGGCCAATCCAGAAATCTTGTTTCGTATCTTGTCATCTCAGATCCTTTATTCTCCCCAACGCACGGGTTTTTCCTCCTCCTCCTGCACGTCCCTGTCACTTTTTTTTCTGAGCCCAAATGAATGCTTGTAGCCGTGATCATACAAAGTGTGTATGCCGCACAGGTTTCCTTCATACGCTTAGTGTGGGTGTGCTTAACGCATTAATCTTTTGTTCAGCAGAGTTTCCATGCAGCTTTAATATTCACTTGTAAAACCTGTAATTTCTTTTAAACTTACATATTTCAAATGAATACTTTCTCTTCCTTATTGCTTCCTGTCTGAGAAACTGCTTTCAGTTTTCCTTTTATCCTGTTCTCATTAGATTTCCACTGTTCAAAGCACTTGGAAGTGCCCGGCTTGTGTTTGTGTAAAAATTGATCTATTGTGCGTGATAACAAAACTGTCTTGTGGCTGACCCCCGATAACTGTGTGAACAAGTAAGAGCTTAAGCTCAAAAGGCGTGAGAGATTGTGATCCTTTAAAATACCAGTTTTGGGCTTTGGTGTTCCCTGTTCATGGTCCTTCTCCTCTTGTTTTATCCGGAGAATTTAGGTGCTGTAGCTGTGGCCTAAGAGGAGCGAGCTGTGTGCGCCTGGCCGGCAGGTGACAACAGCAGGCGAGGTGTCCCTTGGTCGGGGTAAATCCACTCGCTGAGAGCTTTAATGTGTTTGTGTTGGTAGGAAAGTAAATCAACAAACATCATTATTATTCAGTATGCACTCTATTGACTCTTTCTGCATGAAATAACTTTAATGGTTTTTTTGGTTTGGTTTTTTTTTTTTTAAGGAAGGCAGTGATTCGTAGCAGTTAGAAGAGCACTTAAAAAATTGAGGTGGTTTTATGTGGTGGTGGAGTGTGTATGATCCACTCTATGTGTATACATACAACGAAAAATCTTTCCTTATGTGTAAGGATTATTATTTATGTGCCTTTAAATACTTTAGAATTCATGAATGGAAGTCACACAGTGTATTTTCATTTATATTTTTTTTAAAGAGCAACGTTTGCCTAGTGTGTGCAAAACATTTTGCTAAATGTGTCATCAAACACTTTGCGACGAGTCAGCCTAACCACAATGATGCACACACAATGTGTTTCCGTTGTATATGTGAAGGATATTAGAAAGATTGGGAATCTATTGCATCCATCATTGATTTGTGCTAGAATTCTGGGAAGGAAATTTTGTGACAACCCCAGCGTACTCTGGTTGCCTATAAAATGTTTTGCGTTGAAAAGATTTCTTATCTAGATTGTGTAAGTCCATTCTTCAGAACCTTGTATGAATGTTGAAAAGTTTGTTGGTTTTTAATCCTGGATGTAGTCCAAAGATGGGGCTTATACTTGTTAATTAATCAATGATGGCATCTTCCTTTTGTGACGTAAAAATGTTAAGCGCTGGTATCTTGCAGTCTCGCTTGGACTAAACCCTACTATGGATTAACTGCCTTTTTGTCAATTTAATTGCTAAATTTCAGAGTTAAGGGAGTAATTGCATCCTAACAAAGTATTGCATAGTGTTCTTTTAAGAACTGAAATGTTTTCTTTTGCAACGTTTCCTATTTCTGGTTAAAACCTAACAGAAGCAGTAAAAATGCCTGCCTGTGCTGAAATGAATGCTAAATTTCCACCTATAGGCCTGTAGCAGCAAAGCTGGACTCAAAATTGGAATCTTGCTTTATATAGTCAATGTGCAAAGCAATGTATAAAGTTTCAGAAAGTAAATAGTAGTCTTTAGTTTCCATCAGCCTGTCTACAACGTACCGATATAAACAGCTGTGTTTAGACTTCTCTATTCTGAGTATTTTTCTGGAGTTGTAAAACATACTTTTTACTAGTAAACAGAAATGACTCCAGTAATGTTTTGATAGCATCTTTGAAGTCTATCAGCTAATAATACGCAGCTTTAGCTTACCCTTGTAAATGCTGCGTATGACTGTGAAATGCATACAAGCCTTTATCAATTTCATTGTATTGAGTCTTTTTTAATAAGTGCTTTAATAAAGTAGGTTTTGAGTGACAGCTTTAACCTGTTAAATGAAAAGCTTAAATTTCAAAAGTGGATATTTCTGTAGCCCTTCAGAGGTTTAAATGCTTTCTGTAGTATGTGAACATATAAATGCAGCAGGCTCAGTGTCCTGGTTTCAGCTGGGATGGAGCTAATTTTCTTCCCAGTAGCTACTGTGTTTTGGATTTAGTGTGGGATTTGGTATGTGAATAATGATGATAATACACCGATGTTATTAGTTGTTGCTAAGAGATCAAGGACTTTTTTCAGCTTCCCAGGTTTTGCTAATGTGCAGGTGCAAAAAGCTGGGAGGAGTACGGCCAGTATAGTTGACCCAAACTGGCCCAAGGAAGTATTGCATACTATAGACGTCAAGCCCAGTATATAAGTGGGGGTCAGCCAGTGGGCTGGGTTCATTCCCTCTCCCTCCCTCTCTCTTGGGAACTTGGGGTTCCAAGATCGCTGCTGGGGAAATCGCTGTTCCGAGATCGCCCTTGGTTTCGCTCCGTGATCGCAGGTCAGGATGGGCTGTATCGGTCATCGGGCAGTGAGAAATTGTGCATTGTTCGTTTTGTATATTCTATTATCATTATATTTTTTTATTATTATCATTATTAATATATAATAATAATATTATCTTTTCCATTGCTGTTCTAGTAAACTGTCTTTATCTCAAGCCATGAGTTTCCTTTCTTTCCGATTCTCCTCCCTATCCCACTGTGGAGGGGGGGGGAATGAGTGAGCGAGCGGCTGCATGGTACTTCGTTGCTGGCTGGGGTTAAACCACAACACTCGGAAATACATCTGCTTCATCCTTTGCAGACCACAAGTCTTTTTTTGTTTCCCACTTTTTTTTTTTTTAATGGAACAGAGAAAATTAAAGGATATAACATCATTTCATATTGTAAGCTTAAGACTTAATCACACAGATTAATAAAAATAAAACCTTAACATTTTATTAATAATGTCATTGTTCCAATATCCACTGAATAGTTTGTGTTGAGTGACCCGTCTCTGTGAAAGTAGAATTAACTTGTTCTGTAAATTAGGAACCAAACCACAGAGTAGCCTGATGATGAACTAAGGTTTACGCAGGGTCTTGGTGGCAGGGTAGGAACTACAGCCAACTATGAAGTGCTAACCACCCTTCTATGTCCCTGTTCTGTTTTAATTTGTTTCTTATACGTATGCTACATGCCATCTAAAACTTGTGTGCTTTCACTTGCCTGCTTTCATTTGAATGACTGCAGTGCTTGTGAACCCTGAATAACTGATAGACTTCATTGGCTTATATAAATGCACCTGACACGCAACAGCTAGTGAAGTCTATTTTAATTGTCATAAAAGATGCATGAAGTATTGTAAGATGAATGTGCCTCTCTTCTGGAAATTTTTATATTCAAGACAGAGTAAAATTTGACATTAAATAGACATGAGTTTTTAGCAAAGCTGGAAAATAAAAGCTTCTACTGACAGCATTTCCATTGCAGTACTCTTATGTGGGAGGAATACACATCAAGACATTCTCTGACTAAAAACATGCTTAAGAACAAGGGTGATAAGTTATAGATCACTACTTTTTATGGTATTTTTATGGTGGGTGCATTTACTCTTGTGTAGTATTTGTTCTAGTGTTGAGCTGAATTGAAAGAGTGTTGTCCGTCCTTGTTCCAGAACACACTTTTACTGCGTTTTGGACCTTTTACCTTCAGAGACTGATCTAAATACTTTAAGAGAAAGTAAATTGATATGGCAGCCACAAAACTTGAGTTGTTCCTGCTTCAGCCTTTTACTTATCCTCTTGCTTATCCTTTTAAGCACAGGAAAAATATTGCTAGTTATGGGAACACTATGATACTAAAGCTGTTCTAAATTTGATCTCCAAAACACTCCACAACCTGCTCTTCCGCCCTTGCCCTACAACTACACAACCCACAGACATAATTTTGATTAACTAACTTTTATTTATATTTATAGGTCACATGTGAGAGTACCTAGAAGTGATAACTGGGCGGGAGGGATTGGGCAGTAGGTTGAAAATAACAGCAGAAAGCGTTTCTTTCCCCCTGGCAGTCAGCTCTGTTACAACAAACGTTTCAACAAGTTTGCCTGCAGTACCAGCACATTTTATCTTCTGCTCTCAGTGAAGGTGGCATTGGGACCATAAGGCTGCACATTTTTAATTTTTCTTTTTTCTTTAGCGTCTTCGCGAAGAACACTATTTACATGTTAATCTGCAATGTGATTACAAATAGCTATATCCTGGTGTTGAAGAAGCAAAATGGGAATGCTTTACAGCTTTCTATCATAATAAGTGTTCTTACCCAACAGACATTCATCTGAGCAAGAGGTGGAAGGGGTCGGAGCCATGCCATGCTCCGCTGTGTGGCGAGCGGAGCAGGAGAAAAAGGAAACTGCTTTGCCTGTATAAGCTGCCAGAGAACCGCTGCTCTTATTAGGGCTTATATCAGTTTAGCAAACTGCTTTCTATAGTTCGCTTTTTTTCTCTGTGTGTGTAAATTCCACTTAATTATCAAACACAAACCAATATGGAGGGCACCATTTGGAAGTCAATCCAGAGTATCACCAAAATATTTGTGATGTAGAAAACCCTGAACAGAAAAAAAAAAAAAAATCCATAACCAAGACTGTTGCTGCTGAAATTTTGATGCAAAATAAGTTAATGAATGTGAAAGCAAAAGAAGCAGCAGCAGAAAACAAGAAGCAAAAGAAGAAGAAGAAACAGAAAAGTACTGCCTTGCCCAGCTTTTTTCATTTGGGTGGGGTAGATGGATGAATATTATGTTTCTTTCAAACAATATGCTCTTTCCTGTAACTTCTTGTTTACTGTGAGCAGAAAGCCCCTGAGTGATGTCTGTTGGTGTGAGTGGTGCCATCTGGAAAACAGGCTTCTGACTTGTTTAGAGTTCAATCCTCTTGGTTATATATCAGAGCAAGGAGGTTAAGTGGTTAATTTTGCTGGGATGCTGTTTGCCTGTTTTACAAAAATATTTTTACAGCTTTCTGAAAAGACCGAGTACTAAATGAAAATTATTTTTCATTATGTGCCTTGTTTAGCCAGACAACATGTTATCATCTGGCATTAGTATATTTCCAAGTGGAGCTTGGCAGACAAAACTGTGGCACGGTGAAGGAGAAAACTTTACTTCATGGTTTGCTCTTGTTAAAATACATCCATTTTAATGAAAGCGTTGGCTTGTAGCCTGTTCTTGTTTGGAAATAGTCCCAGTGCTAGCGATGTTAAAGGATGTAAGTAGCCCTGTTCTTCAGGAGGTTATCTGGAATCGGGTTTGTTTCTTCCTTCCTCCCACCTCTTGAAAAAGAGCTGATACTGAAAGGCACCGCAGCTAGCGGGGCTGCTTACCAGCCTCTCGCGTTATTGCTGCCCAAATTAGGGAGAGGCTGAAATCTGTTACTTTAAGCGGATGCCAGAAAGCTGCTCTCGGTCGGTTTCCTACGTTTGGAAACTCTGCTTCCTAGCCGTACTTTCTCATGCCGTGTGTGCCCTCAGTACGTAGCTACCAAGTGTCACAGTGTGTTCAGTGACCTTGTGGGGTAATGTCATATGGACGCGTCAAGCTTAGGCGCTTGCTGCTCGGTTTGGATCTTCCTAACTACAGTTTGAGGTTGGCTGGTAAAGCTGTTATTCTGAATCAGTGGCCTATTGTCCTTTTTTACACTTACCCAACTTAAAGTGTACAAGCTGTATTGATTTTTCTCTTTAAAATTCTTCCCAACTAATTTATGAGAAGTCATCTCATAAAAAGTAGCAGTTCTGGCTTTTGTCAGCTTTTCCATTAAACTCATTCTTCATTAATCAAGTAGCATGCAGCATGACGCTGTTTACAAACACTGGATGTCAGATCAAGCTCTCAAGATTTTTTCTTTATGATTGACTGGCGGAGCAATATGCTTTTGAAGGAAAAAAAAAATTGTTTAAATCTGTACGTGTACAGTAGATGGGAAAGGAGAAGTAGTTCGGTGCGAGTGTGGAGCTGGACACAAAATAGGTTTATAACAGTGTAATCATTGTTTGTTTCTGTGTACTCCAGAGGCTGAGGAGCTGAGCTTTCAAATATACTGGACATGTTTTAAAGGCTGGTTAATTTTTCAAAACTCTTGAAAAGGCTTCGCTACTAAATAAAGAGGCTGCCAGGTGAAAGACTCAAGCGCTCTCAAGAATAAGAATAGTCATAGCACAAAAGCTGATCCATACTGCATGTCCCACACGTGCTCATATTTATCATAATGAATATTCTTCTATTGAGAATTGAATCCTTTGGAAGTAAACGAGAAACTGTAACCTGTACGTGTCATCCTGTGGCAGGTACCAAATAACAAGTAATGGGAACTATGCTGAGGTACAACACTGAGATGGAGTGTAAATATTGTAATGAGGGAATTTCCACTGTTCTTGCAAACACTCGTGTTGGATTTCTTAGATATGATCCTTCAATTCTTCAACTACATGTAGCAATGATTCATAAAATACTTTCAAATATTGCGAGTAAACAACTTTCTTTATCAAATTAATTTACAGAGGGCTTGAAGGAAGAACCTGAAGTGCTCTTTGAGGAACTGCTTGAGAGGGCCAAAGCTGGAGAACCAAAAGCACAAACGGAGGTAATTTTATGTGCTCGTTGTCCAGTCTTGTTTGCTCTTAATTTCAAAAGTAGCACTGTCTGCTGTAGAACTGTTATCTCTTCTTTAGTTGAACTGTATCTGTTTTGATCTTAAACTGTTCAAAGAAAGGTGATGCCAGATGGTTTCTCCGCCTCGAGAAATGCTGCTTGCTTGGGACTGTTACTGGTTTCAAGTCCAACTCCTGAGTAAGCCTTTAGGACACGTATGAAAACGAGGAGGGTAAGCTGAGAGCATGGAGAAGGCACAGAACTGCTTTTGCTCTTTTTAAAAGCATGTGCCAAAGAGTTACTTGTGGAGGTGTGCAGATGGGGACTATTAAATGCTGTTGGTTCAGCCCTGCGCTATGTACAAAGATACCAGGACCAGGACTCTTAGGCTCGACTCTGTGGAAGAAACTGCCATTGAGGTGCTTCAGCAGGAGCAGAGGTTGGTTGATGTTTTGCTCTTATACCACTTCTCTGTTGAATTAGCACATTTTAGAAAAGAAGCCACTCCTTGCTTATCGAAATTAGCTATGTTTAGTTGTGTAATGGCAGATGTAATTGAATTGGTAATGGTATTTCTGTCCCTGTATGTGTTAGCACTTTAGGTGTCCCTTAAGTTTTAGAAAAATTGTACCAGTTTTCCACTCCCTTCCATTGTCTGGTGTATTGGTCTAGTATAACAAGCTTAAAATTGTTTAGAAGGGTTTTAATTTCTGTTTAACTTGGTTAGTGTTTTACTTGACCATTCTATTCCAGCTTCAGCTTTGATGGCAAAAGGGAGCGGTTATGGTCTCCCGCATGCTCGTTGGTGGTTTGGGGTTTTCCCCAACGGTCACCGCTCTCTTTGCAAATAAAAATAAAAGGTGGGGATGGTAAAGAAATCCTTTTAGAGCTGATAAAAAAATCTGGCAATGCCAGACTTGCTCCGCACTCCATGGCTGAACTTGTTTGAGGGGCAGGCTGTCCTTGGAGTTGTAACCCGAGACAGGACCAAATTCCTCACCTTGGAAACAGCTGGTGGCTTTGCGGAAGATGAAGCTTTAGCCGTGAGGAGATCGCTGCGGTACAATCCACACCTCGGCTCTATTCCTCCACACAAAAGAAAGCAAACCCTATAAATATTCTTTCAGGATATAATTTCCAGTTGAGTAAGAAATACCTGATGTAATCTAAGCCTATGATGTGTGCATATGTGTGTATATAAATAATAATTTTTTATCCTTCTCCATTCATTCCACCTTCACTCCCTTCCTTTAGCTCTTTAACTGTGTACACTTTCTGTTCCCACACAATAATAGGATTCTTGTCGTAAAGAGATCCAGCATACAATTTTGCTTCGGTATGCGCTCACGATGAATTGACTGCCTGAAAAGGAGCCCCAAATGCAGTTGTTTCTTTTCTATGCAATCAAATTTCTTGAGACTTGTGGAGAGGGAATTAACTTTTAGTTTTTAAAACCCTACAAAATATATTCTCTATTGTTGAATGTGTCCCTTTAGAATCATTTAGAAAAATCTATTTTTGTTTCCTACCTTTGTGGAGTGTGAATGAGAAGCTGAGATGGCACTGTTGTGCTGTTTGCTAATAATTACAAAGTCAAACACAAGAAGTCACTCAGTTCACTGGCTTGTAGTTTTTACTATGAGTTTATTCAAAAATAACCCTGCAATGACTATGGAAATAAATGCATTCTGAGTGGCTGTCAACCTGTATTACCGTAGCTTAATGTAGTTTCTTTATTGAGAAATAACTGTACAGCAATTATGTAAATGAGACACCCACAGCTGGAATTCTGTCATGGAGAAAAGGCGGCTCTGTGTCTTTAACCAGAGGATCTCTGCAAGGGGACTGCTTGAGAGAAGTGCCTCGGTTAGCAACGCCCACAGGTGAAAGCAGCCTTTGGAGAAGCAGAGGATGAAGATCTGTGTTAAGCCATTACCAACTATGACCTCATTTCACAGCTTAAGCTCATGGGAAAGAGAGAATCCGTGACTGCTTACATGACACATCTGAGGTTAACACCTTTTCCCATCAGTTCTTCCCCCTTCGGTTGCTGCAGCCCAGAGCTTTGCAGCCATCTTCAGGTGGTTCCGCGTAGGAGCTTTGCTATGACCATGGAAGGTGGCTGTTGCACGGGGCTTGATCAGAGAGAGCTGGTAGGCCTTCCAGTGGTATTTCGTGGAAAGCCTTGATGTTTGTTATGGGACTTGAAGGTGGTTGGTTTGTTTGGGTTTTTTTTTTTGCTACCAAAACTTTTAACATACACAAAAGCTTGTAATTTTATAATCAAAATAAAGGGAAAATATTTTCTGGTTGCTCAGGTTTTGGGGACAGGTTCTGTGGGGTTTTTTGGAGGGGGTAGATGATTAAATCTTAATGCTGAACTTCCAAAAAAAAAAAAAAAAAAATCCCCGTCAAGCCCCCACTAACCCTGCCCCAAAACCAAAAACATCCCCCCCCCAAAAACCCCAAACAACAAAACAAACAAGCAAACCCCAAACAATAATAAATAAAAAAAAACAGGTAAGCCAAAAGCCACTTCTATCATGAAACAGGTGTTATGCTATTGTTTGCCTTGTGCAATATGACTAGTTCCAAAATCTACTAGTTTATGTTGCAATATGAGTTTCTATGTCCAAGAGATCCTTAAACTTAAGAGCTGCATCATTAAGTGCTACTACTCTTGAAGCTTTGCTCAAAATCTCAATGGCTCTAAGTATAAACATGCTCAAGAAACAGCTGCTCTTGTCAGAGGATGCTATTTACCATGTAACTTGTTCAAGCAATTCCTTTCTGAAATAAATAGCCGAAGGTACGTCTGCAGTTGGCTGATAAATTACCAGGCAATTGCTGAAATCTTTCTCTTTTTTTCCGTCTCATATACTCTCTTCTTGGTCTGCCACTATATCTGTGCCCTGCCTCTTGAACTCTGGCATGACTTTGTAATCAATGTTTAGTTCTGACTTGCGGGTTACTTAGTCCAATGTTTTTTTTCTTATTTCTGTATGGTTTTGGATAGCTTCACTGTGTATGTGCTATGGGTTTAATCACTACGATGTCTACCCAATAACTATCTATGTAAAAGTTGTTGGAGCACCCATTCGGGTGTACGAAAGCAGTTGCAAGGCTGGAGACCTAACCTTTACTGGAAGAAAAAGATCTTTTTGATTATGTCAGTGTGTTTAATCTACATGGCAATAATGTGAATTATTAATCTTTCAGAGATAATTCTTTAGTCACCTTTAGTGGTAATACCAAAGGCAAAGTTTCGGAGAAACTGTCAAACAGGTTTTTTTCAGCCAGTAATACTGCGGACTTACGGAGCTATACTCGTAAGGTTTTACATTAATTACTCCTAGAATGTAACTGAGGTACCAGTAGGGAGAGAGGGAGTGCAGTGAGCCAAGCCAAAGCATTTCCCAGCTTCACCAGGCATGCAGATAAAATGTCCAGTAGTTTTGGCCACTTTCTGCCATTTAATGTTTTGTTACCTTGTGGTGTGATAAGCAGAAGTGTTTCATGCTATTGCATAAATATATTTACTAGCATATTACCACATATTTCAATTTTATAGAAGAAAGAAAAAAGGTGATGTTTTTTCTTATCTGTAAAACAATAATATAGGCAACTGCTCCATAATTTCTGTAATCCTAAATAGGGGGATTTTTACAGGCTATATCACTGAAATCATTTGATGCTTAAGCAGTATTAGTTTTATTCCATTCACTAATTAATCATGATTTTGCTTTGACCTTCAGTGGCTAAACTGCTATGAGTCAGGCTTTTCACTGCTGAAGCCTCCTTCCATGTCAAGGCCCTTTGTCAATAACTTAACTTCATCTGAATTTCTGAATGTCACTGGCACCAGGTTATTACACTTAATTTTTGTGTTTTAAAAAATAAGGCTAGCAGTGTTGTCTGATCATTGTTATAGGAGGAAAAGAATCCAAGAAAAGATGACTTTTAATACTACTTTTAACACCAGGAGCTTTACCTGATCCTGCTAGATGCCCAAAGACCAATAGCAACTAATTCACTGACCGGGCCGAATGTGTTGCGATTCCATTTCACTTCCAGTTCTGGAAGCTGATCTTTCCCTGCAGAAGATCGACTTACAGCTATGTTCCTTCGTGCTAGGAGCAAATGCTTTGACCTTTTGTTCAGAGAGAACTTATTCTAGCCGAGTTCCAGGGAGCGGGAGGGGGGAGAGAGACTACAGTATATTTCAATTGTTGAAAGAATTCTGTTCTCCACTTATTCTAGGTGGGGAAACACTTCTTAAGGTTAGCAGAAGAGGAAGATGAAGAACTTAACAATTGTAGTGCGGTTGACTGGTTCATCCTTGCTGCTAAGCAAGGCCGAAGAGAAGCTGTCAAACTGTTGCGTAGGTGCCTGGCAGACAGAAGAGGTATGGGTTCTTGAGACTTTTTGCTTGCATTTCCTACTTTACTATATTCATTTTAACACTGAAAAAAGGGCTTAAATTATGATAGGAATGTTCATGGCAAAAATTATGTGAGTAGTTGCTGACAGCATATTCAAATAGGTAATTTAAAAAGCAATAATTACTGATACTGCTCATAAAAGCATTTATATTAATTATTTGCTTGAATTCTTTCATGGAATTCATGCTTATTCTTCCCCTCCCCACCTTTCATTGAAGCTTCTTTTCTGTGACCGGGAAGGTCATATATAACCACACACCACCTACATATCTGCTGTTTCATTCTTTCGCCCCTCTCCAACCTCTCTCCTAATTGGTCTTTTTCGCTGTCTTCTCCCACTTTAAGATTCACATTTTCCGTCGTGCTGCTTCCCACGCTTGGAATGGTCTCCTCTCGTCTGCCAACTATCTGAACTCTGATTTAAAGAAAAAAAAAAACAACAAAACAAACAAACTAAAACTTTCATTAAATTCTTACTGCCTTTTACATGTCCCCCGCACATATCCACACCACCTTTTGCCTGAACTGTTGTACTTCAAAAGTTGAAGCAAGACATAAGGATAATGCATGTCTTGCACAGTCTTTGAAATATCATTTAAACTTAAGCAATGTGATTAGATTTTGATAAGCAACGGACACAGAAAGTCATTTGAGTAATTTACTTAGGTGGTCAAGATGTGACTGAAACTTGGGAAGTTTCAGACTAAACTGAGAAAAGAAATTGTGGGGAAATCTGTCATTTCTGCATGGGTGTGGGATAATAGTATCTAATGTATTTGTCTTTTCTTGAGGCATCACTTCTGAGAATGAGCAAGAAGTGAAAAAATTATCGTCTGAGACTGACTTGGAGAGAGCTGTGAGGAAAGCTGCCTTAGTCATGTATTGGAAATTAAACCCAAAAAAGAAGAAGCAATTAGCAGTTTCTGAACTACTGGAAAATGTTGGGCAAGTTGACAATGAAGGTTTGTTTGTGAACTGATTTATGGTATTGATAAAATACAGACTTACAGGCAGAATACAGCTAGAAACCTGAAGGGCTTTATAAACCATCAGGCATAAGGTAAAAGTAAATGTGTGATCTACTTAAGAAAAAGTAACAGTGTTAACAACTCTAACAATCTTTTAATAACTGTGCTCTCTGGACCAATAAAGTTAGTTCATAAAAGCCTGCCAACTCTCGCTGTAGCTTGTGAGTCAGTTAAGCACTCATACAAGGGGCCAAATATTAAAAATACCTTCATTTGACACTCGCTGTCCTTGGAAAATAAATCTTTTATGGCTTTGCTGTGTTTGATTTTTTTTCCCCCTTTAACAGTCGTCTGGATGATATCTTACTAGATATTTCAGTTACAAACTCAATCTTCAAGACATCTGGCTTACTCTGCCATTAAGACAGTGTATGTTAGCTATACCAACGCTGCTCCCTTTTCGAGTGTAGTGATAGGAATACAGAAAGCTATATAGCCACTTGTGACCTGTTTATATGTATGTCTTTTCCTGACTTTGAGTAAATACCGTTCTCCAGATATTGCAGTATGAAGAACATTCCAGTTATTGTTTGATCATTTTAATTGATTGCTTTGACTTCCCATAAACTTTGTCATTGAACCAGATGGTGGGAAGCAGCCTGGCCCAGTCCCGAAGTCGGTGCAGAAGCAGAGAAGAATGCTGGAGCGCTTAGTGAGCAGTGAATGTGAGTGCATGCTGCTTCTTTCAACCTTTGGCTGTGGTTTTGGTTTCTGTTCTATTTTGCTAAGCTATTTTGTGCTGCCAGAGTAAGAATTGGATTGCACTGAACCGATTGTGTCAATTTATTATACGTGCAAGGTAAGTAACCGATCTGCATGTGAACTCACAGACGACATCACCATTACAGTCAACTTGTCAGTGATTAGTACACTAAGAGGAGTTTGCGTGTCACTTGTTATTTTTATATTCTTGCCCTTTCAGCACTTGCAAGTCTATTCAGCAAAAAAAAATTTCCACTTTCAATAATTTTTTTCTTTCTAAACTGTAGTAAGCTATCTGATTACAATAAGGTAATTAATTATGCAACGATTTAATGCAGACAGATCCCTCATTCTATTTGCCTTGCTTCTGTTTGCCATTCCCTTATAATTAATGTTTGTCTTTTCATATTTGTTCAAGAATTAATATAGGAAAGACGCACCAAGATATTCCTTTCATAACTTAGAGGCAGCTTAGTTCATGTAGTGGGGAGAATTAAACCACTCAACACACACGGGGCCAGACTTGTAGACTCAAACCTGAGATTTCTGTAAGGTATGGTGGGGGCGGGGGGTTGGACTTGAAATAAAGTTCTCCCTAGCTCTACATACCTAAGAAATGCTGCTATGCTGCTAGGCCTTCAGGAGGAAAGTCAAATTGTTAAATTAAGAAAATTAATGATAAACAATGCAGCATGTGTAGTTTCTCAAGAACGTTATCTAACATAAGGTTCGATTAATCATTGTCAGGAAAATCTCATTTTCTTGAAATGCAGTAGGTCATATGAAATAGTTCGTGTACAATCTAGATCAATTCTTGAAGAGCACTTTTAAATGTCGCGAAGGATATTACTTACTAATACATCTGTAGTTGAGAATACGTGTAACTAAAGCATCATATGGGGATTAGTGAGCCAAATCTGGGGGTTTGCAGGTTTAAACTCCTTGAAAGATGAGATTTACATTTCGTCAGGTCAGTTTGGCCTTTACCTTCAAGGTAAAGGTGTTCGTTACGCAGGTGACTTCTGAAAATAACATTCCTAAGAAGAGTGGAGTATTTCAGTTTTATGTTAACTTTCACAGAAGTAAAAGAGGAGGAGGGATGCATGCCTGTTTATGTGAGTGAGGGAGTAGGTGACGGGAGAAATAGTATTTTGGAGACCAAGCTTCTGGTCCTATCAAAACTTCCATGAGAGTAGGTCAGCTGTTCTTGTGACTCGTTTGCCGCTTCGGGAAAGCTAGAAGTAGTCCTTCAAGGATAAGACTGTTGTGTTTGGTTGTCTGGTCATCGTATCGTAACGCAGATGTGTCTGGGTTCGTTGGAGCTGCGTTGCATTGGTGCTTGGTGGACAACACTAGTGTTCTTTCCATCCCTTAGCTGAAGTGGCACGTGCTGACAGAGCGTGAATGCAAAGCAAGTCATTTTGTTCTGGATTCTTCAGTAATTCAAAGAGTGTCAGAAAAGGAACTGGCAATTTTTTTTTTTTGAAGGCTTAAATGGCAGATGAAATAACAGGAGAGTAAATGAACGTACATGTAAGTGTAGGCAGAAATTGATGTGCATATTTTTCTTTTTCTACGGCGGATGGGGGAGGCAGGGGAATTTGTCATAACCAAATCAAAGAAAAAAAAAATCTATGAATAATAAAGTAGAATCTACAACATACGCTTTTTACATCAATTTAAGAGACACTTGGGTGACAATATACTAATAACATTTAAAAACGAAAAGTTTTCATCAAACACTTAAAGTAGGAGTTAAGCTGTTAGCTCTTCTCTAGAGAGCTTTTATCTTTTCATGGATGAACAAGACAGCTGTTACTCTCCAGCATTTACTTCTCTGATCCACTGAGTTTCTCCGTTTTTCTTGCCAGCAGGAGATTCTCCTTCAGTTTTAATACATTGCCAATACTTGGAAGATAATTTTTAAGCCAGATACGTATTTGCAGATATCTGATCTGAGCTATCCTTAATGGAGGTATAAACAGAAGATTAGAGCTGACATTAATGGACAGTTGTTGCGTGCCTGAGAGTATACATGTCATTACATTTGATAGGCCATCTATACATAGTAAGTTAATAACTCCTTCCCTCTCAGGATGTCCCATGGTCCTATAAAAGTGCCTTTAAGGAATTTATGTGAGGTTCTAACCATGTCTGCTTGCTGATTCACACCAAAAAGTCTGTTACCACTGTATATTTTGTCCTGATAGGACAATAAATTTAGATGGCACATTTGGTATTAGGCTTGATCTGAACCCCACCAAGACAGCTAGGGAGTCTCACGATTTCCTTGTGCAAGAAATGTTGCCTTACAGTCTGTGAATGATAAGAATAGTTAGCAAAAATAAATCCGTTCTTGTTTCTTGGGAGGCATGCCAGATGGTATTTTGTGGGACATCCGGGTTCATGCAATGAGGAGGGAAAAAAAAGTAAAAGTCCAAGCAAAAGGCAACATCCATGTTGTGACATTAAAGCAAAAGATAGTTTGTAAGCTACCGTGTTTCTACTGAAATCTTTCAACACCTCTCTTCCTGTAGCAGGTATCTTGACACAAATACTTTATTTTGTTCTGTATCTACAGTGTTTTCAATATTAAATACTGATATATTTATATATAACTTCTATAAATACAGCATTTCTTAAAATTAAAAAAAATAATAGGCTGAAACCCACTAATCCTCTGATTTTAAATTTCGTGAAGCAGTTCAGTTTTCTGTCTCTTTAAAATCTCAAACTAGTATTAAGCAGGCCAGCTTTCATATCTTTGTATCATCTGACTAGCTAAACTTACTGTGTAGGAGGTATGTTACAGATTTTTGTCATTCAAAAGTCTTTCATATCTACAGCAATGTCATTTGCTTTAGTGTATGGAAAAAGTTGCTGTTAATTATCCTCCTTTACAAACGACATCAAGTTTGTCTACCATAGAAACTAGCTAATCCATGCTAACGTAAGGAACGGGCTGTGAAAAGAGTTTGAAGCAGTGTATAAATCATCTTCTGTCTTGCAGCATCCCTAGAGTTTTCGGAAGTAACCTCTTGCCTCCCTTCTACTCACCAGAGCAGATAAGGATCTTCCAGGGCAGAGTGATAAATTCTGCCTCTGTGTACAACTGAGCAAAGTATATTTTGTTGCTGGCTATCTGTTTTAGATCACAGTTGATATAGTTTGGGGGAGGCCCTTCGTATAGCCACGTAGCATATTAAATTAATGCACTGTAAGCAATCTGTATTTAGTCTTGTAAATATGAATAACTGGACATTTTCTGTAATTGTATGTCTGTAACTTCTGCACTCAGAAAAATTACTGTTAAATGCCAAATCAGAAGTCAGTTTTTCAGTTAATAACGTACAGATAATTCATTACTGCTCCTGTACAAGTCTTTCTTTTCAATGGGGCTCCTAGTTAAAGATTTCTCTCAAGAAGTTACTGAAGATGTAATAGCTTATGACTGAAAACAGTGTGACCTAATCCAGTAGTCTTTTTTCCTTGGAATACTTGCAGATAAGCTACATTCACTCACTCTGTTCTCCTACTTACCGGTACAATACTTAGCTGCTGGTCTGACAAGATTTAGAGTAGTCATACATTGCTGGCACAAGCAGCTGCTTGTTTTCAGCACAGACCCTGGAACAAGTTGCAAGGTAAGCCTGTGTTGTAGGTTGTTCAGTTTTTGAAGCCCAGAGTAGATTTTCTTTAATACGAGCAAAGAAAATTAATATTCCAACGCAAAATCAGTACAATGTTGTAATGATACCATTTACTCAAAGTCTTCATTTTATCTTTTAGCTAAAAAATTTATTGCTTTGGATGACTTTGTTGAAATTACCAAGAAGTACGCGAAGGGAATCATCCCATCTAACCTGATTATGCAGGAAGAGGAAGATGATGAATTGGCAGGGAAGACTCCTGAAGAGTTACCCCTGCGACTGAAGGTAAAAAGGCAACGCTGAACAGGTTATGTTGAAGGGCTCTTAACTTACGCATTTCAGACAAGACGGAGATAACTTGCCGTTGGGTCTCAAAGCTGATGTTTAGTCTATATAGGTCAGTACAAGAATTGTTGCTATAATTTCTTTTTGGACTTGACTTCATATGTTTACAGTTTCATATATATGAGTCATATATTTAAGAGAAAGGGATAATGGTTTTCCCCGGAAGAGGGCAATCTACCTTCATTACATCTCAGTGAGGATTTAAATGTCCCTATCATAACTGCCGTATCTTTATTATAGATGTTATTATATGCTTCGTATCTTTCTTATTTAAACAGGAGCAAGCAGGTGGGAAAAATTATCCATAGCCTTGAGGTGTGAAAAGGTTCTATTATGAAGGAATTCAAGAATGGTGGAACTTGCTGTTAGTGGTTTTCCATACCGATACTTCTCTAGGTAGTGAAAGGAGAAGGGAAAATTAAGGTGCATGCGTTCAATACTGGTATAAATTTCAAGCAAGGTAGGGGGTCTCTAGCTGATGACAGAGTTTTTGTTGTAATTGTTGTCATTTTGTTGTCTATTATCATATGGTAGGGGTGGAAAAAAAAGGTGGGGGAGTGAGGGGTATATCTTTCCAACCTTTTGAATAACTAATATTCTGAAAGAGATGCATTTTTTGAAGAACAGGGATACCTTCGCTAATAAATAAGCTTATGCCCAAGTTATTGTGTGTGTTGCCCCAGTTCATCACAATGCACAGATCTTTGCTGAAGCATTCTTGGCCTTTCCCTTGAACTAATTAATATGTGAGTTCTGGGAAAACACAAAACCTGTATTTTTAGGGGGGAAGGAGGATTGTTTGCAGTATCTAATGTGCAGATGCAATATTTGAATATGTGTTTGAAAAATCCTGTTACCTTTTTATTGATCCTATGTAAAGTGTGTGGCTGGTCATAGGGAGAGGATTCAATCCAGCAGTTCCTCTGTTGTCTGGTGACTCTGTTTGAAAACGCTACATATGATAGGTAGAAATTTAAGATCCTATACAGTTACTGTTGTGGAGTTAAAAGAATCCCTAACGTGTAGTAATTATAGTTAAAGATATTTCTGCCGCTTCCAAACCAGGTTTTGACAGCTGCATTCCTAGGTGCTTGGGAAGAATTGTTTTAAAGATAAACTGCAGCTGTAAAGGCTTCCTGTAAGTGCATATGAATTATATGCACTACTTCCTGTAGTGTATATGCATATCGGAACGTATAGCATAATCCTTGCAGAACAATGGCAGAGTTAAGTGCTTTAAAGCTACAGTGCTCACAGCTCAAGTAATGACTTAAGATAGTACAGGACTGCAGCCATGTAGTTTATCTTCAGTACGAAGTTAGCGGAGCAGAATATTTGACTAGGAAGCCATTTAATTATATGTGTCAAAGGTAATGAAATACATCTTTCCTGAAATCAAAATCGCCTCTGAGCTTCATCTGACTGAATTAATCAAAATAGAGCTAATAATCTCAGACAAAGTAATCTCATTTTATTGGCAACATTTGTCTGAAATATAAATCTTTTCATGTCAGCTGAGGTTAGACAACTGACTGCTACTGCTTCAGCTAAGAATATCTGTGATGTAAAGATACAAAACTGCTCATAAATAAAATGCTGCTTTCTCTCTTTCCAGGTTGTAAAATACCCGCTTCATGCCGTTATGGAAATTAAAGAATACCTTATAGATATTGCTTCAAAGGCAGGAATGCATTGGCTGTCTACCATTGTTCCAACTCACCATATCAATGCTCTCATCTTTTTCTTCATCATCAGTAATCTGACAATTGATTTTTTTGCCTTCATTATTCCATTAGTCATATTCTATTTGTCCTTCATTTCTATGGTCATTTGCACACTGAAAGTTTTTCAGGACAGTAAGGCTTGGGAAAACTTCCGCGCTTTGACTGACTTACTGCTTCGTTTTGAACCAAACCTAGATGTTGAGCAAGCTGAGGTGAACTTTGGATGGAATCACTTAGAGCCATACATTTATTTTTTACTCTCGGTATTCTTTGTCATTTTTTCCTTCCCTATAGCAAGCAAAGACTGTATACCATGCTCAGAGTTAGCTACCATCTCTGTTTTCTTCACAGTGACCAGTTACATGAGTTTAAGCACATGTGCAGAACCTTACACACGAAGAGCGCTAATGACTGAGATAGCAGCAGGTTGCTTATCCCTATTGCAGGTATTACCTGGGAATTTTGGCTACTTGAAATTCTTAGGTAAAACCTTCTTTACTGTTCCTGTAGGCCATTTCCTTGTGATAAATGTAAGCATCCCATGCGTTCTGTTTTTGTACTTGTTCTATCTTTTCTTTAGAATGGCACAACTACGGAACTTTAAAGGCACCTACTGCTACCTGGTCCCATATCTGGTCTGCTTTATGTGGTGCGAACTCTCTGTGGTCATTCTGCGGGAGTCCTCTGGCATTGGGCTCGTTCGTGCATCCATCGGTTATTTTCTGTTTCTCTTTGCGCTCCCAGTGCTAGGCGTAGGCATTGCACTGATGTGTCTTATCCATTTCATTAAGTGGTTTGTGTCTCTGGAGCTCATGAAAATTGTAGTGACTCTGGTTTTGTGTAGCGTTCCTTTGCTCTTCCGATGGTGGACGAAAGTTAACTTCTCTGTAGTTGAAATGGTTAAATCCCTCACTCGAAGCTCGATTGTGAAACTCATTCTGGTGTGGATTACAGCTGTAGTGTTGTTCTGTTGGTTCTATGTGTATCGGTCGGAGGGAATGAAAGTTTACAACTCTACCTTGACGTGGAATCAGTATGCTTTCCTCTGCGGACCCCGGTCGTGGAAGGAGACTAACATGGCACGTACTCAGATTTTATGTAGTCACCTGGAAGGACACAGAGTGACGTGGACTGGGCGGTTCAAATATGTGCGCGTTACGGAAATCGACAATAGTGCAGAATCTGCAATAAATATGCTTCCGCTTTTTATTGGCGATTGGATGAGATGCTTGTATGGGGAAACCTACCCTCTTTGTGACCCCAAAAACGTTACGTTGGAGGACGAAGAATTGTGTCGTCTCAAGTATTTGACAAAGCATAACTGCCACATGAAAATGTTTGATCGGTACAAATTTGAAATAACTGTGGGCATGCCTTTCAGTAGCAAAAATGGAACCAAATCTATAGAGGAGGATGATATAACCAAAGATATTGTGCTGAAGGCAAGCAATGAGTTTAAAAAAGTGTTGTTGAACTTGAGGCAAGGAAGTATAATTGAATTCAGCACAATTCTGGAGGGTCGTCTTGGCAGTAAATGGCCTGTCTTTGAACTGAAAGCAATCACTTGCTTGAATTGCATGTCTAAACTCTTACCTGCAGGGAGGCATGTGAAAATAGAGCATGACTGGAGGAGCACAGTGCATAAAGCCATTAAATTCGCTTTTGATTTTTTCTTCTTCCCATTCCTGTCAGCCGCATAATGAGCTCTCATATTGGTTCAGTGCTATCTTCAGTGTACACTGCATTTACACTACCAAAGGTTTGGCTTCTTAAAAGGTAAAAAAAAAAACACAAAACCAAACCACCTTGCTGTAGCAATGCTCAAAATGTATGCTAATGTAGAGCATTGGTTGAGTTTTGTAAGTGTACACACTGTATCCTGACTTTAAACCCCGTATGACTGAAGTAATATATACTAGTTTAATATTATAAATGAATGCAGGGGATTGCTGCTGACTAATTGCATGGAGACTATTTCGTCCAAAATGGATATATATATTTGCCTGTGGTACGACTCTAGATGCATTCACTTGCTCGGTGTTAAAAGCACTTTACCCTTTAAATATTCACAATGTGCCCATTTTTATTTTCACAGGTATGATTTAGAATAGGTAGCTGACAACAGCTTATGTTGCATATATTGCTTGTATTTATTTGGTGTTTTCTAGAAAAAAGTGATCTTATAGTCAGTACCTGGTGGTGATACCTGCATACAGAACTCATTATTTCACTATTTGTCCAGAAGATAGCGACCAACATTTTTTGAAAGGAAACGCCATTTCACACCCCAGCAAGGCTGTAAAAAGTCCTCAAGCTTCCATTTTGCATTAAATATTCTGTACAAAATATGCTATTTGTTCTAATTGGTTGTGATAGCTACACATATGACACTAAGGTATAATCCATGCTGGTGTGTGAAGGACAAACACCAGAGAGTAAGGCTGGTATTGAGATGGTACCAGTAACAGACAAGCCAAAGCAACTGAAAATCGTACCTGAAAGTCTACAGTGGAAACTGAAATAGTATGTTTATTTAATGATTTGTATTGTGCGAATAAATGCAAACTTGGATTAAATGGCTACAACATTTGTTCATTAAGCTTTGATACTGTGAGCAGTTGTTTATGTTGCGCTGTGATAACAGCTTTCATTTAAAAATACAATTTAGAACGTTTAAGATTTTCTGGTGTGAGATACATGCAGTTGTACTTCACGTTATTTCAAGCTAGCAGGAAAATCGGAGTACGCCAGGTGAAGTTCTTGTAGCTGTGAGATCCAGACACGCTCCTTACCCCGCTTTCATGGTGAGGTACTGCCTCTCTTAACGGGCGGACGGCTGTATGTCACAGATACATCACGCTGTTTCCCTGACCGCTCTTCCGCTGGCGGTGCGTTAGATCCTAGTGCCTTTGCATATCCGTCATCACCGGGCGGTTGGGGCCGGGGGGGAGCGTTATCAGCGAAAACTCTTGGTAGAGAAGGGGAAACTTCTGGGAAAATGAGGCACCTGGCTGCACTCCAGCTGTGAGCACCGTTTTGAGCAGCACCGTGGGCTGCAGCTGGGAGCAACCCAAAGGCACCTGCAGGCATGGTGCCCGCTTCCCGGGCAGCGAGCCAGCCCCACGTTGCAGAGCAGAAGCCTCCACCATCCAAAGCCACGTAGTCATGTTTGAGCCCATCAGAAAATCTGTGAAGTAGAATCATGTCTTCTGGGTGCTTCTAGTTTTGAAAACTGTCAATCCTCTCTCTGTTTGCACCTGGGGAAAAGAAATGGTATCAGGTGGCAGGTGAATGCAAATTCTGACATAGTTTTCGCTTGCCTGGTCCCACTTTGGCTGGAAATAAGCCAGACTTAGCCTTTTCTCCTCCTTTGGCTAGAACATCCGTAGGTTCTTTTTAAATATCTAAACATTCTTCCTGGCTCTGAAACTTAAGCACAAAAGATGCAGATTTTTTTAACTTTTTTTCCATATATACATGTAATTGTGCAACTTCTATTCATATGTTTGTCAGGAGAAAAAAGGCAACGGTCTTGGTATTCAGCACGAATGTTAAAAATTCTTCTGGTTTTAGCTTTTACTTTTTGTAAGGATGTCAATTTACTGACTTACTGTGGTGTGTTTTGAAGAAGTTATTACGTATCCTGAAAAGGAAAAAATGGCTGAAGTCAGACGTGGGAAGTCCTGCAAGCAGAGGGAGAGTATTTTATTGTTTTCTTTGGAAAGAGTTGCTTTCTAAGATGAGACAAAAGAGTTAATCCAGGTACCTCAGCTCCCATCTGTAACTTACCATCATTATGAGGCTAAACTAGAAGTCTCAGGGTTGTTGGAGTTCAGCCTTTTCTGAGGGAATTATTAGGGGATATTGGCATATAACTGTTATTACATCTGCAAACTTACAATTATTAGCTAAAACTCTCTAGTCCCTTGGAGGCGGCTTCTACAAGGATATTGGTACTGATATTGGTCAGATTCCAAGTTACACAATTCCTCTTTATGTGCTCATGTGAAAAACAGCCCCTGCATTAGCTAGATCCTGGGAAAAATAATTCACATGCTCCATAGTGACAGGTTGATGGGAACAGTTGAATGTGTCAGGTGATTTTTTACAACAGAGATGGAAAGTGTTTTGAACACTCCAACGTAGGAGGTCACTTTCCATACGTTTTCAGCTCTTCTGTGTATCCAAAAGGGAAAGAGGAGGTAAATTTGACTTCAAGACCTTTAAATACTGCCCTTTAATGTCCAGTTCTCAAGTGTTCCTTCTTGATGCTTTTATATTTTTATGGAAAAAGAAGATACAGTAACATGGTGGATGGGTGCTCCATTTTCTTGTTGGCCTAATGTTCAGTGTTCTGAAACCTTTAGCAAGTAAATCTTTTCTTTCTAAATCGTATCTTAGCTGACAGGCACAAAATTCCTAATCCTTAATAAGCAATTGCAATTCCAGGCCAGGTGGTTTTGCAAAGGGTGTTTCCATCTGCTTCACATCTCGCAAGCAGAGAACAAAATAACTTTGTTCCACTCATGTGTGCTACACCTCTGTATTCCCAGTGAGTCCATCTCCTAGACTGGAAAGGAGAGAGACAGAATGTGGCAGCTGCTGTTAATCGTTCAATTAATCCTACATTTATTATTTTCCTATTCAGTTTTGAAGACACGATGAATTATAAACAGTTCCAAAGATAGGTGCCCTTTCTCTAGGCTGATAATTCAGTCTTTTGAATTAGTATTAATTAACTGAAGAGGAGGAGGAGGATATTACATGGCTATTGACACATCTACCTTAGGTTCAGCTGTTCTTCTGTAAGCTCAGCTTTAGCATTTAGCCAGAATTTAGAGTAAATATTCATTATATGCATTTCCTCCTCAAAGTAACATGAAAAAGTACTGCTTGTTCTCCAAACTGGTACATTCTTCTATAAGCACAGAAAAACAACAAAACACATATAGAAATTGTGCATAATTTAAGAGCCCACTCTGTAATGACTAACAGTCTCTTGCAGTAGGCAAGAATGCAAGGAGTTTATACCTTGCATTTTGCCCAGTTCTCCTAGAGAAGGAAATTAGTAGGTCTGTAGGAACTACACATGTGTTTATTTCCTAGAACTAACTGGTCATCTCTGAAGTGCCATAAAATAGCTATTATTAGTTGTAAGCTTGCTCACAATTTTTGGTACTAGAGGGTAATAAGAATGTTACCGTAGGGGTAGCGCGGTGCTTTCTTACGTTCCTACGCAGCTGATGAACTTGAGCCTTTGACATAAAACAATACGCCACCTTCCAGAGCACACCCGCGTCTCTGTCTTTTGGCTTCTCTATTTCCACTGAAAAAGGCAAAATAAGTTTCAAGACCGTGAATACTTTCTTAATACTTTTGAAATCCGTCGTAGCCTTTCAGGGCAAGGGGCAGGTTCAGTAACAAATGAAGGAGGTTAAAAGAGGCTGTGCTCTGGTTTCAGCTTTACAGTTGCAATCGTTTGAACAGCAGACAGTTATGAAGGGAAACCAGCTACTCAATCATTAAGTTAGAAAAACATTAATCCATGCAGCAAAAATTAGGTGGAACTCGCCAACTTGTGAAGAGCTCTATGCCTGCTCTTCCTACATACATGCACATGTTACTTAAATGCAAATAGCGATGCCTAGAAACCAAACAACCAAATCACATTACTGTTTATATGCATTAATTAAGATGGTTCATTTGTTTTCATATTATTACTCAAAAGATTTAATTAGCTTTTATTCTGGGAAAAAAAAAAAAATTAGCATCCTGCAACTTCCTCTTATAGCCTGATGTGGAAAAGATGAGATGATGTTTAGCACTGAGAAAACTTGCATTTTCATCACCTCTAATAAACTTGAACTTCAGGTTTTGAAGCAGAACAGGAACGTGGAAACGCTGCTTGCAACCTTCCTTTACAAAATGTTTTACATGGGTGTAGAAGGAAATACACAGGATCGATAGCTTCTACTGCCAGCTACAGGAAGCAGCTTCTGTAAGATTGCAGCTTCACGATACTCATTTCAGCATTTCTGCCCGACAAAAATTTTCATTTAACTTTGTGCAATAAGTGATGTGTTTTACTGCACATTCAGATTCGAGTACTGAGTTACTTGGAGTTACTTGGGGTGTTTCCTCTCAGGGGCTGCCACTGATGACGATGAAACTGAGGATCTTTGCAATCCCGTGAAAAATGTACCTGTATACAGTCACACTTCCCAAAATACGATAGAAACAAAACTGCAGGAGGTTATTGATAATCAGCTTTTTAGCCAAGAAGCAGTTGCATGCCCAGCACATGCATAATGTGGGAATATCTATGTATAATATATACGGTGCATGCATACCTCCGTTTTGCACCAGAGCCACCTGCCCACAGCCACGTGCCGTGCCCCTGGAGCTTTCCTGAGAGAGCAGCATAGCCTCAGGACTGTGTTGTGTTGTGTTCCCTCCCAGCCTCTGCCAGCTGGCAGACTCTCTTAGCCCTGACTCCTCTCTCCCTCTTTCACCAGATGACCTATGGGTTGGGATTTGAATTCCTCAACTGTCTCACTTTGCAACAAGGAAAATAAAGCAGTGAAATTTTGGTATCTTCCAGTGCATTCCCACTCCTCCTCCTGAAGAACAAGTGGGTTTTCCCACAGTTGTCTCCAGGCAGTAGGCCACTAGCTTCACACTCACAAAGATATGAAGATACGTTCCCAGGGCAGTGACAACACTAACAGTTCAGGTATGACTTGGCAGCCCAGACATTCACCGCCTGACCTAGGTTGATAGGTGTAGCCCTGGAGACTGGTGGCACTACCTGCTTGAAGATGGTTCACTTTTAGCTTCACGGTAGCCACAGCAGAAGTAATGCCCGCTGTGATGGATCTGGCGGGATCGTCTGCCCCAACGCATTTAGTCTGCTGCATCCTCCTCCCTTCTGCAGAGCCCCATTGCAAAGAGAAGAGAGCGGGCTCTACCCAAAGGTTAGTGATTTCTTAAGTGTGATGGGGGATGGATTTACCCAAGAAGGCTGCCTTCAATTAGTCCTGAACTTTCCCACCTGCCACCAGTAATAGAAATTGGGCCAGGTCACATGCAGGAACACCTACTCCAGCGCGATGGTGAGCTGATGTCTCTCTTATCCTGGGTCTGAAGGTGAGCAGATATCTCTTGTTATCCTGGGTCCGGCGCTGACAGGAGCTCTCTGCTGGGAGATGGTACGTCTTTTATTGGTGGCACCGTGGCAGTGGGATTGCTGCTGGGAGGGTCAAGTCATGCTGAAAAGGCACCTTGTACAACTCTGTGAGGTGACAGCAGCTTCTGCCCAGGGCAGCAAAGTGCTTCAGTGGTGCTGGGTTGTTCAGGAGGATCCCTAACTCCCCGAGAAGGGGCTGGGCTGTATTGCACCACCTGGAGGGTTTGATCTTGGCCAGGAGCCCTGCTGCTCCTGCGCGCAGAAGCGGGGAGCTAGCACGGGCCGTTCCTGCCCCCAGGCAGTGCAGGGGTCTCGCTCCTGGCAAAATTTTTCTGTTGCAACTTTTGTTCTAATCACACCATCTTTATTAAGGTGTTGGTACCTTCCTGTTTGCGTCTAGATACTGTGCAACAGGTTTTGTCAGGGGCCACTTGGAGAGGAAACTCTCAGATGGCTTGAGTTTCCCCAAGACAGCCTGTCCTCTTCTACTGTATAGATGGAGTCTTAATTTAAGATGTTCTGCAGTGCCTGAAATTAGTCAGTGAGAATACGTCTCACTGAAGTAAAGGTACTTTACCTTTATTGCTTGAGTTGTATGAATGATGTAGGTTTGTGAAACAGAAGCATCACACCTCCAAAGCCGCTTTAGTCCATGTGCAACACAAGTTTGGGAGCTAGAAAGAGTGTGGCTGAAAAACAAACAAATAAACAAAGAAACGCTTGGCAATAGGAGAAATATAATATAAAAGCAGAGAGAATGGTCTGGTGGGGAGCTTGGGAAGCTCACGTTTGACACAGTGACACATGACACTAATGTCACATCATGTTTTATTGCCAGCTTTTAGGGGCATCCTCTGCTCATGAGGTCAGACTGCAAAGTCCACTCAACTTGGACTGGAAGGGAGTTCAGATTATTACGCTCTGTGAAGAATACCTTGAAGTAGATTTGCCCATAACTAGTTGTACGAGTATACAGTGTTCAGAATGTCATCTTAAACTCTACTATCCTGCATCTTAATGTAAGTGGGAAGTAGAATTTTTAACCTTCATGGTGATATAAATCGCCTATTTCTAGCGGTTGTGTTTCAGCATTAGCGTGCACATCTGTTGCTGTTCTGCGGCTAAATATCGAGCAGCCTCTGCCTCCAGACCGGCGCTGTCTCAGGCCACGCGAGGTTCACCCCACCAAAGCCAGGGAGAAAAGCTTTTGGGTAAAAGGCTGGCAACGTGTGCCGAGTGACCACCCTGGGAGCTCCCGCTGTGCGGCGGGGAGCCCCGGGGTGACCCCCTCTCCTGCCGCCCAGCGCTTCCCCCGCACCCTCCGCAGCTCCGTCCGAGGCGCCGGGCGGCTGCGCCGCAGCTCGTGCCGCAGCTGCTGCATCGCCGGTCGAGTTCCCCTGGTGTAGCCAGTGCATCTGGTTTCATTCCCGCTCCTATGACAGGTGATATTTCTCTTACCCCCGTTCCTGAATCTTATAATTACACGTCAGTGTACATTTTAGGAAAACAAGTTAGTTTTAAAAGGGAGTGCGCTTTATGGGCTAAAAAGCTAAGCTTGACTTAAAATCTCTTCATTTTATAGCCAAGTTTGTAGCTTCATTTTGGTTGGCATTTCATTAGTTTTGAGGCTGGATTACTCAGTGTTAGTGATATCTGCATCGGCTTTATGGAGACGTCAGCGAATGATGTGCAAAGGTAATTAACAATTCACGTTTCCATTCTTAATTATTGGCAGAGATTTACTTCTCATCTGCAGTTTGATGCAGGACGCTGAAAGCATCTCGGCGCAAGTCATCACCCAACTGTTGATGAGTTGCACTTCGTCAATATGTGTTCTTTAAAAGGTCGGAAAATATAGTCCTGGGGAGTCTAGCTAATGTGCCCGTTTCGGGGTACTGCCTAGCAATTATATACGGTTGATTAACCTCCAGAGAGAGCACGTTTGTGTCTGGAGCTCGGTGTGCGCGGTTGCTCTGTCTGCTCAGGCCCGCTCGCCAGAAAGCGGCACTTGCAGCCGGCGCCGGGCGCTGGCCGGGGAGCGCTGGGCTCGCGCCGTGAGAGGGCACCCCAGCCCCGCGCCGCGCCGCTTCGCCCGCCAAGGAACAAAAGCAGCAGGTTCTGGTTTTACTCCATTTCCAGAGGAAATGCCATCAGAAAAATGTCTTATGAAAAATAGGTAACCATTTGTAGACCCAATTCCTCCCCCCCCCCCCCCCCCCCCCCCCCCATTTGCAAACAACGTTAAACAAATGACTAGCAAAGGCATCGGTGCAGCATGTATCTGCAATCCGAGGCTATGAAAATGGAGGGAAAAAATCTATTTTTCCTTGCACTAAAATACTGTGTAATGATAAATAACAGTATCCGAACAGTGCATGGCAAACTTGTGAAATGTGCAGTCTGGCTGCCTTGCAGCTCAGCAGCTTTTTGAGATGGTTCCTGTCTCTGAGATCTTTTAACACAAATCTGACAGTGCTGATCTGCATTGTTTGCTTCTGTCGTAATGTGAGCGGTGACAACATGCAGTCCTGATGTCCCTTCTGGTGGAAAATCTGTTTTCTCCTGTGTCTTCATGAAAAAAAGAAAAAAAAAAAAAAAAAGAAAAAAAACCACAGGGCTTATCAGAGCTTAAACCTTTTTATTAACTTTCTGTTACCTGAACAGTAAGAAAGAGAGAAAATCTGTGGCAGAGTTTAATTAAAACTTAGGTAGCAGATGTGCTTCTTTTAAGGGAAATTCCAGCTGCAACTCTTGCTTGAGATCTCTGTGCGCTGTAAATTAATGCATAGATTTGGTGAAAGCAGAAAGGTTGTGTCAAGATCACGCACCAGGTAAAGGCCGATAGGAGAAACCCTGAAAGACTGTGTTTTCGTCTTTTGCAAATCAAATAGAGAGATGACAGCAGGTTGTTACCGAGTTTTTGTTATATTTTTGAAGATGGCAGGATTTTTCTGCGATAACAGCAAGTTTGGCATCAGAAAGGGCCTCGCAAACGTTGCTGTTAACCACGGGAGATGGCAGTGCTTGACAGCGGGAGCTGTGTCACGCTAAATTAGAAAGGGCTTGAACCAAGCCCACAGACCCCCTAATATCTCCGAAATCGGTGTGTGTTGATCTCAGTGTGGCCTGCCTTTATCTGAAATAATTTCTTCACTTTAAAGAGTGAGGCGTTTGAACAAAGCATCTCTTCTGTAGCTCCCTCTCCTGTTCCTCCCTCCCTATTCAGCGCTGGTGACAGCAGAGATGTTTCCACGACAACAAGCCGTTCCGTTGCCTCAGGTGACAAACTATAACTTCAATAAATAATCACTGAAAATAGCTTCAAACAATTAATTAGGAAATGGAAATGTTATTTTAATAGGGCTTAGGTGCTTTGGAACTTGTCTACAGACCAAATTCTGATCAAGAATTTGTCTACAATCAAAGCTGAAGCCACCACCTGAGGGTCGGGAGGGATGTCACCACCCGAGTATTCTAACAGCCCTCTATTTTTAAAAAACCTTCAAGTTCAAAACATCTTCAATCAGAAGGGTGCGATACAAAGCAAGTTCATTTTCTTTTGGTGCTAAATTTTGTTCAAAGCACGTACTGGCAGGAAATATGTTTAAGGAATCTACCAACTTCACCACAGCGGCCACACGCAGCCCATGGCTAGTGCGCTGCTTGCGCCTGTGCCCCTGCGCCAGCGTGAGAGACACATGATGAGCCCAGCGATTGGTTTTGCAATAAATGGATTTTTCAGTCTTCTCTTTACAGAAGATGCTTTTCTGGAGTTACAAATGGGTGATTCATAAATCTCTCCTAATGCTGCTTCTAGTAAGAGTTCAATTGATCTTTAATCGTTGTTTAAAAAGTGAATCTCCATGGGAGCGTTTCAATCCTATAGCCTGAAGTTCCCCTAGCCCGGGGCAGCTCTTCTGTCTTGCCGCCCAGAGGTGACACTGTCTTTCAGCACAGATGGATACACTGAGTACATGCACGTGCCTTATATCACAGTTCTCATATAGCATGAGTACTCTTTGGGACCAGGAGTTGTCCTGGCAGAATTTCTTTTTTGCTTTAATTTTGCTTTATCATAGAATCGTTTAGGTTGGAAGGGACCTTTAAGATCATTGAGTCCAACCGTTAACCTAGCACTGCCAAGTCCACCACTAAACCACGTCCCTAAGTGACACTTCTACAGGTCTTTTAAATACCTCCAGGGATGGTGACTCCACCACTTCCCTGGGCAGCCTGTTCCAATGCCCTCCCTTTCAGTGAAGAAATGTTTCCGAATATCCAATCTAAACCTCCCCTGGCGCAACTTGAGGCCATTTCCTTTTGTCCTATCGCCTGTTACTTGGGAGAAGAGACCGACCCCCACCTCGCTACAACCTCCTTTCAGGGAGTTGTAGAAAGCAATAAGGTCTCCCCTCAGCCTCCTTTTCTCCAGGCTAAACAACCCCAGTTCCCTCAGCCGCTCCTCATAGGACTTGTGCTCTAGACCCTTCCCCAGCCTCGTTGCCTTTCTTTGGACACGCTCCAGCACCTCAATGTCTTTCTTGTCATGAGGGACACAGATTTTAACTAAGTTTCTACAAGTGCATCTATGAGGCAAGAGCAAGAAAGACAATGGCTGCCACCTTTCTCTGTCCCGTTGAGTCTGTGGGTTATACAAACACCTGCCTTTGCAATGCCAGAAGTGCTCCTGCTTGCTTCAGAGGCTGGTTATGGTTATGGGTTAAGACCTACCTTTCTGTGCAAAAACATTTCAAATCTGTGGATGAGGGTCTCTGCACCGCTCCTACCGAGCGTTCTTCTCAAGCAGCTCCCTTTTGGGGGATTATTCACAGCCCTTTGTTTTCAAAAAATAAAGATGCCCTAGGAGCTCCCTTTGCACTATGCTGGGGTTCATCCCGCTGTCGCAACGTGTCATCACACGGCATGGATCAGGTAGTTGAGAATAATGTGAAATGGAATATAACGTGCACTAAATACTGGTGAGGTTTCTTTTACAGGAAGTTTTTAGGGCGGAAAATGGTGGTTTATCTAAACTAAGTTTTTCAGAAGCCCTGTGTTTGTGTTATAACTTTGTCAGGTCGAGGGTGAAACCCAGGTTTGCCACAGGCATGGTAAGAAAATCTCCCAAGAGCTGTTGTTTGGGGTGTTCATGTGATGCAGAGAGAGGCCTGGCTCTGGTCTGTCGTCTGGCCCGAGTCTGTGGAAGAACAGAGCTGAGGGAAAGGTGCGTCTGAAGACGGATAATTAAGGTGTTACCCTGAAAGGGAAAAGCTTGCATTTCTAACTTGTAGGAATAGGGAATATGTGCTGCATCAGGGCGACCGCAGCCCTGTGCCTAATTCACTCTGAGCTTTCATTGTGGGACTCCTTTATTTCCCCTTGGAAACTCTTGAAGATCTTGTTTGGGCTCCTATGGGGATGAGACCAATATACAAAAGCTGAGGGTTTCTCTGCAAAAAGATGCGTTTTCTCCACTTCGCTTCCTGCAAGAGAGCAAACAATATGTAGGTATGGGCCATAACAGCACCCGACGTGTATGTTGGGAAGGGAAAAGATTCACGCGGGGCCACTTTGCAGGTGGGTGTGCATGAGGCGGCCGTGTCCCTCAGTGAATCACAGGAAAGGTTTTCTGTCTCGTACATGACAGTTGCCTCTTTGTGGCAGATTTGTTAATTGAAGGTTTAAACGGTTAAACTGCTTTCTTAATGCATTGGTGGTTGCTAAGATACAATCTCTCCGATTCTGTAAATCTTCCACTTGAAATAGAGTATATTGGCAAACGGGGCTTCCCTCTCTGACAGCTCGGGAGACAGGGAGATTATGGGGCACTTACCGTAATGCCGAAACTGCTCCTGCAGCCTGCAGAGGCTGCTGTGGTTGGCCCAGCGGTGGGAGTCAATGGGATTTTAGCGGCTTCTGGCCACTGGATGTGGCCCAAGGAGGAGGCTAAAGGGAGAATGTGGGGAGTCATGGGATGAGGTGGAAAGAAAGGCAACGGAGGGAGAACAGGCAGGAGGCAGCACGGGGGCAGAGGAGCGGGGATAAGGCTGGGGATGGACCGTGCAGAGGGAGCAAGGGAAATCTTTCTGTCCCTCACTTTAGATAGCTTCAGCTGAACTTCCCGAGCAAGAGCTGCCTTCTCTGCTCTTTTATTATGAAGGGTGAGTCTGGGTTTGGGACCAGTTTGACAGGACCTTGGGGATAAGCTGTGCAAGGAGAGATTTTTAGCGGCTCCACAAAGTGGTGAGGAGACACCAGATTTAAAAGTAGCACTGGATTCCTGGAGGTTCATTAGCAATATGACAATAGCAGCTCAAAATAGCCAAACTTTTTAAAAAGCAGCCTAGCTGAGCCCTACTTGTTCACAAAATATGTGGAGGAAGGTGGTGTAAAATAGTGCAGCTTATCTCTTATTTCATACTAACGTAAGTCTTTACCTGCTAAGGTTGCAGAGAATATTTTTAACATGTAGACAGAGTGCAATTGATGCAGCAATATCTATCCGGGTTTGCAGAAGCCTGGATCAATAGCTGTGAGAAATGGAGACTGCAGCTGTTGACCTCGGAGAGGTGTTAGCAGAGATGTCAGAGGATGATAATTGAACCAGCAACGTTCTCCTCCCCACTTCTTCCACCAGACAATCCGAGATGTGCATAAATTTACTGTGAGCATTGTCTCCTGTATCCCAAACAAATCGCAATGCCAGTATCTCTCCTATCTAGGGAAACCTCTGCTTCCTTCTGCATCTTCCCACCGAAGGGAGAAGGAGCCTGGTCCAGGGCACCTAGCAGAGCTGTTGGGGGGGTTCAAGCCTCGCCAAGGAGAAAGGAAAGCGAGGGCCTGCCAGGGCTGGGATGTCGGCACAAGTTATTGACAGTGGGGTCTCACTCTGGTGTCCTGCTTGGGCATTTATTTTGTAGGTAGAGCGTGGAAGACTACCAACCTCTTTGATCCCAACCTGACATTCTATTTCCAGTTTCAATTACTTATTATTTATCATTTACAGTGAATTTTTCCCCAGAGTTGTTCCTCCTATTGGAGAAATGATGATGAAGCCACGGAAGGTGGTGATGGAGTTTCTGGAGTTCTCCGAGCTAAGTACTCTTCTCCCTGGAGCACTGTCAGTTCACTACCAGTTGAAGAATTTGGTCCTGTAGTTCAAGTTAACCTGCTTGGGGATCTGTTGTGATATCTTGGATCAGGCTGCTGCATGAGACATGCACATGCTACTAGTATGACTAGTACTAGTCTTAAAACAAGGAGTGGCTGCCCAGAAAACCACCCTGCATCCTTTGACAGAGTCACTATTGTAGGTTTTATTCTTTTTAGCGGCCGTGTTATAAAAAGAACATATAGCGTCACAGTGATAATTAAAATAATTGTTTAATGGAATTGTTGGTTTAAGGATCTTGTCCTACTCATTGACTGTCTTCGCTTGGCAAACGGCAAGACAAGCAATTAGCTGTACCTTGCCTGGCTGAGCCGTGTTCATGGCAGCTTTTATAGCTGAGGGAACTGAGAAGTTTGCTCAGTCAGGTGCTTCACATGAAATGCTTTGCATCACGAGCCAGCTTTAGGATCGCTAAGTGCCTAAAGAGTTGTGCTCACTTTCACGTGAATAAAAGTTTGATCCTCATCCAACTTCAGAGAGAAGGAAAAAAAAAAAAGACTTCTAAGAAAAGCTTTCTGATGGTGCACTCTGAAAGCAAACCTTCCCAGCACACAGGGCAAGCTGTCCTGTACACAGTATCCAGACCATTTCATGGCTTCACAAAACCAAAGAAACATACCTTGTCCCAACATCCTATAAAATCAGGCACAAGTCTTTGAATGTCAACCCCCTCTAGTAATCCTGTTGCCTTCTGAGGTTCTACCGCACGAGCAAGATAAGTAAGTAAGTGAATTCATGCTCTAATTTTAGACTTAATGCAATTTGCTGAGAAGATGGCAAATGGAAAAGGATTACTATTGGGAGTGGGAACAAATTGATGATAATAATGTTACTGAAAATTGGACATAGAAGGCGAACAATCCTTATACTTGCCTTCTCATCAGGGATTAATAGCCACAACCTTGGAAGGCTCCAAAGGACTTAACTCTGCCTGAAAGCAAGACGACTTGCTGGCGGCAAACAGGAGAAGCAGGTGGTTCAAGCCAATATCACCCCCCCAGACCACAACGGGTTAAGTTGCTGTATGCAGCTACTAAGTATGCGTGTGAAAATTTCAAAAGCATGAGAGTTAGCCATCTGGCTCCTGCTCCTACGGGGTATTTAGGGATGAAAAGGGAAGCTGGAAAGGTAAATAGTGTATTGCTTGATGTGTTGATTTTCAGCTGAGATTTCTTTCTTCAGTGCCTAGTCATATTTGTCCATCTAAATGAGTGGGATTGACTGTGTCTTCCCAAAAAAGGGGGGAAAAAAATTAGTATGTAAGCTCTGGGAGAGCTGTGCAAAGCAACACACTGCCTAATCTAACAGCTGAGGCAAATTTATTCTGGTCTGCATCCAGAAAAAGGACTTAGCCTTTCAGTGCCTAATTCGTATGTGCTGATGCCCAGGCGGTTCCTCACCCCCGGGGCTCTGCGTAGAACGCGCAGGCAGGGTTAGCTGCCTTAGACTGAGATTCCAAAGAAGAGCCCAAGATCTGGGGCAAGCATCGCGATGACCGGGGAGGGTGAGACATCAGTTTGGACTGGGAAGTGAATGCTTTCCTAGCTTTAAGTGTATATGCCAAGCCAGATTTTTTTTTTTTCCTTCTTTTTTTAAAATTTCCCCCCGGGGTAGAGGTAGGAAGAGAGCAGGGGCTGGGGGGGAAAGAGGGATGCTGCTCTGCTGGTAGCCCTCTGGTTTGTCACCTGGGCCAATGTCTGTCTCATTTGGGAGGCCAGGCCTGGACACATCCCGGACGTGGCCTCACAGCTCGTTTCGCTGGAAGGGCTCCCGCCTGGCCAGTGATGACACTAAAGCCATTTTTTACCCTGTGACTGTGTGTGTCCCTTCACATTGCACGTCTCTTATTCCGTCTGTAGGAGACTGAGACTCGAATCTCCTAAAGTCTGTCTTGGGCTACGAGCAGAGGAAAAAGCTGGTCCAAGGTGTGAGCAAAAAGCGTCTCTCCAGCTCTGCCGTACCTGTCTGCGCAGACTCTTCGTCACCCTAAAGCCGCAGGTGAGGCCCACTCGCGGCACGGTGTTTGCTCCTCTGCCTGCCACAACCCTTTGGGTTCACACAGCAGCTTGCCCTGCGAGTCCCCATCCCTGTGACTCTTCCTCCCTTCTAAAAGGAGCTAAACAGCTCTCTCATGTCTAGCTTAAAAATAAGCTGTGCCTTGAAGTCATCTATTTATGCCTTTTTGGTTGTAGTTTTATTGAAAAAGCTGGTATTAACATATTTATATTTTTATTCAACAACAGTTAGCTAGTTTGTGCAACACAAAGAATGCAGCCATGAACAACAGCTTTCAAAACAATCAGATTTACCAACTTTACCATCACTTACTCTACACCACTGAAAGCTCAAACTAAAAAGAGAAAGAAAGTTGGAAACGTTCACAATGACGATGTTAACTTTCCATACATTCAAGAAACCAGGAAACCGATCTGTAGTAGTGATGTCAAAGACAGGAATGGAATACTGGGCTTCGAAAGGTTTCTATTTATTTCCTCTGTAATCACTTCATGGTATTTTGGTTGGGTATTTCGTTAGTTTTATAAAGCTCCAAAGATATATTTCTTTATTTAATTTTAACATGTTCTTTTTGGTACCCAAAGCTGTAACAGAGTAAGGTACTTCAAATTAAAAACAAAAAAATGTTGTATTAAGATCTGCTTTATAATAAGTTATCTATAGAATCTTACTTGAGGATGTTAAAAGCTAAATATATGTTTTACAGTACTTCTAGCTGTAAATGCCAATATGAGCTAATAGCTTTTTTTTTTTTTTGAGCTGCAAAGGTTAATGGAGGAGGCCAAAAGTCAAAGAAATCGTATGTCACCCTTGAAGCAGTAGTTTGGCATTAACAAGTTTTCTATACAATTTACCACATTCTTAAGCCTTTTTACAAGGAAAAAAAAAAAAAGAAAAGCAATTTTGTTAAATTTCATTAGAATAAGTATGTACATATACTGTCCATGCCTGCTACAGCATACAGTATTTTATAAACAAACATTCCTCATTCCCTTTAAAATTAACCTACACGTTTCATACCGTATGTGTTTAGTGTGGCTGGAAACTGATACACATGCGTTTGTGCTTCTACACACAAAATACACAGCATTGATCTAGAAAACTTCAAACATACAGAATTCATGTGATGTGTTAAGATTTCATATAAAAGCTGTAGACTTTGTTTTTTTAGTTCTTGTAAGCAGCTTTTCACCCACCCTTTCCCCCAAACCAAAATATAAAAGCATGCAGATCCCTTCGTCAGTACATTCTCCACTTACCAAGAAATTAGTGCGTAATGGCTTAAGGACTTTTTTTTTTCTGAGGAGTTTTAATATGGGCAGACTAACAGGTCATCTGAGTTGTGCTCTTTTATTCTTGGTTTGAGGAGAAATCCTTTGGGACATTCATTTTTCTGCCAGAGGTATTAGGGATGCAGCAGAACTTTTCCTGGATTAGGAGGACTCCCTGCCCACTGCACCGTTCCCGTGGAATTCCTGCATGCGCTACCCCCATTGCGTGTACTTTCCTTTTCCATGCACATCACTAGTCTTTTTAAAACAGAGATAGATCTAACAGTATTTATGCAGAAGAAGGTTTTGTTTGGTTTGGAGTTTTTGATTTTTCATATTTCTCCAGGAATAATTTTGTCGCCCAGCGGTGGACTCGCTTAAAAGCGTTAAAACCCACTGAGCAGTGCTGCATGTCGCAGTACCGCTCTTTTTACAGTTACAGGTACCCTGGCATTGCCTGTATTCCCCAGGGGCCAGCACTAAAATAACCATGCTGCAGCAAACAAACGAGGGACTTTCTGAAGTGTCTAGCAGTGATGTAACCGTGTTCCCACTGAAGTCGATCGTTGCCTTCAAGGACAGCACTTCTAGCCAAGGTTTCCAGAACTCCAACCCCCAAACGGCAGGACGGGTTTACGCGTTAACTGCCAGGCTGTGGCTGACCAGCCAGTCCCGCTGGAGTGGCAATACCAAGTTTTTTAATAGTCCTCCACATGATGAAGATACTAGTTATTGTTTTAAACAGAGCAAACAGATCTACGGAGAATGAACTTCTTAAAATAAGCTGGCTGAGTAACTATACCAGTCTGTCACTTATTCACTCGTTAAGTTGAAGCACAAAGTTAGTAATGTGAATAAATAAATAAATAAATAAGAGGGTGTTGTAAAGAAGGGAATGGGACGGGTGAGACAGGGCAGGTTTTCGCCAGCAGGGATTCTGCTTCCAGTTATCATTGTCATGAGGCCTCTCCAATGTGCCACATCTAAAGGGACGTGGCTATTCGTTCACTCAAACAGGCTTGGCTTAGTTGAAAGACAGGAAAATGTTAGTGAAAAAAAGAAATCAAGAGATTGAGGCAAAAAGCTCTAACAATGTGGTAAATGCTGTGGACTGCAAAAGCAGGCAGTGCACCAGAACAGCATGGTCCTGTGAACCACTGAGACCCTCGAAAGGACTGCCGGGAGCGGAGGAGTCTCAGCCCTCCCCAGGAACACTCCCAAAGTGAATAAATACCCCTGTTTGTTTAAAGGAACCGATACAGACCACAGTACTGGATTTGCAGTCGTGCCTTTTACTCATACAGTTGCAGTGATGGAAAATAGTTGGCTTTGCCACCAATAATGATACAGGCTGAGGGATGAAAGGATGCAACCTACAAATCCCACCACAGAAGCCACAATTTTTGTGACGATCACATCCTTCTACAACTCTCAAGAGGCTGGTTTGTAAATATAGAGGGATATTGATAAATCTAGTGCATTTCTGAGTTCACTTTATCCTGAAATATGTACAGATTGTTTGTCGCTGCTATAGCAATGATGTTCTCAGTTGGGTGCCACGCTGTGTGCAAGATCTTCTTGGTAAAGTCCAAACTGTCAACACTGATGTCATCTTTCCTCCGTTTGCCTCCGACGCAGACTCGCCGGGGCTTAAGAATAGCTCGCGGTTTACTGCTCTCTCGGGATGCCTCCAAGGTAACATCCCGCTTGGTATTTCGGTCAAACATTCGAAAAAAGTTGTTATATGCACCTGTCATTATCACACTGGAGAGAGAAAGAGAGAGAGAGAGAGAGAGAACAAAGACAAAATTAAACAGCAGCTTGTGGGATGTCTATGTCTAAACCTGGATCAGGACAGTTGAGCTTTAACCTAAAGATTAGAGATCTTCTGGTTTCAGCTGGGAATGAATATAAACCAGGATTTTTCCCAGTACTCTCCAGAATGTATAGTTTTCTTCTACCAATGTCTTCCCCTTCCCTATTACAGTATTCAATGAAAATTACAGTTACCCCAAAACTGGCATCCTGAAGCATGCACAAATGTCAGGACCCTGACATCATGAGACTGACTTCACAAGACAAGAAAAGTAATATGTTTTAATAAGTTATTTTTAATTACCTTCCAGCTTTTTATGTGCGTTTAAGGGTCATATATTTCAGGCTTTTTTCTTTCTCCAGGGCTTTACCTTTTCTGACAGCTGAGATTTACTGTGATTCCAGAAAGTGTCTTTAAAAAAAAATTCCAGGTATTTCAAACCTTGTGATACAATAGCAAGGTTTAGTACATAATTATATATTTTAGTGAGTATTTTGAAGAAACGTGTTTTGAAAGGTTCTGAAAAATCACACCAAGTTTGCACAAGTAAATTTACTTGTAGAATAAACCCTTTTCCCTTCTGAAGCCATAGACCTCACAAGTCTAGACAACATTAAAATTTGTATCTACAATGCTTCTTAGAAATAAACACATTGATAAACAGGATTCTGTCATCTCTTGTATGAAGTTTGAATGAAGATTCAAGTCAGGATATATTTCTGGGGCTGGGAGAAAGGAACAGAAAACATACCTTGATCTGTATAAAAATTACCCCATTAATCAGCTTGTAGTTTGAAATAATGGATTGCCAGTTGCTTCATTCCCCCAGTCCCAAGGGGAGAATATTTTATCACTAACTTTAATGAATTCAGGATTTCATCCATGGCCCTCAGGTTATTGGTTTAGCATAATCATGGGTTTCAGAGCCTTGTTCAAAAGCTCAGCCCCTGTGAACTTTTTCCATATGCGAAGCCAGGGGCATGCTCTACTCTCCTGTCTCAGCCCCAAATAGGGTGTTTTTTCTGAATTTCCATTCAGGAAGGGGAATCCACCCCGAACGGTCAGGTCTCCACAGGAGAAGCCGTACAGTTATAAGAGTCAGGCAATCCGGAACTATTTGCCTTTCTAGTACAGCCCAACAGAGCATATTTCCCATGCTTCGCATATAATAAACTAACCTCCATCTCAAATGACAGCTCCATTGCGTTAGCACTTTGCTGTTGTTTCCCACTTAGGGGGAACCTGTGTCGAGCAGCATACTGGCCAGGAGACCACGGCATATGCAGCCGTGGGAGAATAAGGCATAAACCATACTCTCTGCTGTACAGACACTCACCAGCTGATTAGATTAGATGCTCCTGGATTCAGAAGCTGTCTTACACTATGTGCACAGCCTCCAGCCAGTGCTGCCTTGATCTCATTTGGGGTCATTAGGAGCTACTGTAATACAAATGAATGATATGCTGGAAAACGCACAAATGGGAGCTGTGCAGCTAACTGCTTTTGCACTACAGCTACTGACTGACAGCAGCCCCGCTCGCTTCAGAGCCACGGTAGGGTACCTAGAGCGGGTGAGCTGGATTTGTACGCTGTGAATCCCTAGCAGGACTGCCAGCTCCATCCTGCTTCCGTGTTTGCTGATGGCATGCTGGAGCTTGATGACAGCTGATTCCACACTGAGCTTTTTGCAGCTCCTGAAGCGCTAAAGGAAACCGCTGCAAGTCAGATAGGTGTAGCACAGGGACACAGCATGCACTTGCCCATACGTAGCTGCAGCCAGCCCTGGCAGGGAGCTGCCTCGCTGCTCTCCAGCAGCAGCACTGCCCTTGGGTTGTCTGCAGTGAGGTTTCCCCTACCTTGCCCAGCCCCAAAGACCTGGCACAATCCTGCTTAGTAAGGCACAAGTGAACAATCTCACAAGCTAAAAACCCAAAAGACTCAGTGTGACAGCTTGATAAAATGTATCCCAGAAGCTGCAGAAAGCCTATTGATGAAGATTAGTGCCCATTTCAGAAATTGAATCAACAGCAGTAAATCTAATGTTTCACTCCTTCCAAATCACCATGTCTTGTCATTACGGCTCCTGCTGTAATGGTTATTCACAACATGAAAAAGTCGAGGTTATTTCATAGCTCAGCGCTAACATACACAATTTGTGAGGCAAACAGCCCAGCACAGTACTGTGGGTTTTTCCCCCAGGCAAAATTTTGAAACAGGTTCGTGATGCTGGGGCACCCTGTGCCATGGGCTGTGGAGCTGTGCTTCCCAGGGGACTGCAGAGCATCCCCCCCCGATGAAGGCAGGAACTGTCGGGGGAGCAGTTTTCATGCAGGCAGAGTACAAGTGCACCAAATGCACAGAGAGGTACTTGTCAAGAATCTTATTTTAGGAGGTTTTGCTTGCAGTAAAACTGCCTTTACAGTCCATTTGCTTCTTAATTTCTTGAACTCTCGCATATTTTTAAGTCTGCTTTTTTTGGTTGGATTTACTGCAGTTATTTTTTTTAACATATGTAGATGACTACTTTTCATGCTAGCTCTGTTTTTCTGCAGTTTAATGGCTCAGTAAAAATAGCATTATGTAAATGAGAAAGTGCCCATTCTTGTTCAAGGTCACAAACACAGATGGATTATGACCTTACCTGCTGCTTAAAATAACAGTAAAAGAGAGCGAGAACTAGACGTAAGCCTGCAATTTATTCACATTCAGGAAAATATAATATACAATAATGGAATGTATGTGATAAGGAGAATTTTATATATATATATATATACATATATATAAAAAAAAGAATAAAAATTGTAGCTGAGTATAGGAAGCATCTGTTCTGTATTTCCAGACTCTCTGCTCTGCAGAGCAGTGTTATGACAAGTGCTCGCACAACACCCTTGCAAGTGAGGCTGGTTCAAGAAACCAAACGAAGCTCCCCCCCCGCCCCAACTCCCCACACTAATTCATAGGTGTGTAAGGGAGCAGCCCGGAAAAGCTCTGTCTAACCACCTTTAATTTTACTCAGAAAGCAGGTTTCCAGGTTGTGCTACCCACAGTCAGAGGTACCGCCATCTCACCCACACAGGGGTATTTAGGACGCAGAACACGCTCCAGAGCGCCCTGAGGAGCAGCGTACTGACAGCTCAGGCTGGAGCAAAGCTGCTGACAGACTGTACCCAGCTCAAACCACCACAGCTACAGGCAGCATGATTTTAAAAAAATAATTTTAAAAAAGGCAAAGAAAGCAAAAAAGCAGGAAAAAACCCCAATGGCAGCGACATGGCTACCACTGCCTACATTTTGTGCTTCGACAGCCTAGCCCGTGCTCTGGAAGGAGAGGCAACACCCCGTATCTGCAGGGCCCCAAATGCATTCGCACAGCTCCCCGCTAACCCTCCTGCGCTGCCCCACGAGGGGAACGTGTTTTCCTCTGCGCATGGTGCTGCTCTGCAGAGCACACGGAGAACTCTGTGCTCCCTCTTTTAGAGCTGCTCCAAGCAAGGTCTGAGAGTTCCTGACAATTCTTCAAATGTGTGTGTTTTGAGCGATAACACAGAATGCTACCAATTCGTCCAGCCTGCACTGACACTGCCGCATTCTTGCTTATTAATGACACAATCTGAGGCATCTCACTGCCAAACTTCAGTCCTCAAACGCGGTCGTTATGGCCCAAAGTCTTATCCATTTTTTTTTTCTTTACAAGCAAGACAAATGTATTCTTATAGAAGGTAAAAGGGGAAGGAGAAACCCCCAGTACAGTCCAAACCTACTTTTATTATATTGATTTTTCTTCTTACTCCCTCCCTAGCTGCCATTCTGTTCTCTTTTTCTCTATCTTCCCCTACAATCTTGACTCTGGTCTTTACCACACTTTTCAGTTAGGTTTTCCTTTCCCTCCCCCTCTTCCTCCCCCACCTCCTTTTTTTCCATTTCCCTCTACCCTGCTCTGCAGTTTTTAAAAAACACTATATCTGCTTCTCTCTCCTGCCAGTATGGTGTCCTTCCTAGCTTCATCCTCTGTTCCCGGCTCCGCCTTGTCTCTTTTGCTTCACCTGTCATTTCCCTTTCTCTGGTCCTTATTTTTTCCTCTCATCTCTTCATTTTACTCCTGGAGGTCTCACTGCTCACCCTTTCTTTGCCATCTCCCACTAATAACTCCAGTCTTGCTTGCTCTCACAGACAACTTGCTCAGCCCCTGAGGGCTTTGGGCTTCCATCCTCACCTTCTCCTTTGGGCTGAACATGACCACCAGTAGTGGTACCACCAATGTTTAATTTAGGGCCAGAGTTTTAGGATCTACAGCGCCACTCTAACAACTACTGATGACTTCAGCATCTTTAAGCATCTTAATACCTTAAAACATCTGGCTCTCAATATTTTGGTTTTGGTAATGACTCTTTGTTACATGAAATGCTTCAATACATGGCTTCCCTCTCTAAAATTCTGCTTCTGTTGGAAGGTCAACAAATTCCCTACTTCACCAACCTCAAGGGCATCTGAATAGGACTTCATAATTTGTATTAAACAAGGTTTAGATTGCACATTTGTAAAAATTTCTTTACCGAAAGGGTTGTCAGGCATTGGAACAGGCTGCCCAGGGAGGTGGTGGAGTCCCCATCTCTGGGGGTATTCAAAAGGCGTTTAGATGAGGCCTTAAGGGATATGATTTAGTGGGGGACTTGGTAGTGATAGGTTAATGGTTGGACCCGATGATCTCGGAGGTCTCTTCCAACCAGAACAATTCTATGATTCTATGATTCTATGATTCAGTGAGATCTTCCACAATATTTTTTTAGGCATTGAGATTTCATCAAACATGTCAGTCACTAAGAATTGGCATATCTCTCTCTTTCTCATATCTGTTATTCCCAGACTTCGTTCAGATTTCTTTTTTGCAAGCCGAGCTCTTAAATGTCATTCATGTTGCGGCCATCCTTGCATGCAACAGCTTTTATCAAAATTGCTCCATTCAGCTGCCTTCCTGGATGTCAGGGTTTGCCCTGAAACTCTGGGGACATCAGCCGGAATTAAGGCTTGCTTAAAAACTTAACCATACTTGCTTCATGTTGTTTTGTGTTGGTTTTGCTGTTGTTTGGGTTTTTTTTAAAGACTCTGGTCCAGATTAGTCTTCCTAGATGCACAGGAATTTTTCTTCACCTGCAGATTTTTATTATCTGGAGAAATCCAGCTCATGGCATAGTTGCCCCCCTCCACCATTGCTCAAGAGCCCATGGAAGCCATGGGATGGTGTGACAGGATTAAGGCTGGGCAGGCTTCAAGGACCAGTGCATGTCAGGCTTAAGGATGATGGAAAAACTAAACCAGCCCTGTTAACCTGCCCCTCACTGCAAATGTGGCAGCAGAACTTCATACCCTGCAGCAAGAGAGGCAGGACATTGAATCCAAGCAAGTGTGAGGGGAGGGGACTCGGAGCAGCTTCCACCAGAGCCTGCCTCCTCTCTGCAGAAGAGTCCCTCAAGGCACCCAGCATGAAAAGGGACCATTTCTTTGGCCTGAAACTGTCTCCCCAATTATATTTTGAGCTCCTAAATTTGCAAGATTTCACTAGCATGTGTACCAGTGCAGGACAGCACATCTGCAGTCTCCTGGGACTGACAAGCAAGGCCCACAAGATCTGGTTTCATGACAAGCTGAACTTATGAGAAGAAAGGATTAGTTTCAGGAAAACTCTTCAAAAACATTTTTCATGGGAATGAAAAATGAGATTTATTATGACACAGGGAAAGGAGGAAGCACTGTTGCAAACAGTGGGGGCCTGTTGGCATACCGGGGAATTTTCCTTTTTTCTGCACTGCGTGAAGCAACTGACTCCCCATCACAAAGAAGGAACTTCTTTAAGCCTCCTGGGGAGCATGCCGATGGGAAAGCTTGAGACTCCAGATGGGAGTCGGCTGGGATAAGACTGGGAATAAGAACAGGGGATCCCCAAGTCCTTCCAAGCTAATATTTGACATGCAGAGCCTTGAGAACAAAAATGATGTCTTCTAGCTCTCTAGCATGGAGCGTGCTGCCAGACAGGAATAGACTGTTAACATCTCATCCAGTGGGACCTGCCAATTCTGCCTGATTAGAGTGAAGGCTGACGGATATTCAGTGGGATGAATGACAGTTCAGTAGGAAAGGACTGACTGAACAGTTGTATGTGACTTCACTCATCTGCTTACAGCATATCACTTATCATGATGGTATTCAGAAGTCTCCCTGGAAGGGTTCCCATACACCCATTCATTTGAAATCTTAAAAAAAAAAAAGAATAGTAATTAAGGTATTCACTTACTACCATGTAGAATTACTACACTATTTTTTTCTTTTATTGGCTTCTCCTGTAACTCACAAACAGCTCCGTAAGTGCTAATTTTTGAGGCAAAACTGAAATAACAAAATGAGTATGGTTGACAGTGAGAAGAAAACAGTGTTTTGCAGGTCATTAGCAAAAGAACTGACTTGGAAGTAAATGGAAAAACTAAATTAAATCGGTGTATAGATAGGGCTCACATATTCTACATAGTCATGTAATGATGTATACACAATAAAGATGGCATGATTTTAGTGTAATATACTCAACTACAGATAATATGTGCTCATCTGGTTGAATTAGTGTAGGACCCTTGCTTGACTCCCTCCCCTGACCACTGTTGTTGCCAAAGTACATAGTGATTAATGTGCCCTTCAGCAAATGAGATCGGCTCTGTCTGATCGTATTAGTTCCTGTTCATTGGAGTAACTGAGCATCAATCATGTTCTAATCAGAGCTCATGTACATTGATTTTTTTTGTAAACAGCCTCACCATCAGGTTCTATCATAGCCTAGATTAACTCCTTAGTAATGACAAAAATTAATAAAAGTATTTTCACCTAAATAATAAATATGCTTTCGCTTTTAACGGAACAATCCTGTCACTTTAAATTGTCATTGTAGCTTTAAAGTCTGCAAAAGATAAAATGTTTAGAACTGCAGTTATTACTGTTATGTATACGTATGAATAATATAAATACTGTATTGCAGCATCTCTTAAGAGTACCATTGTTAATAGGCATTGCTTACCTTTAGCAGTAGTCCTTTTTAAAAAAATACATACCAAAAGGATCAAATTAAGTGACCTTACTATTCAAATGAACTGTTCTTAAAGAGTTACTGGTATCCAAACATAACTTAAATTACGATCCATCAAAAAAAAAAAAAAAAAAAAAAAAAAATCCTTGTCATGTGTTGCAAAACAATATAATACTTGTCATACCCAGAAGCAAGAAGCTCAGAAGAGTGTTCATCAAAAAATGAACATCAGTGCTGATACATTTGACTCTTAAAAAGAAACAACTAGATTAAAGAGAACCCTTATCTTTTGTCAAATGTTGCCAGCTCTACTCAACTGTTTTCTTACAATCAAGAGCAGTGTATTGTGTTTAGTGACGAATTTGGTAATTGTGCACAACTGACAACGCTCCAGTGTCTGGGCAGTACAATAAATGAAGCACCCACAATCTAATGTTCCCACTTAATAATTACTCTCTGCATTGATCTTTCTGACCTGTCAAGTAGGAATGAAAATATTATGCTCACTTTAAAACCTGATATTGAATAATATTTCTATTATTACCATGCAACTATCCAGAGAATGGTCTTACCGTACTAATGGGGATGGTAGCATTTCATTCAACTACAGGAGAGACACTCTGGGCCTGGGAACACGTGGCTGTCCATCCTGTACAACACACTGGGAATTCCCATCAAGGATAAGCAAAATGGCTTGAAAGGACTTGAAAAGCCCTGAATCTTTGTCAAAGTTTCACAATATCTAAATGATTTGATTGCGCTGTTGTTCTGTGACAGATTTAGGCAAGGATCGGAACTGTCCATATTTCCAAGAAAGGCTTTTATTTTGGTATTTCCAGTAAGACCAAACTCAATCAGTAACCAGTCTACTGAGACAACCTTCTGCTAAAACATCCATTCATGCATGGGTTTACGAGGTTCAGAGAAAAGCTCCAAAAGCTGGATCTTCCCCTAAAACTTCTGTGGGTCATTCCCACTTTCTGACCCTATCAAAGCCATTCCACAACAGCTGGTCCCCAAGTTGCAGTCACAGCAACCTGGGAAGGATTTTGCCCAGTGTGGTCCAACTATGTCATTTTAAATGGCCAAGTATCACAGGGGGTACTCAATGCTGAGTTAATCCTTGTCAGAAAACACATTACCTTGGCATGCAGACAACAGAGATAATGGAATTATATTGTTTCATTTGCCTAATAAACGATACAAGGTAAAAGTTTTATTTCTTAGTAAAGACAGAATGTCTCCATTGGGCAGGCACAGGAACTGAGCAAAGGAAAGTAGTCCAAAGAGAAGATGCCCCTTACAGCGCTACACTTTTTCTGCATTTGTGGAACACAGGACTGGAAGAGACCTTGTTCTGCACTTGCAAGTTCAGACACTTGTCATTTTAACCAATGTCTCATATAACAGTGTTCACAAATTTCCTAAGCATCATCATCAAAACAGTTGGGCTTCTTACGTCTCCACTACTCAGGATGGGAAGACTGCTCCACACTGTCGCTGTCTGAACAGGTACGAACTACCTCTAATTGCGAGGCTATAATTACCTGTTGTCACTCAATATCTATTTGCTGTTCTGTCATTATCATTCACACTTATCTTAGCTAGATCCTCTTCCTCCCTATGTATACCTCCTTGATATACTTACTAGAAACAAGTGTAATCTTGGCTTCTCTTTTGCTAAGCTGATCAAAACCAAACTCCTGCCCTCTCCTCTCTTTAGAGCAGCTGTCCATTTGCGCGATTAGTTCATCCACCTTGGAGGTGAGAGACAAGAAATGTGTAACTGCAGTCCAAAGGTCTTTGAATAAGACCCTAACATAGTGTCATCACTATCCTTTCTCTGCTGGATATCCCAGTCTTGCCCATTCAAGGATCATATTTGCCTTTTTCACAGCTGCCCCACACTCTGTTTCATAGTCCTTGCCCAGTCCAGGGGGGCAGGCCTGCTTCAAATACAATGGGATGGACTGTTTTTCTCTTTCCCAAATGAGAGGCTAAGTGAGCTGCAGGCACAGTTCCAGGCTCTCAGTGAGTGCCAAACTTTTGCCTCTTGGCTCCTAGCTCTGCTGAGCCAGAAGTCACTCTGTGCCATTCAAAACTGGCTCCTGTGCTCTCTTTCACAGTCATTTTGTAGACTGCTAATCCCTTCCACAGTCACCTAGCGTATGAATGTCCCTGCGAGTTGTTTCCAACTGATAAGATAAAGGTTTTTGTTTTCTTTTAACTGAAATCCTCATCTTGCATTATACTCTTGGATTTCATCCATTTTTATTATCCCAGTCCTCTCGGCCACTCAGTTCTTCCTGTACAATATTCCTGCTCCCCAAAGTACTGCCACCATTTGCTAACATTATGGCATCAGCACAATTCATCCTCGCTTGCACTCTCTGACTTGTGCCAAGATTTCTTATGAAAATATTCAACAAGATATTATGTCCAAGATAAAAACCAGGACCTCTCCTTCAGTGTGTTGGGAAAGGGACTGCTCTGGTGGGGGTAGGCAACAGAAGAAACTGTCATTTATGTCAGTGGGAAGGTGGCAGCAGTTTGTGGAGAATCAGCGGGTGCCTGAGACTGCCTTTCCTCGCTCCGTTTCCAGTAAATGAACTGGATTTCTGAGGCAGCTCATGTGTAAATATAGGATCACACAAGCTTTCTTAGTGTGTTGGTGGGGCTGTGCAAGTTGACAGTATTCTTTTTAACTTTTGCAGCCTACTTATGATTTTGGTGAAAACGGACAGAATTTGAAGGTTTTTTCTCCCTAAGGCATGAGCCAAGATTAATAATGTATACATCGTGTCTAATGAGGTCAGAGACACAACTGCAGCAATATCCAAACACCTTTTATCCATCTGAACATGCACAGATGAAGATGTAAATGCATAAACATGCGTAACACTTTACTTTCTGATTGTTCTCCATCATATGGGAGCTCTTTTGCTAAATGTAGACACGAGGATGGATTACCTGTCTGATCCATTCCATGCACATTCAAACTTGTCAAAGATGCAGTCATTTTCATAGAGGGAACACAACTTGCTCCTAAGGTAATCATGGACCTGTTTCAAAGAAAACAACTGTTGTTATTCTTGAAATAAAACAAAATATAAAACTCCACAACCAGCTCCCCCACTCTCTGCTTTATCTCCCACGTTCACTTTCAAAATATGCTGCACAGATTGGTAGCTTTGCAGAAGATACTGTGTTTAAACTCTAAAGAAGCTATCTGTACTTTTCCACAGCCCAATTAACCAGGTGCTACAGAATTATTGTTGCAGGAAGGCATGAAGCATACCTCCCTCAGCAGGCTGCAGACCACCCCTCTTCAACATATTTGTTTCCTGCTTGGGTGATTTTCTCAGTGCTAGCCTAATTCCCAAAGACATTTCACCAGCTGATACCCTAGATGTGCTAATTAATGTGCAAGAAATCTAATTTAAATTGTAACAAAAATGTCATATTCCAAGATAAGTGGACTCTCACTTGTGGCAGAAAGAACTTTGCTCTATTAAAAGAACCTGTAGTGTATGGTATTACATATATTTGGGTAAGGTATTTCAGAAGCCAAATACAGTACAAGGTTGCAGTTGCACAGACTGGAAATTAGAACATTAATTTAGCCCCAGGATATCTGCTATTTGGCTGAGACTTAAAAACAACATTGTAAATTCTCACTTACATACTTGAAAAGTGGGACTAACCAGCAGAAGACCTCTCCTCTGGGCCACACATCTCTGCTGAACAAGGGTTACCAAAAGAGGCAGATCTCATGCAAACTGTTTCAATCCTTTGCTGAATTTGATTAGTTTTCCTTCTGGATGATTGGTTTCATTCCGCAAGGAAATAATGAGCTAGAAAATCCCTGCCTAGATGAATTTACTAATGCACTTTCACTTCTGATGTTTTCTTCTAGCTGTTGTAGAAACTGTAAAACAAAGATGTGTGGATGGCCTCTTGGAGCACATATACCAATCCAGCAGCTGAGGGGTGTGATTTAGCTCTGGCATACAGAGGTACTGGTTCTTGCAAGCCCAGGGAGACTGTTCCTGCTCATGGATGCTCAGCATCCTCCTCTGGCCTGAGGGCATAAACATTTCTTGTAGTAAGATAATTTCCATCAAGACCAGACGAGGGCCAATGACCTTTCACTTATATTTTCTTTAAACTAACTCATTTTCAACAGCCGAATTGTATGGTATCCTAAGAATATTTGTAATGTAAGGTTATTAAGGATTATAAATTTTAGTCATGGATCAATTTTCATTAATAGATGAGTGAACACTGAGCTGTATATCAACAGATAATGTCTTATACAGCTAATAATAGGCAAATGGTAGATGCAGATAAAACAATTCACAATTAAATGCATTTACCCTCATGGTGAGTAATAGGTCAGAACACTTTTAGTACTGATGCAGTTTCTTGCACGCTCTGTAATTAAATCCTTTCATTTTCTCTTTTTATGTTAGCAGTGTAACTTGTTACAGAGCTGGAGTTCTTTCCTTTATCATCTTTGTGAGCTCGCAACACTTGGAAGAAATAGAAAGGTTGGGTAAGGCAGGAGGAGGAAGTAGATCACATTTGCCTCATTGACTGTGATTTCTAGGTCTTCCTCTTGTTACCATTTCCAGCAGCCATCTGTCATGACCACTGTCACGTATACAGCCTTTGCCAAGTGTGTTCAACTCCACGGCTTGGAGCTGTGCCTTTCTATCAGCTCTGTCAAAAAGCATTTTGAAGTTCCTCTCCCAGATTTCTTACTGATCTCTTCAAGGTCTCAGCTCCTTTTTCTTGACTGACTCTGCCTGCAAACTTGCACTACTGCCTCGAACAACCAGCTTGCTCTTCATGTGGACCCTTTATCACATTTGACCACATTCAGACCCTCAGAATGACTATGAAAAACTAGCTGGAAAGAAGAAACACTTAATTTTTACCTTGTTTGCATGTTCATCTGCCACTACCAATTGAGGGTAAGACCAGATTTGCCTTGTCTGTTACATATTGTTCTTACCACATATGAATAGTACTTGAATCCCAACCAAATTCATTCCTAACTAATTACCATAGGCATTCTCCTTTTCTTCATTGCACTGGTTTAGGTCAGACCTTCATGGAACTACCTAGTCATTCTGCGCTCCAGACTAACACAGCAACGTGACTACACGGGGAGCTATTTCACTGGGACGGAATAGGAATAGTCACAATCAGGAAGAGACACATTAGTCCAAATCCCTACGCAACAGTCCCTCCCAAAAGTGGATCAAGCTATTGCCAGCTATGAACGTGTTCACCTCTGGCTGCTGCTGGTATGGTTCTGCTGGGGTAATTCACCTGGGCAGCACCAAAAGAGTATCCCGTCAGGGATACTCTTGCTGCCTTGCAACTTTCAAGCACTGGCCATTCCACTGTATTGCTGTTTTAGTGCTGTCCAGTGCACCGTACTCTGCTCGGTTTTCTTTTATGTGAAACGTAAACAGGAGAAAATCATGTTGAATCACTGTCAGCAGATAAAGCGTTTCAGCAAGGCTGCTCTATGCAGTAGCATTCTTTTAGCCACAACATTGATAAGGAAAAGAACTTGCACAAGGAATTAGATTTTTTTTTGAGAAATTAAAATTGTAACCTGATAATGATGCAGTACAGTTATAGACTTCGCCCTTTCTTACAACCCTGTGGGGAAATCTCCTGTTGTGACCCTCTTCATGAGTCCCTCAGCTAGACAATATCTAAGTGACTACCATGCAGTGGATGAAATGAGAAATTCAATCTTTTAATTAATATCTTTTAATCTTTTCATGATATACCTGTCATCATAATTATGTGGATGCATAACTGAAAAAGTTAGGTTTATTTGTTGCCTTCAGGTGATCCACCGCAAAAAACTTTTTGAGAGATTTCCAAGTTTATATATGAGATTTATGTATCTGAGAGAGATACCTCTAAGACAAACTATTTAAAAGAGTCATTTAAACCACTTTTTCTGAAGAACAGAATTCTCCACTCTCTGCAGCTGAAAAACATGAAAGGTTGCCCAGAGCAGTTGGACTGTGTGAATCCTATACAATCCTGTGCTATTGGCTTCCTAAGGCCCCTGAGTTCCAGATTCTCCTTTAGTCCGCTGCAACGCTCAGCAATGCATCTGTATACTCTTTACCAGGCACTGGGTAAGTATTTGAAAATGAAATGCAATCCATACTAAAGTAAGGCAGCAAGAACACAGTTATATTTGCAGGGTTTTGTTGTGGTGGGTCTTTTTTTTTTTTAACTAAAAAAAAATTGCAATAATCAGTACTGAAAAATTTACATTATACTCATTTTCCACATCTTAGCATGGAGAAATATAACTTTTTAATTGGCCCCACTGTTGGGTGTCAGACTGATTTAAAGGTGGCCAGCTTGTTTACAGCTACCTACATGAGGAAATAAAATCAGATGTCAAAGTCAAGACAAACAGGTTGGCTTGACCAGCTATTCCTCTCCAGGGACAAGGTTACCTACTGCATTAGCATAAGTGTAAAATAATATATTACCTAAGTTCCTAAAATCTGAGATATGCTTCTGTTATATAAAACACAGTCCCGCCCTTACCCTCCCACTTCATTTTCACAGCATATCAACATTTCTAACACATTTAGCATTACAAGTACTGCCATTTTCAGAGCAAAACCAATTCCGTAGTTTTAAAGGTATACAGGCTCAGACTTTCCAATGCTAACAAGAGACACGGTGAAGAGTATCCACCGAACTGTAATGGGTGCATTGGGAAACACTGGGGCCCGCTCCGTCTACTAAACACTAGCTAATAAACACCTCTGATGTTATATGGATGTCAAATTTTGGTTGTTTTGACAAGTCACACTACCAAACTCTTATTATATGTTATTTTAAAATCAATCTTAATGATAGTTGCTGTGAATTCCTGTGCCCCATCTGCCACTATACAGAAACAGAAAACAAGGGATTGTTCCAGCAGTGTCATAGGACTGTCTCTACGTAAGCAGCATGAGCCAGATGAATGACATTTTTCCTACTTTGCATATTCTTCTGTAGGTAGCTTAACAGCTTTTTCTCATTGCGTTTTCATAACAAGCAGTTTCTGTGTCACAGACGTATTTTCCTTCTTCAAGGCAGAGTCAAAAAATGTAAGCTCAGCCCTCTATTGCCAAACAGAACAGATGTCAGAGTACAAACTCAGCGCTGGCTGGAGCCACTGGCATTTTGTCTGGATAATATCGCAATGAATTCAGGCAACCAGATGTGTCTGTCTGGCATTCACAAACTGCTGTGTCAGTAGTGATGTTAGGGTTTAACACTGATCACTTCTAGAACTAGGCACAAAGGAGAAATGCATAGATGAAGTTTTTCAAAAAGTTCTGAAATGACAAAGGTGCAAACTCTCAGCAATCCTAGCAGGAGCAGAATACTAAGCAACTCACAAAATCCTTTCCTCAGTTTCTTTTAAATGTTAATAGTGGAATACATCATTTGAAAACAGACACCGAAGTGAAGAGATGATTTCTCTTGTTAGAAGTATTGTTTCTTTTGAGAGCCCAATCCGCAGTGAGTGTTATCCTGACTCCCCAGGTCTTACACTTCCTTACTAATGCTGAAGTTGCCCTTTTCCAACTACGAAGGTGCCACTGTGAGGATTTTAACCACCTTGATTAGCAGCTCTCTTAGCTACCTGCCTCTCAGACCAAGCAATGAGAAGTTTAGTAAAATATTCAGTTTTTGAATAGTGAGATGCTTTATATTGCTGCATTTCAAGACATAGGAGATGCCTACCTGGTATGTTTCTACAGGCTTTGTTTCCATGTTCAGATCCCAAACCTTGACAGTGAGGTAATCTCTTGTTAGCATGTATCTACCGCTGTGACTGAATTTGACATCTGACACTGAAGAGATAATTTCTGAAAAAAATGATCTGTTACTGGGGTCTTCTGGTTCTTCATAAACTGTTCAAAGAAAAAGAAGCAAGACAGAAATTAGAATTCTGTAAAAAAATGCTCTGTTGTACAACCTATAATGTGCATTTCTTGTGAAACAATGTAGTTCAATGTACCAATGAACATGATATAGATTGAATTATATGGCCAGCACTTAATTTATTCTTTTATCTTTATATAAAAATACAAACTGTAACCTTTAAATATTACAATAATTAACAATATAGCTATGGGCCCAAAGCATCACTTTGAGAAATTACATAAATACACCGGTTAGTTGACTATAGCTACCTATAGCAAGGCAGTTCATCTACGGTCATCCTTTCTGGGGTCCCCACGTCCTGTTTCCCTGACACATAACCAAAATTCAGGTGTCCCTGTCACACGGAAGGTGTACACGTGGTCTCACAACGGTCTTGGCATCCCCAGGAAGGGTGGTTACTCAACGCCTGCCTTGGTTGCCAGAAGCAGGTGGTCAGTCTGCAGGCTACTCACTGGTCGTGTCTGAAGGCATCTGAGACTAAACACGAGAATTTTGAAAAGCAATTGCAAATTGCAATTACCTCTTCCTGAGAGGTGACCAGAAAATAGACAGCGATTTACCATGTGGATACAAGAACTACTTAGTTGGTGTGCAATTGCTGACAGTTCTGGAAAGCACTAAGCTCACTGTACGTGCTGGTTAGCTGTTCTGTGTGCTGCATGACCCAACAAGGCAGGGGATCGTGAAATACTGCTTACAGTACCTCCATCCAGGGAAATCCAGCTCTTGGAGCTAGGAGATTGGTCATCCCTGTTCAGCTGTACATAATAATGATACTGGATGACTCACACTGAATTGCAGGAACTTGAAACAACTGGTATTAGTGGGCTCTACTTCATTTGTTACAAGTCCACTAATCACCAAGGTCTCTTCATCCTTCCCCCAAAAGCCTGCACTGACTGTAGCCCTGCCTCCCAGGTGCCTAGAGAGCAACTCTGTTGCCTTCCTGCAGGTATCTGTGGCCCTGTCATCCAAATGACCTCATATGGTGAACTTTAGCAGAAAGCCAGGCTTTCAGAGTCTTTCAGTTCTCAGCAAAATCAATAGGGTTTTGGCACGTATGTCTAGAATGTTCTTTGAAAACTGGCAATTTGGTGAGTGCCATTTTCAAGTTTCAAAAGTCGGTGAAGAAAAGCCGTGTGAAGAGACGTGAAAACGTGCTGAAAGTAGAACAACTTTTTACTGTCAGTCAAAACAGAGTTTTTTGTGTAGTCCACTGGAACATTTCTCTCTCAATTAATTTATCTATGACTATGATTCAGACTGTTGAAAGCAACAAGGTTACAGTTTCCATCAGGTGAAATAACGTTCTGCTGAAAGTTAAGGGTGAGTATGTGGGCAAAGTATGTGGGGTAATGCAAAAAATTATGGGCAATTTTCTTTGGGGGTGGGTAGTGGAATGCAGCCAGGCAGGCACATGAGAATAAGGTCTATATTTGAACATGTACCACACATCTAAATGGTAACGAACTACTTCAAAAAGGGGAAAAAAACTTTTCTTTTCAGACAGACTGTAAACGAACAACTTTAAATAGCTCTCTAAAAATTTGCCTAGACATTCTGCAAAGCAGGTATTTTGTAATTATCCTGTCAGATTTTCAATAGAAATTTGACGAGCACTAAGCAATTATCATTTCTCATACCTCTTCCCTTTAATCTGTCCAAACTATGTACTTGGCTGGCAGGAATTTCATCCTCCTAATTATGATGTGAAGTTGCTATTAAAACCAGGAAAGAAAAAAAACTAACTGAACTATACCTTCATTTATAGCTGAGATATATTTTCTTGGCTCTATGTGTCTCGTCCAACTCCCAATGATTAGAAGAGGAGTAATATTTGTACCTGGATACTCTGTATTTTATTAATTAATGAGATTAAACCATTTCATCCCTTATCTGCACTGTTTATTGCTTTTCTATACTTACCACAGTATTAGAAAGACTTAGATTAATTAACTGCAGAAACTAATGCAGGCATGGAAGCCTCATATCACTACAGAAAGCTAGATGGTGGTTTTAGTAGCACCAATTCTTTGCAGATAGTTCCTATAGTCAGCATAACCAAGCCAGGAAAATTGTTACAGGAAATTAAGCAGCAGCTCCCAGCGTTACAGAAAAAGCTTAGCAACTAGCAGCATATGCCTGAGCAACCAGAACAAGGCATCGACCTCAGAAAATGAAGGTGAGATAGTATCCTTGGGTCTTAGCTATTTCTGGTTTAGCATCAACATAAGGTTATGCATACACTGCAAAAAAGCATCGTCTTCATTCCGTTTGGCTAATACAAGTTGAGTAATTGGAGACAGGACAGCAGTGACGGCCGTGTGACTCGGACTTCGGGTCAGGCAAGCAATTCAAATTTAACCCTGGTCTCTTCAAGCTGATGAGGAGAAAACATGGTGCCAGCCCACTGTTTGCAAAATCAGGTTTGCCAGCCTGCACTGGAAACAGGTTTTCTGTTCATTACAGTTTAGACTTATCTTTTGGAGGCCACTCTTATGCCACGGGACAATCAGCACCCAAAACACGAGACTTCAAATCTAGCTTACTTTTCTGTATCTACATAAATCTTGTTAGACCAAGACTTGGAATCAGAACTTTACTGAGATTCGATTGTAAATGCTATTATACTCCTCAATTGATTTCTTGATTAACTTCTTGATAACTAACTTTTGCCATGAAAAAGGCAAAATTTCATTAATATTGTTCTTGATAACCTCCACAGTGCTAATTATATGAAAGACACAAAGCTACCTGCCTAGTTGCAAACTAATGAACATAGCAATCACAAATGGTGTGGTGTGCTGAGCTTTCACATGACACTGCTCCGACTGAAATGCGACCTTGATGACAGGACTGTGGAATAGAGAAATATCATGGGATTACAGAGGGAAGCTGAGCATATCTCTGAGTACAGCCAGTGTCGGAGAGGCGACTCCAAGGAAGACGCCATTCCTGCCCCTTACTCCACTGGCAGGTACATGGGTAAGCTGGGAAGTTGACTTAGGGAAATAAAAACGCTCAATCCCTTTCTGCACGGCTTCCTGCTCACAAGTTAAAAACCAGGGTAGCTTTTCACAAAAGTAAGTCCAGATTTTGGAGAGAAGGATGGGTTGGGTGAAGGATACTTGCCAGAGCACTGTTTTCCTGAATCCTGAATAAAATCCGCAGCATAAAAATATGCTGCTTCTTTCTCAAAAGGAACTGACATCTGCCGAAAAACAAACTCTCATCTCTCATAAAAAAAATTCCTAGTGTTCCTTGAATTTCTCTGATCTAATGCAGACATGGAGACTCCCCTTAGAATCAGTGGATAGAAAAGGCATCTCTGAGGTGTGCATTTAACATGCAGAAATATATGCACATGTCTAAAGTGAAAAAACCAAGAAAGCCAGGAACAGCTAGAGTGGCTGGGAAGGTCATCTCACTGAGCTTCTCTTCCAGTCACCAGCCAAAAGAAAGAAGATGCCTCGGGCAGGAGCTAAGAAGTGTGGTGCACAGGCACTTCCCACTAACACCCTCGTGGCTCTCATCAAGCCAGAGAGTTGCACGCTGGGTGTCGTAGGTGCTTCCCATTTATTTCAATATGGGCCTGATTCCACAAACTTGAAAGCTATACATTTTGGACAAGACACGTCCAAAAAAGAAAAAAACCAAACTAAACTAGTCAAGTTCAATTCTAAACAAGAACTAATGGCTGACAAAAAATTAGGGCTACACACGTGAACGTAACCTTTCTTACACATCTTTTTTCTTAGTTTTACATTAATTGCCAAAAAAGTCAAATTGCCAAAGATAATGTGTAGGCTGGAATGTCTCACTCCACTCAACACACGCCATACAAACTGCAAGGGCCACGAGCCGTGAGTGCATGCTTTGAAATCCCGCTATAACGGTCTGGAGAGAGAGCCGGTAGTCACCGATACTGCCTTCCTCTCCAGCTTTGCCAGCTACCTTTTGCTGCTGTACGATATTCCAGTTTCCCAAATACGTAATTGTGAAAGAGGGATATCAAACAGCTAGGAACACAGGAAAGTGATAAATCAAACACCACTAGTGTGCGCACTCCACTGAAAAGTAGTGAGTAGACTGTAACTAAAATATATTTTAGGAGTCAAACAACCATTATCCCAACAGTAGCCAAAAATAACTCAGTCTCAGAAAACATAAAAACCCATGTTCTCATAAAAGATTTTTCTCTTTGTTTGTCCCGTTTCCAAAGACGCACATTTTTGATGGAGTCATTGGTATTCTCCAGACTCCAGCACTACTGAAAATTAGTATTTTGTTTGCTGGGCAGAGCTTTAATCATTGCAGGGTGTAAATTCTGGCATGTGTGAACTTTAAAAAATAATAATAAGGCTAAAAATGGATCATATAGTGGGTGCAGTGTCAGAATCCAATATAGCATACAAAATCCTGTATTCCTCCCAACAGCATCGCAACAAGGAGTATGCATGATTCTCTACGTTATACTATAGGGCCTTGGGCAGTGCCTCAGCTGAATTTTCAACATTCCTTCCACTTCCCCTTTTCCTCTTACCTTCACTCTTTTGCCTGGATGAAATAAAAACACAAACACTCACAGCACTGCTGCAAGGCAGATGGTTTCAAAATACAAATATGAATAATGTTTTTAAAAACACGAAGAAGAATGATCTGTTTAAAGGGAAAGCAATAACAATATCTGAGATTATATTGGGCAGGGGTTAGAAAAGCTATCTATCTAATATAATGAAAGTTTATCTGGATCTACTTTTTATTTTTGACCTGAATTTATAAGTGTATAATGGATTGATGGGATAAAAGGAAGTGTCAACTGTATTCAGTTAAACAAATCTTTCTTTGCTTTTAAGAGAGAGAAACATAGAGTATAAGCTTTGGCAAAATTTTGTTATCGTGGCCTGAGCACTTGACGATAACTGCAAGGGTTTACTGTGAAATATCAGTAAACAAAACAAAGAGAAAAAGAGAACTAGCAAGGGAGAAGACCCTTGATGATAACACTGTGTACTCCTTCAGGCATAAAGACATGAACCTTGAAAATTTCTGTTACTGCCGACCAAAAGCAGAACTTCAGGTAAAACCAAATTTTTGCTATTACAAAGAGAAATATATTTAAAAAGAAAAGCAAAGATGAATCATGCTTACATATATTGCAGAACATGTGATTATTGGGGGGGGGCAGACACGGAACGGGACAAAAACAGAACCAGGGAAAACTTGAAGATGAAAGCTTACCCGCCTCAGATTTGGTAAGAATTTCCATCATTCATAGGATAAAATTATAAGCATCCTTAAAAAGTCATTCCCTATAGCAGAAAAACTAAGCTGCTTCTGAAGTTATTTTCTTCCTACTTATGAACAAATAACAACTTATTGAAGCTTTTTTCTAGCAGATACTGTTAATAGTTTGCATCCTGTCCTGAAAACTTCTGTTTTTACAGCATTTAGGTGCTGTTACTTAGATTTAAGTCCTCGGAAATCCTGCACCACGAAATAACTCTCTCTCTCCCTCCAAAGACAGCTAATGTATGTAGAAAACTGTCCCGTTCCTGTTCAAGGGAACAAATGCTACAAATGGGTGAAGACAGTTTTGGAAAAAGAGGCAGTGGGGTTAACGAGGAGGGAGAGGACTGTAGAGGCCAGAGCCAGCAAAGACGCTGGAACAAGAGAGGGAGAATAATTTTCTTTTTTATTATCCAAGCATGCAAACAGTCTGCAGTTAGTCTGAATTAGGGACTTATTACAGAAAACCTCTGGGTTACACACATACACACACACACACAACAGGTGTATTTCAGCTGGACCTGGAAATACTGGTGGTGGATCAGGTAATCTCTCAGGACTTTAAGTTTCATAAACACAGAAAACAGATGCAGTCCCAGGCCAAACAATTTATTATCTAAATTAAGTCTCCCATTTCAGATCCCAAATGAAAATTGCTGCAATACCTGATTAAAATGTACTGGAAAATGGTACTTTCAAATGTAGGGAGAATTTCACCCATCTTGACAGACTAGCCACAGCCAGTTGCAAAAGGAAGAATGACCAATATGCTCTCTTGATAGAAATAAACACTTTTAAACATTCTTTTTTTGTGGAATACATGGTTATACTAATTAAATGTTTCTCACAAAACATGATCCTAAGCTAAAAATCTTGCAAACAATTTAACTATAATATGTTTAGATGGCAAATTCGTACCATTCCCCAGGACAGCTATGATTTGCTCCACGACATATATTTCATAAAGCTTAGTATAAAAAACCTAAGCTAAATTTCACTGAATTTATATAAAAATACTAATCACATTCATTTTTTTAAGTCCATGACACTTGTTACTATCCTTCACATTATCTTTTTTGTGCCATTTAATTCAAGATGTGCTCACATCTTGAGCTATGTGTAGTTCTGGCCTTATCTCTAATGTGATAGAGGTCTCAAGAAGACACAAAAACTGGCAATAACAATGACCAGCAGTATCAAATTACTTCCATGCAGGGAATGACTAAACAGACTGGGACGACTCAGCCTAGGAAAGACTGAGGGGTTTGTAATTAGGAGTGGCATGGAAAGGATGAACAGGGAACGACAGTTCACTTTGTACACTGTCTCTTCCAATCAACAAGTAGAGGTCACCAAGTGGAACTAGGAAAGGGTAAGTGCAGAGCAGATGGTTCTTCATACCATGCCTAATTAAGCCACTAAAGACTTCACTGAAAGATATTGTGAAGGGTAGAAATTATACGCAGGTTCAAAAGTAACTGCACAAATTCAAGGAAAAAAAACCCCAAACATCCATTTGAGTATTGTTAAATGCAGTAAGTTCACTCTCACTAAAGTCCCTGAACCCCAAGTTTCCAACTGCAAATTGCAGAGGCTAAAGATGATACACTTGCTCTGTTCTTACATTTTCAGCTGATGTTGCTGCTGCCCACTATGAGAGACAGAATACTGGGGTAGACGGACCTCTGGTCTGCCCAGGTATAGTCATTATTATGCACTGTTTAAAATCTGCTTTAGGAGTTCATACTAAAGAATTCCTGAGTTCATTCTAAGTGAATCAAGACCAATTGCAAAGCTCGCTTTGAAATTCATGATGTCTTTATGCCTTTTAGCTTCATTGTTTATGATAACAATTTGATTTACCATTATTATTTACTCTATCTTTCACTGTCTCTGAATGTTTTATCATTTTGTATTAAGCCCATCCACTCATACATTCACCTCCTTCAGAAATTCTCTTTCAAGATCAGGATGGTTTGCTAATGTGTCAATCTTGCCTTCATGTTCTACACTGATTAATATGGTTATATATGCGTGGGAATTTTTGAGTCCACCTTCATAAGCAATCTAAAATACAATTATTTTGTAAGACATGAAGTATAAACAACTAACCACAACTATTTAAAATTTTATATTACCATAGCCTGTAGTTGCTTATCCTGTTTCACACTGAAAAAGTAGTATCTTTTTATATTTCAATTTTCTATTTTTTTTTATATAATTCAGAGGGCACCTCTTCATGGCCTGGGCACTTACACATCATTTTCCTTCTTTGAGTAAAAGCAAGTTTCTGAAGCTACCTCCACACCACAAGACTGAAATTCCACCTACCATAAAGCATTCCTTTATCCAATGACCCAATATTAAAACCAGGCTTCTCATCAATACCTCTAGAGAGTATGGCTTTTAAAAGTGGAGCCTCAAATCAATATTTAAGAATCTGTTTTACCATCTGCAGTGAGTTGCTGCAGCTTGTCGCAAACCACAAGGGATAGTGCATTAGTGCTGAAAGGCAAAGCCAGATCAATAGCTAAAGATCAGTGGGTGGGAGCTTCACTACAGAGTTGCTTATATTAATGTAACTTTGCCAGTGAGTTTGTTAATAAAGAGAAATGGTGCTAAAGAGAGCAAGAAAGTGAAAAAACGCAAAGCTAATCTGGAAGATCAAGCCTCTTTAAAGCTTGGTCTCACAAAGACTTATGTGCGTGTTTAATGCCACGTGTTGTGAGCAATCCCATGGAGTTAATGGGATGTAAAACTACTACTCCTCTACAGCCAAATTCATGCATAAGTCTTTCCGATCTTGATACATAAGGTTAGTGATTAGTCTGGGGGGGGATCCCCCTGTGAAACAGGATCTTGAAAGAATAATGTTGGTTTCATGAGACATTGAAAACCGGTATTTGTTGCTATTAAAAAATAAAGCAAACAAGACAGGAATTTTAATAGACTCAATAATTAAAGCAATCTTACAGCAATTATTTGCTTTATCTGTGTGTGGTTGGGGGAGAGGGGTTAATGAAACACCTCTTCAATCATAAATCATTTACCGTTGCTTCAGGCTTTTATCTTTCCTCTTACTGTTTGATAGCTAGAAGTACATAAATCAGGTTTTTTCTTCCTCTGATTTAATTTTAACATATCTTGCACAACTGGAGGAAATAGTATATAGACATAATTGCGTTTCTGTAGAAACACTTTTGAATTTTCATTAGCCATGTTTTAAATGTCTTTATTATACATTCATCCAAATTGAGCAGAATGGAAGTTTTGGAGCCCATGCTAAAGGCAATCCTCTACCAAATTTCAATGGGATTCCTGCACAAGGAAGGATCCCTTCCAGGATCTAGTTTAGCATGCGTGAAATCGTAGTAACAGATCTTTAGTGATAGTCATAATTACAAAATTATCTGGATACAGGCACATTTTTTCATTGGGAATATAAAATCAGCAATGAATATATGCCTTTGTAGTGCATGCTTATAATATAAATCCAGAATTAGGATAAGGAGAACAAGCCTTTATTAAAGCACAGGGTCAAATCATTACGGAAGCTCAGATAAGTTTCACTCCTGTCACATGAAACCTTGCAGATTTTGCCTGAAGTGGACATTACTTTGACAGTGGCCTCTCAATGCACAAAGGGAGAATGCCGGCTGTCTCTCTCTCAGATGATAACCTGACATGAGACCAGATGCAGAAATAAAAAGCATATTTTAAATGTAAAGCTCACATAAAAGAAAAACAAGTTGTCTCTTTTCCAGTCATACAATAAGCATCATTCATTTGGAAAGGTCAATATTAATTAGCAAATCCAGCAGGGATATTCTGTCACAGGCTTTTTTGTGCATCTGGTTGTTCTCTGTTGCAAATGAAAGATAATCCATATTCAGTTAGAGGTCTGAAAGCTGTCTTGTCTCTGAAATTCCAACCTCCTTTAAAAGACTGGTAAATATAATTAATTTAATTTTAAAAATTCAACATGTTCAAGTAGATTATCCTTGATTTCTGTTTTGGCTGCTTCCACAGTTCTGAATTTTTCCGTTTAAAATGAAAGGCAATCTCAAAAAAACCAGCAGATAACCAAATTGAGTTACACGTCAGACCGACAGGATAGTGGCATTTATCCTTCGGGAAGGGTTGGCATTTCTTTCATGCTTGGATTTCAAATAAAAATGTGGTAAAGGACTCTCAAGGAAAAAAGATAACACCACCATCTTTGGGTGGTATCTTCATGACGCAAACCAAACCCCAAATTCACTCTGCATTGCTCTGAAGACCATTTTATACTTTTAAGATACCGATTATCCATCCCATGGAACTAGGAAGGCACCAGCTGAGATGCTTTGCCCCTTTCAGGGAGATCCCAGAGAAGATGGCTGTTAGGATTACCTGCCATCTACAAATGCTTCTTTGGTCAAAGGGGGCAGGGCTCTAAATGTCTCCTGTTATAGACCCAGGCGTGAGAAGCTTATGAAGTCTGTATGGAGGATGGAAAGCATGCACTGGTGGTGACAGAGGCTAACTGCATTATGTAACCCCGAGGTTTGTGCTTTAAAGAGCACCACGGCACACGGAGCAATAAACTTGAAACTGCAGCTCCTCCTTCCTTGAAGTATTTTGTTGTAAATTTTGCACATGGGTAATGGATAATTAGAGTTTTAGTCTACAAATACATATTAAGAAATTAACACTAAAAAAACGCTTAAAGCAACACACGGTATTTAAATAGATTACAACTTCTGAAGTATGCAATGACTTTAAGATATTACGGCTATAACACGGAATATCAATAGGAGTTATACTCTTGAGTGACTTAAATTTCCATGTTGCATAACTATACAGTTTCTATTTACCACTTAATACTGAATTTAATAATTCTGATGAAGTACTGAAGAAGCTCTTCATTTTTTTTCAACTTCACATCCTCAAGCTTGGTTTTCTTTAGCTGACTGCTTTATTAGATGAATTGTTGAAACAGCCATATGTACCTATCTAGTCTACAAGCTGTTTTGAAGAATGATATTATCTCCATGCACATTTATAAGGAGCTCTGAACACAATGTTAGCAAGAAAAGATCAAAACCAAATTAGCAACTATTTGTTAATTGAACAGTTGCATATTATACTCCTATAAGTATTTTTTAGTCAGGATGCTCTTAATGCAACAGTATCCTTATGCTTCTCTTCCTTGTCACCTGAATCCCTTGCATGAGAATTTATGGAATCTGGGGTGGGGGGGTAGTTCTTTTATGTCTTGGATGTTCCCAGTTAACTTCTCTAACAGCGAATACTTTTGCAGCTGTTAGCTTCCCTTGTTTCGCTGCTGTCACAGATTGCCAGTATACTGCCTTCCTTCTCCACTGCATTGCTATGCATGTTGCCTGAATAACACCTCAAAGACAACCTTTGTGTGTTTTGCCACGTATGCTGTTTAGATGACAGCCTCCATATTATTTAAATTAATTCCCTATTTCTTGCTGCTTGAGTCTTTCATATCTGTTTTAAATCTTTACCTATAACCCCGTGGGACTACAAGAACACCTTCTTCCTTATTCCCATCCCACTAATATTCTAAATAAGCAGGCACATGCATCTCTTTTTTCACCTCCTCTCCAGAATATTTTGATGGAATTCTCTCCCAGTGCTTGTGAAGTCTGATAATAACACGGAACACTATCATGTATGTATCTCCCCTATGCTTACAGATTGGGCTTTCCTGGATATCCATTTGTAATGGTCACACATATTTTGCTTCTGATTGCTCTCCCAGCATCACATCACCTATTAAACAGGTGTTATAAGAAGCAGTTTCAGTTAGTCTATTAGAAAACCAACACATTTTATCACACCTTATCAGTATCTCAATGATCATTTAAAACAAAGCTACTGACCTGATATTCTGTCAATGCCTTATGGATAGATTTGGCGGTCTGAGACCATTTTTCTAAGGGACAGAGGTCCCCATTACAACTCATCACACAAATTGGCAGCTTGCTAATAAATCTCAGCATAGGCACCAAGGATGAGTAGATACGGAAGAAGTCTCTTGTCTCTTCCATGTCAGAGCCATGAAAGATTTATAAGGGAAGCCTTGTAGTGTTGCTGTCACTAAGGCTGAACAGAGAGATTTTGCCACTGAGTTTAGCAAACCAGAAAACTTCAAGAACACCATAATTTATTAACATCCAGTGTCAGTGACTTACACTACAGATATTAGTATGTAATTTATTTATGCAGTATGTCATAGCAATTATTCATGGCACTCTCTAGACTTGTATAAATGGAAGGGCTCTTGCCACAAAAGCTGCAACTGACTTTAGCCCAGCCATAGAGATTTGGATAACAAAGGGTCTGAAAAAGGAGTAAAACCAAAAGTTCACAACATATGTTCAGCATCCAGGTATTTTTTATAAGTTTTACATTGGATCTTGTGTCCCTAAAAATATGTACATCCCTTGCAATCTCGGAACAGCATCTGAAATACAGCACAGTGATACTAGACTGAATTAAGAAAGTAGGGTTGCATGGCAGAACATGAGGGTTTACTACAGTAACTATAGTCGTAGCTCTTTAGTTGAGAAGTGAAGTCAGTTATGGGGAAAGGTTGAAAGGCACGCTGAGCTAGAAGAGTAGGGTACTGACAGTGCATATGCACCACATGTAAAGCAACTGTAAAGAGGAATTAGATGCACAGTGAAGGCACTAAAGAGACAATTGTGCAAATATTTGATTTCACAGACTGTGTTTTATGAGATATTGTTTTAGGTTGCAATAGGCTTTATATAATTTGTTTTGCTTGCCTCTGAGAGCTATACTCCAACCACTCCAATCAGCAGTACATGGGCCTATTCTTTTTAACACTTTGGAAGTTCCACCATTGCTGTATCAATTTTGTATTGTACACACTCAGCTTCTCAGTGAGCTTGACTTGAGTTCAGTGCAGCAATGCTACATTAAATGGCTATTTTCTAACTCATAGATCTGGAAAATGGGGTTTAATCAATGACCATTAGACCTTGCACTCCCTTCTGGCATAAAATGCCTTCTTCCATCCAGGGTTACTGTATTGTTTTAATAAGTTATGATTGGCACTTGGCACTGAGTTACAGGGGCATGGAGGCATTATTAGCAAGAAGAAATGAAAGTATTACGGAACAAAACAATTAAGTGGGACAGGATAACTCACAGCAATGTGCCAGATTGTGTCATGCTCGCATTTCACTTCATGGTATTGAATTCCCCCCACAAGTACAAGGGGATACAGCTAACAAAGGTAAAATACTTCTCTGCTTAGGAAATTGTCCTGAAAGATTATTTTCTATAATTGGACACCACATCCTAAGAGGTTCTGAGCATGTGCACTTCTCCTTGCAGACAAAAGGCCTAGTCATAGGCTCTTTACTACATTTGCTTCAGTTAAAAAAATAGCTTGTGTGCTAAAGCTGTGCACCACTTACGTCTCGCTTAAATCTTCAAATGTTTTCTTCCTCTCCTTCTACACCTACTAATAAGATCTGCCTAGCTCAAAAGGTTCAAGTAGGAACTAAATGACATAAAACCTCTTGTGTGCCCCTGGCACTAAGAAAATTTCTCCTTAATTTCCTTCTCAACGTTTCAATATTGCAAAAGAAACTGAAGACCCAATTCTGTGAGATGGAAGTGTCTTAGAAGCGCCAGTCCTGAAGGTGGCTAAAGCAGAGCCACCACAGTTCATTCATTAGGTTCTCAGCTCCTCATGGGAACCAGCCACACAACACAATGCCTTTGTCTTGTGGTTTTCAGTCTCAGATCATCAGGAATGAACAGGTTGTTTGCACAAGGCAAAGTGCCCAGGCTTGCCAGATTAGTGGTGGGAAGAACCATATTCTGTCTTATCTAGACTATAAAGAGCTGATAGCAAGACATGATGAACATACATTTTCCTTCATCCTTTACTTTGAGAACAACGACAGCCCCACATTTTAACATTTGCTTCCTTGTTCTTATGTAGGTTTCAGGTATGAACTGTCATGAATTGGTGGCTCTGTCTCAAAGTCTCACAGGCTACATAAAATCACTTTAGGACAGATGACACCTTCTATACCAACACAATATCTTTTTCTTTTTTTCCCCCCCTGCTCCCAACATTACTTATTTCATTGCTTCCTCTATATCAGTACAGACACATTATTGAAAAAGTACATATAGGGAATGCTGGGCTAAATTTTTAGGAAGGACCCTGACATTTTTTAATCCAGAAAATGGATTCAAAATTTTGAAGGTAGTTTGAATGACAAAATTTACTTGCTGCAGTATTCAGAATAGTAGTTGTGCATTCAAAACAGTATGCCTATCTACTTAAATACTTCCCCCCCAATTTCATTTGTTAGGAAGCATCCCTTTTGCTAGAGAGTTGTGAGTTCTTCACTGATCCCTGCAATAAGAACCACAAGGGCGACAAGTCACAGACATGACTGTTACCAAGTTCATAGGGAACATTTGTATAGGTGAGAAAATTTTCTTCCTTTTGCTGTTTTCTTTTCAACTGTGCTTGGAACTGAGAAGCTAATACACTGGGGTATGCACACATCTCCATGCTATCTGTGAATAATAAGACTTTAATGACATCTGGAGTTCAATGAAGCAGGGACTTACGCTTGGAATGTTTGTCACAGAGAGCCGATGCCCTCATGTCGCAGAGTCTCAGGGATCCTTTGCTGCTGCTGTAGACAAAGAGATTGCAGTGATGGGGATGAAACTCAGAGGCTGTAATCACTTCCGTCAGGTCCTCCATGTTGGCTGGCTTTATATCTACAATGTCTGAATGGAAGTTTCATTAAAGAAAATGCCATTGTTTACAGGTAAACCATGACTCTTACTGCCTTCTTGAAGGAAGCATGTAAATGTCCATACATTTAATGTTTTTAGACAAATACATACTCATTTGTTTGGCAGTAGGGTGTTTTTAAATTTCCATATGTGCCCCATCTACACCAAACTCAAAAAGCTACTAGTCAGCAACAGTTTTACAGCAGATGCCATTAGTAGGTCAACATTTGTCCCTGCTGTGCAAACAAAGATTCTGTGAAAGAAAGAGTATTCCAGGGGATACAGAATTCTCACCTTCATTAAAACTAATAAAGAGCAGGTAGCTGGATCGCCTGTAGCTGCTATTGAAATCACTGTTCCATCCTAGATAATACTGATTGATAGGGAACAATGTACAGCTCAGATCTGCTCACTCCAGCAAAGGCTCACTGGCTTTTATGATCACGCAACTTAAGCTAAAAAATACATGGGGATTAAGTTAAAACCTTCAAACAATAAATGTACTTCTTTGCAAAGGCAAATGTAGCAAACACAGAAGCATTCATACAAGTGGTTTTGTGTGAATATATACTAATATAATTTCCTTCCTAAAAAAATTGTGCATAGTATTGGTTTTGCTATTTGAATACTTGCAAAAGAAGTATCTGAAATGGCATTGTTGGCTTTTTATGTAAACGATGCTTACTACTGAAATCAATATGAACTTCTGTGACTGAATCATTTAAGCGAACGTATCTGAAACAAAAATACATCAAAGATCTAGTTTCCCAAGGACAAGCCTGTCAGTTGGATCACCAAAGATTATCCACGTGAAGTATAGCTCACATGGTGCCTCTCCAACATTTATATATCCACTCATACATATTACCTGCCTTGGTGAGCTTAAAAACCAGGACTCGATTAGCATGTATTTGGAGGAGAAGGCCAGCCTGTGGAAGACTGCTTATAAAGAAAAGAATGAAAGAAAGAGTCCCATGAGGGAGCTGTAAGAAAGCAGTAGATGCAGAAGCATAAAATGAAAGAAGGATATATATGTAAAGTAGTACATTTGAATAAGATTGTACATTTTCATATGGCCCTCAGCAATCCACTGTAGATAAGCCATCCAAATGTTAACAAATCCTTTGAACAAGAAGAGGAGTAACATTACCCTATTTTACTGATGAGGCTGTGCAAGAGGCAATAAAGGATTTGCATAAGATCACATGGGAAATGCACGACAGAACAAACCCAGATCGACTGAGTCCCAGTTCAGTGCCCTAAACACAAATCACCTCAGTGCCTGGATTCCCCAAACATAAAATTTGAATCAGCTGACATTCCAAATTTAAACATCTCAGAGGATAAGATAAATGAGAAAATCTGTTTTACTGATGGCAGGAGAAATCACATATCATGATACTAAGCCTGTTTCTGTACCCACTCCCAAATGGAAGACGTTTAATTGATTTCTGTGGGAATGGGATACATAGTTTATCACCACCTTTACACTCTATACTTTGATCTTTCCCAAAAATGCAGATCTGGGACACTACTTTGAAATTAAACATAATACAAAAGATTCAGAGATAATTATCTTGATGACTTTGCACAGACACATATACCACACTGATGGGTTTTTTTTTAAACCAAGTGGTTTAAAAAGGAAAATATCAGCAAAACTATGAATATCTTGTGACATTTAATAGCAACTGGGAATGAATTAATATTGCATTTTGACTGCATTCCCACTTACTTGCACTATCACATTTGCATCCACCTCCAAGAATCCATCACGATTAATATTAGTGTAATGAATGTTAAGATGTAGCAACATTGATTTGCTCCTTTTATAAAGCATCACTAAATATTCTTGAAAATCAACAGGAAAAAAAATAACCTTTATTCAGTTATTTGTATTTGGTGAATCTGTCTCAAGAAATATCTTTAAGTAAAAGCAATAGCTTTCAGTGATTGAATTGCTTTCAGGAGTTTAGAGAAATTATAGCAACTCAATACAAGAATTTCACTTCTCAGCAGAGATGAATAATTGCTGAGTGATGAGAAAGATATAAAATATAAATAGAGTATGTGAAACAGTCATGGTAAGTATCATTCTTCTGGATGCTGAAGACAATATTGACGAATTTCCCTTCATTGCATGAAATGAATAACCCTATGCTGAATAATGAAATTAAATATTCCACTCTCCTGCCAGAAAAGCAGAAAATACTTGAAACAGACTGCATTTCCAGATGTGATCTAAATCTCCACTGAGAAAGAATCTCGTTGCCTGCTGAGGATCATAGACAAAATGCACCACTGAAAATTCATCATTTCATTAGATTTAGAAAAAATAAAACAATAACACTTGTATTCAAGTAAACAATCAAGGGAATGGAGAGTTGCAGAAGAGATTTACCCCAAATGCATTTGTAATAATAGATGGAAAAACAGCCTTTGTGTTGACAGCTACAAAACCCAATGTATCAAAAGAAGAAAATATCACACAAAAGAACATTTTCCTCCTCTCATGATTTTTGCCATCTATTTGAAAATAATCAAGTACAGCTTGACATGTGATGTGTGGGAACTGTATTTAAACTAGCATGACATGGTAAGGGCAAGCATCTCCCATGAGACATTTCGCATTTCTATTTTTCTATCTTCCCTTTGTGTCTTTTTCTTCCTTTTAAGCACAACATTGCATGGCAAGAAAATATAAAAAAAATTGGACCAGACAGCGTGCTTCAGAAACAGGCCCTTTGGTGAACTTGAAGATCTCAAAGAAGAGCGAATCTGTCAGAAACTGATTAAATGGAAATTCCATTGCTAAAGGGAAAAGTATTCTAGTGGCACAAATCTGTAGAGTCGCCTCCAACGCTATCGTTTACCCTTACAATCGTATCTCATGGAGGGATGTCTTGAGTGGGGCACAGTCCCTCTCCCCCAGTTCATTCACATCTGAAATACCAGTCACATCTTACTCCTGTTTTACCACATGTAGCATGTGTGGACAAAACTTAGATAGGACCAAAGCTATCTAAGACAGAAAGACCAGAGTTCACCATTGGCAGTGCACTAGGATATAATTCTGTTGTCCAAAAAAGTTGGTGTTCCTGTGCCTGAACAGGGTAGGAATTTCCCCTAGGGAAATGAAAAAGACCTTCACACTGCTTTGACTCCCATACATGCTTGCCAAGAACGAGGCATTTTGACCCCTGGTAGATACTTGCACTAAGGGAAGGCTGAACTGGCGCCTTGCCAGCGATGGGCTGGAATGCATTGGCAGGCTTTTAATTCATTAACTTTAAAACAAGAAACAGAAAGTATCTTCTTGCTTGCAAAAAATAGAGCAGGTCTGTCCCTCCTAACCCAACTGTTTGCCATCTTATATATCAGGTCTCCCCCTCCATTGCATGGCTGAGTGACATGGGATAAAGCTATGAAGAGGCCAACAGATTTTCTAGATGCTCTCCACAGCAAAATGGAAATGAAAGGTCTTAGTATGCTTGGAGACCACAATGGTGAGAGATGATGTTCTTACAGTTGGGTTAGTAGAGCTACAAGACCAGGAGTCAATTTTGGGAAAGGCAACAAAGATACTCTAAGGCAATATAACCCTTAACTTTGGCTAAGAGTGTCTACGTTGCTTTCCCAAAATTATTCGAGAACAGAGGTATAACATAGGAGAGTGAGCAGGCAGGACAGGACCTGACTGACAGGAGAAAAGAGGCTTTAGGGAAGATCTGAGGGAGCGGAGGGAGGGAGGGAAGCAAAACAGTGGGAGAGGAAGGAGCAAAGAGCATAAGGAAAGGCATGATTAACAACCTGCAATGATATGCAGCGTGAGGGATGCAATCTGAGTACACAATTCAGTTATATGGTATGTTTAGTTCTAATCCAGTATTTTGTGCTGCTGTTGTGCAGCTGATATTAAAACGAGGATGACAGGAGGAAGAAGATTTGTTCCACTGCCTCTGGGCCACTGATCTAACAGAAATATCCCCCTCTGGGAGAAGTCACACCATAAAGTTCCTTTTAGTGCAGGTTACAAAGATGACCCTCACGTTGATCCAAAATTCACATTAATCAGACTTCGCCTCTTGATCAGCCAGAATATAAATGAGCACGCCTGCTTTATGCTCATGCCAAAACATGTATAACGAGAATGTGGAAAATTCATAGGGTTCCTGCTGAGCAAAAAAGGTTCCACAATGAGTTTCCTTGTATGATAATGGAAACATAGCAGTGTCCTCAAACAGATTAAATTCCCTTTGAAGCTAACAGTATGCATAAAGAAATAGCTGCTTCGTCTTCCTGAAACCACCAAGAAATTCTACAAAGACTGAATTTTGTAGGAAACAAACTTGCAACTCACAAGCTATAGCATATAGAGGACTGAATCTTATATCATTATGTTGGAATCATTTTTATATGACTTGTGGGTTCACTGCAAGAGGGAAATAATTTGTATAGTCAGATGAAGGCTACAGAAAAAAAACTAATTGCCCCCCCTTTATTCAACTGCAATGGAGGAAAGAGGCTTTCTTTAGTAAACCAGACAGAATTTTCCATAATAACTTCACAAGAAAACCAAAATTCTCATCTTTCTTATTTCAATATATGCTGATGTGACACTTTTTTTTTTTTTTTACCCCTGCGTGGGACTTGGGTTTTTGCAATTTTTAAGCACTTTCAAAAAATACACTTCAGCATAACATATCTTCCCAAACCTGGCTGTTCCCTGTGTTTTCCACAGAGGTTTGTTCCAGCTCCTAATTTTGTCTGCATCTCACACCTACATGCCAACCTAGTCCTAGAAATATTCACTCAATAGCAGTTGAAATCAATAGCAATTCATAGAAGCTGCCAGGGCTTCAGTTTAGGGTAATTGATTACTGCGGTCCTGCTGAGGCTCTACACTTTTAATATAAGCATTTCTCTGAGTGGTTTCCTCTGATAGTCATTTAGTGCACACTATTTTCATTACAAGGAGGGAACTGTGATGCTTACAAATCAAGCCCTACCAGTTTTACACTTCCTACATGGTGGTTATATCATTCCTATACCATGCACCAGTTGAGGGAATTAATTCCAAATGGCTACAGTTTTCTTGCAGGTTGTGTACATCAGGGGAGCAGGGACAGGATCAGGCCTCAGTATGCTTGATAATATCATGATGTGATTACATCAATCTTATTAAGAAAGAAAGAAGCAAGTCGTAACTTAACCATCCACTTACTCCTTTCTTCAAGATACACCGTATGTTTTCACTGTTGAATGACAATTCTACAAGAGGCACGTCACGACAGTAAGGACACCATTGGATAGGGTCCAGCTTCTGAATCTCTGTCTTTCAGACCTGTTGTCCAAGAGTCAAGGGTTTCTGGAATGGATTGTCAATAGGTTAATGAATTTGGCCTTTTCTTCAAATTCCAGTGTTCTACCTTAGGCAGAGAGATGACCCAGTATTTATATTCTAAGTATGCCTAATAGCCACAGTGTCAATGCTTTTTATCACACAGCATTCGCCCGCTGCTCCACTAAAAGCATGCACTATGTGGGTGTCATTAAAAGCCCAGAGAGTTGCAACTACGTTGTCTGTACCATTTGACTCTTCCGAACCACAAAAGCAGGAACTGCTGCATAAGTGTGTGCTCCTTCAAGCTGTCTTGGACCTAATGTCTGCTAATGCAAGGTATTGATCCATACTTGAAAATTACTTAGTGGCACAATGTCAGCCCAATTCAATTTTTAATTCCATGGTCTTTATAACACTGATTCTTCAGATATCATACTGGAGTTGGGAACTCTGGCAACAGTTTCATACCAGTGGTGATTTGCTGAACATATCAATTTAAATGGCTTGATTTTGATTGGCAATAAAATGTCTCCATCAAAGGCGTTTAGATGGTGTCATTATGATAGTACAAAGGCTTCTGATAGCTTTTTTTCTGTATTTTTCCTCATATCAGGATTATGAGATACAGAAAGAGTAAAAACTGCTATGGGCCTTTTAGCTTTATGTGGAAGGCCGTCATAGACAATTATGTTAGGTGCTGTGCAAACACAAAATAAAGGGACTGCTCATAATATAAAGAATAAGTACAAAGTGCATACAAAGAAGAGATTCAGTAATGTTAGCACAGTTCTGTGGACTTCTGAGATTTCTTAACTCAAGGATTTGGGGGTACTAGTGGATGAAAAGCTGGACATGAGCCAGCAATGTGCGCTCGCAGCCCAGAAAGCCAACCGTATCCTGGGCTGCATCAAAAGAAGCGTGGCCAGCAGGTCGAGGGAGGTGATTCTGCCCCTCTACTCTGCCCTGGTGAGACCCCACCTGGCGTACTGACTTCAGCTCTGGAGCCCTCAGCACAGGAAAGACATTGGAGCTGTTGGAGCAGGTCCAGAGGAGGGCCACAAAAATGATCAGGGGGCTGGAGCACCTCTCCTATGAAGACAGGCTGAGGGAGTTGGGCTTGTTCAGCCTGGAGAAGAGAAGGCTCCGCGAAGACCTTATTGCATCTTTTCAGTACCTACAGGGGGCTTATAAGAAAGATGGGGAGAAACTTTTTAGCAGGATCTGCTGTGATAGGACAAGAGGTAATGGTTTTAAACTAAAAGAGGGAAGATTTAGACTAGACATAAGGAAGAAGTTTTTTACACGAGGGTGGTGAAGCACTGGAACAGGTTGCCCAGAGAGGTGGTAGACTCCCCATCCCTGGAAACATTCAAGGTCAGGCTGGACGGGGCTCTGAGCAACTTGATCTAGTTGAGGATGTCCCTGCTTATTGCAGGGGGGCTGGACTAGATGACCTTTAAAGGTCCCTTCCAACCCAGACTATTCTATGATTCTATGATTATAGCCTAAGTTAGATGAAAAAGAGATGTTAGTGGAAGAAGAAAAGACATGGTCATTGCTAAGAGGCTGCAGTAGCAATAAACTTTCCAGCTACTCAGCTAGAACTAGCCATGAAAGAGAATTTGGCCATGTTAGGTAAAGAAGAGGTATAAAAACTAAGCTACTGTTGAAATCTAGCTCACCCAGAGATAGGATGATATATTCAGTACATCCTCCTGTCTTATTAGGAATACACATTTACACAGTGTTGATAATAAGGAGGTCTGCGTGCTGGAGTGGTGCTCCTCGGGCAATGGCCTCACATTTATGCTCAGCGTACCACTGTCGGTACGAGATGGCCCATGCTTCCTCACAATCTAATATCTAAAGCTTCAGCCACATTCGTGTCTAATTTAGCTTTCTATTTCTGTCTTCCAACACCGTAAAGCTTAAAAAACATGAGGAGCACAGAGGTGAACATTCAGACCCTTTGAATATGTTTAGGAACCAAGATGTCACTGGTTTAACTGGAAGCTGATAGGAGCCAGAGTCCCTCAGGACTAAGGGACTAACAAGATTTGTTCAAGGCCGAACAGGAAGCCAGGAACGGAACTTAAATACCAAACTCCCGAACCAAAGCTGCAACTCCTGGACTTTCCCTCTCAAGTTTCATTCAGAATTGGAGATATTTGGCAAGAAATTAAAAGTAGTATTAGGAAACATTTTCCATGCATTAAGTTCAGAGCAAAGGAGAGTCAGTATCAGTGTCACTGTTTTACAGATAATGAGACTGAGGCAGGAAGTGGCAAAGATTTGGCAAAGGTCAGCTTGAGGGCCATCAAGAGCAGTAGTTCTGGATTCTGATTTAGCGGTCTCTCCCCTCCCTACTCACAGTACTCCAGGCGTGTGAGTATTCACTCAGCTCGTTTCTTGGTTAGTTGGGTTTGAGAGGTTCTTTTGTTATTATTACATTTGTCTTTTGGAATTTTTTTCTCAGAATGCAGACCGGTCTGCATTTGAGAGATCTCACTCTGATCTTTGTAACATCAGAATTACTTTGCATTCCCATTATCTCAGTAGAATAAAATCAGAAAGCAGCAATAAAGCTCCATTACACAAGTCTCCATTACACAAATATTACTTGAAAAAAAGAATCAACATATTTTAAATGCACCTAATCAAATTTTAGGAAATTGCCTTTACTGCCATACATTCAGTAAACATCATAGACTCTGCGGTATGTGAGTTGAAGAAAACCAAATCTAATATATAAGAGAAACTGCCTATGGAGTAGCTGCAACATTTGAATAAGCGTAGAAAGCAGAGAACTGTAGAATATCACTGCTAGGAAAAAGAGTACTTAAAATGGTGCAAGTCACGTCCAAACTTTCTCATAGATAGGCCTGTTCATATACATTGCAACCACTAATTTACTTAGAGAATAACGAATTTAGAAATAGATACTGGAAAATTTTAATTTATTTAAGAACTGAATTTTTGGCTAGTTTTTTAGAACAGAACGCCCGCATTTTCATCCGTAGACAGAGTCACATGCCTGCTTTAGCGACAACCATATGCACATTCAAATTTTCAAGAGCAAAGAAATCATTATCTGCATATACACAGCTGAGAGCAAAATTAAGTGGATGAGTCAATAGAGGAAGACTTGTCTTCGTAAATGCATATCTGCATTTTTCTGTGTACAGTACTCAATCACTGAAAGGCTGCAAAGTCATATTTAGTTGATATATTTGCATATTAATTAATTATGATTTGTCTGAAACTATTGTGGGATGTTTAACATTACATTTGGAACACAACAAATACCTCAAGTACATATAAATTATTAATAGAAGAGACCTATGAAGTCACCTAGCTCAGCTTCTCTTAGGCAGTGCTCTTCTATGTAGCATGGTAAGTGGCACCATGTATCACATAGTAGCAAGGGTTCCAAGGAAAGAGTGCAACTTCAACATAATAAGGCAACGACAGATTATAAACTAAAGCAGTATCATCTCGTCATTCACAAACCTGCTTTCCTGAAATCAATGAGATTTTTTAAAAGAGAACTGAGAGGGATCTATTTGGTTTGCTGAATCCAGTCCCTGGTAGTATGGAGAAATACAACATATATAACTTCCTAAACTCCATTTTAAAAGTAGCCAGGGATTGTTTCACACATAACTTAGAGGAAAGAAGAGATAAAATGTCTTCTTTTTTTTTTTTTTTTTTTAAAATTAATTAATAACCTATGTACTAACAGGTAATACCATCAAGAAATTTCTTCTTGATAATTATTAAAACCCCATGCAGCTGAGGAAGATCTGCCTATTAAAAGGCAGATGCAGAACTTCCAGCTGGAGGGTATAGACTCTTCAGAGTATTTTGGTGGGGATTTTTCTTCCCTATATGCAATTTATTCTTCCTTATACCTTGCAGAAATCCCCAATACAGCAGTATTTGTACCCCAGTGGAGTAGAATAATTCCATATTTTGACTGAAGTTATAATTCAAGTCACAAAGGACTCATTTTTTGCAAAATTTACCTAGCTAGAAGTGTCTTCTAGAGCATAACACTCTCCCCTTCCCTGCATGTTTGTTATGGAAGTAGTCAAATAAAACTATCTTCAAAAATACCCAGATGCTTCTGAAAAATAGGTACTTTAAAAATACTAATAAAGGCTTCCATTCGGAATTTATACAGGTATTTCTGCCTGCAACTAGATTTGCACTGCCAAGAAATCTCTTAAACACAAGCAATGTGAAAATGAAAATGAAGAACAGATTCAGTTCTCATGAGAAACTCCATAGTGAAAATTTTCCAAATCATCTATATTAAATTATATAACACACCTGATTAAAACCTTTTGACAGGACTTATTGTCTAGTTGCTTAATTTATGTGACAGGATTTACAAAAATGCCCATCAGCTTGGTCTCTAGGCACTGCAGAGAAATACAGATTCCAGGAGTTTGAAACATCAAGATTACTCTCCAAGACAAAGGGGTTCAATATTGACAGCTGTATGTCTGTTTGTTTGCTTGATGTGCTTTCAGAACATTGACTCCAGACAAGTCACATAGCTTGTAGTCAGTATGAAAACAGTCAAAATAGACTTATTCTTAACTCTCGTGTTGTAACTTTGTTAAAGTTAATATTGCCTTTATTTACAGAGCATTTTTATTCCAAAGACCCTAAAAGTGACCTCCCTTGACTATTGCAATTTCACATGCAATGGCACGACTGAAGCGCAGCCCTTGCCAGTGTGTGTTACGACAACAGAAGAGAGAAATGTCTACATTAATGAGCAGTACCCTGCCTACTTCAATAGTGAGAAAAGCTTCCATGGTCTCAGGTTTTAAAGACTCACACAGAACACAAAGGTACAGACTACAACTTTTACAATACCTGAGATGACTGTGTGAGTGTTTTTATGACTTCTCCGTTCTTGTATGGAATACTCTTCCAGCTAAAAGACTTTAGCCAATGAGCAAAGCAAGTTATATTTTCTTCTTCTTTATGTTAATACTCTGCAAAGATTGTGCTTTGCAAGGTTAATTTCAAGTCCAAACTCACATGGGAATGAGAATAATTAGACTCATTTAAGAGAATTCTCCCCTCTGGCAGAGCTGATTAAATTATTTATACATTATCTTTTCGTATAATTGTACCTAGAACTGTGTAAATGGTTTTTTTGTCTAACTTTCAATAAATTCATAATACATGCTTTTCAAGTTGGATACACCACCTGCACCTGTGACAATAGAGAATGGCTCATTTTTAAAATGCTTCAATGAGAAATTAATCCAGAGGGAAACAGAAGCATGCAATTTAAAAGCTTCCACAATGACACCATACTGATTAAAACTCATCAACTGAAGAAATAAAATTAGTAAGACAGTAAATCTTGGACTGAATCCTGTTACCCATTTCCACAGGAATAACTTCATTGAATGCAGCCACATTACACTAAAATATGAGTGCTACATAGCTGAGTATCAGCTCTGTGATGTGACCCTTTATCTGTAATTTAATATTCCTTGCTATAGTTCCCAAGTCCCTCTTTGCTAAGGATCTCAGATTCTGGATAAAACCTGAACATTCTAATGGAATAAACCACTAGGGTGAAAAAGGAAATCTGGTTGGTGATGCTAACATTCATTTCAGCTCTACTAAGTGCTCTTTCTTTCTTTGATAGCAATAAACTTGAGAAATCTTGAGATAATGATATTTTAAAGGACATTCCTGGTAGAAAATAATTTGTTTGCTACAATCAGAAGAATAACAGTCCCAATTAAACTGGAAAGCAATTGGCTCTGTGGAGATCTGTGGAAAGACATCTCTGCACCTATTGTAAAATTCTAAGTAACTTCTATAGTTGCGTTGCCTAGATCACTCTACAAACACATGAACACAGTGAAATGCCAGTGCTGTTCTTTAATGTACTACTAAAGAGTTCTGAAATGGCTTTTACAAGCTCAGGATTTCACACTATTCTTTATCCTCTGCTGCAACTCCAGTCAATTTTCCTTTTCCTTTTTGCAATTCACTATAGAGTTTTAAAAACAAGAGTATTTTAATGCTTCTGGCTATGTTTTTCCTTGCCTCTGCAGCAACTAAATAATGGGTATGGGTCTCTATTTGGGGACAACTGCATTAGAAAAGACAGATGGTTAGATAAAGAAATCCATTAAAAGGATAACATAATCACATACTTATTCATTCAAGTTGTGCATGGACAGGAGTGATAAGTAAGAAAATAATGTATTCTGATTAACAAAATAATATTTTTATTAAACAATAAATCTGCAGTGCAGTAATTATGCCAAGGCTATAGCTGCACTCAAATCACCTTAAATTAACTTCTTTAAAAGCAACTCCAGAAAAAGGAAGAGACTGGTCTTTGCCAAGAATGCAAAGGCCTCAGCTATAATTAGTTTTTCACAGCCAGGCTCAACTCTTCCAATTTATTTATTTTTGGAAGACAGCTAGATAGGGAGTATTTCCATAGCACTATCCCATGCCCTGAAGACACTGATATCTGACACTCCAGCCACGTATTGTTTGCTTTTGATGCAATGTACATTTCAGCTGTCTGGCAGGAGGGTCTCAGACAGCGATTCAATGCTAAAATGCTGTTTAACTAGCTCTGATATCGCTCCTTTGGCTATCAGACATTCTCTGTCATCCAATTCTCTCTGACTGGCTGATAGTCAAATTCCTGAGATAACAGTCAATTTAAGGTGATGAGAATAGTTAAAAAGCAATTGTTTCTGACAAGGATCACAAAGTATCCTCTGGCAAGAAACAAAACCAAAAGTCTTGAAAGACCATTTTGCAAATTTATTCATGGTTTTCAGAGCTCCCTACATCTGGACTTAAAGTCTCCTAAAAGATGCTGAGACTTCTCTGTATTTCTTGAAAACAAATCATCCTTAAGGTCCTTATAGTCCCTACTCACACAGCCTTACAGGTTATAATTATTATCTGTTATTTGAATGACAGCAGCTATAAAGATTGTAATTTTCACAAGATAACATATAAACACATGACTGTTCCTGCTCTGAAAAGCTTAAAAACTGTATTCAATTAAGATATTCTACAACAAACGATGACCACATCAGAAATAATGCTGTGTCCAGACTAGACGTAGTTTTACTCAACAGAAGCAGCAGAACCAATTCAATGCCTGTTGTAGAAGCTGTATCTATGTTAGTGTCTACAAGACAAAGTCATTTAGGTGATCCTAGAAATGCAGTTCCCTCTTGGCACTTTGCAATAGTGACCCACAGAATTTTTCTTACAAATGTGTCTGTTGAGAGTTCATGAAAGGCTGCGTCTACTATGGCGATTCTATACAGTTCAGAGAAGATGACGACTTACAGTTACACACACTTACCTATTTACTGATTTCCTTCCTCAGTTGACACTAAAAACATTTCTTTTGCTATTCGGAAATTCAAGCTATTCTAAACCCACCTGACTACAAATCTGTGTCTTGATTTCCACTGGGGTTTATTTTGGATACCATTATTTGTGAACTTCTCAGCACAATGAGGAAGTCACCCTCCCAACAACTAAAGAAAACACAAAGTGATTTTTACTTTCATATAATCAAGGATTTATTTCTGAATAAGCCCACCAAGAGGAAAATAAAAGGAGAATACCAGAATTTGGGTGGGACAGCACTTTAGACAAGAAATAATGTGTATGTACTTCACCTTGACAGTAGCAAAACCTCCTTCTTTCCTCCTCAATAACTACTGTAGTGAGATCAAATAGTATAGTCATACTTGCTTTTCCAGGTCCACAATACTAATTGAAAAAGCCCAAAAATATTGTATGAAGAGCCCAACTCAGGCAACCATTTATAAACTTGATGTATTTGTTAAGCTTTAAGTCAGTATGGAAAAGGCATGAAAACTCTAGTAAGATATAAAAGACATCTCAGACCTCACTACAAAACAGAACTTAATACTCTAGTTTTCTGGGGCATCTGAAAAAGACGGTATGCATTGCTTATACTACTTAATGCAAAGAATCTTTCCAGAAATGAGGGATTATTTTTCATGATTTCAAGAATTCTCTTCAGTACCCTAAAGCACCCTCATATGTATACAGGACAGCACTTTCTTGCAGTCTCATCAGCAGCATCTTATAAGCTTTATCCTGGAGCTTGTTCCTATTTCTGAGCCTTGGTATATGAACTATGATCTGTTGCCACTCATACGTATGGTGCTTTGCTGACACAGAAATATTCAGCATTAGGAATAAGAACTATATAAGAACCACAGTACCTGCTGCCAATCTATTAATTACATTTTAGCAAAACTAAATACTGAGCTACATCAGTGTAAATGATCCTCAAACTATCAGGTGATTTGGTATCTACAGTTGCATAGGTAATTTCAAAATAATTTATTTTTAATGCACAAATCATAGAATCATTTAGGTTGGAAGAGACCTTTAAGATCATCGAGTCCAACTGTTAACGTAACACTGCCACGTCCACCACTAAACCATGTTCCTAAGCTCTGCATCTACACGTCTTTTAAATACCTCCAGGGATGGTGACTCAACCAAATACTCTAAGCTGAAAGATCTCAAACTCAAAAGTTAACAGGCAAAGTCAATGGAAACTGCCATTTTGCAGAGCTTCAAAAATCAGATCACTTAAATACAACCCAAAATTAATCACTTATCATTGCTAAATGGATAACCATGGATTTCCATTTAGTATAGTCATTTTTCAAATGAAAAACTTATCCATTGCTTCAGATAAGAGTAACTTAAAAGAAAAATTCTTGGGAAAGATACTTAGATACTACATGCCTTTTCCTAAATTCATCATCAAATGACTAAATGCTAAGCATTGGCAATGTAAAGAATCATTTCAGGGGACAACAAAGTTTTTGCTTCTGATTACCTTTTGTAAGGTTAGAATTGTCATATATTTTTTTAAAAAAACACTAAATTATTTTTCTCTGTCCTTTAAAGCAAGTGATCCCTAGCAAAAGACCTCTGTTCGTGCTCAGTGAAATTCCATCCCACTGCATTCTGGCAGTTAACAGACCTCTATGGAGCAAAGATACACTGACTTCTATTTTTCCAAAACTAAACCATTTTCCTACTGTTTCTTCATCTCTGTTACCATTTTTATAGGATTTCTCTCTCCTGAACATTTTGCCACTTTATCTAATGCAGAATTAGAGTAAGGATGGAAGTAATGGAAAGTGAGATCTCACCGGGTAATGTTCAGATTCTGGGCTGAAATTGCAGCAAACCTATTTGGTGCTAACAGTCTTTGTTTAATTGTGTATAAAGCGGGGCTAAGACTGACTAACCTCAAAATTTTAGTACAATTATTTTAAAACACTTTTATTGCAAAGTATTTAATTGTATGAAAGTATGTCAAGCACTTCACTAATACAGAGGAGGAAAGATCTCTATCATGACCATTTTACAATGTAATTATCAGCAGATGAGAGATGGCATTGCAGCAAAGAACCTAACAGTTAACTATTGATACTTGGCGTGAACTTTGTGTATTCACAAGTTTCATGCAGTAGAATTTCTTTTTTTTATTATTTTTTTTTATCTTTTTTCCTCTACATACTGTTCTTCCCCATGGCTTTGCAAGATAGGGGACCAGAGCCCTTAGTCAGCATTTCTAGTAGTCTACCTCAATTAAAGCACAGTTCAACATTTAACAAAAAGCACAGAAAACCTTCAGTTGACAGTACTTAGATGTGAATTAGGTGTCAAAAATCTTTATTTTTACTACTGTCAACTCTTATTTTTACTATAAGGCCAGTATTACCCTGCAGAAAAAAGTGGAGACTAAAGAGTGCATTACATCAATCCAGAATCTAATCAGCTTGTTGAAAATAGCTTTTTTTTCCTCAGTTGTTCATGTAGGAGTGTTTTAATTAGAAAAGCAAAGCAACCATTTCTGAATAGTTACATTTTAAAAGAGCTCACCAAACAATAACAACAGGCCACATAGTACCTCTGCAATCCTCTACTTCTAACTTACAAACCTGATTTTAGCTTTGCAGATATCTTCATACTCCTTTAAAGGAGAGAGAAAGAGAGAGAGACAATGCATGGGGGAGAAGGAGAGGCTCTGGGAAGTAAAGAATAAAAGAACAACACAAATTTGAGTAAAAGCTACTCAAACGTTGCTAGTAGCAACTCAGCTAGAATATGACTCCATGGTGTAATATTACCTTTTAAATACACAACACAGACTGGCAGAACCTTTCTTGATAGAATAGGAAGTGCTAACATGTATGACACAGAGGTCTCAAAAGAAGAGAAATAATTTCTGCCAACTCCCAAACAGAACGTGTATGCCTGAGGAAAACAGTGCTGCGGGTGGGAGTGGCAGCGGGTTCTCACACAGTAAAGGCATTTTTTCGAGAGCACAGAAAATGCATCCTTGTGCACACAGCTTGTGCACAGTCATCCCGGCTGAGGAATTTTTATAGAAACAACCGTATCTCACTCAAGGGCATAAACTTGCCAGCTTACAGCTCCACAAATGCCAAGAGAATACTGCAGCTTTGCTTTCAGTTTAGCATTCAAATGCATAGCACTAAGGCAGGTAACAGGAATTTTGTAAGGCGAGCTGTATCTTCCCCAGCATAGGGGCTGCTCACAGAGCACTATATATGCCCTATACATGCACTGTATTCAGGTGCACAATGAGCTGCCACAGACTTGGTCTCCATCAATGCGCCGTGTTATTTTGGTTTTTCTATTTCTTTTCTTTTTTGTTGTTGTTTACTTCTTAAGTAAATTGATTTCCCCAAGATACGGTGCCTAACGATCTGACTATCCATGATATGCTTCAAATACTGGAATACATTAGACTATAAGAAGACACTATGGTGATTTGCTAATTAGCTTAACCCTTTTGGGACACGGAAGAAGGAATTTTTTATTAAAACAGGATAACCTTGGACTATATTGATCTGACTGAGAAATGAGTATTTTAGTCAAGATGAGTCTCAAGATGAGTACATGCTGGAAACGGTGATGTTGTTTCCATAGCAATGCCATGACAGCCTCTAGAGTGAAATAGTATGCTACCAGGAAATGAAGGGAGTTCAAGTGCTATGAGCTACATAGTTCTGTGAGCAATCCAAATACATTCTCATAAAGAATATTTAGTACAGCTAGATAGTCCAAAGATTGCTGCTGATGTGAAGTAAGCCTTATCAGTATGCTTCCAGCAGTCCTGTTTTCTCATTCACTACACCCAAGATGACTTATCTAAAAGCTTAAGCTATGGGCAACACTGCTAAGCCATTTCAGACCGAACATTAACAAATACAGCAACCTTTACCTCACTTCTTTTCCAGCGAAGAATATCATCTATAATTAAGGACACTGACTCTCGTTCTCCATAACACAACAAAACGCACTAAACATTTTAGTGAAGAAAAGCCTCATATGTGCAATTATTTACCAGCTGACCTTCCCCCTTCCTTTTCTCTCACCTCCTCCTCTCCCTTGCCTCCTCCTGCCCAAGTGATACTGAGCAAATCTGCTTGCAAGTGGGAAGCAACGTATAGAAGTCTTGCATATTCCTCGTGAAAATTTACACAGCCATAGTATAAAACTCACTTGTCTGCTTTTTACCCCAGTTAACGTTTATGCTAATAGAAAAGCAAACCAGAAAGCCACTAATTGTATTTTATTTGCCTAAGGCTTTACCTAAGGCAAATATTCTGGTCAAATTCTGCAAAGCTGATTTAAAATATTTTCCAAAGGAGACAGAAAGAGAATTAACTTAAGATCTGCATTGCTTTGTCTTTTCATTTTCAAAGAAATGAACAATTCTCAGTGATTTGTAAAACTGCTGAAATAATGGTTATAACGTAACTGTTCTCAAATAGAATTCTACAAGACAAAGTACTTTACTTGAAAAACACCCTAGCATACTGCTGCTAATCTGTTCTTTCTCCAGCATTTCCCATGCAATTTGTAAAGGTGTTCAAACATGAGCTGAATGACCAGAAACTACCACTGTATTTGTTGTTTGTGTCATTGTCACAACCAGCCTCTTGGGTAAACAGATTGTAGTTCATTATATGTAGTAGTGCTGCCTCTGAGGGAAAGTAGAAAGACAAATACACATCACTGCCAGATCCCTTATTAACAAATGCCGCTTCAAACCAAAATGTTTTCTACTTATTGTTTTAAACATGTATTCCAAGGAATCAAGCCTTGCATGTAAAACAGCAAGATGCTTCATTTCCATTTTGCATCTAGTAAAAAGATGTGAAGCAAGCATTTTTAAAACTGCCTGAGCCCCCTCCTGCCTGTCCCCCTAACTGTGTTGAAGAAGGCACCAAGCCCAGCAACATTCATTTATAATTTAAACTGTTTGCTTGGCAGAATTTTTTCATCGTGATATGTCTAGTCCTAATTGCAACCGGCACACCCTATGTTTTTACCAGAAGCTCATCTACTTCCAGGGGAGTTTTATGTAACTGGGTTTTCTGTAGGACAGAAATGCAGTTTCTTTATGGGACAGATGTTGAAATCTAGTGGAAAATGTGCCCTTGCAATTCTACAAGGACTTACAGGGCTCTATGTGGACAAAAAGATACCTGTGGAAAAACTGATGCAAGTTTAACTTACTCATCCTCTTCTTCCAGTTATTGTGGTCTCCCGGTTAATTCCCCAATATAAGCAATATTCTGTGACTAGCTCACCTTCTTTTGGAACATCTATCTCAACTTTTCTGTTTATCAAAGAATTAAGTAAAAGTAACCTGCCTGATGATCTGGATTGGACAACTGAGTATAGATACAGCTTATATTGTCTGAAACAGAAGCGGATACAGCCTATTTAACTTCGTCTGCTCTCATGAATATGTACTGGTATCCAGCCACAAAAGTCAATCTGCTGCCACCATGACCAGCATAGCAAGAACAGTTTGCCCCAACATAGATCATCCCTTTAATTCATGTTCTCTCCTATCACTGCCTAAACTCTCTCATCACAATCCTCCCAGATATTTGTTCATGTGTATCCAAAAGAAGCAGCAATATCTGTATCCCAATCCCCAAATCATCCACATAAGTATCCCAAAGCTACTGTCTCAGATACAGAAGTTTTCTATCCTAAAACTCAGAAATACATTCTTCATTTCCCCCTCATCATCACTCTTAGAACATACTCAGAAATTGAGCATGCTGTTATAAATTGTATCATGTTTTAAGAGTTAAGTCAATGATTCAATCACAAACTCTAAAACACTTCAGTAAATATTCAATGCCAGGAGTGCGCTAATGCTTGAAACAGTCCATGCAGCTATCACCAAATGCAGCAGTTGAACATACAGCAGTAGGAGCAATAACATCCTAAACAGTTATTCAATCTCAACTAATTTTGCTATCCATGCTGTTCCATCAAGACATATGGTAGTAGTTATGATTGTAAGACTAAGCCTGTTTTTCAGCTCTTTCCTAGTATATTGCCAGAATTTGAAACATCATTGAAGGCCAAGTGCTTCTGAAGCCTGCATACAAGTGTTTTCATACAAAGGGCAAATGAATGTTGTTAATCAGGGCTATGAAATTTATAGTTTTCATAAGCAATTTCTTTAAATTTTCTGCCTCAGTTTCCTCATCCACAAAATAGCAGACAAATTCATCTACCTACCAGCCTCTTAATCTTTTGTAAGGATAAATTGATCAACATATGTAAAGGATGTGAAGATAAAAAGCCCTGCATAAATGCTAAGAATTATTTTACACTACCATATTCACAACACTTTTGTCCTGATTGTATAAAAACTCCCATAGTAAGTCTTTTCTTTTCAAGGATTTACACACATTTGGGGTTTAAGAATTCATTTGGGGCTGATATTTCTGTCAGTAAGCTCTTAGCGTGGCAAATGACTTAATAAAAACTCATGTTCTCGTGAACTATAATAACTATTTATTTGTTTTTTTAAAAGTTGCCAGAAACAGTTCTCTTGGCAATCTATAGCTTATAAAACAGCTTTTAACACAATAAAAGGGACTGCCAAAAGCAAAGACTTATCTTGCACAAGTATTCTGGAATGTGATCTGGTTATCATATACGGACACACAGACACTGCTGTGCTTGGTCTGACTCACTGCTCTGCTTTAGGTGAGGAGGATACACAGCAGAGGAGAACACACAGTAGCCACATATAAAAGCGTCAGGACAGAGACAAGACTGGAGGGTGAAGCTACAGTGAGGAGGATACTGTGAGGAGCCACCCTGCTACTCCGTACAGGCGTGCTGGCAAACAATTTTCCCACTCTGTTATCTCTTACTAAAGGATATCAAAGGTAGACATAGCTGTGCTTTGAAGAGCCACATATAGATTGGTCCTATATACACAGTCTTATTAAAGAGGGCACCATTTAGCTTGCTTAATCTAGGCAGGTGAAAGACAGAAAAAGAATATGAGTTCGGAAACCAATTGAGGAGATATTCCCTACAATCCCCAGGGTAAAGGCATCTGTCATTTGATCCTGCAAAGGCAGCTTTTTAAGTACATTAAGAGTTGTTTGGTTTAATGAAAATGTTTCCTGTGACATTAACAAAGCATGGGTTAAGCTCCACAGATGATCTGGCCTATGAAGGAAGAAATACAAACAGTCACCAGAGGCAGGGAGAACACCCTGTCACGTTGGTGCTTTCTTTTATGTATTTGCCCCCCGTGTAGGACAACTTCACTTTGACATCTAATAGTCCCTCGTACAAATCCAGAGAAATATTCTTCTAACTCCTTTTGAAACACTTAAAAAGAAATCACCAAAGGAACACAATATTCTGAGCTGGCCCCGTAACCTATTTCTCTTCTTACTGGTTCCTTTACATTCTGCAAAACACAGAGAATCACTTTTCTTGGCTACATTTTCTTTTGCTCCTCCTTCAAGCCACCCTGTTGCGGTGCAAGGGGAAGCCTCGCAGATGACTGGAATGATCCCACAACACAGCGTTCAGGTCGATGCCAGCACTTGATACAGCAATGACTGCATTAGTCACAGACACAACTCACATGAAGCAGCTGAGCCGTACCCCCAAACTGCGCACATCTCAGACGTTAGGGTTCTGGGAAGCAGGATGATGGAGAACAGGGGGCACAGTCAGGGTAAGGACTGACCTTTCAGCAAAACAGGGTAAAGTAGCTCAGCATGAAATGTCTTCAGGAAATAACAGTATAGAGTATTCTAGTCAGGTGGACAGTTACCATTCAGCTGGCATCGGTTTCATGTTTACTTGTCATTAACCAACTCCAAGACTGTTATTTTTCACTTAAAATTCCCCGATTTGTGCAACCTCTTAGTTGTCTCTTATGAGATCTAAGCATTTTCTGTTACAAATACTGCAGGGATTCTGATAAGTAAAGGTATATTTTAAAATCTGCAGAAAAATATTTTAAAACGGCTCTCTTAAGCCCCACTAATACTATCAACACTGAGCAAGGAACCACAATAAAGGATACTGAAGCTCCTATCTGTGATTGCTAAATGCCAGAGGTTAATCCTGAGATCATCCGCTGACATGTATGTCTCACAGTCACTGTTGACGGATATCGAGTTGACATGATAGGTGTGACCATTAGCAAAGATTCTCCGGGGAGTGACTTCTACCATCAAATCCATAGGTTTCAATACAGGCACCTGCCAAAAAAACCAAAACATAAACCAGAAAAAGAGTAAGATTTTAAACAATTTTTTGCTAAGATGATGAGAGTCTGGATGGAGAGCAAGCATTCAAAGACTGTGACATTATAAGACTTCCTAGCAGTGTATGCAAACTGAATTTCTCCATAGATTCTCACTGGGCAAGACCATCCCCGTCAAGGGGGAAGGAACGTACAGGAGAGCCACAGAGGGCCAGGCAGAGCGATGGAAAGCCTGGACTGTGTGAAGGGAGGCACTGGCAGCTGCCACAAAACAGGGCAGTCCCACAGCAGGAGCTACTGCCCCACATATGCCAGAGGCTCTGGCTCTGACAAGCAGTGAAGTCCTAGTATTTTGCTTTTCCTAAACAGTTTGCTGTCTGTTGTAAATCACTTACGGTATTTCTTTTGCTACTTGATCTCTCTCTCTCGAAAAAGTCAGCTGGTGAGAAGGTTATAATCTCCACAAAACTTAATAAATGAAGTCTTAGAAAACAAAGCCAAGATGTGTACTGACATACTGTACATACACACATACTCCTGAAAAGCCAAGACCGCAGACTATCACTTATCATTGCACCTTCATTATTTCCCTGTGTGTCACCTCAGTGTCATGTTTCAATAACTAGACACTGTCAATTTATTCCCTATTGGTAAAGCATTAAACACAGTAAGGCTGTGGTCCATGATTTGGACTATTTGATGTTGTTGAACATGCATCAGAAACAATCTATCATATATCAATCCGCAAGACAGTTTAAAGAAGAAAACAGAGAAGTTAAATCTTTGAATTTTGCTTCCCACTAAAGGAAAAAACATTAGTTTGCTCAGCCTTTGAATTCTCAGACTATAAGCAATCCATAATGGCTTTGTTTGCCTAATCATACAGAATAGATAAGAATTCCATTAATGTTGTCATCTTTACCCTGTGGAGGTTTTTTTCACAATAGACAATATTGGCTTGTTTCAGAGGTGGGGATTGGCTGGTTGGTTTTAACAATAAAGAAATACTAGCATTTATACAACACAGCCTTCCAGTTCTAACCTTTAGACACTTCCTTTGCCAAAACACCTGAAGTGAATTGAGCCATTAAAGTCAGAGCAAAAATCTATTATGATATCATACATGCTTATAAAAGTTCCATGACTGCATCTGTTCAGCAGTGCAGAGCCTCACGTTCACTGGAGCACAGACTACTGCGAATCCCACTCTCCAGATAGGAGATAATTCTTTTATACTACTGAAATAAAGATGAGACTGAAATTTGGTGTACTGTCTTTAACTCAGTTGCTCTGAATGAGGCCAGAACAATGTTTAATGTTAATTACAAGTAGAATGCTTCCAGCCCACCAGGCTGACAAATCCTGTGCGAAAGCACGTTAAGTCACACTGAGAGAATTTTATCAGGAAGAAAAAAAACTGACAGAAACTCTCTAAACATATTTGTGTTGATCCTTATATCATAAAGCATTTGTGACTTGAAAACTGTGTGACAGATTCAAGACTGTTATCAGTCAGCTAAAACTTCAATGAGAATAATCATCTATATGCTTAGCATTAGGTACATATTTAAATCTTTTACTGAGGTAGCACCCATGACTACCTTTTTCGTACAGAAACAACTGGATTTTGGACAAAGACAGCAGTTTACCTGCAGCGATGTTACTGTAGAAAGATCTTTAAGTTTTCCTTCTTCATCTTTTAAGTTGTACCCCTCTGGTCTCTTATCTCTTTCAGTAATTTTCCATAACTTGATTGTTTTATCTTTAAAAGAAAAGACAAACAACTGTCAACGTAGAAATTGTGAACATGGATACTCACCTTTCACAATATATTCCTTGAAGAAGTTTCTACACCTTGGTTTAGACATGTCCCATGCTGAAACAGTCTAGGTCACTTAATTTTGCACATCCAGAAAATGTTGCCAACAGAAAAAAATACTCATAAAGCACATCTCATACCTTCAAAGTGAGTCAGAGGTTCCTGGTATCTGACAGACCATGTAGAGCATGTAGAGCACATGCTGCTCTTGTATCCAACTTGGCAGTTTGCAGGTGGAACAGACCAAAACCACTCAATGCTCACTGCTGAAGCTCAGTTTGACAATTTGACTTTGCAAGGAAATAATCTTGATATTAAAGCCAGTTTGCTCGGTTACTTGTAAACAGCACAAGAAGAGCATGGAGTAGACAGACAGACCGACGATACCTGCCTGGCCCATTGTGGGAATGGGCAGCAGTGTATTGGTGTAACACCACGAGCTCCAGCAAATGAAAGGCTGCATGAAAAATGAGACATTTTGCCCTCCTAAGGGAAAGCAGCTGAGAAATAACAGAGGGGAAAAAAAAAAAAAGAGAGAGAATTGTGTTGTAAGGGGAGAAGTGAGGAGAAAAATATATTAATCTTACAGGGAATGGAATTAAATATAAACTCTCCCTTTTTCATGATGGGTGAAGCACATGATGACAGAATAAGGATGTCTTTCATTTAGCAAAGAGCCTCTGAAGCCAACAAGTAGAAGTTTTATACGTTTCAGACGGAGTTTGTCCTCATTTTTGTAGTAACTGAACCTGCAGATTTCCCTAACGTTGATCATCCACTCCCACTCTGGTCGTGTACCCAGCCTGCCAACCCTAACTCTCCCGAGGCTGAAAAATCAATGCCAACTCTTCTCCTGCAAAAAAATCTGCCCCCAAGCTTCTAACAGTTGTTTCACTCATCTGTTCATGGAGCAGCCAAAGCCTTTCCAAAGCTTCTGCACTTCAGCTGCCACCACAGCTTTCATTAACTTCAGTATCTGCATCATTCCTGATATCATCCCACTTTCTTCCTTTGCCCCTCTTTCCCCAAGTACATAACAGAGCATAATTCTTTCCCGTGTGGCTGATCCAAATATTTCTTTCAAATGCTAGTATAAATCATTTTAAAGTCAGGATATAGCTTTGCATTTCTACAGCAACTTTAACTTTGACCTATGATTTTTAAAAAAATCAACCCCTCCACTGCTTTGAGTGTTTTTACTATTATGCATCTCCTAGCAATATCGATATGCTAATTTTCAAGCCACAAAAATACAATTGAGTAATCTACAGAACAAGAGGTCAGTTCAATCTGCAACTGAGAAGCTCCATTTAAATATTCAATACATTTCATTTGTATTGGTCACAATAATTAATTACTAAAAATACATATGGGCTACGTCACGTACTTGGGATTGTTATTACGTGTAAATAGTGCATTCCTGCTTATCTATTCTAAAAGTTATAAATACAGCAATTGTAAAATGAATGATAAGAAAAAACATAAAGTGTCTTTTTCATTGTTGGACTTGACTGCTATTGATAAACCTATCCCTTCCCTGAGTGAAAACTATTTTATTAACGGTTAAGCATATTACATGTGTTGGTTTTCTTCTCCTTCATCTGCCTCTGGACTTTAAAAACTCCCTAGAAATTCCAAGCATGCTTATATTTCACAAAATATAGAAACATCTCCGTGAAGTTCAGTATTCATTCAGTCTCAAGGGTGTTGCGAAGTTTAAATTAATTAATGTCTGGTAAGCAGTCTGAAATCCTCAGATGAAAGGATCTGTATGGGCCAAATTCTGATCTACTTGATGTAACTCGCATTGAAAGTGGCCCCAGTATATTCTGGTACAAAAGATACCAATGAATCCTAATAATTTATTATTATACTACAAAATCAGTTCAGTTTACAACGCAAAACAGAAATTTGCTAACTGCAAGCACTGCAAATTCACAGTGGGATTCAAAAGCCTTGGTGGTTTCCTTCTGTCTCCATTAATTAAGACACTGCTATCAAAGCTTAGCTGATGACTTGTTGGTAACGTGTGAACTGGAAAGGAACCAAGATCCCCTCTGAGAGAGGTGACCTGGGCAGGAACAGCCTCAGACAAAAGTCCTCCTTAGAAGGACAGAAACGGATTTGGGCAGGTGCAGACACGTCAAGTCTCATATATTGAGGGTGAGATTTAGACAGACTGTCCCCTCGTGTTCCCTAACAGAGGGATGTGCCTGCCAGCAAATTCAATGGGCACTGTCCACCTGTGCCTGCGGAAAGAAAGGATGCTGTTTCACAGTTCTCATTTTTCTGGCCAAAACTGTGCTTTAAATCCTAAACTATCAGCAAAATACCAAAAATTGCACTAAAATATCAGACTCAGAGATGAGTAAATATAAACCAGTACTCAATATGTTTCTACAACCTGCCCAATATGAGCATGTGTGACAGGTAATGCCTTCATTCTCTACAAGAATTCAACATGGGCCTTCTGTATCCTAAAGTTAAAACTATCTTTAAGAGTATGCCAAGAGGTGAATCTTCAGACTTCAACCCTGCTGTGCCAGGAAGCTAGGAGTCCTCCTTGACACGCAAAAAAGTCTTGTAATTCAAAGCCAAAATCCAAAGGCTATGCCAGTGGCACCAGTTCTGTTCTCCTCACCATAAAGAGGTCTGCTGGGATGCTGTGGAATCAAAAAGGGGGAAAAACAGAGGCCAAAGTATTTTGCCAGGTCCTAGGCTGGCTCAGCATTGGCTGCAACTGGGTTAACCCATAGCAAAACTAAGATTGATTATTTCTTCCTTTCTCCCTTCCCATATTATATATATCAACCAGAAAACTGGCATAAAGGTCAATTAGGCCAACTGTAAAAGCAGTGTATCTGAGGACTGGGCTATATTCCTCAGTGTTTCCAAAAACAAACTTTAAAATGAAAAGGGAGAGCTTTACTTTTAATAATCTGCTTTTTTTATCATGTCCGTAGAAGTAGTCATTCTTAGTTAAAGTTATCTGAAGTAGAATGGATATTTTGACCAAGGGAGAAGTGCAGAGGTAAACTCCCAAACTTCACAACTAGCTGACTAATCATTAAATTAGCACAAATCACGTACCTATAACAGATATGTTTCATTTCAAATATTGCAACAATGCTCCCAAAAAGTCAAAAGACAACATGAAGGAAAATAGAGTATGAAACATAAAATAATTTGCTATCTACTGTGAATTAATGTAAATATTATTTATTGCTATAAATTTTAACTAGAAGTAATCACTTTGCTCTTGAAGCGTTAATTCCCAAAGGTGAGATTACACTATTTCTCTATCAGCAATTCCCAATTATGCTCAAACTTCTACAAGAAAAATTATTTTCTGATTACAGTGAGGTCTAAGATTTAAAATTGTAGATTTTTGTCTTATGCATCACCAGCAGTAATAAAAGTTGTGGGTGTCCAAGTGTTTCCTAAATGACACCTGTGCATGTTAGGCTCCTTTCGGTTTCTTCCCCCTATGTCACATCTGCATATCCCCTCTTAGCAATAACACTGCATTTTTTTAATCAATAGGCCTTAAGCATGTTAGAAAGATGAGTCAGTATCAATATCCTCTTATTATTCCTACTGTCTTCCAAAGATTTGTGTAACTCTTTAGAACTTAAATAAACCATTCTGATGACAATGAACGAAAAGAAAAAGACTTTCGTCTCTCTCACCTACATTCATTTACACATCTATAAAGACTAAAAGTTATGACAAATACAGCTGACAAAATTCTAAATCCCCACTGAAACACAGCTGCTGAGTAAGGTGATGCCTTTGTCACAAAATTTATTTCAGGATAGCACTGCACGTTAATAGCAAAAATGGATAGCTCTCTAAATGTCTATGGATAGTCAACAGGAGAAACCCTAGGACTATGAATAAAATACATAAATAACAGATATCAGACTCAGTATGACAGTCTTGGTAAACTCTGAAAGAGGAGAGTACTGAAACAGTAGATTAAAATGAACAAATACGTAGAGTCAGCACTAAAATGCACAAGAGCAAAATGCTATGTCCTATATACTCTCATCTATCTTACCATTTGTTGATAAAAGGGAGTGAGCTGCATTTTGCTGTGGTAACCACTTGATCTTGTTTATTTTTTCTTCTATTTCCAAGCTCTTCAAATAATCAAATTCAGGTTCATGGCTCTGGAAAGTGCTGTAAACATTGTACTCCCCCTGATTGTAAGGCTCATTTTTACTCTATGGAGAATAAGAACAACAAAAACATGAGGTTTATGATGGCAATATATCTCCATCTCTTAGGAAAGGTGGATAAGCAGCGTTGTAAATATGAAAATATTGAAAGTGTAATTTAATTTCTCATTTAAAACACAATATTGACAGATTTGTTTCTACATGAATGAAATTTCCTCTAAGTATTGAAGCAACATTTAATAAAAGGCAGAATTTTTGAAGAAATGTCAATTATTCAGGAAAGCTTTCTACAAAAGATACTGCAGATGGACTGAATTTAAAAGTGAAACATAAAGGTATCACAACAAAGGCATTGTTTTAAATGGAATGGTTCCATCAAGCAGGCAAAAGCTATTAAAACAATGTAGAAGTAAAACAAAAACCACCTTTTTTTTTTTTCTTAGCTTAGAATTTTGAAGCTTTGAAGCAGGTTTTTTGGGGCCAGCGAACTTTCGAGTAAGAGATCCTTACCCGCTTCCACTTCCTCTCCAAAGAGGTGACATTCTGTTTTACTGAATCTTGAGATTATAAACAAGTTTGTTAGTTAGATCCAATTAAAGTATTAAAAATAAAGCCAGGTTTTATCAAGCTATTAAGGGTTACATGGGTAACTCACATACCTCAGGTTCCCTTTGGAATATAACAACCCGACCCCCCTTGTCACCAGTAGCCAGCAGTTCTCCAGTGTGGTTGAACTCAACTGTAGAAATAATATCAGCTGGAGGGAAAAAGAGAAAAAAGGCAAATTTTAGACTGCTGTTACAACACAAAGCCATTAGAAATGTCAAGCACTCCACAAAAAAATGCAACAAATGAGGGATTTGAAGGAACACGGATGAATTCAACAGCAAGTCACTAATGCAAACAGGCTGCATGCCATTACAATCTGAGGTTGCTACACAATGAAACAAGTGCAAACATAACGAGGCACATATGTGTTTCCAGCACATCTGCAGTTTGGGAGTGGAGGAGATCTCTGGAGAGGTTATGCTTCTGCTCCTCCTGCTATTTCCTCTAGCAAGGACCAATGTAACATCTCAGTCCTGTTGCATGTATTATTTATTCTTCACCCTTGATGAGGGTTTTAATATAACCCCCCAGCACTAGTTTTCTCCAATATGTATTTGAGCCAAGAGTGCAAAGGCAAAGTACATGTAGCCTGTCCTACCACAGAGGAACAAAGGCAAAACCAGAACTGCTCGCTGTGCAATGTTGCCAAGAGCCCATTCAAATCATCGTTTTCAGTAAATCATTTCAGCACCATACAAATGTGTCATCAGAAGATAAAAAGATCCCAGTTGCTGCTTTTTCTAATTTTCAACAATTCCCTTTCCCTAAGCAATTGCATCAGCTTAAACAAGAAACCTCATCAAAACCTGAGGCCAAACTTGAGTACAAATTACTACACATCAGGATGAGAAGGGAGAAAGAGACTGCTGGAGCAAAAGAACTGGTTCTTCTGCTTGTATGACAGTAAATGCTAGAATCATAATCCACAGTTAATCCTACACCATTAGCATAATTTAAATTAAAATGCCTAGTGCAATAGTAAATTAAGAAGCCATCATATATACAATCACAGACAAATGCAGGGTATTACTCGGAGACGGCATGTATGAATCCTCTATAATGATCAGTATTCACTCATCAGAAACATGGGCCGGATTTTTAGAAGCGTCAGTAGTTAGCAGCTCCCCTTTAGGCATGAAAAGCTGTGGTTTTCAAACACGTTCATCATCCATCAGTTTATACTGAGAACAATGAGGCAACAGTGGGCTAAGCTCTTTTGAAAACCTAGCCCCAAATGAGTTCACTAAAATTCAAAGGAATTGAAATAAAAAGTGGATGTACCATTTATTTGATACATTTCATGAATTGAAAACATCTGTTCCTATTATTCTTTTAATAAACTAGCAGTTGAGTGTTAGAAAGCTTCTATTGCCAGTAGCTCCCATCAGCAACACAGCCATCCAAAAGCCAGATTCTTACTGGAAGGTTATAAAAAATTCACCATCTAAAAAAGGAAAACTTTACCCTGATGATGATAAAGAAAAATATCTTTTATTTTGTTTAAAGAAATCTTCACCATCAAATTGTTCTCCTGTCTAAAAAAAAACCCCAAAACCAACAACAAACAAACATTCCTCCTTTTCCTCCACACACTACATATATGGGGGGGAATCATATAGGAGGAAGGGGGAATCATAAAACATGTATGTAATTTTCTTTTTTGCTGAATAAAATGTATGGATGTGTAGACTTTGAGAAAAATGGAACAAGGCTACTTGCAATATTTTGGGCCTGAACCCAAAGCTTCTCAAAATTAATGGCATTTGATTTTTATGTGGACTTCCACAGACTGTGTATTTTATAGGTAATTATCCCCCAAACCCTAGTCTTATTAGAGTACAGGAAGAGTAGGGAGACTCTGCTTATGGTTGGTGATGCTCTGGGGCTTGGGATGGGTTGAATTTGACCAAAAAAATTGCTTTTTTTTTTAAAAAAATCTAAAAATCTAATCAAATTTTCTGGCATGTAAAGTTCATTTGTAGTGCTTCCAGTGGAAGAATATTTCTTGACTATTTTGTTCTTATCCTGCAAAATACGTACAGATACTAGGTGTGGACTCCTGCTTATAAAATGATACCTGCATGATTTTGCTCATTTAAAGCTGTATCTGACCCCAACCATACAGGCAGAACTGCAGAAGTCTCATACTGAGAGTACTTTTAGAATGGAGACTCTTACGTTACACATGCAATGGGGGAGAAGGGTAAATGCAGAGGAGAGGAATTTAGTATCTACTGAAATATGTGTGTATTTGTGGGTGTATGCGTGTACATGTGTAATGTACACATTATTTTCCCAATAAGTCACAAAAGAATCAGATAAAATAAATATGTGCAAAAGGAATGAATGGCATTTGAACTTCTACGTGTGAATACACTTGCTATTGGCCTGAAATACTTCCACAATGGCATGAAATACTCTTCTCTATGGTCACAATGGTCTACAAAATATTATGTTGCACTTTACAAAAAGCATCAGCCAATGCTCAGTGAAGTCCACAGGAGTATTTGCACAGACTTTGATACTAAATAAACCAGGGTTATAATAAAACAGCTCTGCATTTTGTTATTATATTGCATTTGTCATTAAAATATTGTGTGCAGTTAAGTGATTATTGTTTAAAGAAAAGCAGCTAAAACTTTAAGTATCTGTGGGCAGTGTGTAATGATGTGGTTCTGAGGCAAAATTCTCTTCCCCCCCGAGGTGTTTCTTCCAGATGCATCCCTCCTTTCTATTAGCAAAAACTAATTCTGAACTGGAAAATACTTATCATTTTTAAATTAACTTGTTCTGAGAAAGAGTAGATCCAATATTCTGACCTTAGAGGCTATGTAGCTTGTTGGTAAAAAATTATCCTTGAATTGGAAAAATCACTTTTATTGATCCTGTAAATAACAGCTGAAAGCAACAGCCAAAAAAAAAAAAAAATCTTATCCAGCATATCTGTTCAGCAGGCGAACATTAGTCATGCTGTTTTCATAAAAAAGATTAGCCAGGCTGGCTCTTCCTAAAACAGAGGAGGTAGGAACAGAATCAATCAACAAAGCTCTTCATACCTTTCTGCAGAACATTCCCCTACATATTTATCAATGCTGTAGCGATATCAGCCATTACGGTCCCATCCTGCAGATTCTTCCATTGGAGAACTGCCCCTGAGCGTACAGAGCAGTTAACTACCAGATTTCACCCTCTCCAGGATGTATAAATGCTCCACAATGGAAGAGCTGATGGATTTGCATGTACACTAAGCCCTTGGCAAGGGATGGCAGAGATGAAAGACTCCTTCCAGCCTTGTTCTGCACTACACCTTCCATATCTCTGCCGGCCGTGCCAAGCTCTACACTAAGGATTAGGATTACCAGAGACAGAGATAATTTACCTGTTAAGAACAATTATGGGTAACCTCAATGCCAACGGGCAAATGCTTCCAATCAGACTGCAAGTTTTATCCAATATTAATCTTCCTACTCCATTTTTAAATTCCCCATTTTGTCTAGGCAGAAATGTACATAAACTTGTATTTAAAAGTCAACATTTTCACTCAGTTAAAAAGTACAACTTGAACGCTCAAAATACAGATGCTGACTGAGAAAAGCAAACAGAAAACCTTCAAAAGATGAAAATACTCCGGGGGGGGGTATACACCTGGTCACCTGTTCCGCATCCTGCCACAGCAAATTGTTCCAGCAGGTACGATGCATTACAGACTTCATTCCTCTGACTAATTTTACATATTCACAAAGACATGACATTACTCTACAGCTTAAACTGACAGGAAGTTTTTCCTGCTCCAGCCTGAAGTATTTCATTCCCTGACTCCTCGTCACCTCTGCTCTTTTGTACCTCATTAACTAATTCCTCTGCAGCTTCACAATTCTCACTCTTTGAAATGTGCTTAGTGGCTACGTTGTATCCAACAGCTGCTGCTTAGCTAGATATATTCAGCTTTTCTAGTAGATCTAAGTCTATCAATGTACATCTGTGCACATCCAGCTATCTCTAGCTGATTGTACTGCTCTTCCCTCAACTTCCTGAGTATTGTCCCAGCACGGATGCAAGCAAAGGAACCCTCGGCAGCCCTCCCTCAGGCTCACGGCGGGGTGGGATGAAACAAAGGTTGGAACACGTAACCCAAATTAATTCTGGCCTTTATGTCACACCATCACATACTTTTTGATATTCACTTTCTAGCCTCTTACAGGTTTATTTTAAGGGTTTTTAATAGCTTGATCCTATATAACACAAACAGGTCCAAATACCTTTACAACAATTAGAAAACCCTTATCCATATAATAAATCTTAGCATCATTTTGGTGCACTCTAGCATAATTTCATGCCATTTTCCACCTAGTATGCACTCAGCGAAGCAAAGTCTGAACATACTTACTCATCTTCATACAGTCTTTTGGTCAGAAACCTCAAGCAACTCTAAGAAAAGCTCAACTATAATTTTCTGTATGTTACTTTTATCAGTAATTTCTACCTTTCTGCGGCCTTTCATTTGAAGGCCCTGGTATACTTCACTTTGCTTCAGAAGATCAGGATAGCAAAGAAAATTTCAGAACTATTTCACCCAGCACAGAAATGCAGCTTTTTGGACAGCAGTAGCAAGTTTTGAGGGCAAACAACATCACGCAACAGTACAGGGAAAAGAAGATCAGAGAATATAATATTCTGTTGAATTGCAGTGTAATCCTGATAGAGAATTAAAGGATTTGGAATGGGCCAGAACACTGGAATTAACATCAGTATTTTTCTCAAAAAAAAGCTGCAAAATCCTTCCAGCCAGAACAGGTCAGAACTTCTCCTTTATATCACATCCACCACAATCAGCATGGCAACACTACCAGCCTGAGCTGACTGAATCAGCATCTAGGTCAGGTTTTTGCTGTGCGTGTTCCCAGTGGCCAACAGGCAATCTTGTAGTCTACGTTATTTCAACCAAGTTCTGACCTGGCCTAACCTTGCCATGTGAAATCCAATAAGATCACAGTGCAATCTGGCATGGCTGCAAGCAATGTTCAGTCGTACTGATACAAAAGTCCCCGAGGAGCATAATCTGGAAGAAACAACAAAGAAGCTCGCAACAAAGAGAGCTATAAAACAAAAGGACAAATGGTAGATAAAAGAGGAGCAGTATTACAGTATCTCGTGTGAAGGGAAGGCCGTTACAGTGAGCTGTGTTGTCAGAATTTAGTTTAGACTTGGACAAAAAAAAAGAGGGGGAAAGAAGAAAACGGATGAAAGAAAAATCCCGCTACCTTTTTTTTAAGCTGAAGTTTCAAAGGTTTCCTCAAGCAGCTAGAAAACAAGGTATGCAAAACCTTAAAGGTATGAGGATCAGATGAATCCTTCTTTTCTCAAATAGCTGGCAGAGAGATCCTTGACAACAGAAAAATTTCCTGCTTGAAGCAGCAGACTCTGTAATGCACATTCATTCTGGTTCACAGCAGTGCTAGTCACTGCCTTGGATCCAGGGATTGTATGACACCAGAAACCACCCCTCAAAATTCACGTAAATGCAATGCAAAATCTCACACATCACACTGTCCACCTTGGCTGGGTCAGAAACTTAATGCTAAAGGCCAACACGCCAGAAAGCCAACTCCCCTCTACTGGTAGACAAGACATTTTGTTCACCTACACACAAACTACCTGATCACCCGTCCAAGTCACCAAAACAAGACAGGATACAAGCCAGTACACAGTCGGGCGGCCATATGAGAAGGACAGATGAGAGAAAAAGGAAGTGCAAGGATGCACAAGATGGAGAGAGAAATACGGAGAGCATGCAAATACGTTTAAAAGAGCAAAAGCATGAGAAAGGGCACAAAAGAGCGTAGGTGAGAGAGCATATGCACACACGAGAGTTTGAGAGAGCATGAAAGAGCACAAGAAAATGCCACAGTAGAAGATAAGATAGTATTTTGAAATGAAGGATCTATGTCCCTCTTTGCCCCTGGGATTATCTGTCACCCTGGCAAATCTTTCGCTTTGTATTTTTTCTCATTTATTATGGCTTTAAAACCTGATGGAGTTTGTGCTGCAAAACAGTGTTTGCCCCATGTTAGGTGTATGGGCAATGCAAAACACAACAGGCAGCTGGTCTGGGGCAAGGCAAACATAGATGCTAATAGCGAAAGTGCTTCAGGGATCAGTGGAACAAGGTGATCAATCAACAGTGGAATGAAATCCAGAGATGTGTGTCCACTATGCTTCATGTAGTTGTTTTCCTAACTGACACCTTGCCTGGCTTCATTACTAGCAAGGACAAACATATTGAGGGCAAAATCCAAACACTCCCATTTAATCCTGTCAAGCAAGAACAAGAAAGTTTATCGGGCTAAATACCACCTTTCTTCCTGAACATAACAACCTCCTCCTGATGTGAAATTCAAAACCACAGGGTTGAATGTTGAACAGCTTTTGAAACAAGAACACTTCAGCTGGGGATGGTAGCAAATAATAGTTAAAAAAAAAAAAAAACCCAAAAAAACCCACAACAAAACAGGTAGCAAAAATCTCCTAACCTCTAATCTTCAGCAGCACTGAGCAAATCTTTCCCTTTTTTCCATCTTTAATCATCCAACTTTCGGATTTTTTAAACACTACATGTATGCATTGGGCCCTGGCTGATCATGAGATCATCATGATATCACTGAATCTCACAGGTCTATACGTCCCTATATCCTCAAGGACCAAGGAAAGCAACTTCCCATTCAGAACATTTGAATGCAGGTTCAGTGCTCACTCAAGGAGAGAATTTACTTGAAACAGAATCTAAACACCAAATCCAAAATTTGCACCCCCTATGAGCACCTACAACCATTGTTATTTACTGTTTCTAGCCTCGAGCTTTAATACAGTTGTTTTTTCCTCCAATATTTTTGTATATATTTCTTTTAAGAGCTTAGAAAATATTTTCAACATCTTTTTAATCACATGCTAATTTCTAGCTGTATTTCTCAAATTAGAAAATCAGGAAATGACACCCAACTATTGCAGCACACTCAATGTGAAAACGTTTTTTTTTGCCTACAGCACAAATAGGTAAAATAGATTATCTGGGTTCTGTGCTCTGTGCTAAAAACACTTCACACCAAATACAAGTCACTGAGATTCAGATTTTCTTAAAGTGACCCCCCCACTTTCATTCCTAATTTAAAACCTTAAAGCCCTTCTTTCAGAGGTTCTGGCACTCGGATCCTCCCTGCAGAGCACAAGGTCTCCCGGAAAAGAGGCCCAAGAGACTTGCCCTTCTGCCCACTGAGGTAAATGGAAATTTTCCCACTACTTCTGTAGTAAATAAGGTCAAGGAACATTTGTCAGACGTGGTGTAGCTGAAAATTAGGACACATTTCTCAAAATTTTGGCTACAGTTTACATGCACTTCAGTTTCTTCATGTTCAAGGTGACCTGTTTAGATCAGCAAGGCTTTGCAAAGCTTTGGTCATTAGTTCTGCAGAATGCCTAATTAACATTAATGTTATCCTTCCTGAAGTCACTAAGTGCACTGCTTGTGCCTTCATAATCCGAAACACTCAATGGACTGATAAAAAGCTTGCTACAATTCCTTTTAATACCTATTTAGGGGCTCCCAAAGAGCGGTACTGCATCACCTGCCGTTACCGAGCGGGCGCTCGGTGCCGGGCGGCTGCCAGGCCTCCCTGCGTACGTACAGGCAAGGCAGGGGCTGACTCTGCTTCTGGCAGGTACCGCAGCTGCTGGGGATGTCCAACGCAGCTAAGCCTGGCAAGCACCGATTCCTCCATCCTGTTCAGCCCAAGCAAACTGGAAAACTCACTAGAAGCAAGTTTCACCTTCGGTAATACTAAGCCATTCGTTAACACTGCTCATAGCTATTCTTGCAAGCAACACTTAAAACTAAGAAAACACTGCAGATCAATCTCTTTTTTAGCATAAAGATATTTACAGAAAGCTTCTAAACTTCACATCCTCAAAAAGCTTCTTCACAGCTTACCCCTGTGTAACACATGCTAGGAATTTATTCTCCTGAGATTTCTGGAAAAAAAATACAGCTAGACTTTTCTTTCTGTGCTTGCTGTCAGATGAGGCAGTCATCTAAGCTAAGGAATCAGCAACAGGCTTAAAACACTCCACTTCATAAACATTAGCGCAATTAGGAAATGTGCCAGTCCACTTCTCTTACCAACCAACACTGAAGGGCAAAAAGGAAATAATCGCCATGGGCATCACATTATGTATTTACAATTTCCAGAGTGGGGTTTAAACTGGTACTCACAGAAGGAAGCCTGCCTGAGCTGGGAGCTTCTGCTCAGCTCCATGTTACTTCCCACCGCGGAGCCGCACAGCCTGGCTGCCAGCAAAAGACAGATTAGAAACGGTGCTGCCAAGTGTTAAAAATGCTAGGCAACCGGGTTTTATTGAGAGCACAGAAAGACCTTGAACCTAACCCCTCATTTTGGAGCAAATAAATGCCAAAAATGGAAAGTGTACAAATTATTAAAATATACTAATTTTACTTTCACTGTCAGAAGTGATTATGCTTGTGCATAATAATTGCAATGATCTACAATAAGCAAACATCAGGTTTTGCTAAAAGGCTATTACAAAACAAGGACAACCCCCCCATCTGTATTTAGAATTCTAAGGGAAAATCATTAATGTAAAATATATCAAAGAGTAATGAAAAGTAATCCAAAATTTAAAATACAGTCCTGAATAACCAGATTCAAGATGAATGTTATATTTCCCATGTATTACGTACAAACTTCAACAGAATTTCACTGCCAGCTGGTTCTGAAATTCTTTTTTTTTTTTTCCTGTTAACGGAGCAATTAAATTCCAGAAGCAAAGCTCTCAGTAATTCTGTCACAGCGGTTCTCATGTTCAAAGCGCTTTCCTGGCATTAAACCCCCCAGCAACCCAAGGAAGTCAGTAAGGAAATGTTAGCATTCCCATTTTACACAAAGGAAAAAATAAAACAGATCCTCCAGAGTTTTTATCCAAGATCAGAGAGGCAGTTTTGATTATACACATACTAAGGGACAGATAATCCAGGCTGTGGCTCAGCAAAACATTTCTATTTAATAAAGCTCTTAATCACTTGCCTAGAGACGTAAATGTTGCTGCATTCAGTTCAAATGGGTATGCATGTTGTTAAATGAATATACTGATGGAGACCTAACAAACAAAGCCTCACAATAGCACGCACCAAGGAAGAAAAAGCCCCAGTGAGTGGCTTTTGGGTGAAGCAGGAGGGGATATAATCTTAAAAATCATGGAGGGCTGGAGCTAGGAGCTGGACTAGAGCCAGAGTCTTTAAGCGCAGAGTGATGACAAGGAAAGCAGAGACGCAACAGCCATATCGGCGCTAGTAAATGAAGGAGAGCTCCAAGACGTTCTTGGGCTTTGCAGTTCTGTGATTCATACTGTTAAATTGCTAAGAGTGGACCTTGACAGGCTTTTGGCTCTGATAAATTGCTCTCCTCCAAACACCGCTTTGGCGTGGCTCAGGGGTTATCACAAGCCGGGGACGTTTCTCAACAGGTAGCACCCACAAAGCCATGATATTTTGGGTGGAATGTGACCCTCACAGGCACCGGCCCTTCCACGCCAGCCGGTCGCAGTGCTCGCAAATGTTCAGTTTACTCAGGCAGATGTACTTAGTGACTGCAACTCACAGCAATCAGTGTTGCACATAGACCAGTAACACTCACAGTCTGCTATGTCAAATTATATTAGGGTTTTTCTGCTACAACTGGCAGAGGCTGGGGTTTCCCAGAGTACAAGGGGCTCCGAGCCTGTAGAACTAGCACAGGGAAAACAAACCTCATTTGCTTTTGTCAATCTTAATGCAGGAGTGTAGATGGCAGTGTTTAAATCTGCTGATCAGACGCTTTGACTACAGGATCCAAATAAACTATATCCAAATATCATGAGCAACATACAACTCTAACTTATACATCACTGGACATCTCCTCTGTGACTCCCAGCAGTGGACCAGCAAGCTAAGGTCACACACAGAGCTTGTTGGCTGTCACGGGAGCTCGATGCCAAGCCGTGTAGATACTCATCTAACATTAGCATCTGTTTGCTTGGCAGGCTCCAAAGGCAATTCAGCTGACAGCTCTGAATTTGCCTCTGGGTCTGCCACAAGATCATATAACTGTGGGACTTCTGGGAGTGCCTAATACTTCTTTGATGGAGATCACGCACCTCATAATATATTAGATCCATTCTAAGCATCCTTTGAAATTAGTGTTTGTGACCTCTCACAATTATCCAGGTAGTGTGGCTGGCTTAAGCGTGTAAACTAAAGCCAAGCTCAAAGACCATGCAATTAGTTCTTCTTACTTGCATCAACCAGTTTATATAATGATCTCAAGACCAGAAAAAATCAGGGGTTTTGGTGTTAACTTGCATTGCTGCTACTGATAGAACACCAAAGGCTGTTCCTAAGCTGGCCTGAAAAAGAACAGGACAACTGCTCTGTATCAGTTTCACTATCAAGCCTACTGCTTTAAGGTTTGGTATGAGTGTGGAAATAACATAATATAAGAATTTAGTAGTGGTTTACACAACTTTACATTGGTCTAAAAGCTCTTCTTATAAGATTCAGTTCACAAAAGGCCAAAGTCTTTATTTTTTTTTATATATATATATATATGTATCCAACTAAATAAATGTGAGGAAAGATGGAATTACTCATGTGCTTAAAATGAAGAGCATACTAAATCACCCTATTATGTCAGGAACTAGAGGAACTCCTGGCCCTGAAAGATTGAATTCTAGATAGCTGGAGTGTGCAAAACCCAATGATAAATTTGCCCTCAAGTTTAAATGCATCATATTTCTATAATTACTCATTAAAAAAATAATTACTTAAAGAAAAGAAGACATTAAAAATCAATGCACCTTTCCCCAGCCTGTGTCTGATAAAGAAACTTCAAACACTGTTAACAGCCGCAGGAAATAAACATCCCTGTTTTGGGATATTCCCAAAGGACATCAATTACACAACAGGACTAGACCAGCATATATTACAAATGCTGCAGACAATGTCTAAAACAGCAACTGCTGCTGGTCAGGCAATTTCAGATTTTTTTCCCTACTCAGGAATGTAGCAGCATGCAGGTAACCCAGTAATTACGTAAAACAGCCTTACGCTTTTTCCAGTCTAATAATACAGTATTGCAAGTGGGAACTCAGACCGTTCCCACTGCATTCACAACTGGGGAACATGGACTTAAAACATGATAGGCTTGAAGTTTTGAACACTAAGAGCAATCATTCCTTCTTCATCAAAAGGTTAAATGCAAAACATAGCTTCTGCCAGCATACCGCTAAAGCTGAAAAGTTAAAAACAAAATAGTCTGGAAAAATAAACATCAGTAGGTCAGATTTCTGTCTCCTCTACAAAGATAGACCTAGAGGAATTTTCTTAGGAGCCTCCCCAGATCAGGGGGGCTTCAAAGCATATGGTGATGGCTCACGAATCTGCAGGAACCTTCCCCGAGGCCATGCCTCCTGGAGCCATATAGTTTGAGAGCTGCTAATTTGCAGCCCACACAGAGAACATTTAGACACACAAGCCCTTAAGAGAAGTGCAAGGCTTCCACCCCCCTCCCAATATCCTTGAAGCTGTGCCTTGCAATCAGCGCCGGTTGTTAAAACGCAGTCCACAGTAATTATTGCTGCGCTCTCAAAGCAGAGCGGCCTTTGCTGCAACACAGCAGTTCTGAGGCGCAAGGCCAACTGAAGCCTCAAGTCTATTTCAATCCCACTATAATTATCATGATGGATATGTAGTCGAGATGCTTCTGAATTTTTGTTTGCATGAGCGTGTATTTATACATTGCAGAAGAGTACTGCAGAGGAATATCTGAGCTAGTACTGACTGAATTGGCATCAGAGCCAATATAACAACATTAGCGCGACGCTGTGCCCGAGACATCGCTGCTGTCAGGACACACCGCCACGTTCAGAGCTAACTACAAAACATACCTTTTCACCATCCTCCATTAGGCAACGTTGACATATCCATTAAATACAGAATGAAGAGAAAAGGTGTTGACAGGTTTCTCCAAGGCAAAGCAGCAGAGAAACACACTGGTTAGTGGTTCAAAGGACCGTGATAAGGGGAAAGTTTTACCCAAGTCAGAACCACAGAGTAGATGCTGGAAAATTTGCCAAAGGCTGGTCGAGCGGAGAGAGACATTGCATTCCCCAGGCCTGGCACCAGCTTGCTGTTGCCACCTGACCTCGCGCTGCAGCGAAGGGGACAGATGCAGACCCAGACACCATTTCTTAACCCTGGAAGAAGCTAGCTCACTACAACAATACTTTTATTTCATGTTGTTATCCCTAAAGTGATGCAATACTCATCAGCAAAGTAGTCAATAAACTCTTTGTACTTCAGAAAGCAACACGTCACTGCACTTTGCTACGAACATCACCTCAGATCAAATACATGCTGGTTTTAGTTTAATAGCCTCATATGAGCTTGCACAAGCAGCAGCTAATTCATGTGAGAAAGAAGTTTGCTTCTGCACACACTTTGCACTAACTGGAGGGTCCAGTGTGAAGCAATATCGTATTAAATATATTGTAAGGACTAAGCATACTTTCCACTGAAACCAGTAAGGAGGAGTTCTGCAATTAATTACACTACAGGCCTTCTCCAGATCATAGCTGTTGCGTATTGTTTTCTTCCCAAACATAGAAATTTTGTAAAAACAAAATTACTTCCTCGGGATGCTGTCATTTGGAAAGGATCAAACCAGCTTCCTAAATCTTAGTCTGGTGCCTTAGAATATACGTCAGCTCAACAAATTATTGTCTGTTAGCTGTCACATAGGTATTCTTGAACCTCCTCTATTTCCAAGCGAAGTGTGGGCTTTTACATTATTAGAGTGTCATTCAACTGGAATCAACAAGAAATTGTGTAAGCAATGCATCGTGACAAATTTTGGATGTGCTACCTGAACGTTCAGACAAGGCATTGACCACAGGTAAGGGAGAAATACAAATTTCACCTTAAAAAAACAAGAAAACAAAACCAAAAAACCCAACAAAAACAAAACCAAATCATCAGGAGTCCTGCCTCAGAGTCTTATCACAAAGGGAGCTAGCTCTTATTTCAGCCTTCCATATGCTTAGAATGGATGCCTGAAGAAAGCAGCCAGGGCCTGCAAATTCTTTACCCCTGTCTCTCTTTTAAAGTCCTAGAAACTCCCAGAAAATTTAAGGCAAAAAGAGCTTGCAGCAGCAAGACATAAGGAAATACAGGGACAGTACTTTAGGCTAAACTAACCTACCAGAGGGAGGTACAGTTTTGGAGGCACAATCCAACCCTCAATAAGGACCTCAGGATTTGACCTGTACCTGAGTACACTCACACAGGGAAGCTGAAACAGGCAGTAAAGCTTCTTTTCCCAATGATTTTGCTCAGATTTTTGAGCTCCTTTCAATAGAAGGAATTCTTACATCTGCTCACTTCCATCCCACTGTTGATTGTTCCAAGTATCCCCTGGGAAACCGTCTGCCATAAACATCCAACCATCAGCAGTCACTAAAAAAGTTCCTTTTCCAGAAAATAGACAAATGAGAATCATTACCATAAAGGCCCTATTATGAGGAAAGAAATTTATTGTTGCACTAATGTTTCTCCTGACGACGTGACATCAAGAGTCTTTCAAAAGATGTCAGAGTAGTACCTGGCCAGCTAGAGCTAAAAGCATACTGACAGCTTCAGAAAGTCAACATCAAATCATACAAAAATTGGTATTTTTGGTAAAGGAAAGCAAGACACTATGAACCATCCAGAAAAATCTCATGCTTTTCATCTGTTTTTTGAGTAAGTGACAAGATTTACTAGCCAGCTGGTAAAATAATGAAGGAAAGAGGCCAGTAAAACTATACAGAGCTAAGAGAAACTGCCTTGTACTAATTAGAAACAACGTGCAGTCTGATGACACTTTATAGACTTCAATTACCATACTCGGCAGGAAGGAGCTTTCAAACATCTGTATGATGATTATTCTCCACTGGGATGTCATTTACAGTGCAAAGTATTAAAAACAGGGCCAAAAAATCAATTATAATCTTTGTAAACGAGCATATTCTTGATCTAAGGAATTTGAACTTGTGTGTGGAAATCGGCTTTAAAAGGAGAGACAGAAACTGATTTGACAATGAAAAACAGGCAGCAAACCCCCCCATATCTGATTTGCACAAAACTAAACTTGAGGATCGTTAAAATAATAATTTGTATATGAAGTGCAAGAACAAAAGAATATTATTAGAAGTCAAGCCTAACAAAGCAATGACTAACCACAAGCAAGGTTCAATCAGAGGCTTGCTTTATTGAAGTATTTGGGTGAATATCCAGAAATACTGTCCATTGACCAGGATTGCTTGGATGAGTAAAGATATGTACACGCTAGGCAGCTATACAAAATCAGACCTTTTATTGTTCTAAACAATTATTTTCATATTTACATAGAAAAACAAATATGCAAAAGTAATAGGGAGATTAGGAAGGAACCAATAGCCAATAAGAGTGTTATTTCAACTGGTCACTATTTAATACATTTATGCAGAGAATTAAGGATTTTACCCTGTAATCAAAGGAAACCGAAATAATGTGGAAAAATAGAAATTACCAGAGAAAAATATAACTATGAAAATACAGAATTTACCACTGAAAAATGAAAAAAAAAAAAACAACCCAAACAAACAAAGAAAAAAGGTTGTTTGAATGGATTGAAGGGGGTTTTTACTGATTTACTGATTTTCAGACGTTTGTTATCTCAGAGAATATGCTTAGAAGGTATGCAAAAGCAATGCTGAGTTTTATTCAAGAGCAAATGGGATCAGCAATGGTCAACTGCAGAAAATGGCTAGAAAATTTGCCAGTCATTGCATCAAAATCTTTAATCACAGTACAAAATCTGGCAGTGTTAACCTGACTTTGCAGATCACCGATATGACCGAGCACCCATGAGTATTTTGTACAGACAGTAAGATTAATATAAATTTTTCTCTTGGAGGCAAAATTTATTTGCCTTTGTAAGAGAAGGTTAATGACCTACCAATATACTGCTGTACTTCAAGAATATTTTAAAGCATGAACTAATGTAGAGTGCAGACGCTTGCTGAGCAATGCCACACGCATGCTATTCCTGTGCTCTAAAGGTTGTCTCCTAGTAATAAAAGATGTACTAACCTAAGGTGTTGGTTTTGACCTTTAAAGCCCTAAGCAATCTGGAAATCTAGCTGAGACACCAGGTTTTCTGGGCACTTTCCCTCTCTTTCTTCTCTCCTTTTGTTTTTATACTGGTGATCAGAGAGAAGCTGTCAGTCCCCCTGTGGCATTCTCTCACTCAGACTTCACAGCTCGTTTCTCCTGGTGGGTACCTGGGGAGAAACTAAGAGGATATCCTGGAAGAGTTGTTTTATGAAGCTACCACTCAGTTTTGTAGTAGGCTACTATGCAGATGAGCAATTTTAAAATGATAGTGGGATTTGCACGGTTAAGGCAGTCCAGAACACAGGACTAGATCCCAATAAGCTGTGTATAATCAAAGGCGGAGGATGCTTTCACAATCCCTTGACCTCTTCATTGCCATGGAACATCATGGCTGTCACTGGTGTTCTGGAAAAATGAACTGCACAATGTATTTAATATCACGTACTCCACAGCATTAAAATAAAGTCTGAATTTCACATGAAAATTCAAGATAACTAGGTTAATGCAGGATGTCTGCAGCAGAATTTCAGCAGCACAGCAGTCTCCGAAGCTATTTTGAGCAGTAGCAACTACTTACTTAAGTAGAATCAGCGAGTGGCCACATTCCCTATTGTTGGGAATAACAAAGCTGGAACACCTCTATCAGGCTACCCAGGGATTACTTCAGCTAAATGCAGCTTTGTTATCAAAAAAGAAAAGGATTTTTTTCAGCCTGACAGCACCATAAAAACTCTTGTTCACACTGAATGACATATGAACAGAGACTGGCGTTTATAATTTTCTGCTGGTTAAAGACTCATTCTTGCTCCCATTGAACTAAATGAGGCAAAACTGCCATTGATTTCAATCAGATTGTCAGTAGACCTTAAAGATACTAACCATCAGCACTTATTAATATGGAATTATCAGCGGAAAACATATTGACTAGTTGATCTAAATACTTTATCTTCATTCTTCAAAACACTTACTCCAAATGAACAAAGACAGAAGACTGAACCCAGACCAAAGGTCATGCTGAACTTACAAATTGCAGTGACTGCTGATACACATTACCACCCGCGGCAGCAGCGTAATGCGTATTGCACCCAAACCAATGGACATAATATTAAATGGGAAACACACAGCGCATCTCCCCTCAGTTTCCCAGCACTTCAAATTTTGCCTCAATCAAAAACATCCTCCACCTTTTCACATAAAACATGAAAAATCCATAAAAATAATTTCATACAACTGGCTCCTTATTTGCTGAAGGCCTTTTAAAATAAAAGCCAAAATCAACTTGTGACTATAAATTCTACAACTCCTGAGAAAAGCTCTTAAACTTCATCAGTATTATTTTTAACTTCACAGAAATAATTAATGTACTATAAAGGAGAAGACTAGTAAAAATTCTGAATCTAATTATATGAATGGTATTCTATATACACTTAATTGCATAGCAGTAACACAACCACTTTCATTACTCTTTATAGCTTTAGATGCCCATTAGCACAATCCCCAAGGTTCCTTATGAATAATTAGATTAGGAAAGGGGGACTCTCGGATGAAACGCAATAGGATGTGATGCTTATGAAACAGCACATCTTGAATCCAGATGCTGACATGACAACATCATGAAGAGCTAATTTGCACATCCAAATTAATACCGTCATGATGATAATATAAAAGAAAGATATGCATATAAAATGAGCTACAGAAAATAATGTCAAAAAGAATTGAGGTACTTATATTACAAAAATACATCTTTTTGACATTCTAACCCAGTTGGAAAGGTGTAAATAGACTAAATGTCATATTCATGAGCATAAAGCTACTTAAGCAGACTTACTAGAATTTAATCCTCTATTTGGCGACACATGGGCAAGCTGTTTAATAAATAGTTATACCCATCAAACATGTGCAGCACTCACATAAACAGGTGAATAAATTTCATTACATTTTATTAAACATCTGTTTCCGTTTGATACACTGAATGTTTATGGGTTGTTTGGTGCTTCTTAGGTATACACCATCACCAAAATCAGCAGTGATATATTTTTTGAAGGATCTCTACATGGGGCATAAAAGACACAAATAAATGGGGTTTAAAAAAATATTTTAAAGAGAGGTATTTCTGCAGCTGTCATGAGTTGTCTGTCTGCATATTTACTTGTCTGAATAGTTAAGACATTTCTCCCTCAAATCCACTTAACAGAAAACAATGGGATCTCCATAGAAAGGGAAATAGTTTTCTTCCACTTCTGTGGTTCTCCTTCATGTAAAGTTTAAAACACAAATATATGTGTTACAAGGCAGACTCTACTGTTTGCTACTCAGACAAAAATGTCAAGAAGTCTGCTCCTCTCTCTACATTTTACAGCATGTAACGTACACGTATCCTGTTTACCATATGCATTTGAGAATGAATTCTGTCAAGGCAGAGCACGTTAGTCTAAAGGATTTTCAACTTTTAAAAAAATCTACATTCACATCAAGCTCAGGGGATCCTTTTAGAATAGAGAAACTTAGAAGAAACGATAATACTGTTGAAAAGGATATAGCAGAAATGGATAAAAGTGAATAGATGGGACACAAGCAAGAGGCATAATATTAAAGAAGTGATAAAGCAACAATTTGTGCAAACGTAATAATTTGAATTTTTCTTACGATACAAGGGGAAGAAAAGCTCATTAAATGAAAATAAAAGTCATACTTAAAACTAACAACAACAATGTTCTACACTAAGTAATTAGAAATCTACTACCAAATACCATTGAGACAAGGGGCTCAATAGGATTCAAGCAAGATGTGTGCAGTTATGCACTTATTCACAGCACTAATTATGGCAAAAGTTTACTAACTGGGACAGAAAGATCTATTTAAAAAACAACAACAACAACAAAAACCCTCCAAAACAATTCCATATCCTCACAACAACCATCTCAGCATTGTGGAAAATAAAACATTTTTCCAGACCAATGGTACACACTTAGAGGTAAGAGGGACGCTGACAGTGGAAGAACAGCAAACCTTTCCACTTTGTATTTGGGTAGTTATGATGAAGCATACGCTATTGTTATACATAATATTACACCTACTACAGGAACAAGAAGAATTACAGGCTGCTTCATTATTCATTCTAACAAAATGCTACTTTTAAAAGAAGTTTAAATTGCCAGCTTCTTCATTACCACATCCCAACAGTCTTTGCTTACTGAGATTGATCCAACACTGTTTAAATCACTAAGAGTTCTTTCCAGGGACTTCAAGGGAAACAATATCAGGACCAAAGTCTACAAGTAGAATACGTTAACAAAACCAAAAATCAAATAACCAGCACGACACACAGGCAACATGCAGTGAGGAAACATATGTGAGGCATAAGTGAAAGCTTTTATTGGTATATGAAAGCATTTTCATGAGCTTTTGCCACTGAACCCTCATGCTTCCTGTACTTAGCTGCCTTTTTTTTTGTCACCTCTTGCTGTGCACTGTCTAAGTTGTAAGGTTCTGGTAGCATGTTCGTTTTAATCGCCTGTACAGCATCATACACTCTTGTGACACTGAAGTGAATAAATAACACAAGGCCTTTTATTTTAAGAAGACACAACTAACTGCTCTTAGTCATGATGTATGTTCTACTGACCCAAATAAAAGACAGCCTCAATTCAATGTAGTCCTTCACTTCAAAGGCCAAATATTAAAAAATATATATATTTTAAAACCTCTTATGCATCATACTAAAGCTAATAGTCAATAGTCTCCCAATGCATAAATTCACAAAATACCATGCCTAAAACCAGAGTTGTCATGCTGATTTTTTGTCCTTGCCTGCCACGCAGTCTCTTCTTTGCACCTGCGCTGAGACCCATTTCTGGACTTACATGGTGCAAATGGATGACATTCATTTTAGTTCCCTTATTCCCTCATCTGCTTGCCTATATTTCTTCCTTATGTGCTCAAAGGTTGGAAGTTCTGCCCCAAAACATGCTAGTCCTGAAACCCTGTCAGATGATTTAGGATGGTTTTGGCAGATAACGGTTTCTGAAGTTACAGCAGCCTATGTCTATTCAAGAATTTATATACTGGTAATATCTAACTTAAGTTCACATATAATTTCATACATGTTTTATTGTTAACTTTTCCTGTGGAATGGTCTTGCATGAAATGTAATATATAATACTGGAACTCACTAAAATAAGGAGATACACACAATCTATTGAACACCTAAAGAACACAGATACTAACATAGGACATCACATCAAAGCAAAACACTGTAATACCTGGCATGAGAAAATTTAGGCGGGCAGTTTCTGTGAAATATTTTAATGTTACCTTATTAGATACCAAAAAATGCAACAGGTAGCAAAGGGTAAAACAGTTCTGGAGCAGGCCCTAAACTTTTCAGTATTTTCAGACTACAGCCAGAGGACTGATGGCAGATCACCACTATGGCACCCGCCATTGTTTGGCAGAGCTGGGATGGCACATGGCATAGATGTAACATGTATTCTCTTAATGTAGGAGTTCTAAATATAAACCTTTTAAAGATATTTACAGATATAATAGGACAACAAGAGGACAACGGAAGGTCAGTTTTACTGCTACCTCTGTTACTTCTCAGCTGTATTCTCTTCTTACATCAGTCTAACAACTTCACACAAGAACCTTTCTGCAGGTTTTTTTAATATAAAGAAATAATGTACAGATAAGATTTGCAATAAAGCTCATCATTCATTCCTCCTCACTAGTCTCTTTATTACCGTCATTAATATTGCTTTTCTGTCTCCAGACCTGTGCCTTCAAGTGCTTCCTCGTCTTTAATTTCCCTCACTTGAATAGGCCCATGGGACTTATCACAAGGGTAATATTAAGTATGTTCACATGACTTTCCAGGATTTTTATGTATGCATCTAGTCTCTGACTTGCAGAGATCATAACTGGAGCTTTAACAGTCCTTCTCTGGGAATGAACTAAATGCATACCAAAAGAGATGCAAATTTGCCTGGACAGGTGCTAACACTTCAGTCTATTTAAGTGCGTTCTTGGTAGCAGAAGCTGTTATTAAAAGAAACTATACAGAATCTATACAGTTAAATCTTCACTGAAGCCCCTGTATCTTCACAGCCACCTAGATTTTATAGTTGCCTAAACACCATACACATTGAAGAGAGATCTGTCTTAAAGACTGCATCTTTAGGTTAACATAATATCCTGCCCTGAAATAAAAATGAATGAAGTTTAAATAAAAAATAACCCAAACAAAAAATGAACTACTAGCAGTGGGGAAAGATAATTATTGTTTCCCATCTGTTTAAAGCAAATCAAAAGTGTAGAAGAAGAGCCATTTCACAAGTCTTCAGCTACATGTGGAATTTGAGGAAAAAAAAAAAGAAGTGTCAGTTGATGAATTACAAGCTTAATTACATCTGGGATAAGGCATTTTAGAACCCAAAGGAAAAATGATTTGCTGAATGTCGGTATGCTCAGATGCCCACCAGCGAGCAGTCCCTCCTCTATTCCAGGGTTTCAGTGAAGACAACATACATGTCAACCACAGTAGAAGAAACACAAACTAATGAAAATGTGCGTAAGCTGTAATTACACTGTCTCAGTGAATGGCACTTGGGGTATTGTGAACAGATTGTACATGTTAATTCACACAGGGCTTAATGAAGCATTCCCTGTTCTACAAACTTCACCTCTTGATTTAATTAACCTTCATACCTATACATGCACTACCTACCAATCATAAATGTTGGAAAACCCTTAAATAAACCACAATGCTTTCAAGCTACATTAGAAAAGTAACAGAGGTTCAGTTTACGTTCAGTGTGGCAGCTCAAAAGTGAACTGCGAGCAAATTATAAGGTTCTTAGATGACAAAAACTCACTTGGCGAATTTGGCCCTAAATCAGCTCTCCCATATGTAAGACCTAGTCCCTTAAAATGAAATTGCAACAAAGCAGAATCAATTCATTCACAACAATAAAAGCTTTCTAAGATTTTCCTAGAACAGAAACAAACATTAAAATAATCTAGGAGGCTCTACCTTATAGAAGAATTTTAAATATTAAAATATGTTCTGTTTTGCAGAACAAAATAGAGGACTAACATCTTAGGTCTGTGGGAACAGCTTTGCACAATACAAATATATAAATACATAAAACTATATAATTTTCACCAACTCTTAAAAATGTTAAAGACACTCATCATTATTGTCTCAAATGTAAAAATCACCATCTCGGAGACCATAACAGTGAATCTTTTACGCGTTCAGGACTGGACAGGCTGTTTACACACACCCCGCAGGCCTCCCATTAGCCTGAATCTTTGTGTTGTCCAGTACCACAGGGGCTGCACTTCCCCGTCTTGCAGTTTTGATCAGCTTTAGAGCCTGGATTACGTGAATTCTCTGCTCTAGTCATTTATGACAAAACACTGGGGCACTGCAAATAAATGGTGTTTTCCTACTGACTTCAAAATGAAACATGTACCAAACACAACCACTCATTTCATAATTTCCTCCCATATGAGTATAAATTCCTGCTCAGACTCGAGCACTCAAGGACAGGTATCCAGAATTGCAAAGGGAGGCTCTGTCTACTCTCCTCTTCTGGTGGGAACAAACTGAGGAGGCAGGGAAAGAGCAAAGCCTCATTTCACAGTTTTCTGCTAATGAAGGGCAGCAGAAAATGCTGCCCCTGTACTTTGAGGGAACAAAGAAAAAGAATTGCACCTCAGAAAGGCACCTCAATGGCACAGGAGCTACCAGGGCTGCTCCCGGCAGGCAGGGCTCAGCTCAACTTACTTCACGGAGCTTTAATAGCTATGTAAACAACAAAACAAAATTGACACACTTTCTCTGCTTCCCTCCCCCCACGATTACAGTTTACGTAACATACTTAATATTTTACTTCATTAAAAAATCAAGTTGAAATTACTTAATGCACAAATTAGAAAAAAACTCGGTACTGATTTAGAGAATATAGGCTGCATTGAAGAACTATTAGTAAATTCTTCACAACAACAAAGAGCAAGTGAAAGCTGCAGAGATAATTTATGTGAATCTCCAAAGTCATTTTAATAGTATCTCTCATAAAAAATTAATCTGCAAAAGTTAGCAAGCATGACACAGAGGAGGAGAACCAGTGGACTGGATAGAAGTTGGCTGAGGGATAAAAGGGAAAGTTTGCCAGCCACAGAAAATGAGGACTCTCTTTGCATTTTAAAATTTGAATCGTCTGTTTTTTCATCCAGTGCTAAAGACTTACATTATAAGCAAAAAGAAGTAGACAGACCTCCCTACAAGCCTATGAAGCAACACGGACTGTTACTTCAAAAAGAACAAAAGCAAAACCACATACAATAAAGCAGGAAAAAAAATTGACAAAAAGCAACAACATTTATGGTTACATCCTGTCACTCCAGAAGAGAGATTTCAAGGAGGGGGCAGAAACCTGTGTAATAGAGGCCATAAAGCAGGATTTTAAATTAACTGAGAATTCAGCCAACCTTGACAACTTAAACAGAAGGCACCAAATCTGTCCTTTTCCTTCACTGGAGCTCTGCTATTCAGTTCGTGTGAGAATCTCGACCAATGTCAATGTCATTTTGACATAAAGGATAATAATAATTGTATTTATGATGTATCCCTCCAAGGCAGCATGTAAGATCACTCAAGCAAGTTAAAATACGCCATAATACATGAAAATATGTAATATGTTTTAAACCTATACTTACTATTTTTCACTCCAGTAGAAAATTTGCAGCCATTGTAAAGCAATATAGCATTTTGTCTTATGGCATTTTATTGATGCAACCAAATGAACAGGTGTGTTGGTCATGAATGTAACGAGAGGAGTAGCTAAGCACACTGGCTTACCTCCTCACGCTGCTGCTGCTAATTACTCAAGGGCCAGCCTTCACCTTTGTTACTCCCTCCCTGACTCTCAGCTCTTGGGTCCCAGCTTCCTGGCAGCGATTTGAACCTCAAGATACTGATAAAGAAATACTGTGATGCCACAAAGTGCCAACGCTCCAGTGAGACCAGGGACACGGAGCAGGATGAATGACAGTGCAATTGGTGTTGAACGGTGGGGGGAAGTGTTTGGTACAGGATACTCTCAGAGCCTGCTGTGGTGGTATCACAGGTCCTGTCGGCAGATCGTCCATCCCTGCCAGGAGTGGTGGCTCAGTTGACAGCAGGGACACCAAAGGTCCCAATCCAGCTTTGCCTCTCACCTGACAGAAAGCAAAATTGGAACCAGTGTCTTCAGACGCCCCTGGGCTAAGTCTGAAACCAAATTCTCTCTGTTCCCAAGTTGCCTCAACACGGGTAGTGCACAGAAACCCCCCCCCTCCTCGTGCCATTTTCTCCCCCTCTTCTACAGTATTACCGAACAAGGTAGACACTCACCAGGCAGCTCCACGCAGAGCTCAGCACAAGCTCAGGGAATTCGCTACGAATCTGAACACAGCTACAGCTCAGGACCCTCCACAGATTCAGTCGGAATTTGAGTCCACCTCTACCAGAATTAAGTCAGAATTGGGTGACTTTAAGCCAAGGCACTTCTGACTTGCATACTCAAGCACTCGGGGATCTTGTGTTTCAAAACAAAAGCAGCAACCATTTTTTAGAAACCTCTACAGGCCATGTGGTACTTGAGAACAGGCATTCTCATTCTCCGAGATTTAGACAACTAATATAGTCCCCTTAACGGTGTCTGCACCGAAGAGGACTGAAACGCGATACATTATCCAGGACTTTGCAATCCTGGAAGCCACAGGGCAGAAGCTGATATTTTGGGGATGTCTCCTTGCGCTGTCCCATCCTCCTTGCACAACTGACTCACAAAATCCCCTCACCGTACTTCACATTGCATGAAACTTGCTACTACCCAACTGAGAAGGCATGGCAGCTGCTACTACCACCTTACACACTGAGACTCTTCACCAGAGCCAGGCTGCCATGGCAGGGACCCGGCTGGGTGGCAGAGTTTGCCACAGTATGTTTCATTGCCTAGTCCGTACACTATCTATCACAACTATGAATAGTCCTGAAAGACCTAAAAAATCAAGGAAATGGTCCAAACATGGTGATAACCATTCTTGTTCAAACCGTTATTTTCAATATCAAGAAAGTAGCTTTTATAAACATCAATATGAAGATGTAGATTCCTTAGGGTGATCACTTCCTCAAGTGTCTGAAGTTCATGTCTTGTCTGGAACAGTGAAAGGTAATAACACAGGGTGTAATCCTGGATTTATAAGAATTTTGAACTGAACAGGTAGAGAATCAAGTTCATGGCAATTTTAACACCCTCAGATTCTGGTAACTGCAAATAAAGGAAATCTCTCTGGAGCTATCCTGGGCAGCACATTGGGTTCAGTAGTGTAAAGGCAGGGTAAGTGTTAACAGCGAGGACAGCGGCCTCTCTTATTTCTCACGAACCAAAACTCTAGACGAACAACATGCCACAGTTCATGCACCACAGAACACACCATGGTCTTCTGGGCTTATAATCAGACCCCTTTTCAAAGTCCAAAGCTGTAAACTGATTTATGGCCCCAGTTCACTCGAATTTGCTGTTATGACAAAACATACAGCCAATACAGCTGATACCTGGCTTCACAGTAAAGGCTTTTTCACAGCCCTAACTAAGAAGCCTTTTTCCACCCTTACTGGTAGTAGTATAGATCTTACTCAATAATTAAACCTACATTCCCCCTTCTTGCTGTTGTTGACACCAGTCGCAGGTGATACAAACAACAGGTGTTTTGTTTTTCCTGGGACTCTGAAAAATTAGGGGTGGGTGAAGCAAGCAGTCCTGCATTTGCTTGTGCACCATAAAAACAGACCTTGGTCTGCAAAAGCCAAATCTGTATCATATGCATGGCTTCAGAGTGCATCTGATTGGAGACATGTTTACTCTGATCTGCAATTTGACAATACAGTGCAGAGCAGAATAAAGCAATAGACTTGGAAAAGCTATTTATAGTGCATATGCCCCAAGGAGATATAGCTAATAACTAATTCATTTCACAACACACATTTGAATGCAATATGAAAACTTCCCGGTTTCTTATCGGCATAGGAGAAAAGACCCCACTGTGGCTTTCTTTAAAATAATTAAGGATTCTTTACCAAAACATTTTAATCAAACTAAGTCTCCACAGCAGTCTCTTCTTTCCCTGCCTTATATCTGTTTCCTGAAGAGGTCCATGCCTATTAAAGTTTTGATAAAAGCATTTCACAACATAGCAGTTTGCCAAGCTATTAAAAATTATGCTCATTTTCCTAGATAACACATTTGTTTATCAAATAATTTTCTATAAGATAGATTAAAATCCAATATATTATTGGTTGTATCAACAGGAAACAAATGGAACAATCTGCTAAAAAATTCAGTGAGCAAAGCAACTGTGCTGTCTGCATATGAGGAGGTTTTGGGTTGGTTTAGTTTTTTGTTGTAGGGAAACCAGATCAGCTAAGTATTATTCCGTAGACTAGGTAGTTGAATATTTTATTACAAATGATTAAGAATTATACAACAGATAAAAAAGAAAGATAAAGATTTGTAGTACTCAAGAGACATCAATAACCGCGTTGAACTTCCCTTCTGCTGCAACTGTGGCAGAAACAAAGCAGCAAGCAGACACAATGCTCAGTGCAATGATAGCCTTCTGATTTCTCTACACCCACAATTTTTGTTTTCTTTTTCTCTTCTTCCACATGCTGACACCAGGTGTTATAACAGCTTGACTTCATTGAGAGTGTCCTAAGAACAGTGCGGTTTCAGCAGATACTGGTGCCAAAGCTGTATCATGAACAAGCCGGTAGGAGATGCTGCAAGGAGCCCCAGCTGGTACGCCACGGGAGCTGCTACTGTCATGGGACTGTGCTAGCTCTAACAGAAAAATAAGGGTCCTTGCGAACAAAAAACCCCCAAACTCAAAACCAAAAAGACCCACCAACACCACAGACTATCCCATGGCTCAAAGACTTAGCAAACAATGACCCACTAGTTAACCTGGGCCTTCTGTTACTTTGTAATTAAAAGGCAAGTTTTTCTTAACAGGTTTTATGCTTAAATTGTAATTAATTGCTATATGAAACAATGTGAATTAACTCCACCAATTTGTAATCCAGTGCCCCTAGGGACCCTAGGTTTTACTGAGTAGCATGACAACATCCTAATTTTACTTTTACCACAGCAGAAGCAGCATGAAAATAATTTAAAACACACGTTAAACATAAACCGTAACTAGATATTGTGAGCTTACACAATCATTTATTTATGTTGTAGTTTCAGTGAAAGTGCTAGGAAACAACAGGGAAGAATACATACATACACATCCTAATGACTTAAACATAACTGCCTTTCCATTAAGCAATCCGGTATTTAAAGTAGTTACCTTGTACACAGAATGCTTGTTTTCAAATTTATCAGCCATAAAGTTTAATAGGTAAAACCTGGATAAACATATTCTAAATCCCTAATTAAATTTAACAGAAAGAATGCAGATCTCCTTCAATAACCCCTAAGGCTTTTTAGGGTTTGGGGTTTTTTTCCCCTTTAGCAGGATATTCTGATAGCATTAGGAAGTACTGCTCAGTGAAGCTGAACATCCATTTCCAGAATTGGACCTTTTTTAGACTGTAAAAGGATACACTACTTTGGATATTAGCTTTTCTGTGTTTTCTTCAAAGGTCAGAATTATCTATTTTCCCAAGGAAATTCCAAGTATTTCACTTTTAACTTTTATAATAAAGAAACAGTGCATAAGCGTGTAAGTTGCCAGAAATTTAAGTTCGTTAGTTATTAAACTTGTACATTTTAATGGCAAAAAACTGCATAATCAAAGACATGTGACAGCACATCAGGTCTTTGGAATCTTTGATTATGCAGTATGAGACTGCTCGAGTTAGCATCATCTCCTTAATACAGAAAAGTGAAAATGTCTCTTGAAAGAGCAAGAAGAGAGGGCTAAGAAGTGATCTTCTCCTGAAGGGTATTTATAACCACTGCCCTGCAAGGGAACAAGGTTACCGATCATCCTGTCTCCCTATGATGTACCAATACAGAATCCTGATGTGCCAGTACATCAACTTGTCAGAAGTGTCTAGAGCAGCATTAAATAGCAGTGCAGCAAGCAAGTGTTCAGGGATGTTACAGTGCTGAGCGTAACCCAAAGTTCATATCAGTATGCTGCTGCTGAAGAACCATCACTTTAGCTGCTAACCACGTTTGTTGTGGTTTTGGATGGGAATGCAGTGAGATAAAATGAACGACTACAAAAGCAAACACCATGCAACCCTGTATTATATTCACTCCTCATATAGAACAGGGCAGAATAACAACAGTCCTGTTGCCTGCCCATTGGTGTGAGGAACTAAAGCCTCATTTGGAAACCCTCCACTGTGCCAGATTCATGCTCTTCCTGTGAATTTCAATGAGATTTAAAGATCTGCTTATTCCTGGTTTTCTGCCTTATCTCTCACCATGTTTTCCACTCTGCACCATTTCATCAATGCAGCAAATCTATTAGGCCCATTGGTTGCGGAGACCTCTGTCTATATGGACTGCTCTTTCTAAATGGATCAGATTTACCTTCTGTATTAAATCCATGACTATGGAGATAACTGCTTTATCTCCATAGAAACCCTTTTAATAGTTGAAAATCCAAATTAACTTTTCTCTCCTTACATTGTAAGGTCTCTCTGTCTTAGTGTGTGCTTATTACATTAGCACAACCAGTCTTCTCCAAAACCAACTTAGAGATTTCTTCCACTGAACGCTTCAAATCTGCATCCTCTCCTGCTTGCTTTCGATGGTATTCATCCTCAGCCATTTGTGCTGAAGAGTTGAAGCTATCTGTATATCATCATGCTCTAACTCAAGCTGGAACATCTTGAGTTTTATTAAAAACAGTTAGTTATATATGAAGACCTTTCAAATAAAGGGAAAACTTTTGGGTCAAGCTGTCAAAAACAATGATAGAAGAAACTCATTTGCTATGATTATTTTTCAAGATACCTTTCTATACATTTAATTAATTCATTGAGTGACTACTATGCTAAATTAAAATTAGCTTGTGATTATACAGCTGAATACAAAAGCAGCTGACAAAAAGAACATATGAGCAAATTTCCAACTTTTCCTGACTTTTGGGTACTTGACTTCATGAAACATGTTTTTCATTTAACATTAAAAGTGTCCCTGGATCTCAGGTATTTCTAAATTCTGTAATTAGTGGCTATTAAATCCCTTTCATTTATTATCTGGATTTTAAAACTATCTTCAGCATTCTACTACTGTTATAGTCCTATCTATACTAACAGAAATCTGTCATGCCACAACAGCCCTAGTCTTGCTGCAATGTGTGGTTAAGGAGAGCCTGAGCCATCCTCTCCTTTGTCAGGGGCTGGAGGACAGCCTGTCCACATCCAGCACTTCCACACCAGGCATTAAACTTCAGAGCCTTATGCCAAACAATATGGTTAGCTTTAATTTTCTTTGCCATCTCCAAGATATTTCCACTGGGGTGTCCACTGTTTCTCTTGCAGAAGGAACCTCTCTCAAGGCCTTTTCTGTTCAAACATTATTTTGTTGGCAGTCAGAGTTTTTCTAAAGACTGTAAATAAAGAGAGGAGCACGATACTTTACAACCTAAACCCACCATTAAGCAACATCAGAATTTCCTAGAACAAAGAAAATGAATTTACCTCACCCAAATGCTTTGACCTGCCAAATGCTGAATAGATAGATATACAATAGATATAAAGACTTACCACAAAACACTGGCGGTGGACAAGGAAGGGAAGCATTTGACACAGACCACTACAGACCAGCTGAATGCCATCATAGACAGTATCACAACCCAGCAAACAAAGATGTACTCATCTTCCTGTTCCACTAATGATGCATACAGAAAATTACCAATTATCTGTGTGCCAAAGGTGTGACCTGTTGCCGTCAATTGAAAAGATAGACACATTCTTCAATTATTTGCTCTATTGTACTAATTAAACAGGAGAATTATGGGAACCTTTCATTAACCTCTCAACAAGTACATGTATTTTAAAAGAATTATGTTCAGAAGGAGAACCATCTGTAGACCAACTCTGCAAGGCTGAACATCAGTGGCATTCATTCTTTAAATCTAATATTCTTTTGCTAGACAACAGAAAACAGAAGTTATGTAGCAACTTCAAAGCCATATGCAACTTGCAAATTGTGCATGACCTACAGACTTGTTTATTGTAGTCAGCTGATGATTTAGACTACAGTTGGTATAGGATCTCCCTTAGCAAGACCTGGACATTCACAACAGGCCAAATGTGCCAGCCAATCTGAGCTTGCAACCATCCATTCCAGACCCCAGATGCTCTCCCAGGTACTTTATGCACTAGGGAGAAGCCACTGGAAGGTTTTGCATCTGGGCACAACACCAAAATAAGGATAAAGCTCAACATTTGAAGATGGAGGCAGCGAACAGCCACAGCCCAACATGTAGCGTGAAGGAACCGAGAAGACACACGCAGGAAGCATTCCCCCCCATCTTTGGCCAAAAAGAAAAGACAGCTCTGAAGTCAATATCTAAACGATGTAAAAATCAAAACTTTAACAGCCTTGGTGTAATTGGATTAATATTCAACCAATGTCATACTCAAATAAGACAATTTTAAAAAATGCTTAATCAGGCTTAATCTGTAGATGTCGTAGATGATCCAAGCAGAACAATGTATTCTATTGGATACCAAAGTCTTTTAAAACATGAACCAACACCACCACTCCAAAAACATCCTGAAACTGGTAACATTCTGTGTTATTAAAGTTATCTCCCCTATAGTTCAGAAAATACACAGGTAGGAGACAGAAGATTTTCCCATCTAAAACAAAAGCAAAGAGAAGTTCTGACCTCAGAAAGCAGGCCAGTTGGCACTGAGATTGCTTGCCCATTCCAACAGCTAGCTGAGATACCAAAGCAGACATAAAGAAACCTAATTATTAACTAACATTTAGAATAGTACTTTATTGATCTATTTTTTCTTTTGATGATACAGCTGTTATTTTATAGTCAAAATCTATGCTTTGTTAGAACATAATCTGTTTTCATTTTATGATTGCTGAGCGTACAAAGTAAAATGAAAATCTATGTCAAAAAGGAAATGGAGTTTTGGTTTAGGTTTTCACTTTTTTCTTTTCCACAGGTAGTAAAACCAAATAAAGTTGTGCTACCAACAGTCCCACTGTCTACCTGCCACTGAAGGCAAGTTTGTAAATCTCAGGGGAGGCTAAGTTTCCCACCAAGCTGCAGACTCATAAGGAGCTGGCAACATCAAATGCCAGAGCCAGGCCAGAAGTCTCTTTCAATTAATTTTTTTTGAGAGTACTGATGAAAAGATAGTCCACAACAATGGGGACAAACCGTACTGTCACAACTACCCAAAAAGCAACAGAATCAAGAGTCAAATGAGATCAAAAACGGTTAGTATACATGACTGTACCTTGGTCTATCATTTGGAAGATATAATTTATCAGTGCAAGCAGTGCAGCTTGTCTACTATATTTAGGGCTAAACCCAGATGGATTCAGTCAAGGAAATCTGAGGATTCTAGATGCCACCAGAGTCGCCTTGCGCACAAGCTTCCTTATAGCTTTCCCTAAAAAACAAAGAAATTCAAGACAAAAAAATGGTGAAAACTTTCCTCATCTAAGGATAATTTTTCAAGCAGGAACAAAACTGTTGACCCAGTAAGCAAGCAAGCACCTTGTTCTCCCAATCACTTTCAATACCAGAAAAATACTTCCTCAGTGGACATTCCCAGACTTACGAGAGTGTAAGTCACAAGCTCCTGTATTCACTTCCATCAGTGTAATTAGCTGAGACTCAAAAAAGTTTCCTCTCTCATACTCCTAAACCCAAAGAAGTACTATTTTTAGAATTACCAGGGAGGTGCTGATAGTTCAGTCCTGATCTAAGTCATCGAAATAATTAAGTACCTTGAAAATTCCTTAGTGTGAAACCCATTGTACAGCTGTTGAAGGGATCCAACTCAGATTAATCAGTTTACCCTCCATCAACAACAGTTTCAACAGAATACTTGTTGAAGCAGGGTTTTAAGAAGCATTCACTGCTTCAGTCAATAAAAGGTAAAATGGAATCCAGAAAAATCAGTCTACAGGATCTAGAGAACAGGTGCTCTTTCCCTTTTAAAGGCAGGATCTTCCTAATGAAAAAGTGATAAGGGGGGAAAAAAAAAAATCACACAAGCATACAAATAAAATGCTCCATTTCAGAGAAATAAACTGTATTTCTGTCATCAGAACATAAGGAGAGGAAGTTAAGGAACCTATTTTATATTAATATTGGTATTCAAAGCAGAGCAGCCCAAACTATCAACCCCTCATCCCAGGTCTGTATAGCATCAAAGAGAAAAACCTCATGGATCTGTATAGAAATGTATTCTCCATTTTAATTTGTATCTTTCACTTTTCTTCAAAAGCCTTTCTTTTCTAGAAGATACATTGCAAAGCAGATACATGCAAGTACTGAAGGCGGGGGGGGGGGAGGAATCTATTATACATGCCAGGATGATTTCAATGCTTATTTACACATGCTTATATTCAAATTTGCAGAGCTTTGAAATTCAGAAAGATGAAGTGCTATATCAAAGCAGTCCTTTTTATGAAGGCATTTGTCATTAGGTGAATATAGCCCAGACAGCAGCAATCTATTCAAGTTAGTTACTCAGGTGTGTATCTGCATGCATCATACTCATGAGAGAATTTTCTTTCTACTTATATTTGCACTATTAAAAGCAGTACTTTTAATAAATGGTGAATCTGAATCTTTTGGTGAAAATGGGGCAAGTCCTCTGGGTATGTAGATCATCATATCTCTATTATAATTTCCAAAAGCAGTGGAGCTATAGTACTTACAACAGCAGGGGACTGGTGTGTATCACTACTTGCAAAGATTCAGTATATGCAGTGAAGAACTGTCAGTATGTGTATACAACGTGTGAAAGGTAAACAAAGTGACGTGTAGCAAGCCATGAATATTCTTGTCTCTTTTCTGGCTTAAGAATTTTAGATGCTCCACACTTTTCAAATGATATGATCAATGACAGGGGTGCTTGAAGAAAGAATAAATTAATTTATCTCTAGATCATGTATGCCACTACTGGAAGACCTCATCTAAGCATTTATTTGCAGCAGACAACTAGATGAGAACTCTGACAAGTCGTATTTCTGTCATTTCACTAGGAGCCATTTGTTGAGGTTTTCCACTTCTACATTTCAAGCCATCATCCCTTAATAAACTCACTATATCCCTGTCATCGAGTGAAAACCAGGACCAAAGACATTAATTGTCACTTAAATACTGGCAATGTGCTTATGAGCATTTTGATTTCATAATCACCTTCAGGATGGTTTCCACAGTATTTTTAATATCTGCAATGGTTACAAATTAGCACTACTTTTCATAAGTGCCCTCTATACATTTTGAATGCAAGCCACAAAAAAGCTATGTCCAAGAAGAACAACTGTCATTCTTTGCTCTCCCTCCTGTATTTACAAATTTATTTCTAGATGAAGATAAGAATAAGTATATAATATCCCACCTTTATTATGGTGCAAAACTATCTGCCATACTCTAATGACTATAATGCCATAATGACTGCTGGTCATTCATGCATATCTTGTAACTTAGAATATAGTTCTTCAAAATAAGTTAAAGAAGAATAATAAACCATAAAAAGCTCATTTAACAATAAAAAGCTCATCTGAAAAAATCAGAAGGCAAAATATCAGTGAACTGTGCCGTTAAAATCATGTTTGTAAAAAGAGGACATGCTTAAAAACTGTATCTCCTGGATGTATGGTTTTTATGTACTCACGACAACCAGTGTGAAACACCACATATATTAAATTTGGCCATCCAAAATCATAAACTCTAAAAAAAATCTCTTGATCCACCCAGATTTTTATATGGTTTTCATTTCACTGAAAAACGTGGGAGAGTGTCCCATGAGTAGGTGTTTAAAGCATAGATTTGACATAAATAAAAATTAATAATTGACCTAAAAATTCTTTAGCCTGTTATTAGGTGCAATAAATTAAGACTTAGTACTTAGTTTTACTCTTCCTTTTAGTTTGCTGTCACAAGTCTTTTTTGCTCTGCTTTTTTTTTTTGGTACTATCTTCCATTCTGTTTGATGAGCTGATGCACATCTTCCTCTTGATCTCTTGCAAAGTCACGTACCACATTCTTAAAAACCTGTATTTCCTGCATATCATAGCTGGCTGCTTTACTATTCTGGTGGCATGTGCACAGCATGCTAAGGTTTACCTGGATGTCCAGTAACAATGAGGAATTCAAACACTGAAATGGAGCTATTACAGAGGTGGAAAAGTTCATGGTCTCTACCAGCATCATTTAAGGCCTCTCCAAGATTCAACTGCATCATTTAGTCACTATTCTTAGTCAAATCCTTGATAACTAGGAGGTGGTTTTGTTCATACTCAGTGAGAGCAGAGATATTATTATTCACTGCCAGCATTTTAGTCCACAGTGGGACATTATTACCTGCATACAGAAAAAGAAGGGGTATCACATAAGGCTCTGGGAAAGAAAACGAAAGCTCTCATGACACTTCTGGGAGCAATAAGCAAAGGCTTCTTCAGGAGATCCTGCTATCCACTGGGAAAGGATTGTGACACCGTATTGTACAGAGCACACAGACAAAAAGCATTCCTAGAGGAAATCTTTACTTCTTTTGTCTAGTTATTTCCAAATTCAAATATGTGTTCTCACATACTTACTGTTATCAGGTGCACTGTCTAGATTTTGATGGCCTTTTAGTATGTAGCACTGTCTTTTACAAGCATGATTTCTAGTGATTTCTAGATTGAAATGTAAAAGTTTGATTTGTGGTATAGCCATGGCTTCAAAAAGAAGTTGTTTTGTATAAAAGAAGGAGTATCTTTTACCTGTCCTGTTGATACAGTTGCAGACAGGGTGGGGAGGAGAACAACCTTGCCTTCAAGCAGACAAGACCTTCTTAAAACCTGCAGAAGACCCGTCCTCCTTTTTTGGATAGTTCATGTATCAGAATATACCTCTCTCTATACACCTTGTTCTTCCTTTATCCTTGGATCACTGCAGCTACATATCAGCACCGTTATGACCTTAAAGTCCTTCTACATTATCTAGCAGTCTTCCAGAATCTTCTGATTAGCCAAACAGCAACACTAAAATTGAGAAGACAAGTGGCAGAGTCTGGTAATCTCCCACTAGCAAATAATATCCTGTCAGAAACATGCAACCATTTAGTAACACAATGAAAAATAACCAAAAATGGCCACAGTATAAAAATATCTGGTAATTTTTTAGCTAGGAATTACTTGATGCCTTTGGGGTGATAAAACAACATAGAGAAATTAGTCCAGTGATTCAATTTTTATCATAATCCTTAAAAAGAACTACGGCCGTTACCACCATTACTAGCATTTAGTTACACATTAGAATATATACCATAAACACAGACTGCGATAAATATTTTCTTGAAACTCAAATTCTGCTGTTCTCCCAGCCTCTATAGATTTTCAAGCCAACAATAGCTGCTCTTTTGATTAGAGCTCTAGCCTGTGTGACCGATTGCTTATTCTGGGCTGAATCATCACAAAAGCGAGCAGACTGGTTAAAAAAAAAAAAAGCTGAATACCATAGCAACTGGTTCACAGCCTTGCTAACATGCAGGAGGGATTTTTTACTTGAACAAGAGCTACAAGTGAAAACACCAGGCCAAAAGCAGATCTGGCGTAATAGTAACAATGCAACAGAACCACAAAATTTGCTTAACCGCTCTCCAGTCTCTTCCCTGTAATACCTTTTGGGCAGCAGCAAATCTTCAGGTTCTTATTAAAATACATTACAGGGAACAAGGAAAAATGCATGCTATGGTATTGATTCTGTGTACATATCTAGACACTGTAGACTCTTTGCCAAAACAAACAGGATTAAATTTTGAAAAATCAAGTCACGGAAGCGGAAAAATAATAGAGCTTGATCTTCAGTTTTAATTAATAATCATATCACTCCATAATTAAAAGGATTAAAAGTTTCTAAAGAAACATCTGCAAATATACTTAACTCTACATTATCCAAGTTAGTGACTACTTTTAGGAACACATCAAAGTAACCAAGATATTGATAATAAAGACAATCATTTAATGACAGTATCGTCTAAAGAATTGCATCAGGTCTATGAGGAATACATTTGAAACAGCATATTGCTCTAGAATAACAGTAAGAGTCTGTGTTGGGTTTACATGGCAAGGTTGGGGGGAAGGCGGGGAGTCTGCAAGGGTGGCCTCTGTGAGAAGAGGCCAAGAGCTGCCCCCATGTTGGACAGAGCCAGTTCCAGCCAGCTCCAAGACAGACCCACCACTGGCCAAAGCTGAGCCCATGAGTGACGCTGGCGGCACCTCTGCAACAATGTATTTAAGAACAGGTAAAAAAGCTGTGCAACAGCAGCTGTGAGAGAGGAGTGAGAAAACATGAGAGAAACAGCCCTGCAGACACCAAGGTCAGTGAAGAAGGAGGGAGAGGAGGTGCTCCACGTGCCAGAGCAGAAACTCTCTTGCAGCCCATGAAGACGGCCGTGGTGATGCAGGTTGTCCCCCTGCAGCTCATGGAGGACCCCACACCAGAGAAGGTGCAGATGCCCTGAAGGAAACTGCAGTCCATGGAAAGCCCACATTGGAGCAGGCTCCTGGCAGGAGTTGCAGCCCGTGGAGAGGAGCCCACATAAGAGCAGGTTTTCTGGCAAGAACTGTGGCCTGTGGGGGACCCACGCTGGAGCAGTATGTTCCTGACAGACTGTTCCCTGTGGAAAGGATCCATACTGGAGCAGTTCTTGAAGAACTGCAGCCCATGAGAAGGATCCACGTTGGAGAAGTTCACGATGGACAGTATCCCCCGAGTAGGACCCCATGCTGGAGCAGGGGAAGAGCATGAGGAGAAGCAGCAGCAGAAATGAAGTGTTATGAACTGACCATAACCCTCATTCCCCATCACCCTGCGCTGCTCAGCAGTGGCAGGAGGTGGCAGAAAAGTTAGGAAGAAGTGAAGTTGAGACTGGGAAGAAAGGGGGTGAAGGGAAAGTGGTTTTAGTTTTGGAGTTTTTTGTCACTAACCTACTGTATTTTTAATTAGCAATAAACTAATCTTTCTCAAGTCTGTTTTGCCCATGACAGTAATTGATGAGCGATGTCCCTCTCCTTATCCTTTCATCTTCTTTTCTTCCCTTGTCCTGCTGAGGAGGAGGAGTAAGAGAGCAAATTCCTGGGCACCTGGCAGCTGGCCAAGGTCACCCCACCACCGAGTTCTTGCGTTTGAGGAAAGCATAAATCTCTCCTAGGCAACTGAAGCTATGAAGTCTTTGCTTTGAAGTAGGTGTGCCCATCTGTTCTAGGTCAGCTGTAACAGGTCTTCAGTGCATTGCACAGTGAAGAATTATGGCCCTGTCTCTTCTCCACCATGTTTGGGGTGGCTTGTACTCTGGAGACTGTTTGACTGCACAATAAGGACCCTCACTGAGCTTGGCTTTATAGGCCAGGAGAAAAGTCAGCTCTGTTCTTCTTTGTGCATCACTTAAGAGGCATTCAAAACCTGCTATGAAGTAACATCAAGTCAAGAAGACCAGGTACAATGCACACAGCTACCTAAACTGCTTTTAATATTAGGGCTAATTTTTAAACCAAAGAAGTCTGAATTAAGTACATAGCTCCACAGTATCAAATTAATTCACTTGATCTCTATAAGCACCATTCCTGAGCTTTTACTGGTATTAAGGAGTGCTATTAGCCACCCACACCTATGAACATACAAAAACTTTTGTGCAATTAAAATGAGAGGAAAAGACTTACTTTGGGTTCCTGAAAATAGTGGCCTAATTTTCTATTAATGAAATAATGAACTATGAGGTAATATTTTTGTTAATATTATTTTTTTGGATCTGACAAGAAATGGCCACAAGATTCTTAAGGTCTTTTGACCCTCAAACTCATGCAGTCTCACAGGGAGTTTATGGTCCTAGGAAACTCTTCCATCAGAGACAACAGACCTTGAATTGACAAAATATACTCTGTTTTTTGGAGGCGATTTCATTGAACTGGTAAATTGCTTGACATGTTCTACTTATATTGCTGAAAATGGGCATGTTTCTGTTTTGTCTCAGATCTCTGCTATATCATGATTCAGACATCAAATCAGCCTAATTGTAACCATACATTTGTGCTTGATACGTATATATCTCAAGGTATGTCTGTATTTATAATATCTAGGGTGTATACAGACTTTGTTATACACTTCTGAGAACTATGTACCTATCTCAGAAAGTATGCATGTCCTTTATCTTCCAAAGGATATTTACTTCATTTTAAAGTCACATTTTTATTTAGTTCACAGTCTATAAAACAGTGTGAAATTCCCTAGTGTGACTCCATAAACAGCATATACTTGTCATTTTGGTATCTCAAGTAGAAATAGGAAAAGCAGGACAAAGAGAATCCAAGAAACTTAGCAAAGCTACATTCAAAGTTTTAGTTGCCCTTGATTTTAAAACACGGGAGTTTGCAATACTTCCCTTACTCATCAGATAAGAATGCTTGACGGCCTGATCATAACAGAGAGCTTGCTTTTGCCCATTCCTCATACTTTCAGAAGGAGAATTTTTGGTGACTTTTTTCGATATACCTTTGTTTTGTTTATAAGGGATGAAGCAAGGAATTTTTTTTACTTGAGCTGCTATCCAGCAATTCACACAGAGAACATCACCTATTGTCTGAAAAATGTGAAATGGTACTCTGTGGTTAGTATTACCCATGCAAGCACACTTTGTCCAAAAAAGCACCATAGATACATGTACGTTGGAGATACCAACAAGCTCCTGTAAGTATGGCCCTATCACATACAAGATCAGATTTTGTTCTCGTACCAGTAATTCTATTGAACTTATGTCAATGACAATTTATTCTGCTTCACAAAAATACTAAATTTGCTCTGAAGAGCTTACAATCTTAAGTCAGAATCCAGAGAGAAGAAAGAGAGCAGGACAAGCCAGAAATATGGTTACCCATTCTGCATACTTAAACACATACACTCACTCTTGCCTGTACAAATTAGAAAAATGTAGATCAAGGACAATAACTTATAATAGAGGTCAGACTCAGGGAGGGCTGGGATACAAAATTGTCTTTGACCTCAGCTCTGAAAGAATTTTTCCATGCTCAAAGTGGCATGAAAGAAATGACAAAGATGCAGTACCAGAGCAGAGATTCAGTGACTGAAGGACACAATCGTAATGTGAAAACCAGTGCTTGAGATGGGATACGAAATGAAAAAGGAACCTCATCAATAAGAGTCATAACGATGGCTCCAGGTGCTTCAAAAACTTTGGGAGAGGGCAACACAAATGCTCAGAATGTCAAAGGGGATGTTGCTACTCTATTACCCTTCATTCACCTAGCAGAAAGGCATTATTTGAGCATAAATACTTGTATTGTTCTTGTCACAAAATTTATTATGACAAAATAATTGTTTCATAGACAGTATTTTCAGGAATTTTAAAAGTAACTTGAACAACCAGGGGTTTTGTCTTTTAAAAAAAAAAAAAAAGTAAACTGTTTCAGGATACATATCTGCATGTTAGTCAAACGCATGAGTGTCTGGAAGCAACTCAGTAACAAGAAGAAAACTCAGTAGTAAGACAGTAGAAACTGTTCCTCCTAGTACACAGTACTGCTGATACAGCTAGGGCCCAGGAAAAGTTTTACAGAAGTATTAAACACAAAAGGGGGCATCTTAGCACAAGCACAGTACACTCAGACAAATAACAATCTGCCTGGTTACAATGCAGTCACAGGAAAACATCTAAACAATCAAACAAATGTGCAGCACACCAAGTCTTATGTTATTATAACATTCTAACGTAGAACCTCATTCTTTCCTGTAATATTTAGACTTCTGCATTCAAAAATGAGTTGACCTGGGCAGCTCAAGGTGTTCTGCAAACTAGATAAAGGTGTTTGATTAACTAATCTCAGAAGAAGCTGTGTTAAACCAGGAATTTAAAACAGATGGATCTATCCGAAAATTCTGTGAAGGGTCCCCCGCATTAATACACAAAGAACAGCAGCCCTGTAGAAGTATGTAATATTACCTTGTCCGAGAAGCTGTTCACCCCATTATGAAAGTGATAAACCACAGCAATGATGTTAGCTAATTTGCCGAAGGACACCCATAGAATTAGTAGCTAAGTAAGAACAGGAACTCTTTATTTTAGTTCAATGTAAAGTCTCCGTCTACACATGGGTCACTAGTATAGAAGACAGTCAATACCATTTCATGCCATTTTCTACAGTCCAGTTAAAAAATACATACAAAATGGATAGTGTGTGCAATATAGTTACTCAGCACGTGAGAGACAGAAAAAGGAGAAACAAAGAAAGAGAGAAAAGGCTACGTGCCTTTACTTTTATTGTAAGTATTTAGGGTTTGCATCATCTTTGGGACATCTCAGACTCTAAATAACAACACTTAGAACATGCAGTGTCTAGGCGTGCCAATTCCTCTAGGACACAGTTGTTTTCAAAAATTTTTATTCACCGCTTGTAAAGTAACATAATACAATCAACGAACTGTAGACATCTTTATCACACTTGCTTTCTGTGGCTTCCAAGTCCATTGTCATAAGGGCTCCCTCTAACCAGCCATCTGGGATGAAAACAAAAATAAGTGATAGGCATCCTTACCTCCAAGTCCATCTCCAGAATCAACCTCATAGATGCTTTCCCCTTCCATGTTGTCTTTAGGACACAGCAGAAAGCAGGATCTTCCTCAAGTGATTTGCTCAGGCTCCAGAAGGAAGAGGAATCCACCCACTCTGCAGCCAGCAGGTGATATCTTTCAAACAAAAACATAAAAACAAAGCCATTGATCCACTTCTGTACAACAGAGAGATCATTTAATTTCTCCCTTAAGCCCCCAACTTTTCAAAACTGTGTGTCAGTTAGTTCTACATCCAATATCTCAGCTCTTTACATCAAAACAATCTTTTCAGTGGGTATCTGAGCTCCTTTTTACTTGTAAATTCAACTGCCATTCACAGTACAAACCCCATATAAAGAGGCTGCATCAGCCCAAATTCCAGGATTATATTGAGGCGCAAAGCCTCAGCACAGACCCATGCTTATTCTTATAGCCTGACAGGACTAGGAATGGGCAATATGGAGCAATATACTATCCATCTACGGGATTAGCTCTTCTCTGGCATGCTGTGGGTACTCTGAAATCAAATTACATTCAGGTTGCGAACAACAATACAGACTGAAAGCACACAGATCATGTGGGTTTGCTTTCTTAAGACTACTCTTAGGGTCACACTAAGTTTAGGCAGAGAGAGCATCTCAGTTTAGCAATGGACTTGCTTTGCAGGTGAGTGTAAAGACAAGTGTAAAGACGGCAAAAGAACAAACCCACCTCTTGGTTTATTTAAGAGAAAGACAATAAGGGAGCAAAATCTCTTTTCCCTAAACTGAGCCTGAATAGCTAGCTGTTTTTCTATTACTCTGCTCCAGTGAAACTAGTTTTTACCACCTCCTCTTTTAGAATAAAAGAGAAATAACTCTCAATGAATTAAAAAAAAGTACTAATGAGTCAGGAAACATCCACACATTAGTGCCTTTAAGAGGCAAAAAGAGAGACAAAAAGCAATCAAAACAGCATGGAGTTACTAGAGTAGTTTTGCAGCAAGCGGAGAACTGTCATGTATCAGATGCTCATGATCTAGACAGCAAAGCAAGGATGAGCTCCTCCACTCATGCCTTGCAATCAGATTTGCAATCTGATTATTTTTAAAACAAAGGAAAACAGAAACTAAAAGCCATCCAAAAAGAGCACAGAGGCTTCTCTCTGCTACAAATGAACTTGGACAGGCCAAGAACATGAAAAAAATGATGAGAGAATGATCAAGTACATGAATGATGTGATATATAAAACACAGTTCAGGTACCATTAGTAACTTAGAGCTGGTCATGGAGCAATGTATTGGCTGTCTCCTTGCCAGTTACAAATGAGCAAATAACAATTAATTTTTATTTGCAAGTCTGTGGCCTTCTCTTTTGCTTTTCCATGTCCCATGCCACTGCATTTTATTGAAAGGGTGGAAAAGAGAAAAAAGTTCTGTATTAACATGAACTGCCCTGTATGTTTTGTTCAACTCCCTTCTTCAACTTCCTATCAACAAGAAAGCAATAAATATTATCAACAAATCTGTATTCAGACATCAAGTAAAAGAAAATCAGTAGTTCAAGTACTATGTCATTCTGTTGATAAAAAGAAGGGCATACCTAGAAGCTTCACACCAGATGACCTCTACTTCTTCAACTTCTCCAAGCATCTCTCTCAGCATCTGCATGTTTTTGTCGATTTTCCGCTGGTTGAGCCAGTGTAGGTGTATGCCATGTAACAGAGCATGCATGGCACTGCAAAACACTGAGCAGACTTTCCATGGAGTGAAAATCGTTGTATAGCCATCTTATACTGCTGATGCCTCTTCTTAAACTCGCATCAGCGATTCAAGGTGTTCTTCTAAATCAGCATTCATGTTTTTCAGAAGGTATGCTACTGCAATTTGCAATGGACTGAAGACTGAGAAAGGATCTGTGATAATGCTGATTTTTAGTGACGATGTATCCATTGCAAAACTTTTACTTTGGTAAAAAAAAAATCCATACATTTTATTTTAAAAATATGAAAATACTTACCAAATAAATAACTGGAACACAGCGGTTATAGTATCAAGCTCTGTCTGCATATTCACACATAAAATACGTATGTTCCAAATGCTGATTTAGGATACTCACAAGAACGTTAACAATTGTAGTTCTTGTTTATAAATCAAATGCCATCAAGCAATCAATATTGGATTTCCATGATCAAAAAAGCTCTACTGTAGATGTCACAGGATTTAGTACTATTTTTACTGGACAAATGGGTCAGATGAGCAAATAACCATAATTTGAGAAAATCAACCACAGCCTTTCAAATGAAAGAACTTTTCCCATAAGTTTCCTTCTGGAAAGGTCTTCTAATTCCGCTCAGATTTTCTCATTGCCAGCCCTGGGTTTTAAGATGAATGCTACAGTCCTCCCGCACAGTAATACAGAAGCCATGTTTGTATAAAGTAACTGCTGACCAAAGGACATTGTGCAATGTCTAAAAACTAAACATTGCGTTTTTATTCAGGCTTTATGCCTACATATCTGGAGAAAAAATAACCTGTGCCCAGCATAAATACCTACTTCTACATCTACTTAGACACAAAAGTGTTACACAACTTAACGTGTTCATCCATCTGTAAACAAAAATGTGTGTCCTTATGAAAAATCCATAAAGTGCCTCATTTTGCCTTATAGTAATGAATTAAATGAAATCTGCGTGCCTTTATCAAAACCTGTAAGTGTAGAAAGTGGTAAATTTCAAGACATCAAGGGCTGATTACTAAAATTAGATATCAGTATTGTGATATACTAGCTTTTCAGTGCAAGGTTACTGAGCTATCAAGTGGAACAAAGTCTTCGTTGCCTAGTTAGAAAATTACTATTATTATTCTTATGGAAAACTGAGATGAAAAAAAGGGAAACAGAAGAAAACCTGGTTTTAAATCATTTATTATTTTACATATATTCCTTCTGAAACAAATTAATTGTTCTTTATTACATACTTGCTGTCTCTTCCCACTTGGCAGCTGTACAAACGTTGCTTTTAATAGCATTTCACTCACAGCTGAACATTTGGGGGGGGGGGGGGGGGGCTGTTGGTGTATATGAAACCCCCTATTGGTCTGTTCCCTGACTATGAAAACTTTTTAATTAAAAACTGAAAGCAAAATGATGCAGCAGTACTGAAATCTAGAGCTGCTCAAATATAATCACAGCAATGGGGTAACCATAGAGGTGGAATGCTTCATGCAGAACTGCTTCACGCTTGGCTGTGTTGGCTGAGAGTTCACCCCTCCTACTAGGGAGAGAAAAACCTGAAATGTTCCAAGTTAGCCTTACCACAAAGGAAAAATTCCGCAGCAGAGAAGCAGTGCAGAACGAGGTATGACTAAAGCACTTTTAAAACAGATAGGATGCACTAATGAGTTTGATACTTTTAAGATTACAGAGCATTTGTAACCTATAGAACCAGGACTCCTTTGGTCACAGTTTCATTTTTCGGCAGCCTTTGCTTCTTGCTCATCCAAATCCTTTCCCCTGCTAACACCATACAGTAGGTCCTGTTTTTCACCATAACATCAGAGAGTAAAGCCACCTGGAACCAAACCATCATTTGGTGCTGGTATCTGGTCCTTGCTGAAAATGCTATCGTGAAGAAAAAAAAGCAATGAACAAGTTTGCTTAAGTCTTTGTCAGTTATTGGGGAAGTTGTTTCTGGTGTTGAGGGAACAGCATGTGGAAGGAGGCTTGGGAAGAGCCTCAGCAAGGCTGGCTGTTCACAACTTCTGCCAGAGTGTAGTTCACAGAACCATCCATGTCAGAGCAAGGCAGTGGGTGGCAGGAAGATGAAGCCAGGAATGCATAACTAGGTATTACTTGCACGATTTATTTTTTCTTCCCTCAGAGAGGTTAAAGATGCCTCACTGCTGTTTTAACACATGCCAAGGAGTTATATTCCCAAGTAGATGTGCAGATGGGAGAGCAATAGATGAATTCCTGTTATTAGTTGCCTTCTTCAGACCAGTGCCTGACCCCAAGGGCAGTACAGTGGGGCACACTATCCCTGCACTTGCCATGCAGTCCCACAAACTGGAAGAATCCCCAGCCACAGATACAGTGGTGATCTCTGATCTTTTTGACCTGCCTGAGTCCAAGAAAGCCCAATCAAAGGTAAATGACTGTGGTCCCTTGATCTTTCTGAAATGATCTGGTTAGCCCTCCGGCTGCAGATACTGGATTTGGGGGAATTAATCCCCACTAAAGTAACAGAATACTACCACTGGAGTATACGTACATTATGATAACAACATCTGAAAAAGCACAAATTGTGTCATAAAAATAAAAGTATGATAAGAATATTTATATTTACACACTTTAAACTTTCAGGGAATTTTATAAGTGTAATTCTCCAATTAAAGTCAGAAAGATCACAGAGTTTGCTAGATTTTGCATCAAGTGCTGAGATAACAAACATGCCAGAATTAAAATGCAAAGGGAAGACAGAAGTCACCACAGTAACACACTTCTCTGCTAACTCAAAGACCCCAGCAGTCCCAAACACGTTGTGGGTGCACTTTTTCACAGCACTTTTCACAACAGATTCCTACATAAGACCAAACTTCTAGGCTGCAGCTAGACAGACCTTCCCCAGATGTACACTGCTGACTCCTGTCCATACATCTCAGAGGGTCTTTTCAGGTAGTTTATATAAGAAATTTTTCATCTCCCTTCACCTCCCTCCATTCTTTTCTCTCTTTGGAGCACATTGCAGAGGACACAAATGGCGCGACTGCTTCCCTCTCCCTGCTCACCAGCCTTTTCTGTTCTGTTTGTTGGAAACACTATTTTTTAGTGTTTTGCACGGGGTGTCATTGGAGAATGGTTCCATGTGAGAACATACTGGGCACGAGAATTAGGTGACTGCAGAGACTGACTTTGCAGCTTTTAGGAACACATCTGATGTCAAGGAGGATCTAAAAGTAGAAGAATACCAGATTTGTAGCACTATTAGGTTCTTACATCAACCTCATCACAGGAGCAGAATAAAACCGATCAGTAATTCTTCCATCTAGTTCCCCTGTCTTGGGGTAGGGTGGGGAGAAAAGAAAAGATCTGAAAATCTGTTCTACTACATCAATACAGAGGAGGCCAGTGCCAGATCTACTTCTGAAAAAGTTCAGTTCCTCAAAGTTTACCATCAGGTGGATCCACAATGAAATATCAGTGATACAGCTATACTAGTCCTGCGCCTCTCCAGGCAGCCAACCTCACACAAGGAGTCCTGCTCAACTAGTTATTTTTGCTTTCTCTTCATTTCCCTCATTTGTCATAGGAATTTATTCAAAGTTAATGAATCATTCCAGGATTCTTCATATATATTTTAGTGCTTTTCAAAAAAGAAATCTACATTTTGGAAATGGGCAGAAATCTTGTATTCAGTCAAGCATAACCATGCTTGAGTCAGCCCTGCAGTAATACCCTAACAAGAAGCCTTCCTGACTACCAGACTTGATAACCATAATTCCTTCCTAACAAGGCTTTCAGTGAGACTGTTTTATTATTCAGAGAAAGCCTGAGTTGAATAGATTCACCTCCTTTCACCACAAAGCTGCATTTTTTTGAGGTATCTCCATATGGAAATCTCAAGGAATTCAAAAGGAAGTTCATTATGGACACGGACTTTTTAAACACTGACAAAGTCCTCAGGTTTCAATACCTCAATATAAGCTCCAACTCAAGATTTTGCAAAAATAAGATCAAATGCTTGCTGGGAACAGCCATGAAAGGAGATCCATGTATTCTAATCCTGCAAAATACAGTTCAGGGATGGGATAAGAATCAGTACCAACAGATGAATTTCATACCTTCATTCCTCCAAAACATCTGTCTGAATTGGAAATAGGATTGATTTCTAAGTCTGAGGTACTTCATTTCTGCACATATTTTTTTTTTCTTAACAAACTTTATATTTTCAAATAACTGTGTACTTGTTTTACCTGCCAAACTGTTACCGCTCTCATCACACACAGCACTTTGCTTTCCAGTTGCTTTTCCCTACATACATATTGTGACTGCTGTGAAGAAAGTTATTTCATGCACTAGTGTGCAACAGGGCTGGCAATTCAGCCTCTATTTTAGTATAGCAGAGTATCACAGAACATTTGACAAATTAGTCTCTTCCTTGTGGGCCAGTGCTATAAGGTACAGTGTGAGCGGTGCACTGCAAACCAAGAATTCCCATCAAACAAACACTCTGTTATGCTCTCTGTTATCCTAGAAAAATAATTTTGCAATTCGGTTGCTCTGCTAATGGCAGAAACAGTAACTCTGATGCATGCAGGAACAGGAGAGGCCAAGCTAATGTTCATAAAGCCACCTGATTATGTTGATTATGATCTGAAAACATACACTACATATTATGGTTTCTGCTCTAGGCATACTGACTCAAAAATGGAGGACAGGGGCAGGGTATTATATCAGAAATATTTTCTTTAAAGATGTGTCTAAGAAGCCAATTTCTGTAACTTAAGATTTATTATATAGTTACTAGGAATCTGTGTATTGCAGCAAAGATTCATCAAAGAGCTATACATCTTTGACATTTACACAAATTGATTGTTGTGCACAGTGTAGCTCCACTATCATTACCAACACAAAGCACACCTAAAAAAAAAAAAATACAAAAACCCAACAAACCAAAACCCCACAATCCAAACAAGAACCCCACAAAGAACACCTCAAAAACACCCTCAAAACATACCTCCTTGATTTTAGTGAATTTTCAGTTTACAGTCTACACATTCCTTCAGTTTAACAAGATGTTGTATTTGACGTTAGAGACAAAGCTAACAAAATAGCAGGATTTTTCTATTTCTAGTAGGACTGTCTATTTCCAACGGAGAGAAACTATATTCCATTTTGAAACCTACATTCTGGTTGTAATTTGCAATGACTCTAGGAGTATATAGCAAAAACAAAGAACTAATCAACATATTGATCAAAACATTATTTGCCAAAAACTGTACAGAAAATCTGATTTAAAAAAATAAGGGAGGCATAAAGTAATAACAAAAAAAAGAACAAGTGAAATTAAAAAAAAAACACTTTAGTACTAGCATGGTTTTACTTAGAAGCTTGCAGCGTAAAAACAATTTGCTTTCCTTAGGTTTTAGCTGAAGGCCTAAATTAAGCATGCAATACATACTTAGAGTATTTTCTTATTTGCTTTAACGTTAATTTTCAAGACGATGTTGAAAAGCTGAATTTATGCCCAGCTGTAGTTTTTATAACCAACCAAGAGAAATTTCGTTTGTATGCTAGAGCAACTGTGGAAATCAATTCTTAATCTATGACCTTGCTTACCACAGCTTGAAGCCTTGCAATAAATAAATGCCTTGAGCCACAAATAAGAAACATTTGGTGAATCAAAGAGACAAATAACACAAATCTATATGTGTATATATAGCATTAGAAAGGTCATATAAAATACAATATTGGCTCTTTTCTTGCTCTAACATAATAATGTTTGAAAGGCAGGACACAGTAATTGGCTGCATTAATACCCAGGTGGTGAACAGTCACGAGTACCTATTTTCTTTTCAAATGACAATGTTCATCCTTTTAGAGGACTTCTTGTAGCCTGCTTGGTTTTTTAGTATGCACAATGCTACAATGCTTAGAAATACAGGATCTCTGAAAAATATCTATTTTCTTTGTCCTAACATATACGAAGTCTTTCTCTAACACACATTTAAGCTTCCTTGTGAAATTGCTCAGTGTTTCATCACTAACAACAGGAAAAAAATGCCAGAGCTCGTGTGTTAACCTGCACTTAGTCACAACTACCCTTCTATCTAAGCTGAACCTGTCAAATCCTCACCCTATATGTTATTACTTATTTCTCACAGGAGTATAAGCTAAAAGAAAAAAGCACCTATAGTAACGTCTCCTTATTAATATTTTACAATTATAATTCACAGAACACCACTGTAAACAAACCTGTATCTCTTTAAAAACATATCTTCCATTCTTGATGTATTTGATTGACTGTAGACTTTAACATCGAGTAGTACAAATAGCACTAGTTCAGCTAATTTCCCTCTCTTAATTGTCTCCTTCCTGTTACACTGGCATTCAACTGTGACTGTGACTGACACTCCTTTTTAGATTAGCATGGCATTGTTAGTTTGCACAGCAGGTGACCAAAGGAACTGATGGGAAGGTTTCCCTTATTTTAACCCTGAATAAAGGATGTAATCTAATATGAAATGAAAGAATTTGGAGATTCATAATTACCCTTGAATTGGAATTTTACATAGAAACCAAATCAGAACAAGACTTGGTTCCTTTAAATATAATGAAAGTTTTAGTTAAAGTAGATCATTAGGCCCTTTCTAATGTTACATTTTCACAAGATCCTGTAACACGTTGTGATTGGTTCTAAATCAGTGAAAGTTTTGCCATTAACATAAGTAGAAAAGATCAAGAACCGAACTGAACTGCCCTTTTCAGTTCTTAATAAAAATCACGACTGCAGCATCCAAAGGAACATATTTGTGCTCTTGTGGCTTTCAGGCATTAATGTCAGGTGCCAACACTCCCTGTACAGGATGGAGAAAAACATCGTACCTCCTGGCATGGGACAGAATTCAGAAAAATCCTCAGGACACCTGACCGAGCAGTCAGTATAACATCTAACTGTGTGTACACAATTTCAAATGACAACATACGCTTCTCTTACTGTAACATCAACAACTGGGTTTTTTTTTTTATATTAGGTGATGCTTTTCACTGAAAGGACATTGAACAGAAGAGCAGCTTAATCCGTTTTTGTTTTCTTTATAGTGTCCACAGTAACTGCAAAGCAGGTGCTGCAAGACAGGGGAAACTTTTTGGGTTTACAGTCTGTGGAACAGGGGAAAGTATGGTAAAAGAATGAGGCTGAAGGAGCCAGTGATAGGTCATAATCCCTTTAATTTATTTTCAACTACTTTTAACTTCTTCCTTACTGGAAGCCTTTAAAGAAGTAATAAGCCACTTATTTTGGAACCAGAATTGTCATCCCATTTAGGGAGGGAAGATTAATTAGCAATGAATTATGTTGCTCACAAGCATCATGCTTCTTGGGAGCGCCCAGTCTGGGACAGCAGTACTGATAAAATCAAAAATGCCATCAGAGGAAAAGCTAGACTTACGCTGAAATTACTTGGCTCATCCTACTTAATCTACCTATGGCTCATCCTACTTAATCTACCTATGAGCATAGGTATACTCAACTAATATCCAAAAAACAACTCAGGAGACTTCTGAACTTCTCTTCTCCAAGGAAGCAGCGCCTTTTGTCCTCAATGTATGGATTTATTCCAGCCTAAGGGCGACTTTTGTGGAAATGATGCCAAGTACTTACCGGTCAGAACTGATGTCTGAAGGAGGAACTATCACATTCCAGATGCACACAATGTTTTCATACTGAAAAATAAGCTGTGCTTGAGCCTACCCCAGAACAGACTAATCTTACCAACAGCTAAAGCTGAGCAAGAGTAAGTCCAATTTCACACATGCTTTTCCATAGCCCAAGAGCAGGAATTTTAGCTTGGCAATGACCTGTGCTTTACACCTAGCTGGAGAGAACTTGCATTCCAAACCAAAGGCCCTCAGGTAATAATAGTATTTTACAGGTATAAAAGCATATGGAGTTCCCAAATTTCCAAAGATTTTGCAAATGGCATTAACCAGACCTCTCCGCAGCTGTTTGTGGGAAGGGGCAGGTCTAAGCCCGGCAATTGCAGAAGTGGGGACACCCGCACAGCAAGCCCTCCTCGGAAGCAGCCATCTGCACAGGCTGGAGTAGCCCTCGCTAACTTTGTGACCCTCTCCACAGCACTAAGCATCAGTTAATGCTGACTCTCTCCCCAACTCCACCTGCTATGCCCTATCTGGCACTTTAAATTAGCTTTCATGTTACAGCCTCAAAGGCAGTTTGTTCTAACTGCAGGAGAGTTGCTTGGTGTACTCATTTGGCTTAGAGGAAACTACTTCCCCACCAACAAAACAACAAATTTACACTACAATGTGCAGCTGATTATAACCAATGACCCTTACAAAATAATTTAAGATTCAATATTTGTGAAACAAAGCAATGTATTCACTGATGACTTTGTATCAGCATAAATGACTAATTACTTTAATCAGGAAGCTCAAAAGATAACGAACTTGATTTATTATAAATACAGGGGCTCACCCTCTCATAAAAATGACTTGCTCTGCAGTTCAGGACACATATTGATTTATAGCACTACTTGTAATTCTCTTATTTTTTATTTTAACATTTAATAATAGGTGAAAAATGAATTAAAAGTAAACCAGAGCAAGACATGTTCCCAATATAATTGTATTAAATTCCACAGCAATACACATACATTATCTATATCCTAATATTTCACCGATAATAAAGATACAAAACTATTTTGAAAAACATGCAGAGAGTAAAAGATTAATTTGGCCAATGTTACAGAAAGAGTGAATATTCTTGCCTTTCTCATACATGACTGTTAATTATTTAGTGATACCTGACATCTGTTGCTGAGACCAGCTGAACACAATTCAAATCCAGTTTAGCTACGAATAAGAGAGTCATAAAAAAAATTTCTGAAGATAGATCATGAATCTATTATGGCAGAGGATCCCATCAGAGAGAGACCGAATCTGCCTGGAGTCTGGTAGTGGACAAGCAAGTATCTTAACACCTTTGCTGCAAAGCCTCTTTGGGAAAGCACTTTGCTCTCTCCTGACCCCTGCACCACCAGTCCTTTACCTCACCTAAGGGCTGTTTATGGACAGATACAGCACTTACTAAGGCATGTCAGGTCCCCATGACAAGGCTTATAGATTTATTGCACTACATTCAAACTTCACAATACAGTTACAGATTTTTACAGTACATATCTTTTAAATAATCACAAATAACATCCATGTCTAATCTACTTACACTACGATTAAATTGCTTGGGACTCTCTCATCCACCTGAAGTCCTCTAAGTTTGTCCAAACAGGATGACTGACGTGGATTCCCTCTTCCTGCATATTTATGTTGCAGGTTTTTGAGGAACCCTCAGGTGCATTTCTATATATTTTGCTCCATGGGTGAAGGGAGAACCAGCATGCCAGAGATCAGAAGAAACATTTTTTGTAGTTCACTGGTAACTAGAAAAGTTCTCTAGCTTATCTTAAGTTTTTGAGGTAATCGCTGGAGCCCCAGGGTGCCCAAGGAGACACTCACACAACTGCGTGAGTACGAGTACAATTGCTCAGTCAGTTATTACAGTGGTAATGATTATTGTTGCATTGGTATGTGCAGAAAATAGTGATTAAGGGCACCATAAGAATATTTTCAACGTAAAGAATGTTTTCATAGACAGGAAGATCTGCTTGATCTAACTTCAACTCTGAGCTCAGCTAAAACAAAGTGTATTCCTCAGGGCACTGCAACAAATGGATTATCATCAAATAAAGACACTTGGCAGCCAGGTTCATATTACAGCTGCTTCTTGTGCTGACCAGCACAGTCACCATGACCTCATGTGCCTCCTGTTTTAATATATCCTCACATTGTCTCTTGTCTCGTACTTAACACTATCATTCCTCCAGGCAGAAACCACCTCCTTCTTGTGTTTACAGAACCAGCTGTGCCTAGTGACTCCTACGGTATAAATAACAAGATAGATATCAATCTGATCATGATTTATGGCAGAGTTGAACAACATAATTAAATCTCTGCATTATCAAAGTCAATGGAAATTTTTGTTCTTGACGCTGGGGTTTTTCCTAATGTATCGTCATGGTTGGCATCTTCTTGGTACAAATGTTCTTTCGCATAAAAACCTTTTTTTTAGTCACCCATCAATTCTGATACCTTGCAGTTATTACTACAACCACATAAAATGGGAGTAAGAATAGTATTTTCACCAGGACTTTTGTCAAATAACCTCTTTCTATCAAGCATTTCTTCCAAGCTCAGTGGCGCACAGAGAAAGTCCCAGAATTCAGATTACTGCAGTTTGGAAGATATTCATCAAAAGATTACTAAAAGACATCTGCTTTGGTTCATGAGGGGCACATCTGGAACCGACCTCTGCAATATTCTGTAACCACTCACTGATGACCAGACACCAAACCCCACTTCTGCATAGCTGCAGAAAACCAGCATGCTACTATAGTAATTAGAAAAGAGATCAGAAAGTATGGGATACCTACCAATATAACACAAGCTTCTAAGACATTTAATCAGACTTGGATAGCTCTCTGATAGCCTGTGAGAAATTTGGGAGATCTTTAAAAGTCTTTGAAATCCAATGTCACGCTACCATTCATGGATGTCTGAAACTGCATACATAATTTTTAGGGACTGCTGATTGTTTCTTTGTTGGATTTTTAACTCACATGACTGGTTTCATACTTAAATCTCTTTCAAATAAAGGTGCCCTCATTCTATGAAGTGAACCATCTGGAGTTGTCCTTGTTTTTTTTAATCCATAGTATTAGAGGTCAGGCAGAGGCAAGTGTTCAAGGGAGGATTTGGAACAAACTAAAAAAGAATGACAAATATAAATTCAAACAGAATCTGACATAAAAAGAGGAATTCTCATCCACGAAACTAAATTCCACTATTTTACACAAAAAGAAACCATTAATTATTAAATAGATATTTGTTGGTTAAATCTGGGTTATATACAGAACTATTATGGCAGTGAGAGCAGTGCTACACAGCAGCATTTACTGGCATCATGAAAATTATTCCAACCAGCAAAACTCTTTCAATTGAGTTTATGTTTCAGAAGGAATATTTGTTTTGAACAGAAATTTTATGTTAAAGCTTAAATTTTAAGAGGTACCTCTGTTGTTTCAGAGAAGCATTAAGACTGGAAGCTCACTCTTCCAGGCACTTATTTTGTAACAATCATTTAATTTCATATTTTGTTACGTTTGACAACTCTCATGGGGAGCTAAACGCTCTTCTCTGCAGCTACTGTGATTACTGAGAGAAAAATATGAAGTAACTTTGAAAATGATAAATCAGGTTCACTGGCGGCCCAGTTCTGCTGAGCTCAGCAAGGAGGAAAGGCCGCCCAATGTCTTAACCAGTGCAGTCACTCCTAGAGGCTATTCTGACTTGCACTTGCTGCCAGAAGTCCCTAAAGGACCATCTGCCAGGAAAAACGTGGGGGGGGGGGGGAGGGATCATTCATGTACACACTCAGGTACTGCCAAGTCCTTCCCAGTTCTCAAAAACTTCAAATAGTAGAAGCTACCACAAGCAAGATTTAAGACTGTAGTATGCCAACTTTACCTGCTGTGGAGTCCTCAATATAGAAGCACTTCACCAGAAGAGACAAAAAGAATCTCCATAAAAAGAGAAGGGGAAAACTGAACACATAAAAGGATTTATCCTTTATATTCAGAATATTATGGTTACAGTCACTGAACCACAGTCAACGTTACCAAGCACTGCAGGTTAACTATACTGAAAAGATATGTCTACAAAAGGCTGGGGGGGGGGCGGGGGGTGTCAAATACACACAACAGATGTGTGCACACTAAGCTCATATCTTCAAAATTACTGCTATAGATCTACTTATTTAACTTATTAACACAGAAACCCATAACAATCTTAAAGCATACAAAATAGGAGACGCATGGCAGAGCAGCCTATGTCTCATTAACAGAACATGCTGTTTCCCTCAATCAGATTTGAAAGACGCAGATCAAAGAGAAAACATTTAAAATTAAATGCAAGACCTTATTCTGATTTGAGGAAAGCAAAAAAATGCATATATTGCAAATACATAGATATATAATTTTTACATATGTATACATTCACAAAGTTAGAGCTTCTTTGGCTTAGCCTGTCCTGTTATGTGTACCCATTCCCACACTCACAATTTTGTTTTTCTGTAAAATGCACCCTTGAAGGCATCAGCTTGTATAGAAGGGCAACAGCTGTTCTGTTCTGGGTCAGAGCAGATGCAGTACGTACCACCAGTTGTCTGTATATGATGCTTTCTCCAGAACATTCATAAGGCTTTTTTTTTTTTCCTTCTTCCTTTCCTATTTCTACTGAATGCATGGCTGTGCATGCTCCTGGCATGATTAGGATTTTCTGCCTCTATGGGACTGGCCAAGGAGTTAGGTGATCCTAAATGAGTACACCCTACAGTTTTACTATTACAGTCTCATCTTCCTTCCCCTTCCCACTACTCATCTCTGTCTCCATCCCACTATTCATCACATATTTTTAAGTGACATCTAACATTTAGATTATACTCAGGCTTAGATACAGCCCATGGAAATCTTCACTTAGCTGAAATTAGTACTACTGACTTCAGTGAAATGTTTGGTTTCATACCACAGTGCTCTCTGCCTTCTAACACAGCACTAGATCTTGTAAAACAGTGAGCAAAACCAGAGGTTTTTCCCTATCACCAAATGTTCAGTTTAGATTTTAGGTTCACTTGGCTCATGGAAAGAAAGACACACTTTGATGTCCAGGTGAAGTGCAGCATAACTGGTCACACACTCTGTGTAGATGATGCAAAACAAGATCTGTTCTACAACAAAAATTCTAACCTAAACTGTAAGCCTCAGTCAGGTGAGAAATAGGTCTGCTCACTGGCACTGTTTATAAATCTTTCCAGGATGGGAGAGGTTTTGGTTTTGTTTTACAGTGACTTGGGTTTTGTTGATACCCATCACTCCTTCACTCCCATTTCCATGCAGTTCTACAGCTAGCTGCCTCAAACAGCAGTCCAGCTGTTTCTTTTGCACATTGATACTACAAAACTGAGCCTGTAAACAGAGAAGATTTTTTTCTATATCTAACATTAAAACAGTAACATTTTATTTATTCATGACCTGTTCCTGTGAAAAGAAGTCAATGGCAGGGGTCAATGCCTGGAACAGATCTCTACAACACAGCCTCATCTATAAGCAGAGTTTCAGCACACAGACCCTATATAACCAAGCTAACAGCAAAAGCAGAAGAGTATAAATATTAAGGAAGAAAAATACCACCATGAGGGAAACACTAGAAAATAATGATCTCTATCAGTGTGAAACCAGCAGCACGATGGATTGAAAAATTTTATTACTTGCAGGCAAGGCACAACTCAATTTGTCTTCCAGGTTCTTTTACCTGGTGTTCCTCAGAAGTGTTCAGCATAAAGCCAGCATGAGATCTGCTCTGAACATGTGTCAGGTTCCTCTACGAGCTATGAGAAAACACACACTTGCACCACCCACAGCAACTGAGATTACTCCAAACAAGAAATCCCTATACATTTACTATGAGGTTCAAGAGTAGAGGTATCAAGTTCACAGTGCACTTGGCACAGTCAACGCTCTGTCAGCTGTAGAACTAGGACAGGTGAAGTACACAGGCCATAATATCACTTTTCTTCCGCGCAAGCATTTAGCTGAGAGGACATTGGGAAAGAAAGAAGCAGCATCGGCATTAATCTAGCAGCAGCCTCCCCATAGGACCCCCAAAGGTCTTCCAGTGTCCTCTGCCCCATCAGGGACAGCACTAGCCACCAGCCACTGAGCAGGACTGGGGCAGGAGACGACCCTGAATCAACTTCTTCCAAACAGACCTTCAAACTCTTCCCAGCCATTCAGAACTGGGCAGCCAAGCCTCAATTTCAAACAAAAAAACAAACAAAAAAAACCCCACACCAAAAAAGCACAACCAAAAAACCTCTTTACAATTAAACTTTCCTTTCCACTTTCATGGATTCTTTTGAATGTTTTTTTGTAGTTCTGGAGGTTGAAGAATACTGTCCCATCATGCTCCCCCATAAACAGGCAGCCTTCACTCCAGCACTCCTACAAAATTAAGCGAGCTAGTACTGAGACTCCTTCCTCACAAAATTACAATGTTGGTGTAAACACCACTAATGAAAGTATCTTGGAGTTCTCCAAAAAACACCTGTTATCCAGAATAAACATTTTCATTCTGAATTTATCTCCACTGCTCCCACCCTAGAGAACAAACAGGACGTTGTTCTCCCAACCTGGTCACAAACTGCCAGAATACACTGTATCATTCTCTCCTACTTAATTAGCAAAATAAGCTTTTTTTTCTTTTGACAAACCACAGAGCAATATAAATGTCGCTATGTCATTCAGCACTCCACACACACATCCACAGGTAGGATCTGGTAGAAAACATTACAGCAAACCGTCTAAATTCCAGCCATCTTTGCCCTAAGATTCCAGCTAACATCTCAAATTTTTTTCTCCTGGAAGTTCAGATCAATTTCCTTGGAATTTAATCACTGGTTTTTTTCATTACAGATAAATTTTAACCAATCCCTTGATTTTTATTGAAGTTCTTATTAAGATGTATCTGTCCTTTAAAAAAAAAAAACTGTTTTCTTTTTCCTGAAGCACATTCTTAAGTATTTAAAAAAAAAAAAAGAACACATTTCGTAATTTGCTTCATCACCCTAGAAGAGCCTAAAGTATTTGATCAAGCAAAAGAAAGTCTACAAAAATCCACAGCTTCTTGGTGCAACAGCCATTAAAGTGCAGGAGAAATGCTCTATCAACTCCAAATGTAGAGTAGGTGAGCCTAAGAAGGAAACTGCAAACAGTATTGAAGAGCAAACCAACCTTCCCTTTGGCCCAGAAAATCTCACAATTCTAGGGTCTCAGTCCTTATTCTGTTAACTTCTAATTTGCTGCATACTAAAGCAGAAAAAAACTCTACTGAAAATTTAGATTCCATCAACCTTAATACTCTTGAGCTGTCAGGTCTCACTAGTCTTCCTAGGAATAGAAGAATGGCAAAACCAGAACCACTGTACATGGGGTTTCGTGGCTGATCTGACAGTTTGACTTTAATGAAAACTCATCTGTGACTTAGGTTTTTATGGAATGCAGAGGATGACAGGTACCTGTATTGTATTTGCGATGACGATAATCAGATGGCATTCTCACAAGGCTCCTGAAAGAAGATTTACATTCTGTATCACCTTTTCATTTTTGTCTGCACATCTCATTCCATGTTTGCAGTATTTTGTCTGTTAAACTGTTTTCAACTTCTGAATTCAAATACTCTGCTACATGATTAAAGGTAACACTCTCAAAAGCAATTTCAATGGGCCTCAATTTCCTAAGCGCTCAAAAGAAAATAATTAAATGGGTGAAATTGTTATTGTGGGACTTGGTGGACTATTTGCTTGTTTGTTCCTTGCACAGAGACTGCTATAAATACATATTTCCTTATTATCTGCATTACAGGAGTATCCAAAGTCTCAAGCAGAGTTGGGTTTCTGCGTGTAAACAGAAAAATGCATTTCCTGCCTGTAAGAGTTCACAGCATCGGCAATGATCCTGCAATGAGTTCCAGGTGTGCCAAAGCTTGAACCTTTACAGATGCCATACTAACACTGCAGACTACTAGGAACTAAATAAATATATTCTCAAACATTTTTTCATATACACTGTTATACAGCTGTTGATTGATAATGATATCCTGGTCACTAATGAACTTGGCTGGACTAAAACTGCCAACCTAGAGACGAGCAGAGGATAAAAACTTAGTCCTTCATGAAACCTGGAGAGACAGGTGACAAATTCCTGCCTATGATCACAATAATACTAAATGGTAACATGTTAGGAGCCTATGATAACTACCTGGTAAATCTATGAAATCAGTTGCACAGCCTGATATCTGAGCAATGAGTTTTTGTTTCCGATAGCTTTGGTACTTTAGTCTCCCTTTTACTTAGACGCCAGTGACAAAGTTTTGATTAGAAAGAGTTTCCTTCTGCTGCATCTCAGTCATTTATTTTTAGAAGTCCAGTGCTGACACATGAAACATTTCTAAGGGCATCAAATAAACGTTTCCTTTTGAACACTCTACCATTACACAGTTCCTTCCAGATCATCACATGCGGCCTGACGTACTCCACCCCAGCTCCAAACCTGCTAGGGAAATGCTTTTCAAGAGATACCTCCAGAAGACTGGGAATAAGCAAAGTCCCTTCTTGATCATCTACATGTAAATACAGATCTATATTATCTTCACAGATATAAAGACAACAAAGAAATAACATTTTAGCATGGGAGTTTCCCAACTGTGATCATGCATGGTCCACATTATTGAATATGAACCTCAAGAGCTGCTTATTCCTTGTCTGCAACCTCTGCCTCTTGACACTTGACCCACAATTCTGCATATGTCCCTTAAACTCTGCTGTTATCTACTAGTTGGTGAGAAAAATGAGTTTGTGAATTGAGCCTGAAGCCTCAAAACCAACTCACTGTAATTCAGGAAATACAGGTTTAACTTTCCTCTACTCCCAGTCCTTGGACATAACCAGCGAGACTATACAATCACTAGGATATAACTGGAGGTAAAGAAAAAGTGATAAAACTGAAGCTCTTAAGATAGGGATCTATAACTATGAACCTAATGCTGAAGCCTTTTCCCATGTGACCAGTCACAGTGGAATCAACAGAATTACTCATACAAGTTAGGATACCAGAACCAAGGTTATGAGGATTATTCTGCACTAGGATGCTCTGGATAATACATTGTTTTACAAGTAAGCTCCTTTAGATCACCAATATTCAATGCAAATATGCAGAAAAATCAGACTCTGTATTAATTAGAATTCACAGAAAGCATACGCAGAGACAGAAAGATGAACGCGGTATGAATAAAACACAGTGTGAAGAAAATTGTCCCTTTGACCATTCTTTTGTGCTTGTACTGACAATGATTTAACTGTATTTTTGTACTTGAATTTAAAATAAAGTCTATAATAAAAAAGTTTAATTGTGATAAGGTATATAATTATCTTCAAAGGTTTATGTGGCATAGAGGTATGTTTGAGCTGAAATTCCAGACTCAGTTCACACAGGTGTGTGGGAGGCCAACTCTGGACCTCTTTACGGCTTTGTTGGCGACAGTAAGAGGTTAGCAATCTGCACTGCATTCAAAAGAGCTGAATAATCAAATCCACATGATTTATTGGCACCATACAAACATTAAGTAAGGTGACTTACTAGCAAATATGTCAGATATTATACTATCTAATGCCATGTATTGTCATGACAAGGATCCTCAAAGTGTTCTTCGCTTAAAATTTATTTATGGATCAGTCCCAAATTACTTCCCAACAGGACTCTATCACTCATTTTAATTATGAACCAAAGCCTGTATCCCTTGCGACTCTGACAAAAAAAGAAGTCAGGAACTGTTTTAGCTGTATATAGAATGAATACTATTCTGATTCATATCCTTTAAAGTAAAAAAAGTCAAGAAATCCCTTCAGAAAGTCTATTCTAGTTAGGAAAATTAACTCTTCTTATTCTAGATCTTGTGGAAACAGTCAGGAATAATGCTAAATTTATACAATTATTGAATTGTACTATGTTCACTTGTTATCATACCTGTTTACAAACAGTCATAGAAACAGAGTTAAACAGGCTTACAGGCCTCAACTACAGATGACAATCAAGTCATTGCAAATCCTTCTCACAGTATCTGAAGCTACAAAAGTAATTCACCATGACCTAACAGCGTTGCTAAGCCTTTGTTTCCATTTTCTCAATTGTATTTTTATATTTAAGAGATGTAAATTTGGCTGAAAATAGAATACTCCTCACTTTACTTAAATATGTAGTACTTAAATAAATCCAGGAATGTATATGAGAATTCATTTGGCAACTTGTGAGCACTCATTATTTTTGTTTGGAAAACTCACATTGGTCATATTAATTCCTCTCACATCTTTTATTACATATCTTCTGGTTCAGATGACAACTATCTATTGTAACCACAATACATACCCATTACTTTTATACAGTGTAGAATGTTGCATGTCTAACTTTAGATAGGCAGATTTCATTAATTGTAAAATAATCTAAAAAAGAACATTAGTTTACCAGCTTAATTGGTGTTAATATCTAAATTACATAGTAATTATGAAAAGAGAAAATGTTAAGATACGGCTTTACAACAGAAACCTAATAGTTCACTTAGATGCTGGAAACCAACATTCCCTTTCTTAACAATTTTTGGTGCATTTCAAAACATGCCTCCTGGTCTAATGCTCTAAAGCTTCTCTTGCACACATGGCTGCCACCAATAACTGCTTTTCTGCATCACATTTAGGACCAGACTGCATTCAGTTATTCGCATGCTACTTTGTAGACATGTACATAAAGCATTGACAAAGTCTCTGAAAACAAAACAGTGCAAAAAGAAAAAAATGCAAAGGTGCCATCCAACCACAAAGAAATATCAAAATGTGACAGCAGTCAAGCAGAGTATGCAACCTCAACGAATCCAGCCCACGCCGCTTTACGATACATGAAGTGGTTATCTGTTAAAGACTGGTGGTTCATTCAAGACAAGGGGCCAGTCTCTGTCCAACAGCCCGTCCCGCAAGAACCACTGCCTGGCAGCAACAACTGCATGGACAGAGACTCTTCCACCCACTCACCTCCAGAAGTGACCTCTTCAGAACTGGGTTGAGGAACATTGGCAGGACAAGGTGGGGAAGCTTGCATTGCTGCTGCCCTTGCTATACCTGTCCTGTGGAGAAATAGAGGACTTAATTTCCAGGGCTGTCAGTCAGCACCTTCCACACTACAAGTGAAGGAAAAAGAAATGAATTTGACAATGCTTGCTTCAAGCGAGTACATTTTGGGGTGTGGTGAAGAACACCCATTTTCCACTGAAGTATTTGGGTTACTTTCACATCTTCTGTGGAGCTCCATTTGTCTGACCAGCCAACGAGCTGGATTCTTTGGTTCATGAGTTGATGATGCTCTTGCCAGTTACCTACATAGCAAGCTGGGATACGGCCATTGAGAATCAACTCAACTAGACAGTCTATATGAAATAAATAAGGAAATCATGTTTAAATTAATCTCTCAACTGTGACATGAACAAGTACTTGCCATTAGGTAACTCTCTCCCTTCTACCTCCCTTTCAAAATGCAAGTTTCTTAGTCCACTCTTTACACATTTCCTTTACAGAAACCATTACCGTACAAATTACCTAACAGAGAAGCAGTTCTTTTGCTTCTCCTGTCGCATCCATTCCATAAAGGCATTTTATTTTACTTCCATATTAATCTAAATAGGGTTATCACAAGAATCAGTCCTAACAAAGACAACTTTTAAAGGAATAAAGGAAACTTTCCCCTATGCTCATGGTTTCCAGATAGGACGACGGTTTTCAGCTACCAGTTTTTAGTGTGACACATACAAATTATTTGTATATACCAAAGTGCAGTCCATTAGAGAGAGAGACAAAAAAAACTATCTGAAATATGTGAGTAAATCATTCTTTTGAGTGCAGTGATAAATGCAATGTTTTACAATTTCAAAAACAATTCTCTAAAGCCTTACTAAAACAAGTGTGTTAGCTCCCAAGAGAGACCTCTGTGTATCTTTCAGGAGTACCAGGATGTTTTTTGTTGGAGGAAATGTGAAGTTTAGACACAAAAGATTGGAAGCTAACGACCAACCATTTTATTCTGGTAGGAATGTGCACTGAATACTGATGTTCACAGGCAGGAACAAATTCCAATAATTAATTGGAAACATATCAGCCTTCATCTCATTTGCTTAACTTTGCTCAACAACAATATTAATCTTGCAAGTGAATTGAGAGACAAGACAAAGCCTATACATGTGAGGTTTATATATAATTCAGAACTGCTGAAAAGCATGGAAAGCAAGCCAAGAAAATGGTGATTATAAAAATATGGCAGAGGAACTCGGGGGGTGGGGTCAAAACAAACCCAACTTTTATTGTATCAATTACCTAAGCTCAATCTTTCAGCTAGGTGTATGCTAAAGAGTAAATGTAGGGGTAAATAGAATTGTTCACTACTTATTTGGGCAAAACAGACTTAGGCATCACTCGCTTCCTGAGCAAAGATGTCAAACAGGGTTTTTTCTTTTTTTTTTTTCCTTTTTCTTTTTCTTTTTTTTTTTTATTTTATTTGCCACTGTATACTGCTTTTCTCTTCACAAAGTTCCCAGTTTCCAATATACTAACCACTTCAAAGCCACGGAACAGTTTGTCTCTCTGAATATCTACTACCTTGGACTATGATTATGGCTGTCCATGGGCTATGATTATAAACAGACTTTGGCCAAGATATTTGGATGAGGTATCTCCAAGAGAAATAATAACAATTGGTCACATGTATAATATCATATTTAATAAACCCAGTATTTAAACATAAAATAAGATACAGCTGGTTGGCTCAAAGAAATAGGACAATGATTAATTCTGTCCTGAGCACTACAGATAGATGTTCCGTTCACTTTCTAAGACAGCGATTATTCTAAGCACTAACAGGAGTTTTAGTAAATTTGCTCCTTTTCTTTATGTGACAAATACTAGGAGTACCAGAAAGAACCAAAATCATCGCGGAACTGTGATGACCTTAGGTTTTACATACTGCCTAACCCCTCTCAGAGTCACCAAAAAGCTGCCCCCAAAAGACCATGATACATAGATAATCTAGATATTACAGCAACAATGCACAGATATCACCAATACTTTTCTCTCCAGACAGAGAAAAGAACTCAAACACTTTAAAATGTTTGGGGATAGTTTCTAACAATCCTTGGAAGGACTGGCATTAATTGAAACAGGTTTCACCCAAAACCACAACTGTTAATGCATTTACCCTCCCTCAAATGCAAACTGGAAAAAGCTGCAAACTGGGGGGGAAGCTACAACTGAAAGCAAGAGCTGAAACAGTCACAGTGTGGATTTTTCTTTGTTAGCTTTAATAATCTACAAAAACATCAAATGCCAAGCATTTCACACTTGGAGGGTAACCTACATTTGTTTCAAAAACAAGCCTTAAGCATTCAAAAACAAGCACTTTATGCATTAAATGCTTCAAAGAGCCTTTCCTTTGCTTACATCCTCCTGATTTTCTCCCCACAAGTTAGCTATTGTTCTTAAACCTCCCCTACAGTCCATGTTGACCTATGTATCCCAAGCACTTCAAGAGGCACTTTAACCATACAGGATATTTCTAAAAGGTAGGATCGCTTTTACTGTCTGGGAGAATAGTTCATGGAATCAAAAAAAGAAAACAATTTCGCCACAGGAGAAAGATACATGTTCCAGAGATTAGTCCAATTCAAACAGAAAGCACATGTTATTTTTAGGATGAAATGGTATCCTGCACCATATCCAAGCTAGAATATCCCTTCTTCTTCCTTTTTTAAATATTGAGTAGAACATATTGTGTACATAAGGACTCTAATATAGCTCCTGAACTTAATTCTCAGATCCACCAGAAATTTTCCTGTGAGTCCTATGTAAATCACTGGGTTTTCTACAGTTCATTTACCCTTTGAGAAATGAAGAAAACCTACCTTTCAGTCTCCATGACTGGAAAAAGAAAGGGTGAGAAGTCCATTGTGTGGCCCTTTAGATGAATTAATCCATCCATCTATGGCTGCAGCAGTGGACTACTCATCTCCATTCTTCACCCAGTGACAAATTTAAGTGGTGCTTGAACATTACCTTTCCCGTTTCCTGCACGTGAGAGGTCAGTACCACTGTGGATTGTAGCCCCACCAGGGTCTCCCCAACCAACATATTGCTGGTGAAGAAAAATGAGCCTGACAATTTGTACCTACAGCTGAATCATGTTAGTTATCACTGCTAGGGAGCCCATACTTACGTTCCAGTATCCAGAAATGATGTTGTGAGTACCTGAACTTTAATGGATAGTCTCCACAGAAAAAGGAATAATGACAGTTTCAATATACTATATGCTATGGCTTTGCTAAGAACCTATGACTTTTTTATACAAACTGAAAAGAATATTGATTTCTTTCAAGTCCACTGCACACTAAATGCAATTCCCACTGTTGCTATTTGAGGTATTAGATAAAAATGCCATCTTTCTCACTAAGAAAAGAATCAACGAGTCTTTCATGAAGTAGAAATGTCTTAGGCTCTTTGATATATTTCAGACAATCTTGTCAGCTGAAGGTAGCCAAAAACTTACATTGATTCATGAAAAAACATACAGAAAACTCACTTTGGTGCCATCCAAGCTTAGTGTATATTCACTGTGCACTGTGGACTGCAAGACATGGCCAATTTAAAGACATCCATAGTGATCAATACAAACTCAGTGCTTCACCTCTCCGTTACAAACTAAGGGAAGACAAGAAATGGCTGTAAAGCAACAAAAAAAATGCCATCTGTAAGAATCTAGATGGACCCTGAGAAACTTCAGGAGGTTCAACAAGGAGAAGGGTAAAATTCTGCACTTGGGGCAGAAGAGCTCCACACATCTGGCTGAAAAGCACCCGGCAATGTAGCAGCCCGGCTGGAAAGGACCTGGGGTCATCCTGGATGCTAGGCTGAATATGAGCCAACAGTGGGCTCCCATCAGCAAACCACGTGCTGGGCTAACACTAGGAAGAATGTGGTCAGCAGAAAGAGGGAAATCACTCTCTGCTCATCACTGATGAGGCTACACTTCGAACACTGTGTCCAGCTTGTAATCGCTCCCAGTTGAAGTTGAGAAATTGGACAAAATACAGCAAAGTCCTAAGCACTTATGAAGTTGGTCAGGTGCTTAGGACATTTGCAGAGACTGAAGGAGCTGAGCTTGTTTAACCTGAAGAGAAGGCTAAGGGCAATTTAATAGCAGTTTACAACTACTTGACAGGGATTACAGAGACAATGGAGCCAAACACTTCTTGGTAGTGGTGCATGATGTTGTAAGGTCAAAAGCAACTGAGTGGTAGCCTGGGAGGTTCAGACTGGCTACTTAGAAAGGCTTTTTCTCTAGGAGGGTAGTGCCAGACTGGAAAGGTTATCCAAAGAGGCTGTGGCATCTCCATCCTTGGAGGTTGTCAAGACTCAGCTATACAAATCCACAGCTGACTTGATCTATAGTTTTGGCAAGATCGTGCTTCCAGTGGGACGTCAGACCACAGACTTGCAGAGGCCCTGTTCCACATACACCGTTTCTATACTTCTACAAAATGTCAGTTTATAAGACATGAAACACTCTGGTGTTCTGTAGAACAAAATCCCTTTGCTAAGCCTCCACTCCTTGCTGTCTACCATGATATTTTCAGAGAGATGAACTGACAAGCTTTGAGTGTCCAATGCAATATGAGATTCTACAGAAACACGGTTAAGTAAACGCCTGTTCCAAAGGGCTGGGTCACTATGCCCCATTCTTTGTCACCAACAACCCAAACAAAGCACAAAGACACAACATTTGCACCTAGAAGTGTGCTTCAGAGACCCAGAGCTAGAAAAGGTGATTCATCTCTCTTTGCTACAGCTTACTGGATTTGACCACAAGAGGTTGATACGCTCCCACAAGTGACTGAACCAGGTTACAATAAAGTTAACCACAATTTTTAAGACTAATTAATTGAAGTGACTAATTCTGCATTTGGCACAAAATTTTTATTCCCAACAATGCAACTGTACTAATTCTTCAGCCGTAGTCTATTCCTTGATGGTGGCTTAACTTTTGAGGTAATGCCTCAACCAAAGAATTTTGGAATGCTTTTAACAGTAATCACCAACTACAGGAAGATTCCTCATCAGCTTAAGATTACGTATTTACCTAAATGTTCTGCACATAGCTCAAAAACCCCACTGTGTCATTATGATACTACCACAACATGAACTTTTTGGAAGCTGCAAAAGCATAATTTAGGGGGACAAAATGAACCTAACAATTAAGCACAAACCCAAAAGTACCCAAATGTGCATATCAAGGGGAAGAATTACTGTTAAGACGTGTACATTTTTTAAAGTTCTGGTCGAGATAACCCTGAAAAATATCTGTAACAAAGAAATTTATTTAAGGATTGAAACTATGTTACTGACATTCATGAAATATCCTGTAATTTTTTTCAGAGAGATTTAATTATACCTTTCGTGCTACTCATCCATTGAAAGATCTTCTGGTTAGCATTAATTTGAATTCTGCTGCAACATAAATGAATACAACTTAGACACATTTATCAGCCCTTTAAATAACAAACTGATAATGTGCCCAGGCAATATATTATTGAAAAGAAGAAAACAGACATACAATTAAAACTTGAACTACAATTACATTGCATTTCAGACAGTTAAAAAGTAGCATGAAGCAACATTACCTCAAGGAGAAAATCTGGACAGTAGCTTTGCTTCAAGCAAAGACATGAGAGTATTTAAAAGAAAACAATATGCAGCAAGGGGAAATCATATAGAAGGAGTAGGCAAAAAGGCCAAAGAAAAAGATATGGGTTTGTACCTAGGTTGTTATAAATCTGAATGCACTAAGCTCCTAAGGAAGCTTACAAAGGCAGTATTAAGGTCACAGTATTCAACATGATAATTTTAATAGTATCCTAAACTTAACAAATTATATTATGCATGAAAATTTCCAAGTACATTTCCTAACCCATTATGCAAATGAACAAAATGATAATTCTAAATGGTTATAGTAACTATGGAAAATCTGTTCTTTTGGTTAAAGAATAAATTTTCGATAGGCTGAACATACAGTTTGCTGGTGAACATGAATGCAGTAAACCCTAAGAAAACTAACTAACACCTTTAACAAATCCACATAATTTCAGCTCCCAGGATTTTTTTCTTGTGAAACTGCAGAATGTATTTACGTTTCCTGACAGTATGTAGAAAATTCTAAGCTTTGTAGATTCTAAGATTTCTGAATACAGTGAAGTTAGGCCAAATTTCCACGTTTACCTATTTTTGTCCTACAGAACCAAGCCAGTAATGGTACTGAATCTCTGAAGATTCAGCACACTGAGATTCCCAGGAAGGTTTTTCGGAAGCAATTACTTTATCTATTCTTGCACTGAGTCAGATAAACTCTTCAAAAAAATCTCTTCCACTATCAGGGATTATATACTACATCTCCATAATGTATATAAGGTACTACTGAAGACAAAAGTAACTAAGGTTACTGTACAAAGTAATTAGAAAAAACAGATGTAGAGATTGAAATCAGGACTCTCAAAGCACAAAGTATGTGGCCTGTATATACAGACAAATATTTTTATGGACTTACAACATGTACGTAGAGTACAGCTATGCAAAGCCAGGCACCCTGATCCAATCCCACTGGAGCCAGTGGCAGGTTCTTCATAGACTTCATTGGATACTAAATCACCATTACATAAAGGCTGTAACAACCTTTCAGAATTTTAAAGAAGACATTGTTGCTGTTTGATGGAAACGCGGATCTTTGTGTCCTAACAAAAATAAGTTGTGCATTTCAGTTTTTTAAAACCTTCCAGAGTAGAAAAAATAAAACTGAATTTAAAAAAAAACAAACAAACAAAAAAACAAACACCAAACACACATCTTCATACAACTTCCATTATTTCCAGTCACTTCCAGTTCTATAGTAGAGTGGTAAACTTAAAGGAAATGCCACTAGCTTTTTCCTTATGATAATATGGTAAAATCCTGACCCCATTCTTCAGACAAGTCTGTTGATACTAACCTATTTAACTAGGACCTTACTCAGGAATCCTGCCAGGCTTCCTCCCAAAGTCAGAAATTCCTTTTCAGTAGAATGGTGTAGAAGTAGACACTCTTGAAATTTCAAAAATTTCAATCTTCCCCTTGCACCTGAGGGTCACCTAGAGATTAATCAATCACTCAAAGTCCAAGATGATTTTTGAGTCACATCTGTGTCTTTTAATGACAGTAAAAAATGGTACTGAGTGGCATTCCCAGGTCTTGCACTGACAAGATTCAATGGATATAAGTACAGAGAGCAGAAAGAACTTGGCAAAGAGTGCCAAATGAGTTATGGTTTTGGCTGGATTTCCATTTTTTTCGATAAAGATTTCTGGAGCTTGAAGAGTAGCAAGCACTGCAGATAAAAGCCAAGTATCACTACAATCCAGTCAAGCAGCAAATGGAAAGAGAACAATTGTAGTCAAGGAAGAAATGACTATATTTCCGTCTCCTTATTTCTCTCCTCAGCACTGCTTGGATCTACATATTCCTGACTTCTCCAAAGTCTGAGCAGGGAATATTCTTCCAGAGAGAGACATGTTGAGAATTTAAAGCTTTGGGGCCCTGCTTGAACAGAGATGGAACAGTTGCCTTCTGGCAGGAATTAAAGCTGGTATGGAAATGTCACAAAAGGAATTAAAATATGGTCTGGAAAGTGGCCAAAAGGAGATCAAAGGAACTTTAGCAGCATGCAGACACATACCAGAAGCACATGAAAGGGGGCTTCAAGGCAGACCATCAGGTTTAAGAAAGTATCTGTTGCCTGGGTAGAAGGCTGTGTGAACCGGAGGAAAACGTAAATTATTCTTGTTAAATATTTAGTCCCAAAATATCTGTACTCTCTTGTATAATTTCCAGTCTTGACCACATGTCAAACTCTTAGAAGAATAGATGAATTTTAGATTTCAGCCTAAATTTTGAACTATAAGAACTGATCAACATATCGTTCTTCCTCTGCTTCAAGTTTGGTATGTTACTGGATCTGAGATTCAGATTCCGGAAAACGCCAGCTATCTGTGAGTTAAAACATATTAAAACACAAAAAAACTATAGCTCATGTCTTATATCACATTTATTGAGGTAAATATATGATATAGACATGAGTATTTATGATTTCTGACTTTCCAAAAACACTGATATGATTAAATTCACCTCGACTAGAAACAGTGACAGAAGAAAGATATTTGGAAGATTATATAGGATACAGGCACACCTAGATAGCTTTAAATTAGCTGAAGACCCTAGTAGGCTTGCTTGCTGCTAATAGATTAAAGATGGCAGCACAGAGCTCATTATTTAACCCTGCTTTATTGTAACCTCATTAAAGACTTAATCTCTAGAAGTAGTATTAAGGGTAAAAAAATTGTTATGTTTCCAATGTTGTCACACAAAGGGCTGGTAGCAGCAGCAATTCAGGGGTGCATTGAGAGGCTGGTGTACTCACCACCACCATGATACCCTACAAGCAGGAAAAGGAGCAGCAAATGGAGCACAGACAGAATCCGCATGCTTATCCACATACTTACTGGACTTCCAAAGCATTTCTGTTTTAATATTAACTTCTGCGCCTAGTTGGTCTGCAATGCAGAAAGTCTCTCCTCTCTGAAACGTAAGCTAATAAAACTTTTGAAATCCTTTTCTTCTCCTCTCTTTTTATACAGAGAAAGGACATACAGAGGGGGAGGCCAGAACATGTCTTCACTGAGACTTACTCACAGAACTGCAGGAACAAGCTGGTCCCAGAACAATCAGTTATTTTACAGAAACACAACATCGAAAGTGGACAGTTTTTAAAGTGGCTAGCTTCAAAAGAAGTAATAGACCATCCATGGATATGATCTGGGTAGCCCCAGAGTTGAAAAGAGGAGCTCTGGGGATTCTGAATTGGATAAATGCTTCAGGGAACTGTTGGGTTATTGCTCTTAAGAGCTATTAGGATGAAGAGGTGCTTTGCCTCATCTCAGTTTCTGCCCTACGTGCTACTATTGCACTCTGTCAATAAACTCTGTTCATGCTTCCACCAGTAAAAGCAGTTTTTGAAAAATAAAATTAAAACACACAGAGGAAAATCCTCCTGTGCTCCAGCAGAAGGTTTCTCAGTGGGTCACAGAACAAGGAACAGAAAAAACAATGACTCCTTACATAAACTCATGAGAAACACCACTTAACAAGCTAAAGCACAAAACTTCCCCAAATTCCTTGTCCAGAATGAGCAAACTGGTAAAGCTACTATTTTTAGGTGAAACAACTGTGCTCAAGTTTGCTACAACTGTGCTACACCTCTTCTAGCATCTGGTTCCACCCACAATGGCAGGTTCTAGTTAAAATGTTTAGGTATCTCTTGTTGCCACATGCAGTCAAATCTCATCTAGCTACCTTTTATTTATCTTGGATGCAGGTATTAGCACTATTTAACTAACAGATCTTGCCTTGTAGACTCCTACGGGGTTTCACTTATACAATAAAACCTCAAATTTTGGAGTCACAATTTCTGGACTGCATTGCAAAATTGAAAAAAGCAAAGAACAGAAGCACTTCCATTGTTCCATTTTGAAAGCAGATTCTGATAAGTTCCTTTATTCCTCTCCTCAAGCTCAATTATTTGGGATAGAGCATATCTATCACAATAATACCACCAAGCTGAGTGGTGTGGTGGACACGCTTGAGGGACAGGATGCCATCCAGAGGGACCTGGACAAGCTTGAGAAGTGGGCCCGGGTGAACCTCATGAGGTTCAACAAGGCCAAGTAGTGCAAGGTCCTACACCTGGGACGGAGCGACCCGTGATATCAATACAGGCTGGGGGATGAAAGGATTGAGAGCAGCCCTGCTGAGAAAGACTTAGGGATGCTGGTGGATGAAAAGCTGGACGTGAGCCGGCAATGTACGCTTGCAGCCCAGAAGGCCAACCATATCCTGGCCTGCATCAAAAGAAGCGTGGCCAGCAGGTGGAGAGAGGCGATTCTCCACCTCTACTCTGCTCTGGTGAGACCCCACCTGGAGTGCTGCATCCAGCTCTGGGGCCCTCAGCACAGGAAAGACGTGGACCTACTGGAGCGGGTCCAGAGAAGGGCCACAAAAATGATCGGAGGGATGGAGCACCTCTCCTATGAAGACAGGCTGAGAGAGTTGGGGTTGTTCAGCCTGGAGAAGAGAAGGCTCCATGGAGACCTTCTAGCAGCCTTTCAGTACCTAAAGGGGGCCTATAAGAAAGATGAGGACAAACTTTTTAGCAGGGCCAGTTGTGATAGGACAAGGGGGAATGGTTTTAAACTAAAAGAGGGGAGATTTAAACTAGACATAAGGAAGAAATTCTTTACTATGAGGGCGGTGAAACACTGGCACAGGTTGCCCAGAGAGGTGGTAGATGCCCCATCCCTGGAAACATTCAAGGTCAGGCTGGACGGGGCTCTGAGCAACCTGATCTACTTGAGGACGTCCCTGCTTATTGCAGGGGGGGTGGACTAGATGACCTTTAAAGATCCCTTCCAACCCAAACTATTCTATATATTTTAGGCATCCTCAGTTAACAATTTGTTAATTCAAATACTGACCCCATTAACCTCTGGTACAGATCTTTCAAAGCATGTAAAACTACAGAACTAGTATGCTCTCATAAGTTACTCTAAATCTGTCAAGCTGCAGAATGAAAAAACATTTTAGAAAGGGCAGCCGAGAGATTAATAGATTAGAGAAATCAGATTTAAAGACAGACAAAATGGTTACTGGTAGCTCTAAAGTTAAAAGCATTTTTAACATAGAAATTTACATTTTAAATCTTGGCAAAATTCAGATAAGATTTTCTATTTAGTCTTAAAATTTCAAAAGTGTTTGGAATTACTGGATGCATTCCTATCTTGGACAATGAAGATTCATGAATGTATGTGCTCATACGCCCAAACAAATTTATGAATGGAGATTCCTGGATCAGAGGTGAATTAGCAAGCGGGACATTAAGAGCTTAGAAATATTTGTAACACTTCAGGAAAGGAAACTCTGCCAACCTGGATATTTTTTAAAGAAAACAGTGTAAATTCAATTGCTAATAATAAGATGCAAGCCATAACAACCGAATTCAGTCATTAAAATGTAAAACAAAGGAATAGCTTCCTGTGCTAACCTCAATATAACTACATCTATCAAGTCTCATCTGTAATAATCAGGCAGATGTTTGCTCTGTGGAGTCCAAATCGCTAATTCCTCCAATTTACACCAACTTCTTGGCTTTCAGGAACAAAAATCATTTTCTGTCTAAATATACTTACACTTAACAATCAGAAATGAATCCCTCTGCAAACAATTCTTCACATTGGCAATCGTCTTTGTTAGTAATTATTTATAGTGGCGCAGAAGCGCCAAAGCCTTCTGCTTTCAGATTTAACGTTACTACTATTATTACCATTTCCCAGGAACATCCAGAATAACTGGCAAACATTTTTCCAGTATACTTATAGCTTATATTTCCCCCTTTCCTTCTACTGTATATAAATATTATGAAAAGCCGTATAAAAAGGTGGTTTTGAAGAAGCATTACAGTAAGCATCACTACTATGTAAGCCTTTACCACACTGACCAAACTGGTGCACATTTAACAGTTTGCATGGAGCAGCGACAGGACCCTGATGACAGATGGCAACTTTACACCTGTGGAAGTCAGCACAGCTCAGAGCAACCTGTGCTCTCAGGAGCAGGCAGGTGTGGTGTTCCCCCTCTGCTAGCAAGGGACAAATGTAAAAACAGGCCGTTTGCTCGCTTTTTCTGAAGAAGCTGGACTCTTAGGTTGGTGGGCTAACCAGTGCCTCTTTCACTCTGGTGTCCTCTCTGCTGGTGCTCCCCCTGCGATGGGACAGGCTCCAGCAGCAGCAGAGAAGGAAGGGTGGGCAGCCCAGGCTACAGCTTCCTCTGGAGAATGGACTATTTGCTGCTAATAACTGCATCCACTAGCAGTTTCAAACCAAACTCCAAATTTAAAATACCTTGAAATTAATTTCAAGGTATGAAAAAGTAAAAGAAACATTCTCAGTATTTCAACCTAGCCAAAAAGCTGGGAAAGATCAACACAACAAACAACTGTTTGTTTGTACTCTGTACAAATCACATTCTGCAGTAATTTCTGCAGGACAGTTCAAAGTTTAAGCAACTGAAAACTTTCACTTGTACATAGTGCAAATTCTTGCAGCTAGTAAAACCTAAAGTTTTAATATAATTGGTTGATTTGCAATATCATTACTCTTAACAGATGCAACTTACTTGGTTTTAATCTAGCACCTTTGTACCATTTACAAAAGGCCTCTACTCTGTATGACCCATTTTCCTGAAATGCAAGTGGAAGCACAGAAATGTTGAAACTAGCAATGAAGTACATACCTAACCCTGGAAAATAAAATCCATGTCCAAGTAATCCATTTTTCAGAAAACTGCAGCTCATCACCGCCACAGGGGAAAATCAGAAATGCAAGGACACCGCTTCTCACACCATGGTATAAGGAAAGTTTTGCTGCAGTCACAGACCAAGTCTCACTTCCCTGATCAGCAAACACTGACATACATAGACCAAAATAGTCTGTGAATCATGTGGGACTTGAAAGGCATACAGTACCCTACATACAAGCTCTTACTGTCCCGTCTCCCAATGCTGATACTTCTACATAGCCATTCGAAAACTTCCAGATTCACGTTTCAAGCATAGCAACTGGAAGGAATATCAACACACCAGAAAACATGTACTAGCAGTCATCCACAAGTCTTCTGTGAGTATAACATGTACAAAAGCACGAGTGCACACAACATGCACAAAATCATATTCACATTGCACCCGAGCAATGAGAAGCACCACCATCTGTATGACCATTACTTGACTCTTAGCATCAGGTGTTCCAGGAATTTCTGTAAGACATGTAATAATTCACAGCTACCTGTTTCAAAGAGACTGCATATGTGAATTCTGCTTTGAGCTTCACTGCTGATTAAAGAGAAGTTACTTGACCTAAATCTTCCATTCAAAAGACGACTACAGAATACACATCTGACTTCATTTTGTACTGGTTATTCCCACATCACAGATCTGCATGCAGAAATAAAAGATATCAAATCAAGCAAGGTGTCAAAATTAACATGTAGCACGACAAGAATCTTGTGTACTACCTTGGCAGACAATTTCGCCCTGAACTTACCAGTCCACTGTGCCTATTTGTTGAATTTTTCTAATTAATTATTATGACTGAATTTATTAGTTTAATTTTTTTATCATATCACAATGTAGAAATAAAGACATTCTAGCAGAAATTATTTATGAAATAATGACAGAGCCTGATTTACAGCTATACATTTGAAAACCCTGGAAAGATTTATTAAAGACCTTGTGCCAGGCTCTATCATAAATTGAAACATCTCAAAGTTAATAGAATGTGAAGTTGCATTGACTGGATAAAAATTTAGAAATAAATTCTTGAAAATTGGTGACCAGCTCACTGTTTGAAAACTACTTTTATTCTATTTGAAATACTCATTTAACATCTTAGATTAAGGAGAAATAATACGGATCCATTAAAAACAGAGAGAAGTAAGGAATCATTTATTTTTAACTGAATTCTAATGATCTTTATTTTTTACTAGAAACTGGCCCAACAGGCAGAGCACGCTATGGCTGTCTTTAATGCTATCAGTGCTATCACAGGGCAGCAGTAACCTCAGAATTTATGCAAATGGTGTTATTTTGCACAGTCATTGACTACTTGCAATGCCTGGATCACATGAATAACAAAAGCACTACAAACGGGAAGAATTAAGGTGACAAGTAATTAAGTTCTATTCAGACTTGAGTTGAACTGGAACTAGAGGACAATAAACCAACTCTCAGTCCTTTAATTTCTTCTGTACTCTGTTCATAAGTAAAACACACACAAATGTCATTATACTACACACAGATGCTTCCACCTTTTTCTTTTCTTTTTTCAACAGATGAATCAGTAAATATGAAAGAAAAAGCGCTGCTATATTTAACAATATGGATATCAAACCCCTGTCATATTAATAATTCACAAAAGTCACTGAACTGCATGACGTGTTGTGCTGAAAGATTTTATTTGGAATTGAGTCTCTTAATGTACACTTTTATTACTTGTATTTGCACTGGCAAAATACAGTCTGCTCTCATTTGCATTTAAGCAATAAAAGTAACAGGTACACTAGTCTCTCAGCAAGGAAATATTCCTGAGGAAAGGAACTCTCTTACCTTATATAATACTGCTTTGCTAGGTGGGGTTTTTGTTCTTGGTAAAGAATCGGGGAACTTTCACCAGGAACCAGTAATACAGACCACATTCATTACTAAAGGCAAGCTTAACGTTAACCTAAGAACTACAGAAATAGTTGATCAAGAAAGTGTCTCAGTATGGCTAGAAGTGCATTTAAAACCCTTTCTTGTTTAAAAAAAAATCCCCATAATAACTTCCTCTAATTTTCTGAGACAATTACCTACTATACCATCCTTTCCCTGGCCAAAACAACTACACTGATATTAGCCAGCAAATTCCTTGCCTTCTCTTAGCATATACTCCTCTATACAAAGCCTTACTACAGTGGATGAAATAAACTGTGGAAGGAAAGTCTCAAAGATCCAGAAACTAGTAATGATGCAGTAACACACGTAAGCAGTAATGATTGATTACCTTTTCATGGCTGTAATAAAAGATACTCAGTTCTTTTTCTATTATAAAATATTCAGTGTTATTGTATCGTGTTTCACATTTTAAACTGATGTAAGAACAACATCTATTATTCTTTAAACTCACCATTTAAATATATGATACATTGCTGAAATATCTGAGGTCTACATAGAAAACAAAATATATTGTAAAGTATAGTTTTCTTTCCATAATGATGCATATGCTAAATAAACTGCTCCTGCGGTGAACAATGACACTGACTCTACCTGCACGGTGTTGTTTAGTTTTACATTATTCAATGCTTTTGAATTGTCAGGTTCAATTAGAAAGAAATCTGGCACAGAGAGAGAGCTTGCACAGATCACGTTTTAAGCCTGCATTTTATCTTACACATACACTGTACTGTTGGCCTCCTGAACTTCCATTTTTAAGGTTTGTATGTAGCTAAATCTATCACATATAGTAGTTATATAGTTAAATATACTATAAACATTTCTATTTATAATGTTTCTAGTCCATATTTGCCTATGTATCATAATACACTTATGAATAAACTGCATTGCTGTAACTAATTGGTCTTTTTGTGCCACTCAGACACTACTGGCACCTGAGAAAAGCCCCAGATTGGTACAACCAGGTTCTTTTGTAGCTCTGCGTACTCACTGTCATGGAAGCAGCTTGGCTTGTTTATCATGTAGCTAATATTCTAGACGGTTCTCTTCTTTTGTTAATACATTATTCACTTTTCCAGGACCTCTACCACTACACAGCAGCTATATGTATTTATTATGGAGTTACTGAGTGGGAGATCATCTGTTGATTATACGCGCATGCAAAGAGAGCCAAGGTTGCCATCGGTCCCTGAGGGCAACCCACCAAAACCAGCGCTCCAGCATTAGAGATTTATGCCTTTGCAAATGGGGAAGATTGCAACCCAGTTTAGTCACACTTGGTAACACTTTACAGGGTACATGTGACATTGGTGAATAATTGTCATGTGGGGTCATGACATTAAATGGAGATCCAAACCAAGTTAACTCCCTGCCTTTTAAGCATATCCTGCAGCTCAGAGTAGCTTGAAGTGCTCTCTCTTAGGAGAATCTAACAGCCAGTCGTTAAATTAATCCCTTCCTTGAAGAGGCAGGTCTTTTGAGGAGGCAGTAACAAGTTGACACTAACACGTCCCAGCTCTCTGGGAATGCTGGGAACAGCAAATTAAGAAACTTGAAAGTCCCAGTTTAGGGTCAACTGTCCTAATCCTACTCCTGATTATGATTTCTTCAGAAAGCAGATTTGGCAAGTAAAATAGAGATGACGATATTATGAGTGCCTAACAGATGTAGCATGAAAATTATATCTATGGAGTACTTCAAATGTGTAGCTGGTACTGTATAGTGACAAGAATTGCTGACAGTGTAATTCACTTTGGCTAAATCTGTATTACTTTTTCCAAGCTTGCCTGAACGAATTGCTGCCCACATTGCCCACACTGGACATTGCCTTAAATGTCTGTGCTACGTAGATCCAAGCTTTGGGTAGTAGCAATGTTTCATTTTCCTGCGTTCTCAAACACACATCCTCAGGCTCAAGTGGGTGAGCAAACGGTTCGGGCTTCAGTGCAACAGCTGTGCTCTAGCCCTGCCTCCACGGCTTCTCCCAACTAAGCTGCATGAATAAAGATTACAAAGTCAGCAACGTCACTTGGATGGAATAAACCTTATCAATCCAAATCTTCAAGGCTACCCACAACATCATCTGAACAGCACTGTGAATGAAAGAAGAACCAAATCCGTGCACAAAAAGACATAACTGTTTAACAAAGGGCAAAGCTATGCTTTAACAAGGTTTACCTCTGTTCATACTTGACTTGAGGAAAAAAAATAAATAACACAAGTGACTACAGTAAGAATGAGCAATAATTTCTAGGGTCATTCTAAAATTGTTTCTAAATGAGTTTTGTAAAAAGATAAAAATCATCCATATTCACAACATAAATCCTGAATTGCTGGAGGTTAAGAGAGGAAGAGTTACCTCTTGCACTTTTCTTAATAAGCTTGTTACCAGCCATTCTCAGAAATAAGTGAACAGACGAGACTGATGGTGAGCCTGAGCCAGCAGAGCAGTACCTGTTCGCTATATTCATCCAATACTCTCAGGTAGTCAGCTCTTATTCAAATTGTATTTGAGATGTTTATGAAAGACAAGTTCATAAATAAACTACTTCTTGGTAGATGAAAATGGATAATTTCCCTTACCTTTGATTAATGAAGAACAGAAATACTAATTTCTTTAGTTAAGGGGGGAAAAGCCCACAATATCTGTTCTCATTATCTGCAGAGGATTTTCCTTTAAAATCATTAGGAAAAAAAATGTCTTTTTTCATCTTCTATAATAAATGTTTCACATGGTTATGATTCAATATGTTTTACACTACACTGGTAATTCTCATTATTCTTCAAATATCACATTTGAGGAGGTTAATACACCATTAACATGATTAACTTTTTAATAGAAGTTAAGCCATATGGAACCAATCTGCACCATTCGGCCACATAGATTACTAGATAGTGAAGGTCAGCTACCGCCCCACTGCACCTGTGCAACTTCACTGGCTTCAGTTGAATGTGCTGGCCCAGACCAAGGGAGGAACCTGTCTCTCTCTAAAAACTGAGAGTATCAGCAACTTTTTATTTTTTCCCAAAACAGGGATAGTCCATAAAAAGGCAGGGATGAATCGATAACGCTAGAGTTGCCTGCATACAATCTGCAGAATGCCGTTGCCACCAGAGAAGCCTTTCTCTGGGTAAATTTGGGACCATGGAGGTGAATCACATCCTTTAACACAATTTGGTAAGAATAGTGAATTTTGTTCATTATTACTCTGTCAATCATTAAATCTGTAAAATACAGGGTAACTGAATTGACAGCGCAGTTGATCAAAGGAGCAGCACTGTTGTTTCCCACAACTTTTTGCCCCTGCCAGGAATATAACAACCATACCACTCAATTCACTGTTCTGAATCAGATCCTGCGTGGCTGATCCCAAGGTCCTAAGATGACAAAGCACATCAGCAGACCTGTCAGTTTTACCATTAATCTTAAGCACAGGTAACATCAAGGGAACTCTCAGACTGAAGGATACTCTGCCCCCAAAAGCACACAAGCCTTCTCCCTCCTTTATCCCTTCCCCCAACTCACTGTCCACAATTTTCTTGCCATCTCCCCTAACAGACTTGGCCTGTAAGTAACGAAGGCTCATGTTTCTCCCGCCCAGCCCATCTTCCTTCCTGTGTTACACCGTGCCTCTCCTCTCTTCTCAGTTCTTCTAAAGGTGTGGTAGAAATAATATATTTTACTGACCCAACACCTCCTGGGCAGCTGGTTCCCACAGCTGGGGTGCAAAAGGCAATAAAGATAAAACACAGCTTGGCAATCAATCACAAGCCTGAACAGATCTCAGAGGTCATCTAGTCCATTCCTCTGCCCCATGGGAGGCTCAGCTATCCCCGTGTCATTTCTTACAGACATCTATGTCACCTGCTTCTGAAAACTTCAGTGACAGAAACTACACAAGCTCCCTAGGCCATATATCCCAGTGTTTCACCACCTTTGCACAAAAAACTTCAATCTTTCCTCACAGGTCACAGGTTTTCTAGGCCTCAGGTCTTTCTCTCTTTCTTTACAAGTCTCATCAGGTGTTTTCTGTTTTCCCCACACAAACAACTCCAATTAAAGCAGTTTCCTTCAAAAAACACTTTTGAAACTGGTCATTGAAAAACTTACTGTATATTGCTGCTGGAATTAAATTGCCTTTTTCCATTGTGCAACTGTAACATACTCTTAAGACTTATAATGACAAAATTTTATTCAAGTCCTGCTTGTTTTAACTCCATTGGTTTTACTGCAGATACGCGTATGTAACAGGAGAAACAAGTCCAGGTAGTCACTGTTGTCACATGTGTGTCTATAACGCCTATCACCAGAAACAGTATAAGATCAACAGTAAAACACCAACCATCAAATCAAGGAATTTTTGAGATTTAAAATCCAATTCATTTTCCATAGTCAAGGTAAAGTCATGTTTGATACAGATAATCCCAATGTCACAAAATAATGACCTATCAAAGAGATGAAATTTGACTTTGCTCAAGCATTTTCATTTGGAACACTCTCGGTCCACTTGCAAGAGCAGAGAAAATCACATTTGGCTCACAGTTTTTCTATACCCTGTGAATTCATATGTCACCTGATTTTTTTTTTTTTTTTAAAATCACTGAAGTAAAAGAGGAAGAGAATTAAAGCAATACTATAGTTAACCCACATCTTCTTGATTATTGTTGGCTTTACTTTCCTCAGGGAACAGAGAGGAAGAAAGTGCATATGAAGGTCAGAAATACCTCCTTTTGTAAATGAATTTAGTCTGCTGCATGGAGCAGCAAGGACAGAAGACACCCCTCACCAAGATTTTAAAATTCTGAAAACAGAAGATAAAATTGTAGTTATTCACAAACAACAACAAATTAGTAACTTCTCTAATACACTGGATACAATGTAAAGTATTTCTTTGTTTTAAATAGGGGATTACAAAAGCCAAAGACCTGAAAAGAAAGACTTGGGTTTGGCCCCCATGAAATTATTTTCCAATATAACAAAGTAATGCATTACTGCCTGCAACTGCATTTCTGTATGTATGTTACTATCATACACGCAGCACTAACATATCATAGGACCAAATGCAAGGACTGCGAAAGGACTTCAGGCCTTTACAGACAAGAAGTGTTAAAGGTTGTTTCATGGAACCAAATCGTAAAACAAAATTAAAAAAAAAAAAAACCAACAACAAAAAAACAATTAAAAACCCAACAAAACAAAAACACAGAACAAACAAAGCACATTTTAAGCACCAGTTTAACTTACGTATTCATTATGCATTTTAAACAAAGTATATCAATGAGAAATTAAAATTTGTGATGGTCCTCTTTGAGCTGAAGGTGTCCCTGGAAAAATTTCACAGATAAATCCATTCCCTCATGATTTTCATGATCTTTTAAGAGGTGTGGCAACATCAGATATAACATGTGAAGAATTTTATTACGGCTGACCAACTGAGCATTCCCAAGAAACATTACACTAGTCAGAGCTGAGGAACTAACACTCTGCTACTGAAGGTTTCCCATACTTCATCTACCTCAAAATCAGGTGCCAATATATTTCATGATGACTTCTAATCACAGAGAAAATATAGTGCAAGCCGACATTGATATTCAAGGTATATTTTGACCCATTTCAGACAAGCCACTCCATGTGTAAACACAGAAGAATATCTAGTCCTTCTGATGCAAATATCAAGTGAAGATAAAACATAAGAAAATCTAACATTTGCATCATCAGCGTTCCCAAAAATACTAAAAATCTCCATCTAATTTTTAGAACACCCATGAAAGAGGAGAATATTGATTTGCAAAATCCACAAGGGATTATTTTCCTCAGATTACAAAACTGACAGACTTGAAAGTCCAAATTTGAACACAGCTGCACATGCCCATTAAATATACATCTGAGTTTCAACATGTAGCAAGTACACTGCAGTAATTATACTGTGCATTTTGCAGAATCTAAGGCATAAATTTATAAATTTAAGACAAAGTTTCTTCAAATGTTATTACAGGTGACTACATCTCAAAACATAAATCATCATTCAGACAAAAAGCATTAACCAAAAATTCAAAACAAATTAAAAAATGCACCAAAACATGAACCAGAATGCAAAGAATGTCCTAGAGGCAAGATTAGCAAACAATTACACCAGCCAGTAGTGACAGTTACAGTACACAGCATTTTTAATTTTTCTTCTGAAAAATCTGCTTTGTGTTCCCAGTATGGCGAAATCATCCTGCTGTTTTCTACATTCTAAAAAAATGCAAATCATCAATAATCAAGAGAGCATCAGCTGATCACATTTCAGGATGCAGCATGGGAGTATTAAGTGACTGAGCATTGATCAAACGACGGCAGAATCTGGAGACTGAGTCTCAAGTTGTATTGGTTGACCCTGATGTTAAGTATGTTCATATTATATAAGCCTACACTGAAGTACTGTTTCTGCTGCTGGAAAGTGCTGTTAAAACTCTGCACACACAAATATATTTGCGAAGTCAAGCACCTACAAATACATTTCTCCTGTTCAATCAATCAATCTTAAAATGGCCTGCTCTTAAACCAACTTTCTGGCAAGGAAATATGGATCAGTACCTGACCCAGCCATTTCACTGGTCTCAAGGTAAATTCTCTCAGCATTTAATGTGTGTCACCTGCAGGAAAATTCCTTTTTATGTAATAAGCTACCAGCCATTGAATGATTTAAAATGAAGGTACCTTTTCTTTTCTCATGTACCTTGCGCATACACAGAGGATGGAAAGAAGGCAGCAGTATTTCAAAAGATTATGCTCACATATCCCTTCTAAATGTATACGGTTCTCTAGAGAACAATCAACTCGACAATGTCTGTGATGCTCAGGCTATAATTGCCAAAATGACATGCATAACCTTTATTACACCAGCAAACAGTTAACTTTACAGATTATTTCTCTTACTTTAGTGCTCTCAAATCTTTCATCTTTTTCTAAGTAATCAACTGCTTCCAATCTTCCACATTGCAGCTACTGTGCATTCAATGCCAGGTGCTGCACACCTCACTAACAGAAACTCAGCACAATGCAAGACCTTCTTCAGCCCATATAGTTTCATATACTGCCATAGCATGACAGAATGCCTTTGGGATTTAGCAAATTCAAACAGATTCTGTTGCTACCTCACACAGAAAAACGCCTTGAAAGTCTCCCTTTTTAAAAAAAAAAAAAAAAAAAGAAAAAAAAAGGAACAGCCTACATCTCCAAACATGACAGTGCATTCCTGGCATAGAATATGCAACACAAGAAGAGAATAATGAGAGTATTTATGTTACCTTCAGTCACATAGTTGTGGTCTCGAAGAAAGCTGTGGTTAATTTTTCGTGTGTCCGTGTCCTCGCCCATTTACAGCAGGATTACTCAGCATGCCTATCCGCAGTGGACTGATAGCATCAGCAGAGGTCGTCACAAGAGCACCATCCATGCTGCCACTGCCTAGCAGAGGCGGAGAACACACTGGGCTACTGAGCACAGCATAATGAGAGCTAGTGATGCAGCACAGATTTGGGGGGGGGACGGGGACGGGGACGAATAACGATCGGGGAAAAAAAAAGAAAAAAAAAAAGAAAGAAAAAGAAGTAATGGGAGAAAGACGGAGGGAGAAACGGCTCCGATAAATTATGAATGCAGAAAGCCAGTAGGGAGCTTGCGTGAAGGGAATACAGGCACTTCTCACGCAGTTAAAGAATAACCCAATTGTTTAGTCAGGTACTCCTTAAACAAGTGCCCACGCAGAGTCTCCTCCAAGTGCCTGCTGCTGGGGATCTTGCTGGATGCTGTAAAGTGGCAATCAGCATACTGCAGCAAAACCCGCCCGGAGAAGGGCTCTGGCTGCTGTTGCTGCTACTGCTGTCATATGCCTGTGCTGCATCAGAGCAGGCCCCTCCCAGTCAGCCGCTCGCTGCCCAACCGCACACGGTCTGCGTGTAGTAAAGTGAAAAATGAGACTGCAGGTAATTATTTTAGCTCTTCTGCTGGTAAGATGGGCAATGAAAAAAATTAAGGGAGGGGATGAGGGAGAAAAAACTTCAAGCTGCTTAAATGGGTTTGCACTGACACATACTGCACACTAACATGCAGCCACAATTTTGTGCTAGTCAATACTGTCACATGCAGGATAAGCAACAGTCGTTCAATGTCAGCCTGTATAAATATTACTGAAATTGCCAAATATCTGCCTATGCAAATGGAATCGTTAAAGGCAAGGCAACCATTCGGAAAAAGTAAGATAAAATAACTGTTATTTATCTCCCCCCCCCAGTTTTGTAGATAAAAGACAAATTAAAAAGTATGAAAAAAATGAGGGCCAGAAAACAATCTCTGTGGTTTCTCTGTACCAGAAAGGAAAGCTGGACAAAGGCAACGTTTGCAGGTCATGGAGTTTTCTTAGACCTGCTACTTTCATTCATTGCATTATCCCATCACCTTGGAAAAGCAATGTTGAAATCTGTATACTCCGATAAAACAAGTAGAAGAGTAAAATTACTCACTTGCATTATAAAATAAAGCATGTTCTTTACTCCAAGTGTTTAATGGCTTATATTACAGCAGAATTCTTTCCACTGAACAGATAAGCAGTTTCCTTAAGCTTTCATTGTCTGTTCATGAAACCACGAACTGTTTGCTGCAGAAGGCACATGTTCTGAAAAGGTATAAGCAGCACTGAAGTTTAGAAATTTGAACAGAAAACAAATGGCTGGGTACCAAAACCACCACTACAGAATGAAAAGGGAGCACGTAATCACAGAACCAATTTAGAGGAGAGAAGGATAGTCCTGTGGTTTAGACCCTGGAATTAAACACAAAAAATACAGTTCAGTTGTCAGCATTACTACAGCATTTTGTGTAATCCTGCATGAATCTTGCACCTTTTTTTGGTTTTGTTTTTGTTTCTTTTTAATGAAGCTAGGACATACGGTTCTTGAAGGTAAATTCAAGTACCCTGCTATTACCATAAAATTGGTATGTGACTTTGGAAAAAGTAGAGAACTATGTCAAAACCTGCCCAGGGATAAACATCTAATTTCAGGATGAAGTAAGGTTGGGAGAGAAAGAAGAATAGCAATGGAATGACCTTCTCCCCTTTCTCATTGATAAAGCAAAATAAAACAGAACCATGTTCAAGCTGACAAATATTATAAAATCTTCAGATCTGAGAAGGTGGGAAAGTAAAAGAAGTTATTCAATACTTGCACGTGTATAGAACACATTTTATTTATATGCAGCTTTTGTAGGTGACAATATTTGAAATGTTATTTCTGCATTGAGAGCATCAGTCAATACTGTGGTGGTACTGGCAGCTCTCCAGTGCCTGCCCTATCCTTTTCAGTCATTTGCTGCCTTTGCCCGTGCTTCTTCACATACCAAATCCTTTCAACTTCAGCATATCCTGTCCGCTTACACACTGGTACCATCCACCTTTCAAGGCTGTGCACAAAACCAATTCTCTTTCTCAGTTTAGAGGGTAAGTATGCCAGCAGCAACACCAAACAAACCAGGACCTGCTCCCTCACAATTGGCAACGCTTTCCTTATGGATATGCATGGCCTCGTACACAGCTGAAGCCTTGGGTATAAAGTGGTATCCCAAAACAAGGATCCAGTCCTGCCAGCAGCTTTGGGTGGGCCATCCTGAAGTCTATTATTCTGAATTTTCTACCTGTTTATTGGAAGCAAGTACAGCATAAATACTTGATGACAATACTAACTACAGTTCAGAAAGTAACTGTGAGAACCTGTAAATATAATGAATGAGAAAATATACCTAAAATTTGATTGAAATGAGGAAGGAGGCCTTGCAAATCCTGCTATTTATTTTGTATAAAATGACCCTAATCTAGTGATGGAGCTGGTTTATTTTGCCCTTCCCTGCCACATTATTTTATCATCTTGGATTTGTTTGTCCAAAGACAAAAGGGTCTGTGAGCAAAACACACTCCACGTGAAATCCCTACTCCGCTGAAGTCAGTGGCAAAGAGTACAACAAACAGCAAGTTTACACTCAACTGTTTAATGTGGCCAATTGCTTTGACCAATCTGGGTCAAGAAGGCACTTCCCTTCAGCATCTCTGCAGGAGATGGTCGAACTGTCTGGTCTTAGAAAAATAACCTAGATGTTTCTATTAGGAACCTAAGCTCTGTATATACTCAGTGTAGCTTTTGGAGGGCTATTAAGAGCGTCTGAATCAGAAACTTCTCTTTCTCTATTTTATACATTGGATGCTTAAGTTTCTCCATCAGGCACCCAAGTTAGATACACGGCGTTAGAGAGTGTGGACTCCTCTGTGGAGGTAACACTGGGCAGCTTCCTCCCATTGCTATGATGACTGCTGAAACGGGAAGAAATTCCACCTCGCAGGGCATTTGATCCCAAAAATCAAGCAACACAGCTGAGTAAAAATGTATAGGAATAATTTATATCTACAAACATATGGAAAATGAACATGTCTTCTCTCCTTTCCAAGAAAAATAATTATATAGAAAATCTATTATTGAAAATACATAGATAATAAATTATGTAAATGATGTGTAAATTCTCAAAAAAGCCACACTGACAGTCTGTGAAAATACACTGCAAATCATTTTCTGTGACCAGGGTGTCTGCAATTTCTACAGTGCCTGAGAGAACATTCCTGCACTTCCACGTAAGCTCACCAATGATTGCCCCTTATTTGTCCTCAATCAGTTGAAACTATGATTTCTATGGTCTATCATTTTGAGCCTCCTCCCCTTAATTAATTTAAGCAGTTGTCATTTAAGCAGTTAAAGGCATTTTCATTTTTTCTAGGAGCCAAGTGGACTTTTTTTTGTGAAGTCAAAATGATAACTCCCATCCAGAGATAATCTTCTCCTCTCACCATTTGAATTAGAGAGGTTTATAGACAACTTCCTTAGGCATCACATCTTTAAAAAATCCCACTTTTAAGTTAAAAAAAAAATCTCATAAGGAGGAATGGAATGAGGAGGAAGCCTTTAACAAAAACACTAGACAATATTCCCTGTGTGCATGCAAATGCCTTCCCCAAGATTACGAGCCAAATCCTTGCTGTGTGGCAAATATTAGTAGTCCACTGACTTAAGTGGGTCAGTTCACATGAGAAAGATTAGCAAAGTTATGCTCTAAATTTGTAGCGCAATTCAAATTTGTGAGACAATGTTTGTGGATAACTAGCTGTGTCATTTTAAAATGCTACTTATTATCAATCCCACTGGTAACCTACATAATTTGATCTGGTCAAATATCCAGGGAGAAGGGGGGAGGGGAAGGAACCTTTGATCAAAAATATATTAGTTATTTGTACTTTCACGGTAGTTCACAGTGCTACTCATAAAACAACCCACTAATTGAGCTGAATACTGTACAAACACAGAAATAAAAGAGTGCCCTATCCTAAAGAATTTACAAGCAAACTATAAAATGGAAGAGCTACATACAGATCGGCAGAGACATTTAAGTAAACAGTGAGTCAGTAATGAGGATGGAGTCCTGGTTTTGAGTTTTCTTCAAAGAAGGTCATTAGAGACTTTGTGGAGAGCAGCAATAAACAAAAACTGGATTCAAGAGGTTGAAAAATAACTGCAGAACAAGAACAGAGTGAGCTTAGAGGTAAAAGGAGGAAGACTGGCTAGCAGGTCAAGAGCTTTTTCTTTTTTTTCTCCTCCCCAAAGATGGAAGATACTAGGCCTATTAAGATGCATTCTAAAGAGTAAGATCTTCAGTGAAAGCATCAGTGGAGAGTTAGAGGTAAGGGGGAAAGTAAAAGACAAGGAGGAAAGTACAAGACAAGGGCACGCATGACACAGATGCCAATACACACTGCAGGTGTCAGTAAGAAAATAGAAGAGTTAAAAGGAGCACAGCAAACAAAAACTGGACCTGTGCCGGGAGAAGAGAAATCTGATAGGATAGGGAGAGAAAATAATTTGAGGAGAGGAAGAAACCTGTATTTCACTTTGTCACTTTTGGGAAGAAGGACTGGAGAAAGGGCAAGGTAGAGAAAGAAAAAAGGAAGGAGCCAGAAATTAAAGCAGGAGGCAGCCAGTACCCTGAGGAAGGAATCAAAACTAGCAAAGATACAAATGGAATTGAGAATGTAAGATTCGGTAACAGTGTAGCCTAACAGTGGTGAGGAATTGAAGAAGATGAGAACAAATCTTTGGCTGAATGACTGTTGATCTTGTTTGCTCATTGCATTTCCACCAGGAAGCTCGGCAGCATGAGAGAGGGAGGAATTAGGCGTTAGAAGGCAATCGATCCTGAGGGTTCCTGCATGATCCTATTTATAAACACCTCTTGAACACATGGCCCTCCTGTTTTGCTCCTGCAGAACATTTTTGTTCTTCTCTTAAACACATTCTCCCAAAGAGCATCTATTTAGCTTTGTCAGACACTTAGAGCATAGCCTTTAATAATTTAAACTCTCAATATCTGAAATAGAACATAGTCAGGTACTCTAAGTCTCCATTTTACTACCCCCAAATTCATCACACTGTCTGAATTAGAACAATTAAGCTTGAACTGCAATTGAAAGAAATAGTGGTTGAATACTTAAATATTTTCTTTGTCTAACAAAACTTTTCATATACAGATCATTCAGTACTTCATTTAATAAAACACAATGGCTTTAAATGAAATGGAACTGAATTTTGAATTGGCACAGAACTTTGAATTAATTATTTTTGAAGAAGAGATTTAAAGCACTGTGATGGTAAAAAAAAATCCTTAGAAGTTACACAAATTGCAACAAAAGCAGGCTATCTCAAAATATTACCTTAATTTAATGTTTGTGAAGTCAGTGGATGTTTTTAAGCGCTTTGACAGAATTTGCTTCTAACTATATCCTAATATCTACAAACTGTGTGAAACAGTGTAAATTTTCTCTTCTCATCTTGAAATGGAATAACACATACAGTTAGTCAGCTACAGAAAAAATACAACAAAATATTTAGCTAACCCTTTATGGTTATATTTCATTGCAATTTAATTTGCTCACCAAAAGGGAATATTTATGAGCCAGATGTTCTCTCCCTTTATGCATATCTAGTTTATGTACAGAGATGTAAAACGCTTAGCTACTGACTTCTCCAGTTAGGCCATCAGCAAATTAGCTTTGCTGTTTATTAACTTATTCACAATGTCCAGGAAAATAAGATTATATGTACAGTCATACTCCTGTTCAGAAATACTGGAGCTCATTGGCCGCCTTTCATTTAAAAGGATAAAGTAACAAGGAATTATAATGTGATAAAAAGCTACTCCCCCAGACTTCCTCCAACCTTACACAGCATGACAGAGAAGGGACTAGGAGCTCTAAGCCAGGGATAAGATAGCAAATCCAATCCCTTGGGTTTGAATAGTTTTACTTCTCACTATTTGAGAATGTTAACTTTAAAACAGTGGTTCTTTCTGCTATCTAGTCCTCTCTTAGTACTGCTATCCAGAATGAACATTCACTCTGGATCATACCCTCCCCTATATTTGAGAGTAGATCTACTTTGCAAATTGCAGCAGAAATACCCAAGCTAGCTTTAAACAAGTTAGATCTGGGAAACAGTCCAGCCCTGATGGCAGAGACCTCAGCATGAGCTGAATGCCTTGGAGGTAAGTTACCCTACATGTGATTAAAGTAGCAATGGTACAAACATCTTTCCACCATCGCTTATTTTGAAGACAGTCAAGTACATTTCATTACATGTTGCCTACTTGCAAAGGAATTAATCTAATAGCTTTGTGATAGTAACAAGTGTATCACAAATCACTCTTATCAGAGTTTGCCTAAAACCTGAAAATCTTTATTCCTATACATTTCTGAATAGTCCTCTTTACATTTGTTTAATAGCCAAATATAATATAATATACAGCACTACCATGCAATTCCATTTTTGATTCTTTGAGAGCTAAATGAAAAAAATAGATACTGCCAAAAGTTAACATAAAAGTAATAAATGAAAAATTAAAAAGTAAATAGTTTTGTCTTATTCTAATACCTCAACTTTAATTTTTTAGAATCTTTATATTTAGAGCATTTAATTTATATTTCAATACACACTCTTCAGTTACTGTATATTAAATTGTATACTTAATATTAAAAATTCTGATGTAGCTCAACAATTTTGTAAAACCTAATGGCTGCTACCACAACTGGAAAATATTCTATTATTCACAAAGGGGAAGTTTCTTCAACACACTACCTTTTGCTGTGTTAAACCTAAAAATAACACCTCCCCAAAAGAAATAATTTATTTTTAGCCTACATACTCTAGACACAGAATAAAACTAATGCCTCCCAGCACCTGGCGATTTTAGAAAGCAAGCAATTAAAAATTATCATCAAGTAATTTAAATTACAGAAGCCGACTTCCTTCAACATATTTCACCCTATCTGTTCCGGTGAACATTGCATAAGGATCCTTAGCAGAGTCAGTGCCACTTTAAGGTTTGCAGAACACCAGAGCACGGGATGAACTGAATCCACACCCTGCTCATTGTTTTTCACACAGGAACCAGCAGTTTTTGTCCTCTTTTTTGTGGTGTGCTGGTGACAGTGGTGGAGCTAACCAATATGGAGAGCTCTGGGCCTAATTTAATGATCTTTTCCAAAACTGAGAATGCAGCCAGGATATTTGGACATAATAGTTCCTGCGAGAAGTCCCCCAGAGGCAGAACAGATGCCCTGAGCTGTGACATCCCTGTGCCCCCAGGGTGCCCCCCTGTGATACAAGCTCCTCTCTAGGGCCACTGCATCACTTTGGCTGGGAAGCAGCAGGTTTCCCCCTCCTACCACAGCAGCTGCATACGCCACAGCCCTCTCTTAGCTCCATAACAGCACATTAATCCGCAGTCTGGCAGCCTTACACTGGGCACTGCTTTCAGGTGTTCCCCTTGGAGAAAGGAAGAAATTAGAAAGATAAACAGTTTCCTATCTACTGGCTTGAGTCTGGTCAGAGCAAGCCTGCAGCCGAAGAGCCAGAGCTACCAGGCAGAAGTTGTAGTAGTGTCTGTCAACAGGGAAAAGTGCAGACGGGCCCAAATCCCACAAACTCGCAACCTTGGATGGCACTGAAACACTGTATTAGAGATAGCGACTGCATCTTTGCCTCGGCCTTTAGTGGTTTAGAATCACATCCAAACCAAGTCCTGCAATCTATCAGCTAATGAGTGCAAGGAACCAGGTAACCAGAGTGTGAAGAAATTCCTGTCAACATGAACGGAGTGAGTTCTGCACACTCTAGGGGCAAGTTTTCATTTGGCAAATTTCAGAATACAGTAACAAATTCCAGCAGGATCTAGGTTTAGCTAGAGAGATGGAAAGCAAGGTTGCAAAATGATAGGGGAAGGAAAAGCAGAATGAACAGGCAAGGTGCCAAAAGGAGAAGCTGGAAGTCTTCCCAGAACTTACTAATTTGGAGATTAAGCCTATCCAGTGACTGCATCAGGAATGGGAAGAATGGTCCAAGGGAAAGAGCACAGGATGCGGAATCAAAGACCAAGCATTAATTCCGGCTGTGAGGCATTTTCCTTCCTTGTGCTTCTTTTTCACTCTTCCACTGTCTTGTCTATTTAAACCAAAAATTACACGGGCATAAACACTGTCTTTCCTACTACAGTCATCAAATGGAGACTAGTGCAGGACCACTGAGCAATGTTGATACTTATGAGACACTATTCCCAAGCTAATAAAGCTCATCTGTTCCTAAAACAAGCTTCCACGTCCTCTAGAACATGAGGCAGATTATTTACTCCACAGCAAACAGCATCACAGATAAAGATGATGTAGAAACTACAGCCTCCTAGATGAATGGTTCAAGATGAGTCCCAAACAGAAAACCTGTCACTGACAGGGCCTGTCACTGTGCCAAGCGAGCCAGGCACACTGATGGACGAACAACAGTGGAGTTTGAGGAGGAAGGCAGGGCTGGGGACAAGTGTTGAAACAAACGCTTCCAACTTAGCCTTTACTTTCAACAAAGGTTACTCTGCTCCCAACAGTTTCTCAAATTTAGTTTAGTTTTATAAATACTTTATACAGATGTTAATTAACTTAAATACTTATAGCATCACTTGCATTCTGCCTCGTACCCAGTATATGAGGCGGCATGTACCTTGTTAGCACTGCCTGGTGTGTATGGGACACTTTCTCTCTGAAGTGATATCTGTGATAGCATCCTCTCTCTGAATTACTCTACAACATCAACAACTCACTACCATTTTTTACAGTTGTGCAGAGGAGGAAAACTTTTAAATGTATGCCTCTGCATGCAATCCTATACATTCATGATGTATGTAATTTATTCAAGATAACATTGTTATTACATCCTTTTATGCACACAAAAAGCAGGGCATCTATCCACGCTACTTAAAAATTATGAACCTGCAAAGCAGTAATGGGTCCTAATAAGGATAGCTAAAATCCTGCTGGAAAGGGCTGGAAGTCATGAAGGGAAGATGTTTCAGTGGCTGTTCATGATGAACGGATCACAGGCACCAGAGTACGCAGTGGCTAGAGGTTGCTGATGGGCGCTGTCACAACCGCGGAGCCTCGGGAGCTGAGCTGCACGCTGCCTCCCTGGCACTTCACCCAGCACCCTGTCAGAAATGGTTTCCAGACAAGACCTATCACTCCACAGCCAGGCAAGGCAGCAATTACAAAACTAACTTCATACCCTGAGACAAGACGACCCACATCCCAAATAACTTTGTACATGTCAGGCTCTGGAGTAGAACGCGAAGCTAGCTGAGACAGGAAAGCCTGAAAAGAGAGTAACAGAGAACCTGCAAATATGCACATGGTGTGAAATAATTATAAAATTGTCACTTGGAGGCACTGGACAATCCAAAGAAATGATGCTATAAAACACAGAAAAGAAAGTGGCCTGAAAAATGAATTTGGAGCAAGGATACAAGCACTGACAGAACTCCCTTAGACTTTGAAGACATGTTGTGTGCATGTTTGTGCAAGAAAGGAATTGGGAAGAGAGGGAGGGAACCTAGCGAGAACAGCATTCAAACCCATGCTAAGGGCCACATACATTCTTCCTGAGAATTTGTAACCCCTCTAAAGCATTTTTGAGACTTAAGCAAATAACTAAAAGTCAAATCAAATTAGCAGATTGTATCCACTTTCGCATTAAAAAGCAAACCACAGCCACTCTTCCTAACATTTTGCTAATTCAGAACTCAAAATATTTCAGGAAATAATAATTCAAGAACAGTTCCTGCACATGGCAAGTCTGTTAAACAAAATCAACATACAGGATCATTTATTACTGTCTTTGCATTCTACACACAATCATACGAAGATGACAGCTTTGAAGAGAACTTAGCCCAAAAAACTATGATTTTCACAAGATTGCAGAGAAATTACATGACATATGACAGGACATCCATCCTGACTCCTTCCTTCCACCAATGTGTTTAATTAATTCAGATAGGCATAGCGCAAACAGCTTTTTGTCCAGCATGAGATGGAGTGACTACATCAGTAGACAAAGGAAGAGCTACGGATGTCATCTATCTGGACTTTGACACGGTCCCCCATAACATCCTTTTCTCTAAATTGGAGAGATACAGATTTGATGGGTGGACTGTTCAGTGGATGAGGAATTGGTTGGATGGTCACATCCAAGGGGTAGTGGTCAATGGCTCAACGTTCAAATGGAGATTGGTAACAAGTGGTGTCCCTCAGGGGTCCGTACTGGGATCAGGACTGTTTAATATCTTCATCAGTAACATAGGCAGTGGGATCGAGTGCACCCTCAGCAAGTTTGCGGATGACACCAAGCTGAGTGGTGTGGTTGACATGCCTAAGGGACGGGATGCCATCCAGAGGGACCTGCACAAGCTCAAGAGGTGGGCCCGGGTGAACCTCATGAGGTTCAACAAGGCCAAGTGCAAGGTCCTGCAACTGGGTTGGGGCACCCCCCGGTATCAATACAGGCTGGAGGATTGTACTGGGTTTGTGTGGCAAGGTTTTGGTAGCAGGGGGGCTACAGGGGTGGCTTCTGTGAGAAGCTGCTAGAAGCTTCCCCTGTGTCCAATAAGAGCCAATGTCAGCCGTCTCCAAGATGGACCCACCACTGGCCAAGGCTGAGCCCATCAGCGACGGTGGTAGCTCCTCTGGGATAACAGAGTTAAGAAGGGGAGGGGGGGGGGGGGGGGGGGGGCGGGGACGGGACCCTGCTGCAGGAATATAGCAGCAGAGAGAGGAGTGAGATGTGAGAGCAACAACTCTGTAGACACCAAGGTCACCTGCAGCACATGGAGGACCTCATGCTGGAGCAGGTCCATGTGCCCAAAGAAGGCTGTGACCCTGTGGGAAGCCTGTGCTGGAGCAGGCTCCTGGCAGCACCTGTGGCCTCATGGAGAGAAGAGCCCACACTGGAGCAGGTTTGCTGGCAGGACTTGGGACCCCGTGGGGGACCCATGCTGGAGCCGTCTGTTCCTGAAGGACCACACCCCATGGAAGGGACCCACGCTGGAGCAGGGTAAGAGTGTGAAGAGTCCTCCCCCTGAGGAGGAAGGAGCAGCAGAGACAACGTGTGATGAACTGATGCAACCCCCATTCCCCATCCCTCTGCACCACTCGGGGGGGGGAGGTAGAGAAATTGGGAGTGAAGTTGAGCCCAGGAAGAAGGGAGGGGTGGTGGGAAGGTGTTTTTAAGATTTGTTTTTATTTCTCATTACCCTACTCTGATTTGATTGGCAATAAATTAAATTAATTTTTCCCCAAGTCAAGTCTGTTTTGCCAGCGATGGTAACTGGTGAATGATCTCCCCCCGTCCTTATCTCGACCCACAAGCGTTTCGTTATATTTTCTCTCCCCTGTCCAGCTGAGGAGGGGAGTGATAGAGTGGCTTTGGTGGGCACCTGGCATCCAGCCAGCGTCAAACCACAACAGGGATGAAGGGATCGAGAGCAGCCCTGCCAAGAAGGACTTGGGGGTACTGGTCGATAAAAAGCTGGACATGAGACAGCAATGTGCGCTCGCAGCCCAGAAAGCCAACTGGATCCTGGGCTGCATCAAAAGAAGCGTGGCCAGCAGGTCGAGGGAGGTGATTCTGCCCCTCTACTCCACTCTGGTGAGACCCCACCTGGAGCCAGCTCTGGAGCCCCCAACACAAGAAGGACATGGACCTGCTGGAGCAGGTCCAGAGGAGGGCCACAAAAATGATCAGGGGGCTAGAGCACCTCTCCTATGAAGACAGGCTGAGAGAGTTGGGCTTGCTCAGCCTGGAGAAGAGAAGGCTCCGGGGAAGATCTTATTGCAGCCTTCCAGTACCTAAAGGGGGCTTATAGGAAAGATGGGGACAAACTTTTTAGCAGGGCCAGTTGTGATAGGACAAGGGGGAATGGTTTTAAACTAAAAGAGGGGAGATTTCAAGCAGATATTAGGAAGAAATTCTTCACTGTGAGGGTGGTGAGGCACTGGAACAGGTTGCCCAGAGAGATGGTAGAAGCCTCATCCCTGGAAACATTCAAGGTCAGGCTGGACGGGGCTCTGGGCAACCTGATCTAGTTAAGGATGTCCCTGCTTATTGCAGGGGGGTTGGACTAGATGTCCTTTAAAGGTCCCTTCCAACCCAAACTATTCTATGATTCTTTGATTCTATTACCTTACACCACAAAGAATAGTTACACATTCTCTGTTCTACAATAACTAGGGAGACGTGGGAATCCAGTGATTCGGGACTGCCTGCAGACCCCAGCCATCCTGGGCCAGTGAGAAGGATGTGCTGCAGAACAAAAAAGCCGTCCTACAAAATGATACAGTGCTAAATTTTTTCTTGTACATAAAATTTACTGCAATATTGTTGGTACAGCCTCAAGAGAGAGGAAATATCTCAAAAACCAAATTGTGTCAATATAAAAACAGTGATTTTACTGTTAGCCTTTCCTCCAGATCATCCAAATATTTAAATTACTCTAGCATCTGAAGTACTGTAAAAAATGCTGCACCTGCTGTAAGAGCTGCAATCTCTGAAATAATACTCACTTGGTAAAACGAAAGCTAAAAATAAATTCAAGCTATTAAGAGAAAAAGGAAAAAAAAGACCTGCCAGAAAACAAACACATAAGCATTCAATGGTGTGAGAAAAAACGTAATCTAAAAGCAGAAATGTAGAAAGAAAGCTAGCACTGAATGAAAATAAAAGTTTGCAAGACATGCTAAAACCCAAATTTTGAGCCATGTGAAACCCCATACTACATTGCAGTAAACAACAAATGCACGTAAACGTGTTCGACTTCTGACCACCCTCATACCAACAACAGGAATCAAAATTCAGAAAAAAGAACAAATAACAGACATGATTTGGCATTGGAAACGGAGAATTACCAGGTAAACAATGACTCAGAAGACTCCTTATAGGAGTAAGTTGAAAGGAACGTAAGCACAAACATCAAAAGGAATTATTTTCATTGTGGCTCAAGACAGAGTAAGTGCAAATTAAATAAAGGAAAACACACATTGCTTATTTTGAACTATACTTACAAAGGAGAGTATAACTGGAAAGTTATCAATTGATTTTGCAACCTAATAAAGGACTAAGCACCTACAAATTAAGTGTTGTAATGAAAACAGCAGAGGTGCCTGGCCCCAAGGAGAATCTGGAAACAGAGCGTGAAGCGCTCAGCCTATCCAACGCAGAAACTGCTAACTCGGGGGCAGCTCCCTAGAACCAGCACCCTGAAATGCTAAACACAAGAGACACATACGTTCCTTTCTGGAGTTTAGAGGTCTCAAATAAGATCACAAAGGAGACATGCTTGCTCATGGAAGAGCTAGAACCTGAATATGAATATACTCCTAATGGTTGGTGCCATTAAATATTCCTTGAAAAAAATGGGAGACAGTCTTAACTTATTGTATAATAGCATGCTGATAACTCATATGAGGAATCCAATATAATTTCCTTCTAGTTTGAGAGAACTGGCAACAAAAACCACAGTATTTGTGGAACCAGAAATGATCCCAACTAAAAAGGAAACAAATCTGTGTCTTAGTGATTGAGATTCTCACCTTAGCAAGGGAAATTTTGGGCTTTACCCTGCTGCCAAGGTCAGTTCAAGTTTTTGCACTTGCAGTTTCTTTACGGAAATGAGAGAAACAGTCATCCTAATAAGGATTCCTCTTGCATGCAACTGTGTAAGAGGCAATTCAACTTGGCAAAGCGTGTCTCAATTTTCTAAGAGGAGGAGGGAACAGCAGCCCTCACCCAACACAGGCCAAAAGGCCCCAGCATAACTTGCTGTTGGAAAAGAAAGGTCTGCTAAGCAAAACCAAGCCCTAGCATGTCACTAACCACTTTAACAAAAAAGAAGGGGAGGGGTGGCCACTTAATGGTACAATTTTTGCTAAACTCTGCAAAACTATATTTAACGTTACTTACAGCTAGACAGGGACTAACACAGTTGCTGAGCAAGTATAAATGCTAGGCTTTAAAATATCTATAGTCTGTAACAGAATGAACTAATTTCAACTAATGAACTGCTGAGCCAGCACAATGAAAAGACCAGAGCATGGGAAAAGTAATGCAATAATGGTATGCTTAAGACAATTATAAATCAAAGAAAAGAGAGGATGCCTCTAAGCTTCAAGGAACAACTCACTCCCTCCCCAGGGAGGGGCGGGGAAGACCATCTACAAGAGAGGAACACCATGCCTAAGGGCACAGTGACCAGTGATCCGAGGACTGGGACCGAAGCAGCAAAACAAGAAGTGAGCAGTCTGGAAAACCAGGGAAGAAATCTGTGGGTCATGGCTGTTCTGACGGGATAAAGGAAAATCTAAAAGTCCTCAAGGTGGGAGCGGTAGAAGAGAATCGGCACTGCAGACGCCGGCAGCAGAGAACCAACTGCCGCAGAGGAGAGTGCTTCTCTGAACAACCTTGATGCATCAGGAGAGATGTCCTTTGATCCTCCATACCATGAGTGTGGGCTGTAAGGGCCAAGAGAGGGGTCCTTTGTGCCTTCGCAGTTGGGACAGCTTAAGTATCTGGGAGTAAAAGTGTCTACCATAACCACAAAACTACATATGCTAATGACTGTATGCTATTCCTCATATCCACTGTCATTTACGTAATCTCTTTAGTTACAGAATTCCTCCATCAACACATCCACTGCCATTCTTATCTCCTCATTACCCACCTCACATTCTGATTGCTGAGATTGCCTGTGATCCTTAGTCGTTCTGATTATCCCATAGCTAAGTACCGCTGATTCTTAGCTGTCATTGCTATGCTTTGTCCATATATACTGCCAAATAGTGTAAGCTGTTGAAAATCCTATCTACCTTCTTGTATAACTATTCTGCTTCCTTGCCAGATAATACTCTTGCACATCCCCTCCACGGAAACTAACTCACATTAACACAGTGTTAAAAACAGAACAAAAAGGAAATACAGTTGCATTTTCTGTTGGGCTAAACGTATGCATGCAAGAAACACTCTAAGCCTGGCTTGAGCTTCCAGGATAATTCCCTACTTAGTTTCAGAAACTCAGTGGAGCTTTGGTTTGACCTCACCAGCTGGCAGCTCAAGCCATGCTATTCTAGGGTTGTGCCCATCAAAAATGCTAGGGGTTTAGCAATTTTTCAGATCACAATGGGAGCCATCTAGTAAATTAAGCCTACAAGGCAGCCAACAAGTTACATGGACTTGTATTTATCACATTTGTATTGAAGCATATACCTAAGCCCCATTTAGGATATAACCATAAATCTCATCCTCCCATCAGTTAAGCACTTTTAAAAATTTTAACCAGATGCAATTAGATTATAGAGGAGTCTTTAAAATAAGACATGGCATAAACCTCTGGCAATATGCATTTTGAATAGTTCTATTTAAAGAAATTTAATCTAAAAACTTACTTAGTAACACACTTAGAACTGTAACTTCTGGGACCCCCTTAGACAGTAATTAAGAGTAGCTTCTTAACTATTCAATTGATCTACAACAAATTAGGAAGATTTATCTTTTCTTTGTACCAATGTAACTGATCAAAATAAGCATTTCAAGTTCACCAGAAAACACATGAATAAACCAGTAATTTAATACACTATCACTTCAGAGAAAGCACAGTAACCTATCTATCTATATGTATTAGTAAGTAAAATAGAAAACCCAAAAGCCATTTAACCTGAAAGCTTAACTGAAGTTCTTAAATAACACTGTGGCTAACCAAATCCCTTTCTACAGGTATGCTATTCACCAGCTACTTGCTTACAGCGATGGAGAAGCTGAGAACACAGAGGTTTGATCTCTACTTCATATTTATAAAATAACACTGAAGAGCTGGTCTCTCTGAGCTCGGCTGAAGTGGGGTTTGAGCTTGAAGGCTGCGAGGAGAAGGGCTCTTGCAATCCCAAGGAGGCAGAGACCCTCATTTCTTAGCAAAGGCTGCAGCCCCCAGAACTGGGGGTCTGGAAGCTGACGCACCAGATTTTTGCCAATCCATCCCTCCCATTTTGCACAGCAGCCACTTACAGCCTCTGTATTTCACTGAAACAACTATTTTTACCTGTAGAGATTTTTTTTTTTTATAATAAAACTGGTTTCAGTTTATTCTGTGCTAGTCAAGGCTTCCCCAGAAAGCTACTTTTTTCCTCTTGCAACACTACACCAAAATCACTTGATAAAAGGTCTAATGCTCCAAGAATCCTAAATCTATCATTTCTATTTACTGGGTGCCCTCTGAGCTCGACTCCCTCACCCTCACTTTGGCAGCATGACTCTTGACCACAGGGCACTCACTGTAACAAGGATTTACTAAGATTTCACTTTACTGCAAGTGATTTCCTACAGCCAAGTCTCCTAAATCTCAAACTTCTGAAAAACTACCAATTTTTTTTTCCAGAAATAGCCTTTTTGCATGAAACAATGCTCACTACAATGATTCTGTATTCTGAGCAAAAAAAAATTTGCATTTCACCATTTTGAAATTCAGTATTTTACTGAAATGCAAATCAGTTTTCAGACTGTAATATACAAGTAGTAATGTTGGATTTCCATACTTTGCCACATTATGCAAATCTTCCAAAACGGAAATAATCCAGAATCAAATGGAAAGACATTTAATGGGGATGAAAATGTCAATGGTGCTTCAGGGAGTACGGAAATTCATATAAGACGGCCACTGAGTATCAAACCTTCCACCTTTAAGGTAAGAGTAATCAGAAAGAGGAAGAAGCCAGCGAAGAGTCCCATACCTGTTGCTGGCAAACGAAACTGTGGATAAGCCCATTCACAGCTTCCATCACCAGGAATGAGGAATCACATACAACCAGAAAACACAGTTTGGGAGCAATGCAGCTGACTAAAGAGGCAAAATCACCTCAGCCCTTGGAAATAACTGCTGTTATTTGGTTGTAAATATACCAAAACGAAACAATACAGACATAGGGCTGTAGAAACAATGTGCCTAATGGAAACTTTGTTATCTGAAGCTGGGAAAAACTGCAATAGTGTTATTTAACAGCATGATATTTCTGTAGCACTGCCAGACTTCTAGCCAATTGTCAGGAAAAATGCAATCAGAACTCGTATATATATATATCTATATCATACCTTACATTTTATGGATACCTCATTAAGATTTCATATTTACATTTGACAGTTTTATTTTTGAGATCTGACCATGCCAGCAATTGCTACTGCTTGAATTACTGCAACTCTATGAGGTCATTAAGACCTAATGATGACATCATTCAAATACCACAATGTGAACTCATGAAATAATGATGGCATTCAGTTGTAACCAAAATCAAATGAAGGAAAGACTATATAACACCCAATAGGAAACACTTTTTTACTGTGAGAGTGACTAAGCACTGGCACAGGTTGCCCAGGCAGGTTGTGGAGTCTCCATCCTTGGAAATATTCAAAAACCAGTTGGACATGGTTCTGGATAACCGGTTCTAGGTAGCTCTGCTTGAGCAGGGGTGACCAGATGACCTCCAGAGGTCCCTTCCAACCTCAACCATTCCGTGATTCTGTAAGATCATCTTGTTACAGGCAAAGTTCCCGAATAAAAGAGCAGGTAAACATAGTTGCAGTATTTGAAATAGCAACAAAGGAATAAAAAGAGAACAAAAGAAATGCAATTCTACATTACACTTAACAACCAAGATTTCCCCTCAGTCACTTCAATGCCACACACAATTTGTGAAGATGGTAAATTTGTCCCAACCTCCACTCTGCAGCTCGGTTGTCCTACAGCTTGTCTGTGTGGGTAAGCATCAGCACAGCTGTGTCCTGTAAGACAGCTCTGGCCATCATAGGTGGCAGGGCTGATTGAGGCTTTCAGACCACCCAACCCCATCCCCAGCATTGAGGACACCTGGGGATGTCACACGAGCTACCAGAGGATGAACAGTCACTCTCCTTCCCTCTCTTCCCCAGCTTTGGGTGTCCCTGAACTAGAACATTCTTTCAGCTTCAGGATCATTTTGCTTGTTTCTCTCTTATAATACCATTAAAACTCTTGAAAACTTTTGAAGTCACATATCATGAGAAATACTAGTCATAACAGTGATTCTTCTAAATTCTGTAGCTGCCACCAATGGTAGAGTTTCTGCCATTATCAAAAGTCTAACTCACTCCTACTTCATTTTATGGTAAAGAGACGATACTATTGCATTGCCTATATTCCGTTTGGGAAAAAAAAAAAATCCAATTAGAATGGATTCATGACAAGCTAGATTTCAACCCTTAGCTTTGACTTTGCCTGCCTTTTGTTTGTTTGTGAAGCACTGTAATTGTTTACATACAATATAAATTGAATCTGTGGCATGTGAAATCTGGACTCTGCAGACTCTGTAGGTAACCTAGGGTTATAGGTTAAAAAATATTGACATCATGACAAATTGCTGTAATTTGAAGAATAATCTGAAATCCTGCTGGGACACAATTGAGTCTGTGAGCCTAGTTGTTAATGATAATAAAAGCTGACACAGTAAAAATGATAAAATTAAAGAGAACACTCAGTAATATAAGTACCTCCAACGTATGACATTGACGATCCAGTTAAGGGGACTGGTAAAAATCTCATTGGCAAATAACTTAATGCTCCATTTCCAGTTACAGAAAGCTCCACTCATTTGTGGAAATGCAACCACTAACTGCTTTTGTCTTTTCTTGCTTACATGCTATCTGTTTATCATAATTTTAAAAACATGCAATTTTCATAACATCTTCAGTAACGCAAGGTCATAATTCTACTTTCTGATTAGCTTGTATCTGTGTACCAATAGATAAAAACTGTATTTTTAATGTAGTACACCCGTGATACCTCTCTCTGTGTCTTTGACATATCATAAACCAGCTGGCAACATAAAATATAAATTGGCTAGCTACAAGAACAGATGAATCATTAATTACTTACTCTGTACCAAAATAAGAGAGACCAATTTACAGTATCAAATGGCATGTGTAGCTGCTAATTAAAAATTATATTAAAAAAAATGTAATGAGCATTATTTAAAACACTAATATATATTGCTATTTTAAAATAGTAATATTTTTCAGAATTTAAAAACATGGTTATTGAATTTTCTCCGGCTTTGCTTCTTTATTTTTATTCTCCAACAATACCTAGATATTATGGATTAGCGCATATCATTATAAGCATCATAAGATTTCTACTCACTCTTCACACTGAATTGTATCTTTCACAGGCCTCACACTTCAGATCATTATTCTCAGCTTTGCAGGATCAGGGGATAATGCCTTCTCACAAATACAATTTACAAGACAAATAAACCATATGCTGCTAATGTTAAAAATCACATAAACCCCGAAACTAAAGCTAACAGGATTCTGACATCTCTTCCTTCTGATAGTACTGTCAACAGGGAGGCGGGGAGTTTTCCAGAAAAAATTGGCTGTATAATAATAATAATAAAAAAAAGAATACAACAAGGGAATAGGCAGATCGGGAAAACCTAAGAAACCACTTGGATTTGCTTTAGAAGTGCAGGAGGACTCAGATCCATCCTTTGGACTGGATGCTGTGATAAAGTCTAAAAGAGTAACACCACTGACACTTGGCTTGCTTCCAAACCTTTTCCAGCTTAATCCCTAAAATAAGCACTCAAAATTGAAGATTGCAAGGTTAAAAAATGCTGTGTCTTTATTCGTAATTAGCAGCCAACTGCTACTGCTACCCTTTCTTATCATATAGAAAATGAATGCAATTGATCTGCCTTTGAATGACAAATTGCATTTGCAATTATTTCCAGGTTTTTTTTACATCACTGAAAGCTGTGCAAGGGGATCCAAAGCTGTGCAAGGCGATCCAAAGCTGCACACTCAGCCTGTTATCTTCATGCGGTGGATTCTGAAGGTAACGACTGTTACACAGAACAGCCAGTATCTTTTGGCACACTTCTGTGTTGCACAACCTGTAGGTGTCCGACATTTTATATTACTACTTCTCAAAGACATTCTGAAATTTCTACTAGCTCGTTTTCATAAGCTATTTATCTTATTCTCCTCAGCTAATTTCTCATAAGATCTTGTCTTTCCTCTAGTCCTCTCCATATCCAGCAGCTCCTCACTGACACCTGCCAAAGCAAGCATCAGGGCCAGGCCAATCAATTTTCTTCTTAGTAGGATTTTCCTTTGTTGACGTAGGAGCCTTATCAAAGGAAACGGCTTCCAAGAGCCCATCCACAGAACAGAAAGGGGAAATACTGCCCAAGCAAAAATAAGTGCAAATTAGGTTTCCATTCAGGGCACACAATTTAACCACATCACAGCCGATAAGAAAAAGCAGCACGAAGCCCTTCACTGGTGTGAAGCACATCGAAGAAACAGTTGTAAGACAATTTCATCAAAAGCCACAGGTCCCCAGGATAAGTTGATTGATTTGGTCATTTCTTCACCCGAAGCGCTGTCGCTGATATCTGTGTTGCCCGATAGGCTTCTGTCAAGTTCTGCACACGCTTCATAAAGCTATTAAAGGTCTCCAGATCAAACAGTTTAAAAGTTTCAAGTTCAAATTTTGAAGTAATCTTCCAAGAGGAATATTCCCTATCTAACAAGGCTGTCAGAAAAATTTCTACTATCAAGTGTTGTGAACTGTAATCAAACACACAATTAATCGCAATGAAAACCGACCTTGCTCTAAACACGCTGGCATATGGGAAATAACCCTAATTATTTGGTTTGTCAAAAAAAGGTGAATCATGTTACTCCATTTTAATTTTCAGTAAGAATAAAATATTCTAAATATAAATGTATTTTAAAAGTGTACCACAACAGAGCAATCCTAATTATACAAAGCTGATAGGCGCTTTGTCCTACTTTTTACACCAGATTTTTGCAGCATTCTGTACCCAGGTTTTCATCTGTTTTCTATCAATACAAAGCAGCAATATACAAACAAATCAAGGCTCCACACCATGGACTGATCCCATTCCTTATTTCACAAGGACCTTCATCGATTTCACAAAGGACTCTGTCTTGAAGTGGGCTGATTTTATAGGAACTTTTGCATGGATCAGATTATGCAAGACTGGGGCCCTTCTTGCTTTATTCTTGTACAAACGAGCATTTGCTTTGGCACACTTGGCACTAACCCCACATTTCTAAAATTCAAGTGTTTTTCTGGGCACCTCCCCAGCCCTTGAAGAGAACCAAAGATGGAAGAAAACTGCAAGAGTGGCATAGCTTCTTGTTTTGACAGTATCATTTTGAAAATTCTTATACATTATAAGATGCAAAATTTGTAATTTTACTCCCCCTAAAAACAACAAACAAAAACTACAACCAACTCTGAAACGAAAACTGTGCGCAATTCAACTACACTACCCATGTTAAAGGAGAATATCCAGCACATAAATGAAAGAACTTTTACCAAGATCTTTTAAGCACCAAATCATAATTTATGATGAAAGACAGAAAATAAATTCTAGTTGAGTTGCACTGTATTTCTACAGAAACTAATGACAAGTTTGAAAAATGATGCTAAAAATAGACAACACAAGCATGCAATAAAAGGTCTCATAAGTATGTTTATATATATGCCATTAAGAGATTAGACCATCTAAAGAAGCAGCTGATCTTTACTACACACACAGATCCTCTCAAATCTAGCCTTCCCAACTTTCAAATCTGTTTCCAGATACTAATGATTAGAGAAAGACCTATATTGAAGAAAATATATAATAATATAAATATAGAATAATATAAAAGATATACAATAAAGAAAAATAACAAAATAAAATAGATTTTAAAGCTTTTTTAAAAGTTGTAGAAGGAACAGTTGAACGCAGCTAATATTTTCCAAAGAAGATTTAGAATAAATGAGCAGTGGAAACCTGACTTTTTCTTAATGAGAGTACTTAGGTATTCCAGTGTTCATTGCAAAGGTGAAGAACACAAGATAAATTTAGATTTTTTAACCAACTCTATGACATATTTGAACCTGGATTTACAGTTCCCACTGGGAACTTAAAGAACAAAAAAGAAGTCAGAGCAAACTATGACATGGCTTTTTCATAACTTTTTATAGCTGTGCAGGCATGTCAACAGCTAAACAGAAGAAGTCAAAAGTTATTTTCCCTTCTTAATGCAAGCACCACAGTTGAAGAAAGTGGCTGCCTCTAGGTTTCAAAGTGAGTCTAAGGACTTACAGCCTAGGGGCCAGGCTCTACAGTTATTAATCCCACGAATGCCCTTTGCATGAAGAAATTTTAAAAGATAAAAGATCCAGAATCTAATAATAAATAAAGATAAAACATAAATGAATACTGAAAGGACAGATAGGACACTGACCCTACTAATACTGTACACTTAGTACACTTAAAATACAAAATTATACCTATAAAGGTGTCAACTCTTGTTCAAAATCAGCTACGCTTCTGGAAATTTACGGAGAAATCATTTGAACAGCACCATCAGATCATTTGAACAGAACCTACCTGAAAGGAGGTATGTCACTTATTGCGTAATTGGACATTACCTAATATTGTAGAAAAATCTGGAGATCTTTACTATAGGCATAGATTTGGGAGTTGGCTTTTATGTTTCATCAACTAAATAACAGCTCGTAAAATGACTTGGAAATGCAGAAGTTTTAGGGACCAATCAGGAAGAACAGACCCTAAATTAACTGTTATGACTTCAAAAATATTTTTATGCAATTTGTGAACTGACAATGCAGTTGTAGGTGAATTTCTTACTTTCATATCATATTAGTGAGGCTTTCATGTCTCATTTTTAAAAATATGCTGAACTTCAAGTAAACTTTAGTCAGGATTTCAGGACATGACCCATTTTGAAGATGCACCTGACTTTATACTGAAGATGTATGTTAGATAACATAATACAAATAGGTCGGTGCTTCTGTTCTAGTTCTTTTTGTTATAGCTAAAATCAGTACAGACTAAAATTAATACACACAGCAGATAAAGAAAATAGAAGTTATTACCATAGCAATACTCAAGAGAGACAATCAGGTCACAAAAACTGGAAAAAAAAGCAGAAGTGTCACTTCAAAATCAATAGACACTATGAAAGGATGAGTTTAGCAACTGCAAAAACAATTGTGCATTAAGCAAATAACCACTATACAAGGACTAGAAAAGGTGTTCAGCAAACATGTACAAAAATACAAAACCAGTAATCCACATCACCATAGTATTACTAAAGCATAAGTTGATATACCAGCAAGCCTCTGACTTTTAAGCAGAAAATCATTTAAGCAGAAAATCAGTAACTTATATTCATAAAACTCCAGCAACACAAAGGTAAGGAGCTGCCAGGATCAATTTAAATCTACAAGCCAAAGTAGTTTATACTTAAGCCCACAAATGTAACTCAAATGCCATTTCCTTCTAGAGTTACAATATGCTTAGTAAGGCACGAAGAAGTGTTTTGCACCATATATATGACGCAGCACAAGTTAAAGAACAAAGTTCAGCCATTGTTCTCAATTTTCTTGTAATCACAACTGATGGTCTAATAAAATACAAAAATACTGTGAAACTGGTTACAAGCAATTACAAGTCAAAATTAATGTCCCTATTAGTGGTATCTTGCAGAAAGCTAGCATGTGGATGGCGATAGCCATGGGATGTCCTTTCTGTTCTTGATGGAAACAAAGGATTCCTCTGGCTTCCTGTGCTGGCCCCTTCACCCTTCTGTTTTCTTCCTAGCTTACTCAGTTCTGGACACATACTCTCTGTTTTAATTGGAAATATACCAATGTATAAATTAACATTATAAAAATCCCTTACCTCTAGTTTCATTTTAAAAACATGCAAAAAGAAGACAAGACCTATACTGCCACTTGCATATAACCGAACTGTGCCAATTCTGTAATATGCTTCTTTTCCTGTATGTTACATTCTCGTTCCCCAGTCATCTTCTGTTTGTGTCTTTCAGAAGATCAGCCCTAAGGGACAAGGATACAATATTTGTATGCTTTGCAGCAACATTTATGCACCACCATTCTCTTACATAATACAACTGTGGTATGACAAAGTTTCCAGCTCTGTAAAGGACAATGTCAACAAGATGCACCTTCAGAATTTACTCTTCATTTGCAGCACTTTCTTTTTTAAACAGCTCTTATTCCCTTTACTAAAATGAGATTGAATATGTTTGAGCATGAAGAAGAATGAAAATCCAACAGTTGCCACAGCATGTGTTATTGGGATCTGCAAATAAGAGCATGAAATCAGCCGTACGTGCTCAAAGACCCCTATATCTCAGCATCCTGTCAGAACAGCAGCCTCAGGAGAAACATAAAGAACAGGGGCAGCATACAGAGCCCTCTCCTGGGCTCCAGCAATTTGTAGGTCAGGGACTACCTCAGAACACAGCTTTTGGATTTCAGTCAGTCTCTCCTGGATCTTTCTTCCTTGAATGTATCCAATTGCTCTTGAGCATATGAAAGCTATTAACGTCCTGCCCTGTGGCAAGAAGGTCTACAAAGTGTTCTCTGTCACAGCATTTTTAATAGCGTATAGGGGTACTTACGCATAAGCAATTTTAGCCCAACTTATAATTATACACATTTTAATCAGAAAATAGAAAAATGGAGGGGTTGCATTTTTTGAAATTAAATGCTTTTTAATTAGAGTATCTCAACATAGTCCTTTTTAAATGTAATATCAGTCTTTAAGTCTGAACATTAGCATATTGCAACTTTTGGTAAGAAATGGCAACATTTGGAACACCTGCTGGCTCTTAAGGAGAGCAGCTTCCCTCATACAGAAACATGATATGATCAGCAGTGCATCTCTATCATGTCTGTGGACGAGATAACAGAGACAGTCTTGTGACCTATTCCAGTTCAAGTGGACTGGTTCCCATCCACGTTGCTGTGGACTAGCACCTTTCAGATCAGCTAGATTTATGTTTACAATGCATAGCACTTGGCTTGTAACTCCTCCGGGCTACATACGGTGCCCCTGAGGCGCTATGACTATTGTTTTGTCAGGGGGTTGTTTTTTTTTTTTTAATTCAAATTGCTTGAAATGCTCAGAAAGTTGTGTTGTGCCACGCCAGAATTAGAGCATGATGCCAAAGGCACATGCATATTAGTAGGTCAGGCTAGAGCATAGGAAGATGCAAGTACTGCCAGGACAGTGCAGAAGCACAGCCAAACTTGGCATGGTTCGCATCTGTACTGCCTAGCGCTGATCTTGAATACACGATACTGCTTGCTGCGCCTGAGTTTTCTCTTGAAGGGAACGACTTCAAAAGGAAGTGCAGGAGCTAAATTATCACAAGTGAGCAAAGTGTGGGGTCGAGCCAAACTGGCACCATGGAGACACTGTGGCTTGGTCTACACTGCTAAGCTAAAGAGTCAGAGCATGCATGGGTGCTGGCATGCAATTTCTGTACCACTAAGCTGTTACTACAGCTTCCACAATGGTTTTTGTCTTTGCCAGCTAGTGCTCTCCCACATAGGGGAGTTGGGGGTTGGACTAGATGACCTTTAAAAGGTCCCTTCCAACCCAAACTATTCTACGATTCTATAGTGCCTGGAAATGGTTCAGGGATAGCATGGGCCAGAAACCATACCAGTGGGTAGTTCAGATTTATCATCCAACTTTGTTACAGACAGTTTAGCTGTATGGATGCAAATCTTCATGTTTCTTGGCTTTAGAGCCAAAGCAGAAATCCTGGTCCTTTTTATTTACTAGTACTGTCTTAATCACAGCTCCAGCTGCATTCTTAGCTCAGCATGAGCTAGGAGCTCAAGACAAGATCATACCCCTTCCTATACATTCCTTCCGTTCACAGAAGCAAGGTTAAAGCATACTCACACATTGATAATAGTTTAATTAAAAATAAAGAAACACAAGAGCATTATTATCTATACCAAATAAATGAATTATGTGAGGAAAAAAACCATTATGCTCCAGCACAAAAAGCACCATAAAATTTTGCTTTCCCTTGCTCTAAACTCCTGATGTCCAAAGACATCTCTCAAACTCAGAACACTTTTTATTGTACATGAAATAGGCAATGGGTAAAAAGCAAGAATGCAGTTAATACCTATAGTTAATACCTTTCCTTATACATAGATGGCAGAAAAAGAAAGTTGTCAATAGTTGCAAGGAGTTTTTCAGCAGAGGCCCATTAAGGAAAATGCTGTACCTAATAGAAAGCAGGTTTGTTTCCCCAGTGACTACAAAGCAGTGGTAACAGACTGATTCAAGCCTACTTGAAGTTAATCAAAAATATCCTATTTGCTTTACAGAAGACTGAATCAGTTCTTAGAGGTGTATAAGAGCTATGAATCTATCTTTCTTCACTCAGGACTCAACAAGTAATCTCTCAATATTAAAGGAAGTTTACTTTCCAGGAAAATCCATTTAGGATTTGCTTTTAATTTAAGAAAAAAAAAAAATCCTCACTGCTTTTAAATTCATTCCTAACCTCTGGTTGGTCTTGTCACTCATTTGATTGTTATTACTTTTCTCATTTTGCCATGGCTCTGCAAAAAGGCTTGCTCAGATTGATGTTTGAACTTCTATTTTCTGAAGCACAAATAACATTAACACTAAACAAACCCAATCATATACAGGAGGCACAATAAAAGATATAGAAAAGTAATGATAAAAATAGACAAACCAAAAATGTGCACCATATGGGAGCTGCCAAAATAACGTATTTCAAGAAGGCCTAAACACATTAAAAAGAACAGGCTCAATATCCTAAAACAAGCTTCACACCAGATACTACTCCTGGATCTTAACTGAGTTGGTGTAATGTATCAAAATAATAGAGAAAATTTATTGGGTGATTAATCTTTGAAGGTATATCACATTATTAAGAAACATTCTTCTAATATTGTGGGGAAATGCAAGAGCACTTTCAATTATTATTTTAACACATACGGATTAAAAAGGCCAACAAGAAACCTCTTCTCCCAACAGAAAAATTACCTGCTGTGACATTTGAAACTAAATTCTAAACAGTTTCAGAAAACCACCAGCAAATTCAAAGTCCGAAAATGTAGGCTTATAAAACTTCAGATTAGAAAAACTTGGTAAGAAGTATCTCCAATCTGAAAACCTACTGTCTGCAAGACATTAATTTTAAAAGGTGAAAAATGACAAAGTAGACAGGAATCCAAGTAAAAAATGAAAACAGCTATAAGTCAAAGATGAATAGCACACGGTATTCATAAAGGAATATGGAGACATTCACCTCTAGATGTTGACCTGAGCCCGTCACAAATCAATAGAATTTGAGAGCTGACAACTGTTCTGTAAACAGTGTAAAATGAATTCACAAACTCAGTTCAGCCACTGACCAAACCAGTTTGCACATCACACACAAACCATTAGAAGAGTGGGCATCTCTTAAACGATCAACGGCAGAAAAGCCAAAGACTGAAAGGGCAAGCAGACTGAGTAGGCATGTAAACTGTACAGACCTCCAGAGACATATCCATATATTCATTCATATCGACTGAGAGACACTATACTGTTTTAATTCATTGGCTCTAGTTGAAAAGATTTGATGGGATCATGCTGAAGATGCATTCACCCAGCTCTGTTGTCCCAGTTCAGATAGTTTTGTTCGTTTATCATATCCATGATATTCTATATTTCTTCGCATTACAATAATTTGTCTTCCAGTGCAGTGTTCTAGCGCTCACTTTTATGCTTGTTTTCTTCTCTTGCACCATCAGGTGGGGACCCTGGAACTGATGATCAAACAACACACTCGTTAAAGCTTATCATTAATCCTAACAAAGAAATTCCTGAATTACTGTCAGACAACACGACCCACTGTTGATCATGATTGTTACAGTTATTAATGCAAATGGGATGATAAACAAGTCTTCAAAGCCACTTTGGAGCTGGCTCTGTAGTTTCACAGAGTTCTTTGCAGAAATTTGCTGTAATTTACAAAACAATCTGAGGGGAGTCAACGTGTCCACAAAAAGCTTTGGATTGCCATTATTACATCTTCTGATGCATAGAATGGTTGGGGTTAGAAGAGACCTTTAGAGATCATCTAGTTCCAACTCCCCTGCCATGGGCAGGGACGCCTGCCCCTAGACCAGGTTGCTCAAAGCCCCATCCAGCCTGGCCTTGAACATTTCCAGGGATGGGGCATCCGCAGCTTCTTTGGGCAACCTGTTAAATGTAACCTGTTCTCAGGTTACACTGGGGACAAGACATTTTCCAGAATTATTTCCCCCACTGTAGCCCATAGGTTGAGGTAGGTAGAATGGCAACAGATAGTTGCGATCTCCTGTAGGAAGCCTCAATCGAAATACGTTATCTGAGGTGAACTCCTATTCAATATAGAAAAATCTTGGTCAAAATGGCAGTGAACAAGACAGGAAGATATGTGCCACTGTTATTTAACAAGATGAAAATCCCCTCTGCTAGTACAGAAGTGGAACAAAATCAATACCTATACAAGAAGCTCCCAGAGCTCTGTTTTGCTTTGCAGCATATGTGAGACAACCAGACTATTACCTTTGCCTTAAGTTCTTTTTTTATGGTAACTGCAAAACTTACAGCATTTCACTGCAGTTGTTTTATATACAGATACAACATTTGGAAATGTTTTGATTTTAATCATTTATCCGAAGTGGAGTTCATTAACAAAAACTACCCTGAAATTTTTCCTTTTTCTGTACCAAGTACTGTGGAGACGCTTACTATCCACTCTGTAATTTTTTTAAACTAATATGGTACTGATCTCTTGAACAGGAAGAGCTGTGAGGAGTTGCAAGAGGAAGAAGAGCAAGAGAAAAATAGACTCTCAGAGAAGAAAGATGATGGGGATGTAAAGGACTTGAATTACAAACTATAAAAAAAAAATCATAAAAGCTCACACAGATAAAGGAAAATTAATATAAATTTGACCCAAAGCAAACACTGCAGCTTGGTTCTACAAGTATAAAAATGTCACAATTGGAATGAAATAAATCACTTCTTAATTTGACTCCAGAAGGCTGAAGCTGAAGTTGACTATGTTTACTTAAAAAATAACAACAACAACAATAAACGGATTTTATATTAAAAAATGTTTCTGCCGAAAACCCTCAATTTCCTTTAATGCTTCCTGTCCATGTTCTCTGCAAAGAACAAGAACATGCCAAACATGCATGCCTTCTGTTTCAGTTTGTCTGCAGGTGCCGGTAAAAGAAATACAGAGTAAGAAATCATTTCAGTTGTCTTCAGCCTCGACTCACCATTAGACACTGATGTTTCAGTGCACAGGCTGCATAACCAACGTTTATTTCCAGTCAGGATTCTCAGCTCTTGAGGTTCAGGCTTGTCTTTCACAATCTCACTATTTACCTCCTCTCCCACTAGCACTACTCATTATGGCTGACAGCATAATTTGCTATGCTAATGCTTACTGTAAAAGCAGTAAACATGGCTTCTCTCCAAAATAGCAAGAAGGAAGATTATAAAGTCATAATTCCTGATCTTCTCATAAAATAACTGTCCAGGCATTCTGTTCTCCATCTGCTCTGTGGTTATCAATCTGTGATACACCACCTCGTAGCAAGGGCTCAAGCTGTGCGGGAGGTGCCATGTCAGATGAAAACAGAAAGACAGACTTCCTGCCTGCGCAGGGTAGTAAGACTGGAACAGTGTTGCTAATGGTTTTGTAAACTTCTTCAAACAGGGACAACTACATTTTAAGTAAGAGGATGAAAATTAGCATGCAATTTCAGTTACCTAAAATAACCTCAGAATATTTAAGTAGGAGTTGTATTCCTTGTAAGCTTAACCTAAATTACATTGGACTATTTCATTTTTCTGATTAAATCTCCACTCAACACTACAGCTGAAGCCAGATCCTATCATATTAGCTCTCACTGTTTTATATTGCTCCCAGCTTCCAAACATGGTGAATACCAACGTTTTTGTTTTAAAAAAGACTTCTGTGACTCAGTACATCTCATGTTGCCTTGGTTAAATTCTTCATGCTTCTGTTTCAGCTGGCACAGTAAAGACATAGCTGCTGTTTGTTCCATTATACAGGCTGAAGCCTTGCAGTCTGGGCTTTTGTTTTATAATCACCAAGACAGGGGAATGAGAGGACAGATTTCATTATAAATATTAGGAAAATACTTTAATTCGCACTTTCAAAGCTAAATAGGCCATAAAAAATAAAGACCCCAGTTAGTCGCCATTTCCTCTCCAGAACCTTCTAATTAATTTTCCATAATAAAAGAAAGGTTAAAGATAGGGTAATTGGCAAAAACTTTACTGCTGAAAGACAGAGTGGTCTATTATGCCCCCAGAAAACACACCTTGCATGAACTCTTTTCAAGCACAAAAGAAGAGATCTACAAACAACTCCTGGTGATTTCATTTTAATTGAAGCTCTCTATGCAATACTGCCCTGCTCATCTTACTTTTGTGTTTGTAAGCTGCTGAAAACACCAAGCTTTCTCATACACAATACAGCAGCCAGTCAGCATTCCTCTGAGCTCTGAATTCAGTGTTTTCGGCCAGCCATTGCAGCTCATTCACAGCAATGCTCGTGTCGTATTTTTTTCCAGAGATTCAAAATTAAACTCTCAGGCAAAACAAAAAAAAATGTAATTACAGCTTTAAAAATCTTGGATAAAAGGATTCTGGAAACTAGCTGGACTAGACATATCTAATATCTGTAACCGGTATACACACATGGAAGGCATCCATTTCAGGAGTCTCCAAAAAGGCCACAAGACACTGGAAACTGCAGCTTTTTCATATCCATTTAGTGCTGTTTCTACTTAGCACAGTTATTCTTTTGATTCTATAAAGATCAATGGAAGAAAGATACAGATTGATGAGTTTCAGCGATTCCAAGATTCGTAAGCAAGCCCCGGGTGGCTTGGGCTGACCTCCTGAGCACACCGTGCAATTTCTAGCCGAGTAAACTAGATTGGGCAGGGCAGCAGGCTAATGCGTGCCTTCAGCTCCCAGTGCCTCTGCATTGCTCTAGGTAGATACACCTCTTACATTTATTCTCGATAACAAGTTGGTTTTCCATCAGCCAGTTACCTGAAGAGACAAACCATCTATCATCCACTTCCCAATTACAAAATGCCTTTTGTTGTTGTTTTGCCATTAAAACTGTCATAGATTAGCTATGTTTTGACCCATTTCTATCATCTCTGTGTCAGCTTAGTCACCCAGTTCTACTGGAGCTACTTGATTGGGATTCCCTCATTTTTCTTATTTTATGCCATATGATCACATTTAGCTCCATTTTCCAAAACTGAAACTTTTCCTCATTAACATTGATTTAAAGATTTCTTTCTTTCTTTTTTTTCTTGTCTTTTCAAGGAACTGTGGCTGATCCTATCATACTTAGTCATGATATTTCCTGAAGCCAGATCTATGTCTGCTAAAATACCTCCTCGCATTTTTAATTAAGTTCCTACGTCAACTTTTATTGTCCAGAAATTGTGCAAACCATTTTGTTTTCTTTTTATATAAACAAACAAAAAAATCAGTTATTGAAAAATATCATTTTGCCATCTTCATTCTCAAGGTCATGAAGCTATTAGTTGGCAGTCCTCTAAGTATTATGAGTTAATTTATTGCCTTGCAAGTAGTTTCGAAACGCTTTTCATACAGAGAATAATAGATTATGCAACCAATTTTCAACAGAAGTGAAGAATTTATGATATCTTCCCATCTGTGAGGGAAAAGGCTTCAAGCAGATAAGGATAACTTCTTATTGGTACAGGTTTTCTAGTCTTCATAACAGTGCAGGCTGAATCTACATGTTGCCAAGCAATCAAATAAGTTTACTGGATTGTGCATTGTTATAAAATATTTAAAGAAGCAGCCAGGCTGAACTTCCAATTCATAAACAGGAAAATATCTTCAGATCTCAACCCAAATGCCATCCTTGAATTCTAAAATCAGCACTGTCTTACACAAAGGTGGATCTGAAAGGCTACAAGAGGTCTCTAGGACACTGCTGAGCACTCCACTGTAAAAGCTGAAACACCTGAAATCTATCCTGTGCAATGGTGACTTTTAGCATTTGTACTTACTGGTGCCTAGAGATTCCTGTGATAGACCAGAGCCTTATGTGCTAGGCACCACACAGAAGCACTGTAAATCCTCCAGAAATTTATCCTCTAAACTCATTAGAATGATATTCCAGTCCAGTCACTATTGCTGAGTAAAGCTTAAAATGTAAATAGGGCTTTCCACTTCTGACAGAGAAACATGCAGTCTCTGCACACTACAGCCTGGCAGCTCCAACCCGTCAGCAGCCCTAAAAGAAAACTAGTAATTTCACGGAAAACATAGCCAGATGATAATTGTAACTGTAAAACAGACAGTAAGAGCTTGAGATCAGTTCCACAGGCCAAACTCAGAAAAGGAAATCAGATAGGAGATGTACACAGATAATAAAATTGGTCTCCATTATGCAGAAGATCAGATTAGAGGCATATCCTACTCACAACACAATGCTCTGCAGAGACAAACAAACTAGTGTAGATACTACAAGCAGTACAGAGCAGTGCTCAAACTGCTTGAAACAGCACAACTGAGGAAAAGGAAAACAAACTCAAAGCAGGCTAAAATGACTCTATTCTTTTACAGGATTATAGCTCAGATCTCCCTGCAGGTCCCAATTCTGCACCACATAGCCAGATCCTTGATGTCCCCGTGCTGCCTTACATGTTATGAATCCTTACCAGAGAAGAGGTTCAGGCAGCAGCAAATACTTCCACACACCATCACCAGAGTACAGATCTGGTGTCACCAGCAAGGATTTGGTTTCCTCAATCACAGCATCTTCTCTGTGGTGAGGAACAACCACTGGGGAGAGACAAAACCCACCTAACCTGGGCCAGGAAGAACACCATTGCAAATAGGCTTGCTAAACCCATTGAGGTAGTGAGGTAGCTTTAAACTGTTTTTTTCAGGGAATGGAGACCAAGGCCCTGAGACAAGAGAGAAAAAGCTTTTACTGCTACGGGTAGGGGTGTGCTGCGGACTTCCTGACCAAGTAAGTGGAGGGGTTTTAACCACCTGGACATCTGCTGAGGGAACAACACAGGACTACACTGGCAGTCCAAGTTCTTGCACTGCATTGGTGACAATTTCCTAACACAAACGCTAAAGGGGCTCACCAGCAGCAATGCTGCTTAAGCTGCTGCTCACAAATAGGGATGAACTGGTAGGTGAACCTTGTCCAGCAGCCTGGGTTGCAGTCACCTCGACATGACTGAGCTGAGGACACGGAGAAAGGCTAGAAAGGTAAGCAGCAGGGTGGGGAGGGATTTTAAAAGCATGGATTTAGGCTTATTCCAGGGAACAGCACAGTAAAATCCCAGGGGAACAGGCACAAAGGGGAGGAGTTCCCAGGAGAGCTCCCTGGCTTTTATTGAGAATTCAGGAAGGAAGGAGGCCCTTGTGCAGGAAGGCTAGGATTTTTGGCAGAAGGCCCACTTGGCTTAGGAAGAAGCTTTTTGATGAGCTAAATTTTTTAAAAAAAAAAAAAAGGGAGGAGATGAAAACAAGGACACTGTTCAGGAACTTGGGGACAAAATCAGGGAGGCCAGGGCTCACCCGAAGACAGACCTAGGGATGGACATTTTGGGTAACAAGTAGGGAAGCCAGGGGCATGACAGCTGTAAAAGCAAGTTCAGAAAATATGTGGGTGACAGATGGGGGAGAGAACCCAGTGACAGACGACAAGAGAAAGACTCAACGCCTTTTTCGTCCTGATCTTTAGAGGAAAAGCTTCTGCACATACCGTCATGCTTCTTGTGGGAGGCTGGACTACATAATGTGAATATCCCTTCAGACTACCATTTCTGTGACTAAGCCGGCAAGTCAAATAACCAAAGATGCTGCAGAACTGAAGTACAATAAAGGATTTATCTTATAATCACAGTGCACTCCCTAGTTTTTCTTATACTGACTCTCCGTACTCAAAGCTAGCTACATGCTTTAAAGAAATATTCTTGGGGGATTTGAAACATGTAATTTACTTGTTTCAGTTACAGTTGTGCATCAGTATGAGCAAGCCATTTCAAAACACAGTTCTGAGTTTGTTATTCTCTGCAAATTACAATCAGAGATACACAGACTGTCTCATCAATCAAGGCAAGACTGAAGAAATGTTACCAGTAGACTTTCACCACACATAAGCACTGATAATTTTATCCTGTTGAATTGCTAAGTGCCCCGTAGCACTGCTGTAAAGGACAAGCAAGCAAGCTAGAGCCACAGCCAGAAAGAATGGAGGAAAACGAGGGGGAAAGCACTGTTCCTCTAATCTATAGAGGTCGTCTTCTATCCTCACCACCAAAGCATTTGAAACACCTCCCTGCAGTATGTTTCTAGAGCCTCTGTCGTGTCAGGTGATGTCTGCACTCTTACTCTCTCCCCTGGGTATGCAATGTTTCAGGAGAAAGCGGTTTTAACACTTATGCAGTTGTCTGTGACCGCAAAACATAAGCATTCTTCATGCGAGGAAAGATAAGCAAAAACATTTTAAGAAGAAAAGGTGCGTTTATTGTGTTTAGAGGGAATAATTTTGCTTCTGGGTCTTTTCACTGAGAAATCATAAAATGTCCTCGTGCTACAGAAAACACAGAACATGAGAAGATTACCTAAAATGATCTTTTTATGAACTTCCCACAGTTGCCAAGATCTAATTATATTATTGAACTTGTTGCTTTTAAGATAATGTAATTCAAAAATATCACATGTATAAGAACTTATCTACAATATACTTACTTGTCTCTGTTCTCACCTAACCTGAACCCTGAAGAGGCCCCATGCCTTCCCCCAAAATAGTCCTGCAACAGTTATTTCACGCCATCTTGAACAGAATGGCAAGCACCACAGCTGATAACACTGTTCCTTTAGTTTGACAGTTACTTTCTAAAATTAACCTTTCATATTTAGTTACTTAATCTTCCTACAGTCCAATTATGAAGGCATTTCTTATTGAGCACAGTATTAACTTATAAATATTAATGAAATCATAAGCCTTCTCTATTGAGCACGGTAATGACCTGGTATTCTCCTGATTATCATTTAAATCTATATAAAGAAAATTAAATTTCTCAATTAAACAGACAAAATCCTGCCAAAAATACTATAACTCTGTTATAAATTGGAGAACATAGAAGTAAGAAAATAAGTAATACCGGGTTATATTTGGAAAAATTTCCTCACCAAAAGGGTTATCCAGCACTGGAACAGGCTGCCCAGGGAAGTGGTTGAGGCACCATCCCTGGAGGTATTTCAAAGAGGTGTAGAGGTGGCACTTAGGGACATGGTTTAGTGGTGGTCTTGGCAGTGCAAGGCTAACGGTTGGACTCAATAATCTTAAAGGTCTTTTCCAACCTAAATGATTCTATGATTCTATAATACTCTTTTTTTACCTTCAAGGCAAGATATATATCTGCTATAGCTCAAAATCAAATTCTATAAAGAAGGAACTATTCTGGAGATGAAACTCTTTTTCTATTTGGATTTAGACTTTGACTACATGTTTCCCACTACTTTGTATTTTTCTAAGTTACTAAGCTGGATAAAGTTTTTAACACTGTGATAGTTATTGCTACATTTTCAGTCTCTTAAAGGAACATTCATATTTAAAATGTCACATTGGATTAAATGAATAAAAGCAAGCAAGCAAACAAACATCATTATTTCTGTGAGGAAATCAAACAAACATGGACAATAGTGAAAACATCTGCTTCCAAATAGTCAAGCTAAATCAATTACTCAGAATAAAGATGGGATTTCTGCTTCTATCAACATTATATAAACTCTGAGGCAGCTGTCAATAACACTCCCACAGAAACCTACATCCAAATTTGGTTAAAAATGGACCTTTCCCCCCCCAGAGCAAAACAAAAAGGAATTGACCCTCTAACCTCTGTGATTCACAAACCAAGTCTTTGTTGCAAACCCTCATGCTAGTGAACCTCTGTGAACCTCAGCATTCATCACGCAGACAGACCCTTAAGGTCCCAGGTTCCTCCGGACTTTACAACACTAAACTGCCAAGGCATATTGTGGAATAATGAAAATCACATCTGACAATCACACCGAAACAACAGGAACTTCTGATGTTTTAGTACTAAGGGACACCATTTTTAAGGGCTTTTTTACTTTTTTTAACTTTGGCTCCAAAAAGACTGAGATAGGTCTTTCAGGTGCTTTAAAAAAATCTCATTACGTTTTAACTGCCAACGAAATCACAAAGGTGCAAAAATCACCAAAAAATGTAGCTTTTAAGAACACAACCATGGCTGCAGCAAAACACAGTTCTGAGCAAAGCACAGACATAAATCAGAGCCAAAATGAGAATACAGGAGTCTCTTCCTCTCAGACTCCATCCTAATCCAGCTCTCTGCTATGGCGACACAGCTTTAGAGTACCTGAGTAACAGCTACAAGGTCTGATTCATACAACACAGCAGAAAAAGCTGATACAGAAACCTTCTAATGCCGTACCTCAGCTTAGAGTCCCTAGGTGGAAGGAGGTTTCATAACCCCAAAGATCTGATCAGGGATGCAATTTAGACCCAGGGAGAAACAACTGCGGCATATTTTCAATAAGCTTCATTTTTCTCATCCATTGAATTATCCTCCACATGTATTGATGCTTAAAAGGTATAAGGCTTTCAGTGCTGTGAAACAGAAGAGTCAATCAAACAAAGTGGCCAGCCAAGGACTCCACAGTCACCGAAGGAAAAAGAAACAATCATCACTCCAAAGAACTGAAGCACAGCTACACAAAGCTATGCAAAATAATAGGATTTTTTCCACAGCTAATTAGAAAATATCTTGCACTTCCAGCAATGTGCATATGTGTCCTTAATAAATACTCACAAAGGGTCAGGATGTGAAGGGACTTTGTTGTGTGCACAGCCTGGGACAGAAAAGCGCAGGGAATATCACAGTTAGATCATCCCCCTCATCGACAGGGCAGCTGATGGTGGCTCCTCCTGGTAAACAGCAGGAACACAGCACTTGCAGCCAGCAAAGCTGATTTTATGGTGTTACACTGCAAGACAGTCCCAGACAGAATTTTATCAGCAGTGAAGTTCGTCCTGGGGCTACTGATTCACAGGTCCAGCATAAAAATATCTTCTAAAGGTATTCAGAGTACAGTGCCAATCCTCTGAAATCACTTACGGTTCCTCCCTTCACAGATAAAGTGATACACAGTCGTTACCTAATTGGGCATAAAGTGTACTTACATAGGGCATCACTCATCAACAAATTGCTCGTGCTACCTGTTTGATTACCAGAAGCCACGGGAAATGTTCGGGCCTTCTCCCTCCTTCCTAGCACTAAATCCTCATCTTTCAAAAGCAATCATGACAATATTTCATTTTGATTACATAAATAGTTCCTACAGACTGAAGAATTACTGATTATATTTAAATGACATATACAGTTGAACAGAGGAGTACCAAATAACCAAATTAAAAAGAATATTTGCTTCTTCAGTAGCATGTTTGCTAGCAAATTAGATGTTATTTATAGCTCCCAGCCTTTCTTTGTCTATTAACAGAATGATAACCCTAATGCCACCAGCTGCCAAACTAAAACAGAAACCTCTCTAGTGTCCCAATATGCCAGGCCACAACACTGCATCGTGGGATAATGATTGTTTCTTTCCTTTGACTTTAGTAAAAAAAAAATTTAGTTTGCCATAATTGTTTCTAATCTTGTTCTCTTTTGGTTCAAACACACACAAGCATTTTATCTCTACCACAAAGAGTTACTGATAGTTCCTCTAAAAGCTTGAATGTACTACCAAAAAAATGCAGTATCTGTGAGAGAGGAGGACACAGCTAGAAAGTGAGTTTTCATATGTCATTTACAACAAATTTCACTTGAGATAAATTAAATATTAAACAGAAAATTAATAACAGTACTTTATACATAAATCACCTGAATAAACCAGTAACTACCATATGTGGTGCATATAGATTATCTCATTTTCCTTCATAAATAGCTTTTAGGGAAATCAATTTGCAGGGTCACCATCTAAGTCCTGAAACAAAAAAGCCCAACCAAAACACCAAAATCTTTGCTCTTTATGTGAAAGAAATGACCAACACAACCATTTCCTAATGCAAAATAGCAAGCGCTCCACCTATCTAAACTTTTCCATGACTTAGTGGAGAATAACTTAGACTTCCCTTAATATCTATGAGGTCAATTCTTTAACATGTCCAGAGTCAACTCAGTGAACAAAGTTCTTGAGAATTCAGTGAAGCTATGCCCTCGGAATGGAGATCTGCATGTAAGCCAGAGTTTAACAATTTTATTTAATACTTATCTGAGACAGTAACTCACAGCTTCAACTTGACAATTGAACTAGGCATTGCAGAGACATTTGAAGACATAAGCCTTCTCCAAAGGAATCATGGTACATGTTAATTTTAAACTAGTTTAAAAGCTAGTTTCAGATATAAAATTAGAGCTTCAGAAAAAAGCAGAGAGGCTTGATGTATTGTATCAGTACACTTACCACAAGCCTAAATCCTGCACTATATTTAAATAGACAGCATTTGAATACTTAGCTAAATGGAAAGCACTCAAATTATGAGCTACAGCTATAAAAATAACAGCTGCTCTACTTATTCTTCCTTGAGGATCTGGTTAGATTAACACATATGTAACACTTATGATTTATTCATTGGTTTCTGAGTAGAAACATAAAGTAGCTAGACTGAACTATAAAAAACAGGTTAGTATAATTTCTCCTCTTAACACACTTGAGAAATAGCAATATGAACCCTCTCAGCTTGTACAAGGCTTGTTTTCTCATTTTAGAACAGCTAATTTATGCACATGATTCAGTTATCACACCACTGACAGATTAGGCCAGGAAAATACAGTCAACACCACTTTAAGAACATCTCGATTCTCAGCTTCTAAAATTCAAATATAGAACTATAAGCTCTAAATATGAACCGACAAACAGTTATACAAACAGGACAGGAAGCTTTGGGCTTCTCTAAGCACACATCTTTTAAGCTGTTAATTAAAAAAAAATATATATATCGTTTAGGAGTCTGATGATTAGTATCTAATGCACTGAAGTGGTTACTATGAGGAAACTAGCACAGTTCTTCCTTAATGCCCTATTGGTCCAATATGGGCAAGTCTGAAATCATCATGTGGTTTTAATATCAGCTAGACTAGCAAGACTTTGATAAATGCTGACAGATGTTGCATTCATGTGGAATTTCTCAAATTTTTATACTAATGCATAGAATTGGAACCAGAGGTGATAGGCTTCTGTAGCAGATGAGACTGGAAAAGGCATTTTCCATGAAATAAGAACCCCTCCATACCTCAGTAAGTTGCTCTAAGGCAAGTGCAAAGGGCTTCAGTGCACAGCAATTAAATCTCTCTTTCATTTAATTTCTGAAGTTTGTTCGGTAAGGAAAAAAATAAATAAATCAGTACTCATTTGTGGGAGAGCTCTGGAGCACTCTGTTCAGGCTGTGGGCAAAAGTCTGACAAAAAGGAGTTTTATGACCTTCCTGGCAAAGACATGATGATTTCAGCTGATAATCATAGATATCCGGCAGAGGCACCAAGGCTGTTTGGGCTTTTCTTGGAAGATGATGATTTGCAGCTCCATGTTCTATTGCTTGAGATCAGACAGAATTTCCAAACAAACATGTACTATCTACAGACTAGGTTATTTTACAAATTGGCCTTGGTTATTTTACAAATTGGCCTCAAACATATTCTAAAATCACATGAAATTTTCCCACAGACTTCAACATGAAGCTATGTAGTACATATGTTCCAAATTTCAGAACAATCCCTATGGAAGTAAACGACATTTTTTATTAGGTTTTACTAGGGCAACGTTTCAAATAAACTTCACGGTCACAACATAGTTGTTTGAGTCACATATGTAACTTCTTAAGCCATAACAAAAGAGCAATGGACAAAGAGAGTAGGTAATCATAATTGCAAGTCTAGGCTGTGTCCACAAAGATGTGGTGTACAATATCTAGAAACACAGTGTGGCATATGGGGGGTGTCCACCACTAGTTACACTCTCTGTCAGTTGGCTTTACAGCAGAAGAGAGTTTTAAGAAGGGATTTTAAAATACTGTGGTATCCTTAATTGATGAGGAAGCCCAGAACTGCATTTCTCCTTTTATGGATGAAAACTGTCCATTCCAGTAAAAGACCGCGCAAGGTGAGCAACAGTTGTTGAATCAGGCTCAGTTAAGCATCCAGGATGTAAAATTACAGTGAACAGGTGTACACAGAATAAGAAAGGATAAAAGCAAAGAGAAATATCATAAAGCATCTTAATACACTAAAAATTATGTCTACACACTTAGGTACTTGAAAGTAAATGAGCCAAATCCTTTCCATTTTCACTCAAGCAAATTCCCAATAAAGTCAACAACAGTTTGCTCGTTAACGTTCTTAGTTATAAAACTTACAACTTACAGGAGGACTACTGTTCCCCACACAGGCCTCCCCATAAAATTAAGATTTCTATTTCTTACTGAAGGTAGGATGAATAATGTAGTTTGGGGCCTAAAAGTTGTCTTCATAGAAAGATAATTATTCCCCAGCTCTAACAAAAATTATTCATTTAACACTGCAATCACTGGGTAGAAATCCAGTTTGTGTTATGAAACAGGCCAGACTAAATTGCTAAAATCACCCCCCTTTTCTAATCTGCAGTGTCCCTCTGAAAGCTTGGTGCTGTGACATTGAAGCAACAAGTGACAACTTTCGCCAACAGAAGCTTTCATAAAGGAAAACGTGAAACAAAAAGCAGAATAAATATTTCAAACATTAACTGTTTTTAAATTATCTTACAGGTATCTTAATATTAGAGATCAGATAGATCAAATGCATACCAACAGTCAACAAAATAGGCCAGCTATAGCCTCTAATTTATCCAAGCTCACTCACTGCATGTTCCCTAATGATGTCAGCAACACTTTACACAGAAGAACCAGAGTAATCAGTATTTCCTATCCATGTACTTTCTCTGGCACAGAATGGCACCAACAAAGTGGGGGTAATTTTTTAATTTTCCTGAAAGTAACTGAACACCTCCCTTCAACAGTGAGTTGCTATCAATTCCATGCTGGTTTTTAAACTTGTCTAATAAAAACATTAACTTTCAAGTAGTGACAATTTGCAATTACATTGAGCACAATGTTTCCAACACTTTAATTTTATACACATGTCCCCTAGGTAGTATAACAATGTTTTCCTAATTTGTATATACGAAATCTAAATTATACAAAAACAAAACTGCAAAATCTGTATCTATTCTGCTCATACTCTACATTTGATCTACAACTATAGAGTATTTTCTAAATTTTACCCATAAATATCCCTATGGAAAAACTGCAATCAATGCAGTAGATTACTGCATGTCTAGTCAACTGACAAATGATAGAACTAAGAGGAAAAAAATAAAACAGAGAGTACAATTAAATATATATTCTGCGGCATGTCTATCCACAGAAGATTACTATACTATATAAAAGGACTGGAAAAAAGCAACAAAAAAACATTTTTCAAATTAGCGTAAGACTTTAATAACGCCTACAGATAGAATTATAAGTATTGCTACAAAGACTGTTAGCCCTGAGTGGAACTGCTTTGGTTTTTATATGAAAACAAATGCACAGATCCACAAAGGGCTGCTTTTATTTGTTGACATCTTCACCTGCCTGATCTCTGATGACTGCGTTGGACATTTCAGTACCAAAGCAAGGCACGGTGAGCACACCAAATAAGCAGGCCTAAAGGTCTCTTCAAGCTAGACATGGCTAGAGTTTTCCCTAAAGAATAAAGAGTGCATATTCTTCCTCCTACCAGGATAAATGGCAAACGCTTTCTTTCATTCTGTGCAAAACCCAAGAAAAGCTGAAGGCAGACGCCACTTCTTTAAACAAACAAAAAAAAGTACAGGTGCAGAAGTATACAGTATATATAGAAAAAAAGCTGTAAAATAAGGGTTCTGTTATTTCTTTAAAAAATAACTGATTTTAAAAATCTGTTAAAGGTTGTCCCTGATATTTAAAACACTGTGATAGTGAAAGCAGACAATTGCCCTTGAAATCCAGTGTACTCAGAATTGTTTGGAGACTTAAGCCCTGAGTCTTCGCATAAAATCTAGTATGTATATTTACACAGTATCATGCTGAGAGGGAAGTTTTAAATAATGTCAGAGTAGTGCTCATTAAAGTTACAGTCAGACTAGATTTCTCTGCATATGATGTCATCAGGAATTTGAATCCTACTGAGCAGCTGGAGGTGATCGGAGTGGCGGGTTGGCACAGCTGCTTTTCACCTCTGGAGGTCTATGTGCACAATGCCCATCTCGACTGGGCACAGCTATCGTCATCTGACAAGAACTAAACTGTATCTCTAACTGGATCCAAAGACTGAAGGGATTTCATAGAGCTGGACGAAATTCTGTATGGGTGCTACTTGCATTCATTATATATAGTTTTAATCATCCTATCTGCCTGCAGAGAAATCGCGTCTTCAAGAAAAACTTAAATATTTGTATAGTCAGTTATAATGTATAATAACTGCAGCCTGAGGTCAAGCTGTTTCTATTTTCTGTACATATCACGAGCATAGGACCTGCGATAGCCCGTACCATTAAAACTGTACTTCACAGGACTTAAGAGTAATGAAAAGAAACCATGTTGACTGTTGAGTAGAAGTGTTACTATGATGGACACAAGAAAAGATCACATCCTCTACATGTCAACATGGAAAAAAGAAGTGGCTACAGGCACAGTTCTAACCATAGTAAATAAAGAATAAAAAAGATTGAAGAATAAGAAAGAACAAAGTGTACGATTCTAACAAATATTATGTAATTCAGAAAAAACATGCCTTGAGGAATACAAACATTTAACAACATATAAGAACAAAACCCAAAGGCAATATCAAAAGATATTTGTAGAAGATCAAACTTTTTGCTACTCAAGACACTGTAAAAATGACATTTTAATTATCTGAGTATATCTACAGCACTAGAATAATAACCAGTTTAAATCCTGCACATCTGTTGCTGTATTTTCCCAGTATCTGAAGGACACAGAGTTTAAACCTTACCACATATTCACCTCCTACCAGTTAGATTTCCCTTCTATACATGATATATTGTAACTTTGCTAAAAGCCAACTCACTGCACCTGATCTGGGAAAATCAAACAGCAAAAATCTCCCATTAGCTGGTCGGCCGCATCAGAATGGGCTGGCAAAGGGACCCAGCGGGCCAGCACAACACCGCAGTTTGGTAAGAGCAAGCACATCCCTCACTGCAGAACTGGTTGTGCTATATTACACTTCTGTCACCCCAGCTCTTCCTATCAACACATCTAATAATTAAATACGTGACATGCCTGTCACGTTGTAAGTCATCTGATCTGTAGCAATCAGAATTCCTGTTTGAATAACGTAAATCATCATAATGCAACCTAAGTCCCCTCTCCGCAATCAGCAGCACAAACAGCCATTCCGCAGTGCTCAGATGTTGACCTCTGAGACTTCAGGCAGTGCTGACTGTCCACTGACAAGGCTGAAAATATGATATGACAGACTCAACCATAAAAATACAACAAATAACCCTTCTGATTTTATTACTTGTCATCTACTACATGTATTAAAAAAAAAAAAATCCTAAGCAAATCTCCTCTGGGAGGATGTGAAAAAGCTGTGACTTAACAGATATTTCAGTACTTTCAGAAAGGAGAGGTATCTATGTTCTATATCCCCAAATCCCACTCCAAAGAAGGGAACAAAGACAGCAGCTACTACTTCATGGTTTCGAGCAATACTTTACAACTGTTCCCTATAGAAAAACGGCTATTACCTCATCAGCAAGAATTTATATGAAAAGCCAGATTTCTGCTCCTACTGAAGTCCATGAAAGTTCTACTGTAGCATTCAGTAGGTTCTAAATTGACTCCCATTAGAATTCATTTTTGAAATATTTTCTCCTCTTTTTTTTTTGAAAAACCACAGTAACTATGCATCTTTTTTGATATTATCAGCCACAGACACTTAAAATAGAACCTTGTGACTTCATAATAATGACAGACACACGCATGGAGATTTACTGAATTTTGCAAACTAGCAATCAGTGAAAAACCACAATAGGAAAGCAACGCCAATTCAATAAGTTTAGTTTAAATTGTTTATGCCACTTCATAATGTATTAGTCAATGTGCTATGTTGTGTCTTAGTTTTCAGATCCTTCACTCGCATTTCTATATGTATTAAGTATTCATCACTACAGAATGGTGAGACTCTGTTGTAAAAGAAGGTATGCCAACCTCCTGAACCCAGTAATAAGGTTTTTATTTCTCATCTAAATCTAAATATTCATCTCTCACTTCAGTTCCACTTTGCATTCAATCAGAAATGAGTCCAAAGCCTCAAGAAGCTAAACTTTCATGAATGGAGACTGAGTTCAGATTTTCTAAACTTTAAATATTATTAGTCTACTGTGAAGCATGATGCCTGAATTTGACTGTACTTTTCACAATTATTGCTATAAGTTTAATACCACATAAAATTATGACATAACATTATTTCTGAAATAGACCTGTGAGTAGGCTGCCCAGAGAGGTTGAGGAGTCTCCTTCTCTGGAGATATTCAAACCCCGCCTGTACGCAGCCCTGTGCAGCCTGCTCTGGGTGACCCTGTTCTGGCAGGGGGGTTGGACTAGATGATCTCCAGAGGTCCCTTCCAACCCCTACCATTCTGTGATTTTATGAAAATTGTATCCTTTTCATTTACTTTTGTCTTTTATAGCAATTTGTGAGTATTTATTCAAAACCTCCAGTACCTTTCATTTTTATTTTCTATACTCACACAGTTGTTTTTCTGTATTTGTATGGACCTTCCAAGTAGCTAAAGGCAATTGGAAAAAAAGTTAAGATGATAAACTAATATTTTTTTAATTAGCAAGAGACTACATGGGAAGATATTATAACTATTTCAACTTATTCCTTTAATGTACTCTTTTCATACTAAACATTTCTGTAAAGCCAAACCATTTTCATTAAAACAAACCCTGATTTTTTTATTTAATTAATTATGTGAAGTGTCACTCTTTCTCCCTCATACACACAATTCTTAAGAAGCCATTTGCCAGCAGCGCAAATGCAAACAACCAGAAACTAAGAAATGCCAGAATGTACATACCTCCGTGACTGGTCCACGCTAGGATCATCTGAAACTTTCTACCTTACTGTATTCAACACACACGATGGATATAGCTCACTTAATGTCATACCTGCAGTCATCTTGTTTTCTCCACACTACTCAGTATGTGACCCAATCCCTTACTTATTTTATATTGTTTATACTTTTCTGTATAGACAGATTTCCACTGACTTGAGTTGTAAGAGTGCCTATTCAGCAATTCAGCATCCCAACCTAAAAACCTAAAGAAGTAAAAACACATGATTAGGGACAACACGTTTAAAAGTGTGTTGATTCTCACCTGTGACAGAAACCTCACTACAGGGACGGTGATAGACTCTAGCTCTCCAAGATGCTGATCAACTACTTTGCTGACAACATGTCTTCCAATTTTTGCAATAAATCAGACAGGGCTTCTACAGAACAGCCTTCTTCATTTCACTACTCTGATTCATCTGCTCAACAGGGTGAAAATTAAAACGGCACTCATCATATAATTATTATACTACAATGCATACACATAGGGCATTTAAATTAGGCTGCACAGGCAATTGCATGCTCGATATGACAATTCTGAAGTGTTCTTTAAAAGGTATTCAAAGATATAAAATTTCCAAGTTCTTAAAAAAGCAAACACATTCCATTAGATGACAGGAAATTTAATACCTTCACAGATCACCCGCAAGTTTGAAATTGTAAAGTCTATTGGAAAATTCCATGTCTCTTGAACCAAGGAGGTCACTGTTAGCTATAAAATCTTATCAGTCTGTGACTTTAATGAAGAGTTGGTCCACAAGCACTTTACTGAAGTACATACTTGCTTGAGTACTGCTTCACTTCTGATGCTAGCAACGATGCCGTGCAGATTTCTAGTATCAAAAGTGAAGCAGTACTCAAGTAAGCTGTGTTGCACTCTAGACTCTGCAGGAGACTGATCTCTGAGTCTCTCCTCCCCTTCTAGCAATGCCCCTTCCCTGATCCTGTGCTTTCACCCCATTCCCAGTCTGCTCTGGCAGTCCAGCACATAACCGTGACTACCAGGTACTACGAGTCTCTGCCACATTTGTTTTGATGAGTTTTGATTTCCTTTCCACCTGAGCTCTGCACTGCCAGTCCATTCCTTCTCCCCAGTTTCCTTTTTGATGGTACTCTTGACAGCCAGTTCCTGCTCTGTGTCAAAACAGACAGAGGTTCTTCCTTTACTCTGCCTCCCTCCAGCAGACAGAAAGCTCCAACACCATCCAAAAGAGAGAACAGAAAGTTGTAGGACTTTAATACCAAAAAACATCTCTGATGCAAATCAGACCAGAATTGCAATTAGAGAAAGGTCAATTCAGTTCTGCACTGGGGAACATTCACTGTACACAGAACTGCCAGGAGAGGATGCGGGGGGGAATCTATCTACTCACCTCTAGCAACACTTACATGAGATTATTTGAACTGTGATTTTTCAGAGCTTTATAAATTGGTCAAAGCAGAGTGGGCATTCACAGGGATAGTGAAAGACACTCCTGAATATAGTCAAACTGACTACATTCACCTTGTCAAATTGAGGTTCCTGCTTCAAAGCATGCGAGTACTAGAGCTTTTCAAAGGAAAGGTTGATGGAATTCTTTCTTTTTTTAATGCGCACAAAAATACCAGGCATTTTCTTGTGAGGCTTATGCTCAAAGCCAAGTAGATAGTTTTGACTAGAATTTTCTGTGAAAAATCAGCCTGAGGCAAACCCAGAAAAAGAACTATTATTATTATTATTATTAGCCTCAATGGTTAGGAGCTGGTCAAAGTTGGAAACTGGAAATACGATCTTGCAAAAGGAAGTGCACTGCCAGTTTCAATGACAGAGCGCTACCAGCTCCTCTACAAAACTTCTATCAGAGTTAACAAGTATAATTCAAATATCTTTATGGTAATTTTGACTGGACGACAGAATAAATGATTGCAGATAGATGTAAAATAAATTCTGAACAATTAAACTGAGAAATTGCATAAAATTTTCATTAATTCTTTCCAGCTAATTGTAATTGACAAAAATACATACTTACAAATGAAGAGAAATGACAAAAATCCCTAACAGATGGGACATTGTATTCTACATACCAATCCTCCATCTACTAATGGCAACTAACAAATTAAAGTCAAATCGTATGTCACACCTAACAGCCCATGACGCAAGCAGATGGTTTTAATCCCACCGAGGAAGATTTTCTTCTCCACTGAGAACTGCGAGGTGACATGGCCATCCACTGTCATCAAAGTCCTACGTTCCATTAGGAAATCCACATCTCTGGGGCCATATGTGCACAGAGGAAGACACATGCTTGAGGAAAAAATATATGTATTAGTAGAATTACACCAACTTTCTCCTCTGATGGCAGTAACTGTTGAAACTATGACGTTGTTCACAATACCAGGAACTTCTGCCACTGCACAGAAACCTGTTCCCCGCTCAGCCATTCTCTCCCACAGGATCCCCATCGCCTCGAAACAAAATGAAGTCCCCAAGATCACCAGCAATCCCTGGCAGTATCAACCGTGCATTTCACTTTCACGGGCCTAAAAGCAGAGCGATTAAGTGTATAAAATAACAGCACATCAGTGCACCAAATCATCCAGCAACACTGTTATTAATCAACTTCTAATGAAATACAAATGTGGCTTTTACATCCCGTGTCTATTTATGTATTACTATTTACTAGCAATAGCTCAATTTCAAGTAGAATGTTTTGCTGTTTTCCAGTTACCTCTAATCATCCCAACACAGTTCTTAGTTTCCACTGAAGTTTGTCCTTATTTATTTCAGTTCAACTACTAACACCACAACTATTAGGTGTAAGAGGATAAACAGAAAAAAACAAAAACACGCTTGTAACTATTCACAGTTTAGGAAAGCCCCAAAATATTCGCTAGATACACTGGAGCAAGAAATGTCATCAGGATGTCAATGCACGATCATGACCACAATACAGTTCTCACGCAAAACCTACACCCTAGGCATTCCCTTTATTGAAGGGGGTCTTGTTTCAGCAGTACATACAGCCGTATGCATCAATTTTTTACCCGAGATTCCACTCAAACTCCAGCACTCTGCCTGCCCCTTGAAGAATTCCCACGATTCACAATTCCCAGTCCCCTTCCTTATTTCAGAAACTGTACAGTCCCCGTGGAAAGACTATACCAGCTCTTGATCAGATGGTAGCCAGAATTTAACTAATCTTTCTGCATTTATCTATTAACAAATTGTTGAGCCATTGGGAATGTTTTGGTTTAATTTTCAGATGGAGTTTAAACTTCAGTACATAACTTCTTACACAAGGAAACACGCATTTCATATAAACTAACAATTTTATTTTAAACACATGTACAATAATATGTGTGCAGTCCATAACTAGCTTTTGAACAAAATGAAACAGAACAATAAAAGCTTTGGGAAGGCAGTGGGCTGCAGAGTGAATTCCCCTAACCCTGGCTTTGAGGTAGGGTTAGTCCCTGTAGGACTCTGCCTAGCAGAGATAACAGGCACTGTCAAAACAGGTTTCCTAGAGCAGCTTGCCTAACTATCTGGGAAGGGCAGGATCCAAGGATTTCCCAAGGAGAACATTTTCACATCCAATCAGTCTTTCAGCTCTGCCCAGACTGTCCATAAAAGGGCTCATATTGCAGGCTAAGATGTGATGGAGGGCTGAGAAAAATCAGTCCAGACGAAACTAGATGAAGTCCAAATTAAATTTTTTGTAGTTTACTGAAGAGAAAACTCTTATCATTAACCTTCCTTACCCTGTGTCACTTCCTTTTTGTATTAGCATATGCCTCAGTCAAAGGGATTTTTTTTTTTTTTAAATAATCATGAATGCTCAATCCAGCCTATAGATATAATAAACACCCGTGTGAATGGGACTTAATATACCAATCTTCAAACATCATAGTCTCTCTCTCCACTGGCCAGATCTGAAAGGTTAAGTAAAACATATCGTATAGAAATTTCAGCCAACCAACTTCTGGAAATCCTGTAAATAATATTTATAAAATATTTTCTGTGCCAAGTATGTACCATAGTTGAAATATTTACATATTTCTGATTTCAAAACAAGGACACTTCCACCTCTTCACTAACTGTGATAATAATGAAACATGTCTAACATGACCAAATCAAGGAATTGGCAGACTTAGCTGGCAAACAAAGAAACCAAAAGAATCATAATAAATATTGAAAAGGAATATATTCCATATGCTTTGAGATATTTTATAATGGACTCTTAAGCTACGGATGTTGTTGAATAACAAGATGTATGACTACATGCGGATAACATATCTGGTTATTTATCCTTGGTAGGCAACGAATAGACCTCATTAGCTGCAGTTCAGGAATACGGCTAAACAAAGAAAAAATAGAATCAGATAAGGAAGCAGGCCAGATTATATTTCACATTCAATACAGGAAAACCCAACAAAAAGGCATAGATAGTAATATAATCTATTGTTTGTACATTACAAGAAAGCAAAAAGATACACTAATCCAACTGGCCTCTTTTCCACAGTTTTTCATTACTGCACTGTTTCAATAAAATACTACTAATAATAGATACAAAATGTGCATCTAAAAAACCTCTGGAAATTAAAATTTATGGCTTTCCTAGCAACTGTATCTCACACACTTGCATATATGCAGTATTCTGCATGGTATTTGGTGTGGGCTTTTGTGCTTTCACAGCAATGAGGTTGAATTATGGTTGCTGTGGGAACTATATCATTGAATTTCTTGACTTGTGCTATCATCTGAACTCAAATGTTACATTAACATAGGTAAGCATTTGCTGGTTTTTTCCCAGAAAAAGGAAAAAAGAACCTACATGGATGGTTACATATTTAACTAGTCTTACCGAAGAAACAACACACAGCTCCGTGTCTGGAGAAGCACAGAGCTGTAATTATTCTCACACTGCATACACAAGAAGTAAAATAGAGCCACACAAAACCTGTGAGTCAAATGCAGCAGGGTACCTATAGAAATAGTAGTATGCAATGATGTCATTAAAGGTTTGGGGTTTGCAATCTTCCTTTATTTGTTCAACTTTTTAATCACAGGGTTTGAGTACCTGCTTGCTTTCAGGTATTTGATGAGTGGATATAGTCAGATGCTTTGCAGCTTCTTTGTGAGCGAGTGTGCTTTGCAAGTGTGACAGGGCTGTCGAAGTCAGTATTGCCTAGCCCCAGTCAGCACAGGCATTGCTCTGGGTACTTTATGAACGCGCAGTAAAAGGAAGCGATTTCTGCCGTAAGAGTATTGAGGACTGACATTTGACATGTAATATAGGTCACAAGCTGCTACAGAGACTCACCTCAGCATAGGAGAGAGAGACAGCCTCTTACTGCTACTAGAGACGTTCTCTAGCAGAGGTGATTTGTCTCATGGTACAATCAGGAAGCTCAAACTTTGAGGTCAGTTTCCTTGACCCAAAATATTCTTTTTACTATTTTCCCACTAGTATATTTTATGTTTGACATCATCGGGAAAAAGGGAGTTAGTCCTTTAACACACCTCTGTGTATTTTTGTACATGTCACTGAACAATTATGCCTCTAAAATCATCAGATTAGAAATCATAAATACCAAGTCAGTATTGCAGTATTTTTAAATTTAAATAAATTGCATTGCACAGTTGCTACTTCCAGAAAAGTCAACAGAAGTATTAAATTTTAAGTAAGATTTTTAATTCCTGTGGAGGAGCATGAGGAGCAAAAGCAACATAAAGTCACAAAGCTCCTGAGGCACAGTGGCACCTTTCTGAAGAAACATCAATGCACAGCTGCGCTCTCAATGCACTTGGCAGACTCACAAGTTCTCCTTAGCTTCCACTTAGAAAAGGTGGATGTTCCACTAGGGCAACTGTTCTTAGGGAGTAAAGTCTGTAAGAAACCCAAGAAAAGCAGCCAAAGTGAAATGTGGCTGTGCTTTCCTGGTTTAGAACAGAGGAGACAGCATGCACTGAAAGTAACAGCTTGCCAAGCTTAAGAAACAAAACAAAACAAAAAAATCTGTTCACATGAAAAAACTCAAGGGAAAAAAACGCATTTTGAATTTTTCAAATTGTAGTGCATAAAAAATAAGAATTATTCTTAAAATAAGAATTATTCTTAAAATAAGAATTATTCTTAAAATGTGAGGCTTATTTTAAATTGATTATATCTACTTTGCATATCATTTTGAAGGACTTCAAGTTAAGGCTTCTTACAAATAAACAAAATCTGAAGCATGGAGTATTTCCAGAATAAACATTCAATTTAAAAGCAGAATTTATAATGCTAACAGAAGAGCTTATCAGAGAACTTTCAAAAATAAGAGCTATCTGATGGACAAAACCAGATTTCAACAAAAAACAGTCTTTGTATTAAAAATTTCAAAGATCATGACGATTACTCAATAAGACAGATCTAACAAGAAACCATTAAGTCTTGCAAGAATAACACTTCTACTTTGCATCTTTGAGTCTAGGAGTTTATTCTGGGTATAAAGAGAAGGAATATTAATATAATTCATATCTCCCAAAGCAATTGTGGGTTATTTTCATTTCAGGATGCCAAGAAGACTCTGCGAAATATGGTAATTAGTTATAGAATCATAGAATCGTTCTGGTTGGAAGAGACCTCAAAGATCATCGAGCCCAACCATTAACCTATCACTGCCAAGTCCACCACTAAACCATGTCCCTTAGTGCCACATCTACACATCTTTTGAATACCTCCAGGGATGGTGACTCCACCACCTCCCTGGGCAGCCTGTTCCAATGCCCGACAGCCCTTTCAGTAGTTGTTTGAAATGGAAACGCACATCACTAACAATGAAACCGTGCTAAATACTTTTACAACTCCTTTTTGAATGACACATGCCCTCTCCATGAATAGAATGTCAAATCCATGGCCCCTGTTAGTGTCCAGACGTAATTATCTCTGAATTGAATACACCACCTTTAACTGCAATACCAAAATGGTTCCAACTAAAATAATGAAACTGTCTCTTGCATCATACTTCTGAATATTTTGTAAAAATTACATAATACGATAGGTGGAGAAAGATTTATGAGGTTAACATTTTGCATATTCCTGCAATCAGCCCAACTGTCAACTCTATTCACTGTGACACGAGCCTCTATAAAAATGTGCTTGTAAATAAACATAGCCAAAACATCCTGAGGAATGTACACGTTCTGAGAAGAAATTGTATTTAATGGAAGACTTAAAAACATACAAATAAGCCATCAGTTTTAAGAACACACAGATATTTTAAAGTATTACATATTTGAACTATAATAGTCATGTATCACACATGTGCAAAATATTATGTATATAAAACAAATAGTATTTATTTATGTACTTATTCTGAAACCTCCTGGAGGAAGAAAAAGTCAAACATGTGTACATTGATTTAATTTAACTTTGTTTGATTTTTATACAAATCTTGCATGAACATAAGAAAAAAGTGTGTGTGTGTGCATATGTTTGTGTGCATGTAAAAAATACATAAACATTTTTCAGAAGTATTTTACAAAATAACTCAAAATAAGCCACAGAGTTCTTCATGTTGGTAGTTAAGTTTTGGCATGTTGTACACAACTTCTTAATGTAATGTCTAAATGCTCTAACAGAGCAGTTTTCATATGTAACCTGAAGGCCACATGACGATACCATGTATAGGTATGAATGGAATGCAGTGGTACTCTCCATGACAGCAGTCTTATTTGGAGATTTACTAACTGGAAATCTGAAGTAAGTCAACAGCAGGATACTACCGCATGCAGCAGTATGCAATGTCGATAACAAATGAAATGCTTCATTCTCACCCTTCAGTGGCACTGCAAGGACTTTTACTATCCTGTATTTATCTCCAGAAAAAGAAGGCTCCGTTGACACCTCAAAATTTGCGTTATATATAAGGGTGATCACCCACAAAGAAATAAGCAGCACAGTGCTGGATTCGCTCTTCCTGATGAAAAACAAAGACAAGCTTCATAATACTAAGAGCATCCTCCTTAGCTCTTAATGACAAAAACAGGGAACATTACTCAGTTGAAAAAAGACTCACCTGTTTCATCTGTTACCTTAAGAAACAAAGTCACATCACTGCATCAGTTCTTAACACAAAATGACCAACAATGAACCTGGAGCTATGATAGCTTTGACAAGATTTATCATTATAGCAGGCAGCAATCTAGAGTTCCACCAACCAACAAATACCAGAACCTAGCTAAATCATGCACTTTAAAATATGCCCAGAAAAGTTTGGTCTCCTTCCTGACCATCAGTACAAGTTATAATAAGTAGATGTTATAATGCCTTCTCCCAGTACCTCATGGTCCTTTAATTTTATAGCCTGTAAATGGTATATTAAATCACTATAAATTGCATTGCAGTTCAAAAATAAATTGCATGGCAGTTCAAAAAAAAAAAAAAAAAAGAAGAGAAAGAAAGCACATCATAGTGTGCACATTAGTTTTGCTATTTTACTTATATATTGCTATTTTCAGAATGCTATCTGTATCCTCTTACTGGGACAAATAGAAGAGACATTCCTTACACAGAAAAAAATAGTACAATGGCCCAGAAGCCACCTCTGTCTCGGATGGAGTCACACTGAGGAAGGCCAGCCCCCACAAAGTTCTTCCTGCATGCTACAGAAAACATCTATAAACTTCCATGGCATGCTAGTCAGAAACATCTATGTTTTAAAAGACATATCTTTAAAGTCCCTTTAAATAAAAGGGTCTGCAATCATTATATCAACCAAAGGTTTTAGGGCATTATACAAACGCAATGTTTAAAGACAAACACTGAACTGATTTCCTTCAGTTTTCAGCATCAAAGAACTAAGTATCTAAGGATGTCCTTAGAAATCAGCAAACTACGAACTGAGTGACCAAAAAGGCATCACATGAAATCTCTGGATTCAGTCTTTGGGGGGGGGCGGGGGGGAATTACAATCCATGAGGGATTTTAAAAGACTTTGTTAAGTTCAAAACTACTAGAAATTTATGAGGTAGCTCCCTCTTCTGGATCACCAAACAATGACAATTCGACTTAAATGGCAAGATGCAGAATTTAGCTAGTAAATAACACCTTTCACTATTTGGGGGTTTTGTCATATATTAGGTGATCACACAGAGACTTATAAAGATGCGAGCTACTGACAGTTATTTTGAATAAGGAGTTTCTATCTGAGTAGCATACTAGGAGAGAAAGGTAGTTGAAACCCCTGAATAGTTTGATATCATTTTGGAATTTTTTCATCAGACAGTACAAACATGCAAAAGAAAAGATAGTGGCTTCTGCTTTAAATTTCTCTGCATTTTACTGAAAAATGCATTTTACAGCATTTTACAGAAAAGAACTGATAAGTAAGAATATTAAAAACAGGTCACTTTCCCACCTGTATGGCCTGCAAAGTGACTTCTGAATTCGTATTTGCAGAAGTTAAGCTTCTGGGTTGTAATTCTTGAAACAGAAGAATCTTATCTTCTTGGAATTTCTTTCAGCTTTGACAGGCAGAAAAAAAACTGCACAGTAGGAAAAACAACTCTGCACATCAGCTATTCAGACATTATCCAAGACAGCTTGGGCAATTTCTGCACACATTTATAAACTGGAATTGGAAAGATCAGAAAATGAGTACTCTCTACCCCTATATAAAACTCAGCTCCATAAAGGAACCCCAGCTTTCTGACTTGACCTATAATGGAAGAGGAGGCTTTGTGAAGACCTGGTGATTTTTCTGCATCTCAGCTGGAACCACAGGCAATTTTATACTCTTTAAATTGTCCATCACTATTCAAGCTGAATGATAATGTTTGACTTAAATACAAAAATAAGTCTAAATGGCAAAGTTGTGGCCCCAATGAAATCACTGTTTACTTCATCAGTGTTACTATTTATAACAAAATCACAACATAAATGAAATTATTGCATATTTAATAAGAAAGAGGGAGCATAAAGGATGTCCCTGTTAAATTCTGGACTCGATAACTTGAAAGCACGATTTTTGACTTGCTAATACCCACATAATCAGGCGCACAACAGCGTGATTTCATCTTTCACAATACGTGTACCGAGTGCATCTTAAAGGATGCGGCCAACTGAAACACCCAAGGAAATTCTGATCATTCAAGCATGGATAAAACCAAAATTGCCAGGAGTTATTTGGATGGAACTGAAAGGATCATATGAAATGGTAAGCCTTGTAGACATGGAAATAGTGAGACACAGAGGGAAAAGAGCTAAGATTTGCTGTGCACGCACCTGCTGCAAGTGGCAGACTTCCAATGACACAGAGGGGAGACCCCTTTGCCAGACTCTGCAGCAGTCAGTGGACTGAACCCCCCCACAATCCCTCTTAGCAGAGAGAAGAGTTACAGAGGACAACGGGAAAGTAAAACCAAAACTGAGTAAACTGATAGAAACTAGAAAACCCGACTGAGTATGTAAGTAAAGATATTAAAAAGGGGCAGACTGGAAGGAAAGAAAAAGGATCAATGGATGATTAGAGAGTAAAAAGGCAATTGGCTGTAGACCACATCCTGGAAACTGAGATGATGAAGTCTGCAACTTCTGCCATCAAAGAGTCAGATAATTAGCTGAACAAGTACAGCATGTTGCCTTGAAAGAGGCAAGAAAATCTGAAAACCTGGTTAAAAAAAAAAAAGCTTAGTCTGTTTTTCAAGCTTCATCTAAACAGCAACACCACTTTTCAGGTTACTGAAAAGGAGCTAACATCTTCAGCCAAATATTTACAAAAGAAAATAATTAACAAAGTGTTAACAAAGTATTTGTTTTATGGTCAAATGACACTTAATGACTCTTAGGAGAAAACACACTCTAGCACCCATATTAAGTTCCAATAGAAACACTGTGAAAGCAAGGATTGTATAAGTCATTACAATTAAAACATCTTAATGTAGTTAAATAAATTAATTTACTCCATTAAAAAAAAATCAAACCAACTCTTAATCAAAACACAAAATTAGGAAACAACAAATGAGAAATGTAAATAAGCCACTCACCTTTTCCTTTTCATAACAAGTACATATACTTTCCAGTATTTTATTATCATTCCATAAGTCTTTTTTTATAGTAATCTACAGAAATATTTGAATGAAAGATTCTTACAAAACCCATTCCATGTATAAACAAAGACTCCGTAAACAGTAGATAAAAATATATACAATAATAGTCCATTTTGTGATAAGTATCACTAGAAGTAAAGCTATCGTATGAAAAGATATAATTTCAATATACCTTAATCCTTCCTCTCTGTCTATCATGCTGAACTTTTCATATTGAAACTTAATGTCAGATTGTGCAGCAACAAACAGAAGTATAATCAAATACCCGCATTTTCTTGTAAGGAGTTGTTTAGTGGGTCTGGTCTTACACAGCCACATATAATGTCATAATGGGAGCAAAGTATGATGACAACACTTTTCAGACAGGCGCCCTTTCCCTGCGCTGCAGCAGCTCCCAGACATCAGTGAGAGTTAACCAGCCAAACACCAACATAAGCGACTGTAAAACAAAGAGGGATGAAATACAGGGAGTTACTGAATGCATAAACAGGGACGTATGAAGTAGGACTGGAGTAACAGTATCATCCACACACATGGCATCAGAGGGTATATTAGTGTGCACGCAAGCCCTGCGACGCACCTTGCAGTGCTGAGTGCAAGCTAGTAGTGTCCTAAATGTACGCTGGGGTGAGACAAGGGGTACACTGGTCCCTTCCAAGCACCTTGGTTTCCTTTGAAGAAACCCAGATTTGTGGGGTACAGAAGAGGCACGGTTCACTTCGCTAAATCTGAAAATTGGACAACGGGCAGCCCAGAACCATAAAGCACACTCATCCAACTAAGGCGTCATGGAAATACAACATCCATTCATGGTGATCATACTTCAAAAGAAATGTTGGCAAACCGTGAAGTGTTAAGAAAAGAGCTGCTACCATGCCTTTTTATAAGAGACCAAGGAAAAATCAATTGTTTGGTTCAGCCAAAAATGGACTGAGATGCGAAAGCATCTACAGATGGAGACTTCCTATTTAATTAGACCTTACTAATGAAGGCATGACTCACAAGGACATTACTTCAGTTGTAAGCTTGTGCAATCACACTGCTTTCCATGGAATTTGTGTAATAATGGAAAAGACAGTACTGAACCAAATCCAGACTTATTGTCTTTGATTAAAAACTACAGTAAACAAAAAGCTATTGGAGGTAAACCTGACAGTGATTAAATTCATATCCATCAGTTCGCAAGTCTTCTAGTTCCTTCAAATGGTATGTTATTCAAAAGTACCTTTACAACAAAATAGTATATTATCCATCTTATCTTCTCAATAAATCTCTCTTCAAATTACTCAGAAATAAAAGAGAATGTTAGAGCAGCATAAGGTAAGTAACAGGAAAGTTCACATCACAGTTCGCAAGGTACTAACATTAACAGGGCTTTCAGCCATGCAAGAGCATAAAGTTACAAAATGGATGAAAAGAAAATTTACACTGTAAATCAATTTCAAGTCTCTGATGAGCTAACTTTAAGAGTGAAAACTAAAAATACGATTTTTGACTCAATCTTTTCATTAACCATATAATCATTACTGAATGTAATGCTATCTAGAATAACGTAATGCCAGCTTAGAATTCACAGCATAAAATATTTCAAATATGCTTTAACTTATACAAAGTTTGCAAGAAGTTAACATGATTTGGAACTTAAAGCAAAGGATCTGGAATAAGCAGTCCTACTAACAGTCCACTAGATAGTCTAGGCAAATGGTACAAGATTTGACTTTTCAGAAGTTCCAAGTACTAACTGCTTAATAGCTGACATTCAGCTGCTATAAAGTCACATCCTTAACTTCTATATTTCATTTTGCTAGCCTGTAAATGGATACTCTAATACTGTTCCTCATACAGCTTTTGTGAGGCTGCACTTAATATGAGCAAAGTGCTTTGAGATCTTTCGCATGAATAAAATATATTTTGCACTTAGACGTTAATTATAGAAGTAGCAATATTTGAAATAGGGTTTTGTTTCAAGGCAGCAAGGCTAAATCAAACATGATTATCTTGGCTTTGATTGTGATGTTTTACTTACTATGCTCTATTTTTCCTTGCATTTGAAATATGCAATTTTGCTTTTCTGTTATGTAAATGAATGTTTTTCATCTAACACATCTATTTTTGGAAAAAGAATAATTTTCTTTCCTAGTCTAAGACAGAAATGTTGCAGAACACAATTCTGAAGTCTAACTGACAGAGCATCGCAAGGCCATTGCATGCATTCAACAAAAGCAACAAGAGATGCCCAGAGGACTCATTGAACTTAGAATATTAATATGTAAATGTTTATCTACACAAATATATATCTAGATAGATAAACACACAATAACATTTAATATAGATTAATTAATCCTTCTGTCCATTGGTTAGGTGGTCCTAACCAATGCAGCTGCAATCACAACAGTTGTAGCCTTTCTGAAAAGTAAAAAGAACTGCGATAAGGATTAAAAAAAAAAAAAAAATCTGCACCGGAAGTCATAGGAACAATCCATTTTAAGCTAAGGATTCTGTTTGGCTCTGTGTAATTTAAGTTATCTTAGAGGCAAACCTCAGCAAAGGAAAAGGTTTGGACTTTATCCAAAACACTGGCATGCAAAAGAGGTCAAACCACCTGCCATAGTGGGCCTTTCTTCTAAATGTTGTTTTTCACTTCTGCAAAGTTTGCCAATTATCTTGCTGTATGTGTTCCTAGATATCAGTGGCATTTATTAGACAATATTTATTATGGAAAATGCATGTCTCATTTATATATGATCCTATTAACATAAACAGTGTTTACTACCAACTTTGATTCTACAGCTTGTGTGATGAAATTACACTGCTTCAGCCTGTTTCCTGTTCTCTGAATTTCACATATTCCCATGCTGAGTAAAGAAGAGAAAACACGTAAGATCTCCATTTAAGTCATGGAGTAAAATTGGGCACCCACAAATTGCCAGTGTTAAAGAGAACTGAAGTCAGGGTTAGGAAAATAATTTTAAAAATTATGTCATGTGACAAAAGATTACCCAATAAATCTAAAGCAATAAAACACTTGTTGAGAAAAAACCATTATCATCTCAAAGCAGTGCTGAAACACTGGTGTTTACCCGGACAGATAAGGTTAAGAAGCATATTCTACTCATTCAAATCTTTAAATGAAAGTAAATGCCAACCTAAAGCTTGTTTTCAACATTCTATGATGCCTAAGAAATGCTGTCACTCACTCATTACACTCCCTCACACGGATGTAATTTCCACCCCCACCTATCGTCATCACATCTGGTTTGGTATGCGGTTTCACAAAAAGAAAAATTTCATCTAGGCACAAAATCGCAACATATTTTGAGAAATGCTTTAGTATGCAAGTGTGTGTAATTACACACACTATTAAGCATACCTTGAAATATAAACCACCATGGAATAATTGGAAGTGGGGGAAATAAACTTAGTCCAAAGCCTTGATCAAGCTGTAGCTTATTATTAGTATACTGGGGTTTAAATCACCTCTCCAAAACAGCAAAACACAAGACATAACACAAAACTTCACATCCCACAGAATCACAGATAAGAAAGCTAAAAGAGACCCCAAACAGGTGGTCTACCTACTTGCCCCAAGGTAAGATCTGTAGCTTTAGCACTTCAATCTATGCTTCTCAAACAAATCTTAAATATCTCGGGTGAGATTTCGTTGTCTGCCTGCTCCGTATATTCTAGTGCTTCACTGTTGAAAAGCTTTCCCTAATGTCTAACCTGAAGCCAATCTATTACAGTGTGTCACTTCCCTCAGTACTGGAAAGTTTTTCACTCCAGCTGAACTTGTGATGCATTTTAAGCCCTTGCAAACAGTAAATGCACTCTCCTCAGAAATGCATAACACTATCAGACCAAAACGGCGAGATGAGGTCCTAGCTCCACTTAACTCACTGAAAACAGACACTGAAATACGCTCACGGACACTACACACTGTGCAGCTGGCATACTGTAAAATACAGGTTGGACATCTAAGTTGAAATACTCTGCATGTTCAAAATCATACGTGGTTTAGAAACAGAGGGGAGACTTTCTTGTCCTAGCATCCAAAGGCTGTTCCTTTTCTGATCACAGAATATTCAAAAATAAAACTTTCCAGGTTACCTCCCTCTTCAAAGTTAAGGGGAGAAAAAAAAAGGCCAGAAAACTTTCCAGCAGCCTCCCTCGCACCAGTAGCCACCAACGCCAAGGCCAAGAGGGCTGATGCCACCTAGGCCACTAGCTGCAACACTCGACTTCTCCCCAAATGCCAAAAGTAAACCAGCCCAGACACTTACACAAGGCCCAGCACGCGCAAACCACCGGCAGCCGCCCCCTGCCAGCCAGCCTGCCTCCCCTCCTGCCCTGGGCCCATGCGCCATCTTCACGGCCCCACAGGCCCCACGCGCCGGGCGGCTGCCATGTTCTGCCTCCGCCCTCCCGCCAGCGAGCCACGTTTCTCCACATGCCGCCAGCCAGGGCGGTGGCCGAGGGGACGCGCCCCGCCTCAGCACCCCTGTACTCACCTTCAGAGACCTCGAACTCGGCTGCTCCATTGAGCTGGTAGAGGCACCAGTCAACCGCGCTCTCGCCTGGGGGGCCGCCAACTGGGCAGGGAGGAAAGGCAGAGTCAGTCGGGGGCACCCAGGGCCGGCGGGGGGGAGAGGGCTGAGGAAGGGAGAAGGGAAAGAGGGCGGCGGAGGGGAGAGGCAGAGACGGAGGAGTGGGGAGGAGAGATGGAGGGGGCAGAGGAGGGAACGGAGGGATGAGAGGGACCAGGGAGGGCCGGGGGAGGGAGAGCGTTTCCAGATACCCTGCTTGTGGGACATGGGTGTTGCCCTCCGAAACGCGCCCAGTGCTCTGAACTGTTATTTGCTTTGCTCCCAGCGCCGGTAGCTCGGGGCGCCTCCTCCTTCTCCCAGCGGAGCGGGCGGCGCAGGCAGCCGCCGCTGCCTCGGGGCGCTCAGGGAGCCGGGGGAGGGAGGACGGGAAGGAGGGAAGGCTCCGCCCGGAGCTCCCGGCGGAGGCGGCGCAGCCTCGCCAGGACCCGCCGCGCCCGGCACCGCCGGCCCTGCCGCGGCCCCAACAGGTGTGAGCGGGCGCGGGGCGGCCCCAGCGCCGCGGCGGGGGCTCGGGGGCTGCCGGCGGGGCCGCCCCCAGCGGGGCGCCGCGGGCTGCCGGCGGGGCGGGCGGGGCCGGGCGGCCGCTCTGCCTGAGGCGAGCCCCAGCCACGGCGGCGGGATGCGACGCCACAGCCTGGCCTCCCTCCGCGGCCCGGAGTAGAAGATCCTTCCTCCTGTTGGTTCAACTTCAGTCATGCGCTCCCCGTCAGGTGCCCCCGGCTGCGCCGCGTCCCTCCACAGTGCCACAGCCACGCGTGCCCGCGGTGCGGCCAGCCTGGCGCGCACGGGTGCCTGTCCCCGGCTGCACTAGGAGCCCGGACACACAGCCCCTGGGGAACACCACACAGGGCCTCGACAGTGTCGCCCACGCTAGCATGCGTACGGCCTCTACCGGCTCACCACACCGAGCCCGACAGCCACGTTTTCCTCACGACATTCACCTCCGTTCTCTTACCATCCCTAGGCTTGTAGGCTATCTTACAGATACAGGCTGCAAATACCACGTAAATTGTCAGGTTTTATATACGCTGAAATCACTGCAAGGCTGGAGAGTGGTTTTCCTCTGGTCCATGGACCCCTGTGGATCCGCAAACTGTCTTTACAGCATCCATGAGAGGTAAGTAAGAAAGCAAACCTGTTATCAAGTAAGCTTAAGTGCTCTGTGTAGTGACCTTTGCCTCCAGTGGAAAATGTTTAGGCGAATGGCAAATTTTAAAACACTGAAACAGTCAGCTAGAGTGAACTTATGTTAATAAATGCCATTATTCTAACAGACATCCACCCCAAAAACACGACAGGAGTGAAATGCAAAGGTACGTTAATTGTTCTGTTCACCAGGTGGCTTTCTTGATATTTAACATGATTATGACTGCTTAGCTTATAGCTGGCAGCACCCTGCCTACGTCTTTGTCTTTTTGAGGTGGCAGTGTCAGAGGCCCACGTTACAGCACAGCTCATGTCAAAGAGAGCAAACACACTTTGCATGGGCAAATGAGAAAAGCTTAAGAAATGATACAGGAAGACTATAATCAAGCCATACTAAGAGATTAGGAGCAAGCAAGAGGATAAAATATCAATGTAGGCAGCTGTCATGGCACAATTACACTGGGTCCTCCATCTAGCTTTTTGCTCTTTGTGAAATGGTATGTAAATGGTGGGGAAGCATTATTTTCGGCATAAATTATACTTGATATACCTACATTCATCCCTTTTTGCAGCAAGTGAAGACACTCCTGATGTCTTTAGGTGTGTAAACTGTGGGAAGTTTGATTCAGTTTTTCCTAATAAAAGTATTCTGTTCAAAAATTTATATTCTTCTCCGCTGCATCCAAGGCACTGTCACACTGTGGCCTTTGTGAAAGAATAAGGAGGACAATTACACTTTCTGAAGGAAATAGGTTTAAATGGGAGTAACATTCTGCAAACATTCTCCACTACTTTTAGAAAGAAAGCAAAACGCCAACGCTTAAGCTTTCCTGGGAACTTCACCTAAATTATAAAGACCATAATGTCTTCTGAGGTAAAAGAACACCAGTTCATTTAGACAGTGTATGTATATATATCGCTAAGCCATATGTTTGCTGGATGTGTACTAGCTTTCTTGGAACTGAAAAGATTTAAGCTGATGATTTGGGGGAAAAAAAGAGTATCATAGAGCTGTATTAAAGTAAAGCTTCATCCAGCTGCTTACAGTGATACTAATTCCCCCTACAAATTACCTACAGACCTTGATTGCTCTTCATGACAAGGTATTATCATAAATAGAATTAACCTTAGCATTCCAGTGATAGTCTCTTCTTTTTGGAGAAAACTCTAGTCTACCGTATTAATTAGCAAACAAGGGCCCTGTTCTGGGAGAATACGTTCATATTAGATTTAATTTTTATAAAATGTAGAAATTTTATGCTGTTCAACTCAATCAACTCGATATTACTGACTTATATAGCATTTTTCATTCTGGACTTCAAACATTTACAAACTTTGTACGTTAAAAAATTCACCCAGTTTGGCATGTAGTGCAGCACACTTTTTTTTTTTTTCCCCTAAAATGAGGGGTAGATGCAAATCACATTTACAGTGTGGGATCTGTTTCTACAGGTATCTTGAATATTGAGATGGGTTAATTTGCACCCGAGTGCCAGCTAGTCCAGGATGAGTTCATCTTTTACTTTTACCAGGGTAAGATAGACACTCTTAAGCTATTTGTTATTGTTTCCTTCAGAGAGATGACTGCTTTAACTAAGTTTGGAAACTAGTAATGCTAAATCAACAGACAAACTTGAAGGTGGGACCTGCTCTGATGTCCTTTACTCTTGCACTGTTGCAAATGAGCTAAGAGTTTGGTATGATTTTTTGTGTCATTTCAGGATTGTAACATTGTTAAAAGCATGTAATTTACTCTAACTAGAACTTAAGCAAGGTAGTCAAATTATGCTACTATGTATTTTAAAGAGTTAAAGTTTAAAAAAATAGTTTAAACTATTTGGGCTTTTAGTATCACAGTGATATATTGGGCAGATACACTGGTGCAACTGCAGACAAAACTTCTGAGGAGATTGTTAGGGCTATATTACCCTATAACATTTTTTAATTATGGGTTGGATTTTTTTTCCTTTTCAGTAAGACTTTATGCAGACACAAGAGTCTACCTTTTTGGTTCCACCTCTTGCTAGCAGCGATAAAACAAATGATAAAACAAATTTAAATGGGGTCAGAAGGTCAACCACATAAAATAAAATTTAATCTTGCTACAACTTCAGAACTTCAGATGCAGGCAGTAGTTCGGAATGAACTGTTATACCCTGAAATAAAGAACTTGCATTCAATTCAAAATAATTTCCTCAAAAAAACCCCATAAAGATTTATAGTTGTCCGAGATGCAGAACTCAACGTCTCTCTGAGCAATCTCGTTTTATAAGAGAGCCAGCCCCAGAGGTACCGACAAGAGCCAGCAGGCCCTCCCGGGGCGGGGGTGTAACCGGCTCTTGCCCCTGCCGTAGGGATCCCAAGTACCTGCAGAGCAGCTCGGGGCTAAGACAAAGGCACCCCTTGTGCCCCAAAATCCCCTCATTTAAAGGAAAACTGCTGTAGTTTGGGGGGGGGGGTGACCAGGCAGCTGCGTTTGGCGAGCGAGGCTGACGGCTCCGCGGCGCAGCGGCCCCTGTTCCCGCCCCGCGGCCGCCGCGCCGGGAGGCGGTGCCGGGGCGGCGGGACGCGGAAGCGCGGCGGGGAGCCCGCGGAGCCGCCATGCGCCCCCCGCTCCTCCTCCTCCTGCTCTTCAGCCTCCTCCCGCGGGCCGCCGGCCGGGGCGAGCTGCGGGCCTTCGTGGTCGCCCACAGCCACATGGACGTCGGCTGGGTTTACACGGTGCAGGTGGGGCCCGCTGCGGAGCGAGGCTGGCCGGGGCGGGTAACGGCGCGGCCGCCTTCCCCCCGAGGCGGCCCGGCGGCTGCCGGGGTAGGGGTGGGTTTGTCGGCTGGTGGGGCCGAGCCTCTCCGCTGCCCGACCTCCGCTCAGCTCTGCTCTCAGTGCGCCTTCAAGCCTGCAGAACTACGCGGAGGCGCGTAACGGTGGCTGCGAGGGGTCTGCCTGCGCTGTCCTGCCTGCCTGCCTGCAGAGACACCCGTAGATCCTCGTAAGGCGCTTCTCCTGCCCTGAGGCTGTCCTGGGGGGTGCTCCGTCCCCTGCTATTTCGGCGTCCCGACGCTCGTTTGGAGCAGGCATAGTTAGCTTAGGAACTGTGGCCATGAATTTTGGCTTTGCGCGTGCCTGTGTTCTACAGTCAGGATGCTCCTGATGGATTTTTTCTTTTTTTTTTTTTAAGGAAAATCTTCAATCTCTTTGATGATGTAGATTTTCTTGGTCTTTTTGTTTATCTTGTTACTAAGCGAAAACCCCAGGAAAACTTTCTGTCTTGTCTTAGAGAGGAGAGAAGGATCCCAGCTCCGGGATGGCTGGGGTGGGGTTGGAGCCTAGGGCCACACAAGTGTAGTAGCAAAGTAATTTTTCCTAACTAAATGAGATGCACAGCAAAATAAATCAGGTAGAGAGTTAATACCTTTTATATTTGTTAGTCAAAATCCTGAATCCTTCTTCATTTGTATGAATTTCTTTCATTTATGTGAAAGATGCTGTGGATACTTCACTTGCTCGTGAAGCATCAGATGTTTAAGAGTAACCGATAAGAAAGAGCTAATGGCTCATCAAGGAATCTGCTCTGCATGTATTTTGTCTTCCCTTTTGAGGAAAGGTTAGTGAATTTCTCCTTTAATGCTTCAAGCTCCTACTCAGAAGTTGCATAAGAGAACACAAAATTAATTTTTATTTTGGGTCAGTTAGCGGTCAAAGATCTCCAAGAGAAATGGAAACACATACTGGGGGGGGGGGGGGGGGGGGGGGGGCGGCAGGGGGAGATGCAATTGCTTGAAGCCTCAGTTCCTCTGCTATTAAATGACAAGCATCAGCAATTCCTGTAGTCAAAAACCACGGAGGCTACCTGCAGATCCTTTCAAATGCTTCTGTAGTAAAGTGAAACCTGAAGGTAACTCCCTGTGGGATACTAATGTGATCCCAACCTATTTTACGGTTTTGGTTTGCTTAGTTATTAGGTTTCACTCATGACTGACAATGTGCTATTTTTTTAGTGTTTCATTTCTCCATTTATAATGTGAAAAATAAGCATTTTATTTATGATATCAGCACAGCAATCTTCACTGTGTGCTGGAAATTATAGTATTGATGGAGAATTCCAGCACTGATGTAAAATAAAACTATTTTTTTTCCCCTCTCAAAGAAAGCTATCTGTTGCAATCTGATAACAACAGTGGTACCATAACTTACATGAGATGTGGCATCTCACTGATGTATCTCACCATAGGTGTGAAAGGCACGTCACCATTGTCTAAATGCAGTACAAAACAATGTTTACATCATGGTAGAAGTTTAAAATCTGTATTTAAATAAGTAAAATCTTAGCTGATTTTTTATACTGGGTCACTGCTTATTGTTTCAGAGCATCTCATTAGCTGATAGAGGGCATGAATTGGAAAGAAAATTCTTATTGTTGCTTGCAAGTATCCTGGTTTATGAGAACAATTATTTTCAATTCCCACCCAGATAACTGGGGTTTATAAACTTTGTAGGATTAGGTAATATCTTACTACTTAGTTCCAATGTAGTTAGTTTGAGTCAGAATAAAGACTGGCTTGCCTTAATCTCCAAAATACCTCAAGAAAATATTTTCAGTAAGTTACCACACAGAATATTTTATTATTGTATTAAATTTGAAAAGTCCTTATTCAGCTCTTAAAATCTAGTGTACTCCACTTAACTATTAAGAACTAAAATTGAGCCTGATGTTGTAATCATTGTACCTATACTTGGATTTTAGGATGTATTGTTTGTAGCCAATTGCCAGTGAAAAATTAAAATTCCTTAGCAACCATTTGAGTGTATCACTGTTGAGTATTAGTAAAATTTAAAAGCTATTCCCTTAGTTAAAATTTCACATTGTATTAAGCATCTAATCATAATCTTGATTTTAAAAAACTCTTAAGAACTGATCGTGAAATCATTGAACAAGTAATTATTTAGATAAGCACTACAGTGTTTTAAGCCATTCCTCCTACACTCAAATGTTTTCCCTTTTCTAATGACACTTTAGCATTTTTACAAAGATAGCTGCATTTCAGTTGTGGAAGGCAAGGGGTTAGGAAAAGTTCATTTCTGATTTGGATCACATCATGCCCTTCTTATTTCAAAATGTGTTTTTCTTGTAGGAAACTTGCCTGAATTAAAACTATGGATTCATATTTTACATATCATGCCCATTAGTTTTTAGGTGGGTGAGAGATCTATGCGTCAGTCACTTTCAGATGTATATGTATCTATTGTGGTATGTGTTCTTAAGCAAGTACCAGTAGTTTAAGTAGAAAAGTGTTATGGTTAGTGTTAAAATAACTGTGCTATAACATGCAGATAACTTTGTTACAAGAAAACACAGACATTGCAGGAAATTCTAGGATCTCTGCTGTTGCCATTAGACATTCTATATCACTTTGAAATTAAGTAAAGGGTGGAAGACTGGATCTGGTCAGCAGAATTTGTTCTGGCAAGGATAAGCGTACACAAAATGTCTTCATGTGCACAACTTTAAAATTAATGTGATGTTGTTCATTTGATACCATTGGATAGGATATAACCATGTGACAGGTTATTTGATGGATACAGCTGCCATATTTGCATTCCAATAAAATCCATAGGCCTCATTCTGGAATGCACGTTGCTTTAGGAACGGCATAGACAGGATAGATGCACAGATTCTGGATGATTCTATGTCAACAGTCAAACTCATTCTAAGAGTGCTTTGCCACTTTGATTTTACTTTATCCTAAAACATCAAGCAGAATGGAGTTATTTTTCATGACTGGGGCCATAATAGTTTAATTTACATTATATGTATCACTGTATTATACTGGCAATGCACACCTGCAGCACAGAGTCATACTTGCTCTGAAGAAACAATTCTGATAATTCAGGCCATCAGAAGAAGAGCAGAAATGGAAGAATAAAGTGTGCATGTGGGTTTTTAAACTATGTTGGTGCAAAGTCTTATCGTTTATGGCATTGTTGATTTAAGGTAAACAATGAGGGACAGGGTGAGCTGTTCCCAGTACATCAAAAAGAGCTTTTATTGGTGTCTGCAGTTCTTGGGGGAAGCTACACCGTGATATACCCATGACGTCCCCAGTCAGAGGATGTATTTTGAAGCAGAAGGGCCCATAAGCTGTACGTAGTCAGAAAGAACTCAGTCTTTCTGAGTATACAAAGGAAGCGTGCCACAAATGTGAGGTTTTTGATGTCTCTCGTCAAGCCGAGTGAGTGTTCAAAGCGGCCCATTTAATATAGGCAAACCAGAGTTTATGTTCTACATTTTTTTTTTGCAGGAAAGTATGCACGCTTATGCAGCAAATGTCTACTCATCTGTTGTAGAAGAGCTGATGAAAGGAAAGCAGCGCAAATTTATTGCTGTGGAGCAGGAATTCTTTATACTCTGGTGGAATGCAGTAGCCACAGATACGCACAAGCAGCAGGTAGGTTGTACTAGAGCCATACTTCCTGCTAACAAAGAATCCACGCTCTTTTCAGGGGGCAAGGAGGGGCAAAGTACTTCACCATTTGCTTTTTACCCAGGTCTTGTGTAAGCTGTCTCTGAATCTGGTGCTTCTTACGAAGGAACCTTAACTCTAAAGGCAGTTGCAATAGGTTAAAACCCCAGCTATAGATTAGAGCAGTAGGAGGTAGTAACCTTTGCACTGACAACTCTTCACACTTTACAGTTCTTGTTTCATCAGTGACTTTCTTATTTAGGGGCATGCTAGTACAAGATGTGAGTGATTCTGAAAGAGGCTACACCAATATCTGTTAAACACCTGAAGCTCATAAACTACTGCCTAACACTGCTCACAAGAAGGAACTTTTTTTCTTTCCAGCTAAGTACTGCTCAAAAACCTGCCATGTGTAAACAAGGATAATGCAGCAAAGAGGTGACTGTAGATTCAACAGCAACAAATGTTTCTTGGGTTTGTTTATTTATAAGCTGTGATCCCTCTCAGTTTTTAGAGCTTTAATTTGAGGACTGTTTTTTTCCTAGTAAAGACGCTGTGAAGTTTTGTTTGTCATTTCTCTTTCCTCTGGCATGAAACAAACAGGCTGAAATCAAAGACTGGGCTGGTAGCCCAGCAGGTGGTCATGTGTTGCATTGCAGTGCAAGATGTTCAAGTTTTGGACCCTAAAACCAGAGGATATACAGGTGTAGCTTCCCATAGGTACTCACTCAGAACTCCATGGTCTGTTACCAGGGTCTAGCCAACAGCAGCATATTACTTGAAGTACTTTACATTTCAGTTTGTTTAAAGTGCTAGATGTTTAAAGCATCATGTAAAAAAGACACCTCGTGTCTGTTTTTTTAACCTAGTCCTTCACTAAATTCTGTATTTTCTGTAATGTTTAGTATTTAAGTAATAGCTTACAACCTGTGTGCAGCTGACCTTTTGTGAGAGGTTTTGCTGTGTAGAGGCAGTTCGCTGTTTTTGTGTGGGCACTTTGCCTGTACTTGCCTGTTGCAGGACAATTTCCTTCTCTGTTTTTAATTAGAAAACTGTACTGTAAGGCGGGGGGGGGAGGGGATTAAAAAAAATAGCATAGGAACTACTTTGTGCAGGGACAGAAGAGTACTTTAACTTTCTAAAGTAAGTGGATCTTATTTCAAGTATGTTATGCTGCTGTAACCCAAATATAAATTAAAAGCCCGTATTTCCAATATCTATTATAGCTATTATGTGGCATCCAGAAGAGTAAATGTGTATCACATTTGACCTCAGTAGTGCAAAACTAGTACATGTGATTCAGTCTTTGATTTCCTAGCCTAATTTCTGATAATTGTTGCTTTTATGCATTTTTAGTCAGTTCTCTAGTTACTTTATAGTTGCTTCCCTAAAAATTAAAATGATTAAAAACAAATTCCTCTTAAACCTGTGTGTCAAACATTTAATCTCTAATAACATTTAAGAGCCATGACGCTTGCTGATAAGTGACATGTTTTTAATATTAGCAAGTTGCAAATATTGGGACTTGAAATTAGGTCACTCTGGTTACTGTCCTGCTTTTTTGACTTGAACTCTAGCATTAATGATTTTATGTAGTACAGGCTCTCTGGTTTTAATTTTGCCATTTTTTTTCTTAATTTAATATTTTACTTGGAATACAGGATTTAATTCTAGTTTCTTTTGCAATGCCTGCTTTGGATTAGAGTGGTAGCATTAAAAACTAGTAAAGGGTACAGCCTGGGTACTGAAGCTGATTTCACGATTCAGACAACAGAATATATAGGAATGAAATGTATTGCAGCAGTATTCAGCCAGATATGAACCTCTTAGTTCTCAGTGCATGTTACTTCCACAATATTTTCTTGTGTGAACCATTCCTATCGCCTTACCCTGGCTTGATGTCTGGGTGTTTTAAGTAAGGGGAAAAAAAAATTTGTAGCCGCTTCTGTCTGGTTTGTAGGGGTGAGTTGATGTAAGGATAGTGGTAGTTGTCTCAAGGACCACAGATATGTTCTACTACTGCAGCAGCCTGCTGCTTGTAGTACTGGTGTGTCTTTTTCCTGGGTTCCTCCTTCCTTTTGCCCAGTTCAGGTCAGCAGAAGTGCTTGTCATTAGAGATATTGTTTTCTTTTTTTTTTTCCCCTAGGATTGGGTATTGTTTAAATTACTTGAATTGTTTTTCTTGTGTTTTCAGCCTCTCAGTGGTTCCACAAAACTTACATCAAAAAAATGTTTCCATGGCCCCAGGTTTGGATCAGAGGTATCTTTTTTGGACATCCATCCAAATGGGGAATAATAGCCACAGATGCTTTTCATGTAGGTCAGGACCAGTTCTGTGCTGACACCAGATATCAGTTATCTGGTCTCCCAGCATGCTAATCAGTCACCACAGTCATCTGGAACTAATTTATGAATGCTGAGCCCTGAAGCGTTTTCACAACATTGTGAAAGAGAAAAATGATTATAATCAAAATTGACAATCTGGCATCGTATCTGAGCAGACACAGGGGCATTCACTGAAGGTTCCTGGGGAAATAAACATAATAGCTCTGGAATTGGCATCCTACGTGACAGATTAAAAAATAAAAAAAAAGAGGGGTGGAGATTAAAATACATATTTATACAAACTTTCTTTGTTGGAAGTTTGAGGTATCTTCGAAGTTCTAGGTAGTGAAGCAACTATAATAAAAACAGAAGACTCCCTAACACTTCTAGGAAGGGACACAGACTATTACTCCCCCCGTCCAAACACCACCCCCCCTTCATCCAGCACATTTGCTGAAAGTTGTACTTGTTGGCATACTTGTTGTTTCTAGTGGCTGAAATTAAAAAAAAAAAAAAAAAACCAAAACCAAAAACAACACAACCCCCCACCCCCCAGAAAAACCCAAAACCAAACAACAAACAGAAAAGCCATAAACGGTTGAACAGGTCATAATATATTGACAGTTTTTCAACTAGGAAAAAGAGTCCAGAAATGAAGGTTAGCAGTGAGTGGGTTTATCAGGCAGATAAACCTGCTACGTGTGGAATAACTGTTTCTTAATAAAGCATTCTGTCTCTCACAAGTTGAGCAACCTGTCCGTCCTCTGGAGGCAAGGTAGATGCATACAGAGTAGAAGGGATGTGTTTGCGGCCACAGTGTGATGGCACACTCTCTCTCCCTCCTGGATCCCACAGAGCTCAGTCTCCAACCTGTTACAGAGGCAGTAGACTAAAGGAAACCCCGGGAGCCTGGCCATTGCTGCTTGTATGGGGTTGCATATTACCCTTTCATTCAGCCACCCAGTGCCTTTCCTAAACCAAGACATATGCAGCAGGAGGAAGACTTTGGAAGGAGCACTAGTATCTTCTGTTTTAATCCTCCAGCTCTAGTTGCCTTGAGGCAGGATCCTAGGCTGCTCCCAGTGCAGTGTATGGGGACAAGTCTGGTGTTTAGAGAGTATAAAGGCACGGTAACAGCTCTGCTGAGAAACACCAGCAGGTCAGGGTCTACCTGGCAGTGCATCCTTCGTGCTTGCTACTGGCTTTCGGTGTAAGCTGGGTAAATCAATGCACTGTGCAGCCCATTAGTATGCTTTTTTCCCCTTCTCCTTTTGATAGCACTCAGCACAGACAACCTTTTATCCCACTTTTGTCTTGGATGCCTTCTTGATAAGTGTTGTGCCTAGGTAATGTGCTGTGATCTGACATGAATCTGCAGCCTTTTTGGATAAGACTGAAATGATGTTTATGTTCTGTGTCTTAATTTCAATGTCATAGGTCCATCAGTTGCTTCAGGAGGGACGATTGGAATTTGTCATTGGAGGGCAAGTGATGCATGATGAAGCTGTGACACTAATTGATGATCAAATTTTACAGTTGACGGGTATGCATATTTGCATTTAACTTTTATTTTTCATTGTTATGACCTTGGGGGTTTTGTTTGGTTTTCATTTCTCCACCCCAAGATTGCTATTATTTTCTTGCTCTTTAAGAACTGATTAAAGCATTTCTTATTTTTTACTTGCTGGTGGGTTATCTGTATAAAAAGCTTTGCTTTAAAAAAACCCTGCAGTAAGCAGAAGGGTCACTGAAAGCTGGCTTGCGGTTTAATCGATGTCAGTTATAAACTCCTATGGAGCAGAGGCCTTTTGTGTGTGTGTGTGTGTGTGTCTGAGAGCTTAAGCTCCTGGGAAGATAGTTATGGTGAAAATGAGGGCATGAAATGCTCTGGAAGAAAATACCTGGTGGCAATTCAGTGTGCGGAGGTTGTATGGTTTAGGCAAGGTCTTCTGCAGAACATGGGCCATAGAATGTCACTGAGGTCATCTGAACTTATTTGAAAGACTTGCTTGATGAAGAAACCCCCATTTGTAATCATTACCAGCAGCCTCTGCTAGAAATAGGTGCATATTTTCAAGAGATGCACTATTTCCCATTTTAATCTTCTAGCTTCGCTTCCATATGTTTGTATGTTACACCTCTCCATCTGATGGTTTAAAGAGTCTTTTAGTATTTAGGTTCATCTCCATCTGGTTAATGAAAAAAGAAACAGGATAAATCACGGCACCACTGTGCTATAGATGCCTATAATATGCCATGAGGGAGTAGCATGCTTTTTGGGGGCGGGAGGGCATGTATCGGCACCAGCTGTCCGTCATGGCTGATATAAACCCTGCCTGTTTCAGGGCTACACTCTGGGCAGGTTTCTACGTGGGAGAGTAAAGGGTCAGAAAACGCTTTTATCATTTGCTGAATCTGACTGCACAGCACCACTGGCCTTGTTCCTTGCTTGTCAGTGTTTTATCAGGAGTGCAGGGATAGCAGCTGCTTTTGCATCTCAGTGAGTCACCACATCACACTCTGGCCAAGAGGAGGAGAGGGAATGAACATTATTTTTCTTCTCATCTGACTCCTGTGTTTAAAGGTTGTTATATGGGCTTAGTACACCAAAGCCAGGACTTCTCCAAAGAAAATACTAATATTGACTGAAGAGTCCTTTTGTTAAATGCAAATACAGCTTTTTCTTTCATTGGAGTTAGCTGCAAAAAACATTATTTCTAATTTAATATTTCATTCTATGTATAAACATAATTTTAAAAAAAAAATCAGGTTTGGTAATTTATTCAGCTGGAACAAAAATATTAATATAGTTTAAAATTCCCATTTATTTTTCCTGAAAGCACTCTAGTTATTTTAAGTATGAGTACATACAAACAAAAAAATGTATCCCTGCATTGTGTGTGGAGTTCATCTTGAGAAGACAAAGCTAGTGCAGACCTTTGTGGTCTACATTTCATGTCTTCTCCTGTCTGTCCAGCCAGCTGTGTTTTGGAAGAGCCTAGCAAGCTCTGCCTAAAATGTGCTTTGGTCAGAAGAGTTGAAATAAACAAATTGTGAATATTTTCACTAGAGAAGACATTAACCATGGGAAAGATGAAGTGAAAAGAGAATGCCTTGCAACCTCAGTTATTCAAAGGTGATATTAAAATTTGGAATGGAATTAGTCCAAAATGGGGAAGATATGGCTGCATTTTCAAATAGTTCTGAACACAATTCCAGAACTATGAAATTAAGATCTGCGTTTTTTTTGGGGGGTGGGGGGGGGGTGTCTTTTTGGAGGAGGAGGAGGATCCGAGTGTAATATACTGGAGTTCTGAATAAAATCTACTGCTTAGCTGGTTGTTTTACTTTCATTTAAATAGTTTGTCTGAGTTTATTCTAGTGTCTGGTCTTTCTGATTTGGAGGTTTCTTTTTTGGAAACTCATTTCAATACAAAATTAATAACACTGGCTGTAAATAACATCTTGTATCAAGATTGCTATTAAACTTTGGCTTTTTTCTTTTTTTACAATTGAGGATCATATTCAAATTAGTTTTGTTTACTGGATGGCTTCCCTGTCCCTTTGTCATTGATATGAGACTGAAATTTTCTGAGAATGGGTGGTACGATTTGAGCAAATACAAGCTAAAACCCAGCTTGTTCTTTTCATGCAGACTCCAACCTGGCTATTAGCCTTAACCTAATCTGTATCTAAGTACTTTTTCCCAGGCCTGTCTCTAATCATAATTCCTTTTTGTTACTCATCTTTTATGATGTTAATAAGTTATACTTGGCATAGCAAAATAAATACTGTCAGTGTGAAACTTTCTGCTGTGAATCATTAAATTCCTGAAACTTTAAATGCTTTGGAAAACAGCAACAAGAGCTATCCTTTAAGTGCTTATCTGTAATACTGTATGCCTATTAAATTTATAAAATGAACTTGTAAAAGTGTTCCTAACGTGAACAAATTTTGCTTTGCAGAAGGCCATGGATTTTTGTATGAAACTTTTGGGATCAGGCCTCAGTTTTCTTGGCACGTTGATCCTTTTGGAGCTTCAGCTACAACACCAACTCTTTTTGCTCTGGCTGGTTTTAATGCTCATCTTATTTCTCGGATTGACTATGACCTGAAGGCTGACATGCAGAAAAACAAGGTAAAAATACCCTTAGGAATGGAACCCATTGCCAGCCTCTACTTACAGTAATCGAAACCATGACATTAAGATAAGCATCCCTCTGATCTGTGCAAGAAAATATAGGTATTTCTTCTATAAAAGTGACATGCTGATTGCATGTGCTAATAGTGAAGTATATTGAATCTGTGTAATATGGTCAGTAATGTCTTCATGACTTCTGGCCAAGGACAAAATGTAGTCTAGCCTGAAGAAGACACAAAATGCAGGCAATTGGGCAAAGCATAAGTGGACATTGAATTAGGAGTGTTGGAACTGGAGGCATCTAGAATGGGTTTCAGCTTCCCTTGAGAAAATCATAGATACGTTGATTTTTTTATAGACTGTTTTGAAGTGTAGTGTGTCTGTTTGGGCACAGTGGTTGTTATGCTTGGAACATTTATTTGTGCCTGTAAAAGTGATAATACTAGGTCAGTTAGGGTGGCAGCTAATAATTTTTTTGCTGAATTCAGTTTTTGTTTCATGTTCTGCCTTCTCTCGCACAGTGTCCCGTACACAGTAAATGTTTTCTTTTCATATCACAATATTGCACCCTGATCTGTCATCAATTTTACACACTAAATTATGTGAAAATAAGGGGTTTTCACTAGTATGAGCTGGGCATTAGGCAGTTTTTATGAATCTTGGGTGAAACTCAAGCGTCTCTGAGGAAGATAACAGAATTCCTGTTGAATTTGGTGAAGCCAAAACCTACCACCTTATGCTTGCAGTGAACTGCGATACTTCCTTTCTGCTAAAATCTGTTATGAGCTTTTGACAATCTTCCCATCTATTTTTTTTTTTCTGGCACATGACAGTCTGGAGGCTTCCAAAACTGTAAAAATTCTGTTTCAGTTGATTTAAACATTGATTCCCACTGACTACAGTGCAATCCAGACTACATCTGGATCTTTCCTAGCTTAGAGGTGTTCAACTTCCACTGAAACAAGTGAGGTTTAATGCCTGTGATAAGCTAGGCTTACATCTGGATTTTAGCAGTATGCTGGCAGCGTGCTGCCTACTCCTCCATCGATTCCAATAGAAAGAGGCAACACTATAGCCTCCTGTATATAGTATGTGACCTTGCTTGAGGTACCATTGGCTGGTATTAAGTAAAAGCACTTAAAATATTGCAAGTGGTGGAAGGGAAGATGGGCACTCTGAAGTCTTAACTTGTTAATGATGGTATTTCTGTGCTTGTCATCAAGGGTAACAATTTCTTACCTTTTTTTGTTTTCCAGAAGCTTCAGTTTGTATGGCAGGGCTCTCCTTCCTTATCTGAAAGACAGGAAATCTTCACCCATGTTATGGATCAGTACAGCTACTGTACCCCATCGCAAATACCTTTTTCAAACAGGTCTGAAGATTTCACAAATAGGCAGAAATACTGATCACTTCTAAGAGTTTATATTGTTGGAGTTGAAGCATTTTCTTTGACTCTTTTCTTTCAACAGTATTCTGTTGCTTTCTCCTGACCTGCAGTAGGTCAAGGAGATGTCTAGACTTCGTAGATCTGAGTCAAAAAGTGACATTTACTACTGACAGGCATTAAAAATACTTCAAAATAATGTTTTCTAGCACCAGGAGGCTTGGAACGCAGGTACAGCTTTCATCTACATTTATATATCATGTCAGTCCTTATCAAAAAAATATAGAATAAAAACGTGAAACAAATCAATTCCTATAAACAGAAAATGTCCAAAGAAGGACTGGGATTTTGTTTCTCTGCCTGGAAGTTAAGATTTAAAAACTCCAGGAAGCTCAGTATGGACTTGCCTATTGCTAATGCATTTTCTGTGGGAGATTTTCAGCATTATATCGGGCTGAGATTGTGTACATTATCTGTGTATAAACTAAAGCAACTAAAATTTTCCATTTACTTTGTGAAAAAAAAGAGAGCCTTTGAAAACTTTATTTTGCTCACTGGCTTATCCAGTGAAATACTCTTTGTAAATGAAGTCTTCTTGGGGGAACATCCTCATTGTTACAAAGCTTGCTGTTTTGTCCTATGATTTCTTTGTTCTGTGCCAGCAAGCAGCAGGGACTTGGAAAGTTGCACAGTGCGAAAAGAAAACTGGACAATCTTCCCCTTACCGCCACCCCCAAATAAACACTCAAACCTAAACACTAGCAATGAATAGAAATTGAATTTTTTTGCTTCCTATTTCCTGTGTGTCTGCATTTTATCCCAGCACCTTTTGATGTGTTTTTTCCCCATTGAATAAATCCTTTTTATAGCCTATTGCTTTTTCCTTCTACTTAGATCAGGATTTTATTGGAATGGAATTGCAGCTTTCCCAGATCCACCAAAAGATGGTGTTTATCCAAACATGAGTCTCCCTGTTACAGATACTAACATCCATCTGTATGCACAAACCATGGTGGCAAACGTTAAGGAGAGAGCAGCCTGGTTCCGAACAAGTGATGTTTTGTGGCCATGGGTAAGTGCGTGATCAGCATGTGCTTTAGAAGTGGCAAGTACACCTGCAGTATGAACAGTAGGTAGATGGTACTTTGCTACAGAATGTATTGCAAAAATGCAGGTACAAACCACATGTCGGTAAAGTGTTTTTCTAATAAGTGGGGCCCAAATGCCTGACTAGTAATGATTTTTGAAAACTAGAACTTCCTTGTACAGTCTGCCAGCTGTCTACCAAGTCTTCCACTCTACTTAACATAGAAGATAGATAGATAACCTCTTGCAAAACTATATATTTCAGTATTGCTTCCTTTTTTCTCTCCTTGTTTTGTCTATTTAAATGATCTCTTTACATAACTGCTTAGCACAACATAACTCTACATTAACAAAAATGATAGCATTACAAGAAAATGTATTACGCATTAGGTAGACAAGTCTCTTCTAACTGATGTGTAATCATTTTCTTATACAGTCTTTGTATTTTAGTTTGAAACATAAGCATATCCCAGCTTGGTCATCCAAACACTTTTTTCAGCAATATGCTGTGTTAATTACGTCCTACAGGTACACATAGCACTGATATACTCTCGCTATTTTTATGTCCTTAGAAAATAATAACTTTGTCTAACCTGAACGTGCAATCTGTTTTTGAATTTTGATGGATGCTGTAGGTCTTGTAATTACAATATTAAAGGATGATGTGTGTTCTTAAGGTGGCTATTTCACCACAATATCTGTTGTTGCAAAGAGAACAAACATTTTCTGACTAATGCAGCTTTGAGTCACTGATTTGTTTTTCTCCTGTGTTTGTGACACTGTTGCTTATATTGAATTTTTTTTATAGAGGGTGAGGGGAGAAGTGGGATATAATACTCTGTAGTAGTGCTATAGTGAAAGTTACGCTGAAATGGGGAGGAGGGAGTTTTGGATACTATGAATAAATTCCAAATGTCTAGATCCAAACCTGCAGTTTTGCGGTAATGTAAGAAAATTTCGGTCTCTGACTTCCTGATTTGTGTGCTTGTGATAATGAGCTTTAAACAAAGTAATAGAGGTTTGTTACTCATTCATAGTGCTGTGTAAGGAAGTAGAGAGAAATAGATATGTGGATACCTCAGTAGTTAAGCTTAGCTATTTTTTCGTGATTACAAATAGTTTGGAGTACTTGGATTCCTCCCCCCCCCCTCAGTTAAAAAAACAGGAAATGCACTCCTTGCCATTTAAGGTCAGACCTCACATCCAGACTATTGGTACCTTTGTGATGAGTTATATGGACAAACAAGTGTTCGTTTATGATCTGAAGCACCTAGTTGTGCAGGAGGAAGCATTGGGCTGTGAGGCTGTGTAAAAGTTCAAACCTGCCTCTCTAGAGGCCATAGCAGCAGATATAGCAGGGGGTATGGAATTGTCTTAAGGGCTGGAACTGATCCTTGAGATGTTTTTTGGCCTGTGTGCTTGAACTAACTGTACAGTAATGTATAGCATTCCTGTGCAAAGTTTTGTTCAGGTAGCGAGTGGATGTGATGACTAACTACAGCAGGTTCTCCTGGATATCCTTGTTCTACTGAACTACAGTGCTCCTCAGCTACTATCTTCTGTGTCAGAGGGAGTGGAGTCTACCAGCCCAGCACATCCCCTTCTGTGGTGCAAAGTGTCTACTTTATATGAGGAAGTCTTCTTGGATCATGAGTTCAAAGTAGTGCTCTACAAATGTGAAGTAGTTTTCACTGGTAAACATATTGCTTCTTCTCCACAAATTTAATTGGAGTCAACATTAGGAAGTCTGGTTTGCACGGCCTGCCGCACTTTTCAGTATTTGGTTTGAAGTTGTTTTCCAGTTTCTGCTACATGCATGCAGAAGATCTCTGGATATCTCAGAAGAACTTTTCTGTTTTGGAAGTAGAATTTCCACTTTTCTGATCAGTGACTTATGCCTGTCCCTCAGACCTAACAGGGTGTGCATTAGGATTCATAAAGGATGTGCCAGTGACCTTATTTGAAACATCTAGTAAATGGGGAAAGAGATGGGGGTGGCACTCTCATCTGGGAAAGAAAAGGGAGAGTAATCGCCTCTGAGTTCAGTTGAACTCATCAGATTCAACTCATTCATGAGTTGAATGGGTTCAGCTCATCAGGTTAAACTCATTGAGCTCATCAGGTAAAGGTTGGGGCGGAAGATGAGATTGCAAAAAAAAAAAAAATAGAGCCTCCTTGGCCGTTTCTTCAAGCATCTGCTAAGCTTTGAAGACAAATTGCTGAGAGCATCTTTATTTTGAAAATGAGATCAGGATTGACTTGAGCAATGTTTTCTCTCTCAGGCACAGAGACATGAAGATGAGGGTGCATTAAGCTGGTGTCACTGTTGGAAGTCTTCTATTAGGCCTTTTTATGTAAAGAAGGCTTCTTAGCATGTTACTGTGCTTCAGATCGATACCTATACTGTAATACTGATACTGTAAGAATACACATGGTGCCATGGCTGACTGACTCATTTTTTTGTTTAGCTACTGTAGTTGAACAAAGGCATGCTTACTTATACCTTTTTTTAACTGTTTGTACGTGCAGACAGTCTGTATTGAGATGCCTCCAACAGAAGGCAGAAGTTGTGCAAACAGGCTCAAAAAAAAAAAAAAAAGAGGTTTTAATACACAGTGTATCACCTCTCTTAACTATTTGGATGAGCATCATAAGTAGTATAGTCTACTGTCGTGATGGCGGATCAGCAACACATTGTGTGACATTTGTACTACAGGGATCTCTGTCCAGATTGTTTTGTTTCACATCATGTCCTCAGCACTTCCTAAAGCTGTAAGCATTCTTAAGAGCAGAAAGTAAGAACTTCCTTATTTTCTGCTAAGTGAGAGAAATGCAGTGTGAAAAGAAACAAAGGTCTTCTTTCCAGGCATGTATGCGTGCATTTTCCAATTGCTACCACAAAATTTCATGCTCTTGCACAATATGGTGTGTCAACACACTTCTCCCTATCTGTAATGCTGGTGGGTTATCAGCTGATCTGTGCGAGTAACCCTACCCATTCTTAACATTTTTGTAACAGATAACTTTCATATGGGCAGTCAAGATCAAAAGAAATACCACTTTAACATAGACTAGTGTTAAAAAAAATCCTTCTAAATTACCTGACCCAAAGTCATTTGGCTGTTCTGTTTTCTGTATTTCAGGGCTGTGACAAACAGTTCTTTAATGCATCTGTTCAGTACTCCAACATGGACCTGTTGTTGGATTATATTAACAAGCATTCTGATGAGTTTGGAGTGACTGTCCAGTATGCCACTGTTGGTGATTACTTCCAGGCAGTTTATAGCAGAAATCTTACATGGGAAATTCGGGACTCTCAAGACTTTTTTCCATATTCAACAGGTAATTAAGTTTACAACTGCATAATGTCTGCCTCAAATGTACATATTTAAAATTTTAATACAGGGAAATTGAGAAAATGAGAAATAAAGAGGAATATTTCTTTGGGACTGTTGGAAGCAATGGGTGGAGGAAGAGACCCTGAAAGAAAGACTACAGAAATAGGCAAACTTGGCAAGAAACCTAACACAGGGGGTTTATTTTCCTGTCTTTGAATAACAATAGAGTGCAAAGGAAAGCTAAGCACAAGGTATATTCGTGAGTGTGTAATGTCATCCAAATTTTTTTAATGACACGAAGAAATGTATAGATACTGCACTAATCAGTTCTGTTACAGTGAAAACAGTGAGCAATGAGATAAACCTGTAGGCCTAGGCCACCTGGCTGAAATTCACTGGGATATTTCAGTGGATGGATGAAGGAAAAAAAGACTGCAAAGTATGCAAGAGACTGTGAACTGGTTAGCAGACACCTGTGGTAGCAAAGATGCTTCGCAGTGGTGTACCGGCACAACTAATACAAGTCGTCTCGCATGACATTGCAGGGGTCCTGTCTGAACTCTCTAAAGCTGAGATCCTAGGACTCACTCTGCTTCAAATACAGATTTTGACTGTTTCATGTTTGGACATTTAACTTGGAATTCATTCTTTTCTCTGCCTCTCACACGTTAGCATGCACAAATAGCCTGTAGTCTCCTAGGTATTCCGCAGTATTAGATATGCATGTTACACCTCTCCTCCTCTTCCCCAAAAATGAGCTGTGACACAGTTGCTCCAGGATCCAGGGAACTGAAAGGAAACTGATGAACTGAAAGATACCTAGAAACAGATGGATGCATGGCCAAATAGAGACATGTCCCATTGTTACTGTTTAAAAGATTAGAGCAGAGATGGGAAACGCGACGTGGAATAATCTATGAATGTCTGAGGAGAAGTGAAGCAGGTAAACAAGGGACCAAGGCAATCTGAAAGCTCTTAGGGTACTTCTTTGTTAACACAGTGGAATAGGAGTAGTCAAAGTGAAACAGTTGGTGCTGAGGATTTGATGTCCACACTCTATGTAATTCCAGGAAAATTGGATATAATCTGGTCATATGGACTGAATGCCCATTAATGCTTGTTACATACCGTCAGGAATCCAGTTTGTGAGCTCCAAAACCAATCCTTTATATAAAGGAAAGCATATTGGGTAAGGACGACTGGTAGATTCACTTCAAAAGCATGTTCCTGGTCCAAACAAAACACTAATGTAGATGAACCCCTAAAGTCTCTTGTAGCTCTAGGAGAAAGTCTTGTCTTTTTCATTAAAGAAAACAATTTCAAGTTCTGAGGAAAAAAAAAAATGTGTTATAAGTGAAGTCTCATAGTATGATGTGACATAAATTCATTGCAGCTGCTTGTTGCTTGCCTGCTTCTTACTTGCTGCAATACCTTAGCTTTTCAAGCAGAGCTGAAAAGTACTGTGAAGATATGAAAGGAGGCATGCCATATCCAACATCCCTTTAATCCTTTTCCCCAGTAAATTTCCCCTTTTAGGCCTCATATCGAAGTATGCAGAGAGAAGACACAGCTAACTTCTCAGTTTCTAAACTCATTAATTTGTTGCATTGCTTGGATTATCATTAAAATATCATTGGTAGCATTAAAATACCCTTTCTATATAATTGTAGCTACCACTACTTCATCACATTTTTTGGCATGGTGGATGTATATCTCGGACTATTACAACCCAAATTTAGCTTATACATCCAATATTCTGTAACATGTCTGTTAACTTTTAAATTAATAAAAATAATTATTGCTTCCTGTGAATCATTGCATGGAGTGATCCCTTACTCACTCACCTCCCTCTAGGGATCATGTCATATCTAACAACTTGCTGATAAATGCACTGCCAGTTTTAACTGCTAATATCTTTTTACATCTGGGCTCTTACCTGTATCTTTTGGCATAATTTACAGGCAGTAGTCAATTGCCGTTAGCTTGCATAATAGCAGCACCTTCAATGTTCCAGGTGGGTGCCCACACATAGATGCAATTTCTTCCCCAAGCGGCTTACTGTGCCTTGCAATTGCCATATAGATTTGAGTGCACTTTCTCCCACATACTGTTTTGCTTCTTGATGATTAATCCTCTCTCATTCTTTCTATGCCGTTTTATTATGAGTCACTTATTGGATGCAATGTCACTTTCGACATATGCCTTGGAAACTCAAGTTTTAAGTCCCAGATAAGTATTTCCTTTTTTTACTCTACATTCATTGCACCATGCTAGTATGCATGTGTGACTCTTCTTCTTGTAACCTTGAAAACTGAAATGGAATTCATTCTGCTCAAACTTCTAGCATTTTTCAGGCAAAAAAAACCCCTGTCCTGGAGCATTTGAGCAAAAGATCCAATTTTCTAATTGTTGCCTTTGATCCTAGGCTGATAACAGATTGTTATGGTTGCATATATGCACTTTATAAAGCAGTTTCTGCAACTTCTCTCTGGAAAAACCATTTATCAGTGGTATATTAAAAAAAAAAATGCCTGCAAAATGAAAAAAAACCACTAAGTAGAGATTTGGAGGTTTTAAAAACAAATATTTGTTTTCCTAGTTTATGGGATACTGGAAGATATTAGCACAAGTTAACTGTTGAAATACTTTCCACTGACCACTTGAGGGCATCTTTTGATGTAGTTTGAAGTGCTGCAATAGTTTGGAGTCACCTTGTCACATCACTGTTTCTACTCCATTTTGAGGAAATGAAATTTAAGATAAATCCCTTTTACTAAAAGGGGGGAATATAGAGGGCTTGTATCAAGCAATAACCAAGGATTATAATCCACTTTCTTTATTAATGAGTAATAAAATATGCTTCAGTGAAACTTTTAAAGTTGTTTTGTGCAGATCCACAAAGAAGAAATTTCTGCAAACGCAGGTTAACTTAGCCAATAATGGCTTTGTATCAACAGCCATGTTACTAGGCCTGTGGGAGAGACTGTAGTTTTCCAAAGTGCACTTTTATTGCTGTGTTTCTTTGTAGGGCTTACGACTATTCCATTTGATGGCTGATGTGTAAACCCATGGCAGGTTTCATAGAATCATAGAATGGTTTGGGTTGGAAGAAGCTGTACAGTAGCAGTCGAATAAATAACAACTAAGTGATAGCTGAAATGGTATTTTGACATGTATTGGATTTGTTCAACTCTTAACAGAGCCATTTCAAGCATGGACTGGGTTTTATACTTCTCGGAGCACATTAAAAGGAATTGCAAGGAGAGCAAGTTCACTGCTTTATGCTGGAGAGTCCTTTTTCACGCAGTATGTCCGGAAACGCCCAGAAAGTTCTATTTGCAAATGTGGAGCCTTAAAGCAACTTCAGAGCCTTAGATGGGCAGTTTCAGAGGTAAAGATTGATTTATTTTTTAATTTGAATGAAAATGTTTATTGCCCAAAGGCAAAGTGTTTTGCTTAAGCATTTCAGCTGGAGTGTTTCGAGGTTGCTTTTATGTTTTTAGAAATAACTTTCCCCTTTAGCAAGTCATAAGTAAAAATAAAGCAATTTTTCAAATAACTGTCTTGAAACATGACTTCAGCCCCCATTCAAGACATGGTTACTGGCAAATGTTTTCTTCAGCTGGTGAAAGAGTATGTGGTTTCAAACTTTGCATATGGAATTCCTTTTCTTAATGTTAGTTTTAGCATTTACAAAATTATTTTTAAAAATCTAAAAAAACCCAAACAAAACAAAACAAACTCCCAAAAAACAAACAACAACAACAACAACAAAAACAACCTGAACTAACTGAAAACTACTGATAATCCCTACTTCTGCAAGTTAGAAGAGGAAGGACAGATTTCTTTCTTCAAAGTTCAGCAGCTAAGTGATCAGCCTCGTACCATTAACTATTTACAGACCTCAGTGCTTTTGCTGGTAATAAATATTTTGTCAGCTAAGTTATTGACCAGATCTTAGTAGGAAATGAAAAACCTGTCTTGTTACGGTATTTTTGCTGCATTCTTGGTTTTGGTAACTTGTATTTTTTTTCGTCTAAGTATGTAACTTCAGTAATTTCTAAATATTAGAAGAGGAATATGTGTAGAGGGAAAACTGTGTGCATCTTGTCTTTGACCATTTCATTCTATGTATAGCAATTTGGAATAGGCAAAATGTGAATCTGTGAAGATAGCTGTAATACCTTATTAAGTTATATGTCTGAAGGTTAGTGGACCATGTTAATACAAATGCAAACCTGAAGTTGTCATCCTGTTGCATTGTGACCTTTCAAACTACTCTTACATGTAAGGTCCAGCACCACGATGGTATAACAGGCACAGAGTCTCCCAAGGTGAAGGACATGTACATGAATAACTTGATGTACGGAATGTTCAACGTAAAGAAGCTAATGGCTTCCATAATCTTTGACATGAACAATGCAAAGAAGAACGGAGAGGTCTATTCTTCTGTTTACGTTAAAGACTCAGGAATACCAGGTACTTTTTAACACAGCTTTTCCAACTTCCAGGCTAGATTATGAAAGCTATCATGTTTTCCTCCAAAACAATCAGCATACTATGTACCACCTAAGTTCTGCGCACCACAGCTGGAAAATCCTGTTTGCCTTATGAGACCTGCTAGACCTGAGGCAAACTCAGATGAATTCATGAGCTTTCAGGTGTCAAGCATCTGAAACCAGGACCTTTAAACTGATGTTAGGCAGAACCCTACCCCAGTGCATATATTAGACCTGGCTCCCAGATTCAGACTCAACTGTAAAACAGAGGGGAGGAAGAGGTGCTGATCGTGGTAATTACTAAACTAATCTTACTGTGCAACATAAGATTATGCGATAAGAAGCACAGTCACAGTTAAGAAACGTTCTTGCTATAGTGTACTGCCAGCTGTGTAAAAAATGTAAAAGAATTTTTAAGGAGTCTGTTCTAAGGACTCTATATTCCCTTTTATCCTTACTTTGGAAACTTTTTAAACTGTCAAATGTAAGCGGTGCCGTGGGCTGTGCAACAGACTGATTTGGTTTTTTACAGAGTTGTTTTTAGATTAGACTTCTCATTTGATCTTCTGTATAACTCTGATAAAGTTAATACTGCATGACAATAAGTTGTAGTAAGCTGCTTATTTTCACTAAATGCATTTACATTCAACTCAGGTGCCATTTTCTGAATACATGGTCTCTTTTTCTTGGGTAAAGAATAGAAGAATAAAGCAGAAGAGGTTTTTATGAAGTACTATAATGCTTTCCCTTTTTCAGTCATGAAGTTTTACTGCAGGGTTTTATGGTAAAATTTTGTAAGATGGTTGTACCTAGACAGGTCTCTCAATTACTTTTTAATATCACATTTTAAAAATACATAGTTTTAGTGACTGATAGCTTTGTTTGTTTGCGTGCACAAAGGTGCTACAGATGTTGACCAATATGTTGTTGTCTATAATCCACTGGCATGGAACATCACTACCTTTGTCACGGTTTCTGTCAGCCACTTGGCAGTGAGTGTATATGATGAACTGGGACATGCTGTACCCGCACAGGTACTTCAACTTTGTTTCTTTCTGTTGCTTTTCCTTCACTTGTCAGTTTTCACTGACTGGATCCTACCTCCTGTCAAAGTGTGGTAATGTATAGTATTACAGTGAAAACAAGTATTAGTTCAAACTGGGATTTTCCTAGTCCTCCTTCAAGTGATTTTTTTTTTTTTTTTTTACTTGCCTGTTCTCTCAACTAGTTTGTTTTTTTTTTTTTAATGTCCAAAAGGGCTTCCTGCTCTTCTAGTGTGTTTGGTTTGTCCTTTGCATGCCTGCTGTGTGTGACCTGACAGTTCTTATCCTACTTTTCTTTCTATAAAAAACACTGTTTCAATAAAACCTTTATGGTTGAAGCCCCGCCCTACAGTTGACGGTCCTGTTTGTACAACTGACAGATTGCCTTGGGGAGGAGAGAGACTTAAGAAATGTAGGTCTTAGTTACAAGCCCAAAAGAAACTGGTGACAGTCAGCTGCCATATGACAGCTCATTCTGTCATAACCAAGCTCCAAGACAAGGCCAGCGGTTCCCTGGGAGGGAAGAAAGTGGCCTTAAGTGAAAGCTAGCACTAGCCTTTCTCAGGAGCATCTGCTGTATAGAGTGCATCATCATCCGTAGGAGTGCCTCCTGCACGTATGGCCTGAAGAGGTGTGACACAATTCCAGATGCTCCCCTCTGTCCCCGAGATGCCAGATAGCTGAGCAAGTTCTGCAAGCTGGACAGAGTTTCTATCATCTCTGGCTTATGACTATCACCGTGCATCAAGGCACATTGTAGTCAAGTAGTGATACACAACAGCTATCTCCTGTTCCTGTATATATGCATGATGATGGCATAAGACCACACTGCCTTTATCCGGAAGCCATCAGTCTCTTGGGTTAGCACATGGTCAGCCACTTACCTCCCAGAAGTCCCACCATCTAAATTACTTTGGCCTTGTAAGATACAAGGAGGAGACTGACATGTATTTAAAGCGTTTATTTCAGGATTTAGGATGCCCTAAAGTCAAGCGGTTATTCTTTATTTTAAAAAGACAAAGTTCTCTGTTCTAGAGCTGGTCTGTACTCTTTTTTTGCTAGAAGTTACCCATATATGCACATGGATAGTCACTTGAGGCTAAATGAAATCTCTTTACAAGTAATGAGAAGGTGGTTTGGGGTCTTTTTCTTCTAGTATGTACTGTTCAAAAGTGCATTCATGTCACACACTCTTTTCTTTTGAGAGAAAGAAATCTTTAGCTCAGAACCCTGATGTGAGTATGTTGCTGATAGGAACTGATGCTTGGCGAGTGCTCTACCACCTTCTGCACCGCATGTGTGAGTTGTATAGTGAAGGGAGAGAATGAGAGTAGGGTCTGTTGATACCACTAAGGTTAGGAGGTCTGTGGTGTGAGTAACTGGATGTACACCAATCCACAGTGTGAAGGTACAGACAACTTGCTTTAATTTGTGGTTAGTCATAACTAACCTCTTTGGCCATGTAATCTGTGCAGTATTTATCTAGTCCCAGCATACATGTAATTGAAAAATGATTAAAAACTGTTGTTTAAGATATTTTGATATTAAATAACACTGGTGTTCTGTTTACTGTTCAAAAGTATGCCACATGCTTCTACCTCCCTCTCCGTGTGCCTTACTTAAGGTGACGGCACATCTGGGTGCTTCCTCCTCTTGCCACAAGTTTTCTCATACTTGCACTAGCCACGTCCCTTATGTTTCAGTCTCTTTTCTGTCATTTGACTGATTAGTTTAATTTGTGATTATTTCTGCTCATATAGACATTTTGCAATACGATCTTAATCAAGATCTACAATTCCATGTTCACATTAAAATAAGATCTAACTTTGTAACTTGCTTAGTGACCCTTTTTCCTTCACTAGAAAGGCTAAGCTTAATCCATGTTCACCAAACTCCCAATTAAAAGCAGCACGGATCTACATTATAATTGAGAATTGTAAGAAGGACATGTTTAGAAACTTATTTTTAAAGTAGTAGTTAATTTTTGTAATTTCGGGCTTACAACACATGAAGATGGTTGCCTTGCTAATTAATTTTCTGTAACGGAGCATTGTTGTGTATGTTAACGTACAGGTTCAAAGCTCAGCGGAGTCCCATTCTACCTATGATCTGTATATTCTAGTTGCAATAAGTGGTCTGAGCTACAGAAAATACAATGTTAAACCGTTGAATGGTAAGGAGTCTGCATTTATGGGAAGATCAGTCAAGTACAAGCAAAAAGACGTAACTCGTGCAGATCAACAAAGGCGACAGTTGCTTTCTGTGGTTAACAACTGCTACCAGGTCTTGTTTGACCAAAACACAAATCTAATGCACAGCATCACAGAGAGGTGAGATTGCCTGCTTGTTTTTAATAATGTTTCAGATTCTGTAAAACCCTTTGTAAAAAATAAGTCCAAGGACTGCATCATGTGCCTTAATTCTGAGACTTGACTAACAAAATGTTCTCTACATTCTTTGCAATTCTGTTTTATCTTAGTTTGCGTGTCCTCCTTTCTACAGGAAACGTCAACACTAGCATAAGTGTGATTCCATGCTATTTCTGTAATGTCATTGTGCTGTTTAAACATGCAATCAGTCTAAGATGACATATCACAGTATATAACTAGTAGATCAGCAGAATCTCATTGTACCTTAGAACTAAAGAGGGTTATGAATGTGTGTTTGTATTAAAAATAAATAAGCACATACACTATGGCTACACAATGAGCCTTAAGTGATAGAGCAAGAGCGCTCTCTTACTAATCAGTAGTGTTTTGCAAGTCCTGTATCACTCTTTCTATGGTAGAAAACTACAAAACTTTTTGAAAGGAAACATTTAATTAAGGAAATTCCATTTAATCAAGCAGATAAAAGGGAAGAACAATCAAGATTGAGGTGAGATTTGGGGTTTGCAGATTGTGTTTCTCAGCTGATGCGAATTGGCCTAATTCCTTCAGCTTCAGTGGAGCTGTGCTGCTTTTTGCCTGCTCAGGATTCAGATTGTCAGCTGTGTACTAATGGAAGATTTAACCCCTTTGACATTGGCCTAGTGACTACTAGACCTCTTTCACCTCTGTGTTTTTGTTCATAATTCTGCCTCCTAGAGCAAGAACTTGTTGTCCACTATAGTTAAAACCAGCTTTGAAAGTATAGATGGGCCTTAACTAAGAGCCCTGAGGTATCAAAGGGCGTCTGGATCCTAACTGTTTCCAGGTTCCATGAAGAAGAACAAAAATCTAAATTTAAATTCCATTTTTCTCCATCCTGTTCTGGCAGGCAGCAAGAGCTGGAATTCAGCATATAGGAGAAATGAGATACTCACTTTCTTCACCAGCCTTCAGGCAAGCCCAGAATGTTTGAGTTTCAGCAAGTTTGCTTTGGGCTAATGGGAAAGAACGAGGCGTCAGGTCAGAATGGGAGTAAAGGTTAAAAAAAAAAGCGATCTTCAGCTGTGAAGCCTTATAAAGTTTAGCTGCAACAGTTAGAACTTGTAGGTCCTGCCCTTGCACTGGAAACACACCATAACAGGAGTAGTAGAAAAGACTTGGATATGTTTTGCTCCCAAGTCATTACAATTTGTAGGTCACTGTATTAACACTAGCTAAAATGGCTGGCAGTTTAAATTTATATGCCAGACCAAGTGATTTTTCCTGTTTTGCCAGCAAGGCTCCAAAAGAGGAGCAGAGCAGGTAGCTGAGGGCAATAGCATCTCAAATTTCCTTCATGTGACTTTCCAAAGACTGTGATATGGAGTCACGAATAGCTAAACTGTAAGCTTCAGGGCAGAAATGAGGAGACAAAGTAGGTACTGAGTGAGTGTAAATTTTGCTCTCCTGTTGCCGTTATGTTCGTTACTGTTGTTAAATATGGAAACTTGCATCATGCTGATTTACCTAGCTACAAAGTCAGTTAAATGAACCTGATTATGCATTAATATGGTGCAATGTACCTCGTTTTTGTGCAATGGGTAGGTTTTGATCCTGTAGCAAGTCTCACGTCAAAACAATGAGCTAATGTAGGTGTGGTTTCTGTCTTAAGATGTTTCTGTTTTATGAAAGTATAAAATGACATAGAAACTCCATTTATTTACACACTGACAGATGTCTTAATGGGAAGCACTTTAATTCTCTGCTGTCCTCATTTCCTAAACCTTATAAAGTTATCTACTTTGAGGAAACAAGATTTCTTTTTTCTTACATTCCCACCCTCGTTCCTGTTGCAGTTCTGCTTTGCATCTATTATGTACAAAATTTGTTTGTAAGTAATACAATTTTTTCTCTTCTGTGGCTTCACAGGGAGACTAACCAGACTGTCCAGTTGACCCAGGAGTTCCTTGAGTACCATGTGAATGGAGATGTGATGAAAGGACCCATTTCAGATAACTACTTATTTGCCCCAAATGTTTCAGCTGTTCCAGTATCAAAAGCAGTGGGATTGGAAGTGGTTTCTGGAAACTTGATGACAGAGATACGGCAGTATTTCTACAGGTACAACACCACTACAGCTTCACTTCACTGGAATGTTTAATTCTCTGTAGATACGTATGAAATTAATTCTGTAGAGTTACTCCTAAACAGTGAGCTGTGTGTACTGTTTAGGATTTAGACAAAAGAACTAACATGCATCTGCTAAATGTAGTGCTGAGGAAGCACCTCCTTTAAATAGCTCATATTGCTGCAGGGAGGGAGGTGAAGATTGTTCAGTTATCTTCTGTGGTCAACTTTGTAGTGTGGCTTCTGTTGAGATCCTGGTTCCATACAATTCAATTAAAATTGCAGCTAACATCTTCTTACATGGGTGGAATTTGGACATAATGGTTCATTTTTATAACTGTGAATATCTTTCTTACAAGCGAATTAGAGAAAAGAGAAATGAATCCTACACAAGGTCACTCTGACCCCTGAGGAGCTAGCTACTTTTCTGCGTTAAAATTATATTAGTCTATAACCCCTTCACCCGCTTTTAAATCTGGTTATTTGATTGAAGCCTTTTGCTCTACGTGGCATTGTACAAGGACTGTAGTTGAGAAGGACCTTTGGAAAGCAGTGGAATTCTTGCATCAAAATTAATGTTGCGCAGATTAAAAAAATACAGGTATTTTGTAAAATTTAAATGTGTTGCTTAGGGAGTCATAATTATTTTAAAATTTTTTGTTAATTTTGAGGAAAACAGAGCCTCTCTAATCACGTGAAGAGTCCTCTTTACACGTGCAACACTAAAGAAAATTGTAGGATTGTCATGGTTTAGGCTGGGACGGAGCTAGTTTTGTCTCCAGCAGCTCCTGTGTTTTGGATTTAGTGTGTGAAGGATGGTGATAGCACACTGATGGTGTTGGTTGCTGCTAAACCATCAAGGACATTTTGCAGTTTCCCAGGTTTTGCTAATATGCAGGTGCAAAAACTTGGGAGGGGTAGAGCCAGAATAGTTGATGCAAACTGGCCAAAGAGAGTATTCCACACCACAGATGTCGTGCCCAGTACAAGTGAGGGTTGGCCGGTGGGCCACTTCCCTTAATGTTCCCTTCGGGTTGTTTTTTCTTGTTCCCTGCTTTTCCTTTTTGTTCGTTTGGGCCTTTTCATTTGTTTGTTCAGCTGTTTGTTCCCTCACCTGCTCTCTCTGGAACTTGCTGTTCTGGGATAGCTGGGGGGGATACCCCTGCTCCCTGACTGCTGCTCGGGATGGGCTGTATTGGTCGTCGGGTGGTGAGAAATTGCGTATCGTTTGTTTTATATATTCTATTATCCTTATATATATTATTATTGTTATCGTTAATATGTTTTCATATTTTTTTTCCTTTGCTGTCCTGGTGAACTGTTTCTATCTCAACCTGCGAGTTTTCCTTTCTCTCCGATTCTCCTCCCCACCCCACCGGGGAGGGGGGGGTAGTGAGCGAGCAGCTGCGTGGTATTCAGTTACCATCTGGGGTTAAACCACGACAGTCCTTTTTGGTGCCCAACGTGGGGCTCGAGAGGGGCCCGGCCAGCTCAGTCAAGAGAGCGTCAGATTGAGGGTCCAGGATTTAAGCTCCCGGTCAGGCTCAAAGGGGTTGAGATAACAACAGATACGACCAGAGTGGGTTAAAACAATTTGTTATGAGCATTCATTGTATTACTTTAATTGTCGCTGGTCACAATGTTGCTTTATTTCTTTAGAGAGTTGTTCTCAGAGTGGTATCATGTAGCACCTTACTTGCTGTTTATGCTGTTTACCAGTATTTATGTGTGGCTTGTCACCTCTGGGCGTTGGATTAAGGTTGTTGCTTCGCTGTGTGGTTTAGCACTGGCTTATGGCATGATAAAATCATCGATGTTTAGACCAGTTTACTATGTTCATATACGATGGGGGAGGGTGATGTGCGGAACGGAGCGGCAGCAACAGCTACAGCTCCTTACTTCAGGAGCAATCTGGTGGGGACTATCAGTAATTATTCCTTTTTTTTTTCCTTCCCGGGGGGTCACCAGGTGGAAACTTCCTCCTTTGCTTTCCCTTTCCCCTCCTGGGTAAAAATGCCGTCTCTTGCTTTCTTGTTGCCCTCCTGGTTAGTTACGGGAGTTTCTGAGAACTTCGAATACTTTTGGGATGTTCGGACCGGCTTTCTATTCCTAGTACTAGGAATACATTTGTGTCAAATCTTGCTTAAGGTCAGAAATCAGTGCAGGCGTAGGCGCAGGGCCACCCCAGTTCCCTGCTACAGCCCCCGCGGCCGCCCCACCCTCCGTTGTGGGCACCGTGGCTGCTCCACCCCTCGCCACACGGGTACCGCGGCCGGCCCAGGTCCCGCCAGGGCCCCGCGGCCACACCAGCCCCCCTCCACGGGCGCTGCAGCCACTCCACCCCCTGCCATGGGCACCGCGGCCGCTCCACCCCCTGCCATGGGCATCGCGGCTGCCCCAGTCCCTGCCATGGGCACCGCGGCTGTTCAAGCCCCAGCTACAGGCACCGTGGCTGCTGTGACAGGCACTGCAGATCCACTTGCACCGTTACCGGTTTCCCCTATACAAAGGAAGAGAAGCACAAAGAAATCAGTTTGCCCCACGAAAGATGAGGATGACCCAGGGACATCACAAGAACAGGGAGAGGCAGAAGCAGAGATAATCACCCGACGCCTATCCCTCACTGAGCTGCGAGTTATCGGAAAAGATTTCAGCTGTCATCAAGGTGAGTAGCTTGTCACCTGGCTGCTCCAGTGCTGGGATAACGGGGCCAGTAGCCTGGAACTAGAGGGCAGGGAAGCCAGGCAGCCGGGATCCTTGTCTAAGGAAGCGGCCATTGAGAGGGCAGTTGGAAGAGAGCCAGAAGCCCGCAGTCTCTGGAGGAGACTTCCGTCAGGTGTGAGGGACAGGTATTTCTTTAAGGAAGATATTATATGCCACCCAAAGAAGTGGATCACTATGGAGGGAGGTATCTAGTTTCTGAGAGAATTAGCTGTGCAGGAATTGATTTATCGTGACCTGGATGACCTGCAGACACCCGTAGATCCAGATGAAATCCAATGTACCCGACCCATGTGGCAGAAGTTTGTACATAGTGCACCATCATTGTATGCCAACTCATTGGCAACAATGGGTTGGAAAGATGATGAGGCACCACCAGTGCGTGCAGTGGCTAACCAACTCCAACAGTATGAAGACAGTATTTCTTCCTCCTTATGGGCCTGTGTCTCGGCTGTGCAAAAACTGGCCAAAAGATTCAATAACCTGTTCAAAAGAATGTGCTGGAAGATGCAGCAACTCGATGAGGATAGGTCCTACTTCCCACAGAGAGACCAGTATGGACCAGTATCTCAGCTATTAGGAGAAAATCTCAGCTATCCGGAGAAAATCTTCCCCTGCTCAAGAGAGACGGTACACGCAGCGAGGTACCCTATGGTTTTACCTACGTGACCATGGAGAGAACATGAGGAAGTGGGATGGAAAACCCACCTCAACCCTAGAGGCAAGGGTATGTGAGTCGAAAAAGAAAACAGCCACAAATAAGGGTTCTTCCAGGAAAATTGCTGCTCCAGTCTCCAGTGGGCAGTTCCCCAGATGGGGTAGGAGGGCTTCTGATTCGTATTTACAAGAAGTGAGTAACAAGGATGAGATTCAACGCCATGCATCCCACACAAACCCGTTTTGTTGACAGCGGGTATTATAGTCAGAATTAGAGGGGCCCTGCCTCCAGCCAGGTGGAGGAGAGGGACAACCGAGTTTACTGGACTGTGTGGACTCGATGGCCTGGCACATCAGCCCCCCAGAAGTACAAGGCTCTAGTGGACACTGGTGCACAGTGCACCCTAATGCCATGGAACTATAGAGGGGCCGAACGCATTTCTATTTCTGGAGTAACAGAGGGGTCCCAAGAGTTAACTTTATTGGAGGCCAAATTAAGCCTAACTGGGAACAAGTGGCAAAAGCACCCCATTGTGACTGGCCCAGATGCTCCATGCATCCTTGGCATAGACTATCTCAGAAGAGGGTATTTCAAGGACCCAAAAGCGTAGCGGTGGGCTTTTGGTATAGCTGCTGTGGAGACAGAGGACATTAAACAGCTGTCCACCTTGCTCGGTCTTTCAGAGGATCCTTCTGTTGTGGGGTTGCTGAGGGTCAAAGAACAACAGGTACCAATTGCTACCACAACAGTGCACCGGCGGCAATATCGCACCAACCGAGACTCCCTGACCCCCATCCATAAACTGATTCGTCGACTGGAAAGCCAGGGAGGGATCAGCAAGACTCGCTCACCTTTTAATAGTCCTATATGGCCAGTACAGAAATCTAACGGAGAATGGAAATTAACAGTCGAATATTACGGCCTGAATGAAGTCACGCCACCACTGAGCGCTGCCATGCTGGACATGCTAGAACTTCAATATGAACTGGAGTCCAAGGCAGCCAAGTGGTATGCTACCACTGATATTGCTAACGCGTTTTGCTCAATCCCTTGGGCAGCAGAGTGCAGGCCACAGTTTGCTTTCACTTGGAGGGGCGTCCAGTACACCTGGAATCGACTGCCCAGGGGTGGAAACACAGCCCCACCCTTTGCCGTGGACTGATCCAGACTGCACTGGAACAGGGTGAAGCTCCAGAACACCTGCAGTACGTTGATGACATCATCATGTGGGGCAACACAGCAGAAGAAGTTTTTGAGAAAGGGGAGAAAATAATCCAAATCCTTCTGAAAGCCAGTTTTGCCATAAAATGAAGTAAGGTCAAAGGACCTGCACAGGAGATCCAGTTCCTAGCAATAAAATGGCAAGATGGATGTCATCAGATCCCAATGGATGTGATCAACAAAATAACAGCGATGTCTCCACCAACTAACAAGAAGGAAACACAGCTTTCTTAGGCTTTGTGGGTTTCTGGAGAATGCATATTCCAAATTACAGTTTCATTGTAAGCCCTCTCTATCAAGTGACCCGGAAGAACAACTATTTCAAACAGGAGATAGTTCATGCATAACCCTTTGGCCAGTCCAGGCAGGGCAAGATGTTAAAAATGTGCTCTACACCGCAGCCGGGGAGAACGGCCCTACCTGGAGCCTCTGGCAGAGAGCACCAGGGGAGACTTGAGGTTGACCCCTGGGGTTTTGGAGCCGGGGATACAGAGGATCCAAGGCCCACTACACTCCAACTGAGAAAGAGATCTTGGCAGCATATGAAGGGGTTCGAGCTGCTTTGGAAGTGATTGGCACTGAAGCACAGCTCCTCCTGGAACCCCGACTGCCGGTGCTGGGCTGGATGTTCAAAGGGAGAGTCCCCTCTACACATCATGCCACCGATGCCACATGGAGTAAGTGGCTTGCACCGATCACACAACAAGCTCGAATAGGAAATCCCAGGCATCCAGGAATGTTGGAAGTGATCACGAATGGCCAGAAGGCAAAGATTTCAGAATGTCACCAGAGGAGGAGGTGACACATGCTGAAGAGGCTCCACCATGTAATAAACTGCCAGAAGATGAGAAGCCATATGCCCTGTTCACTGATGGGTCCTGTCGTAGTATAGGAAAACATCGAAGGTGGAAAGCTGCCGTGTGGAGTCCCACACGAAGAGTCGCAGAAGCCACCGAAGGACAAGGTGAATCGAGTCAGTTTGCAGAGGTGAAAGCCATCCAGCTGGCTTTAGCTATTGCTGAGCGAGAGAAGTGGCCAGTGGTCTACCTCTACACCGACTCATGGATGGTGGCAAATGCCCTGTGGGAGTGGTTACAGCAATGGAAGCAGAGCAACTGGCAGCGCAGAGGCAAACCCATCTGGGCTGCCAAATTGCGGCAAGATAGTGCTGACCAGGTAGAGAAGCTTGCTGTAAAAGTACGCCATGTAGATGCTCATGTACCCAGAAGTCGAGCCACTGAGGAACATCAAAACAACCAGCAGGTGGATCAGGCTGCTAAGACTGAAGTGGCTCGAGTGGATCTAGACTGGGAACATAAGGGTGAACTATTCCTAGCTGGGTGGGACCATGACACCTCAGGCCACCAAGGAAGAGATGCAACATATAGATAGGCTCGTGATCAAGGGGTGGACTTAACTATGGACACTATCGCACAGGTTATCCATGAGTGTGAAACATGTGCCGAAATCAAGCAAGCCAAGCGATTAAAGCCTCTCTGGTATGGAGGACGATGGCTGAAATATAAATATGGGGAGGCCTGGCAGATTGATTATATCACACTCCCACAGACACACCAAGGCAAGCACCATGTGCTTACAATGGTGGAAGCAACCACCGGATGGCTGGAAACATATCCCGTGCCCCATGCCACTGCCCAGAACGCTATCCTGGGCCTTGAGAAGCAAGTTTTGGGGCGACATGGCACCCCAGAAAGGATTGAGTCAGACAACGGGACTCATAGAACACAAGTCCTATGAGGAGCGGCTGAGGGAACTGGAGATGTTCAGCCTGGAGAAAAGGAGGCTGAGGGGAGACCTTCTTGCTCTCTACAACTCCCTGAAAGGAGGTTGTAGAGAGATGGGGGTCGGACTCTTCTCCCTAGTAACAGATGACAGAACAAGAGGAAATGGCCTCAAGTTGCACCAGGGGAGGTTCAGATTGGACATTCATAAAAATTTCTTCCCCGAAAGGGTTGTTGGGCATTGGAACAGGCTGCCCAGGGAGGTGGTGGAGTCCCCATCCCTGGAGGTATTCAAAAGGCGTTTAGATGAGGCCCTAAGGGATATGATTTAGTGGGGGACTTGGTAGTGCTAGGTTAATGGTTGGACCCGATGATCTTGGAGGTCTCTTCCAACCAGAACAATTCTATGATTCTATGATTCTATTTCCGAAACAACCTCATAGACACCTGGGCCAAAGAGTGTGGCATTGAGTGGGTGTATCATATCTCCTGTCATGCACCAGCCTCTGGGAAAATCGAACGGTACAATGGTCTGTTAAAAACTATGCTGAAAGCAATGGGTGGTGGAACCTTCAAAAATCGGGATGCACATTTAGCAAAAGCCACCTGGTTAGTCAACACTAGGGGATCCACCAATCGAGCTGGCCCTGCCCAATCAAAACCTTTACATACTGTAGAAGGGGATAAAGTTCCTGTGGTGCATGTAAAAAACATGCTGGGAAAGACAGTCTGGGTTATTCCTGCCTCAGGCAAAGGCAAACCCATTTGTGGGATTGCTTTCACTCAAGGGCCTGCAATCGCCAAGACCGACATCTTCAACCTGCCGACTGTGGACAAGACACACCAGCCATGCCAGATGCACCAGCTATAAGCTTCAGATGCAGCATGCAACAATCCAACACCACACACCATCTCCCCTGCCCTGAAAGACTGTTAAGACAGATGGAACTCGAAATCATGGCCTAAATGAACTCAACAGACATTTTGGAGGGATGGTCCATAGACTAAGGGAATGATATCTGGGTGTATATATGTTAAAGACATAAAAGTGACAGTGATTAATTGGAAAGTGTGAGACCTGAGCATGACATAAATGGTATAGAATAAGGGGTGGATCCTGTCCTGGTTTAGGCTGGGACGGAGCTAGTTTTGTCTCCAGCAGCTTCTGTGTTTTGGATTTAGTGTGTGAAGGATGGTGATAGCACACTGATGGTGTTGGTTGCTGCTAAACCATCAAGGACATTTTGCAGTTTCCCAGGTTTTGCTAATATGCTGGTGCAAAAACTTGGGAGGGGTAGAGCCAGAATAGTTGATGCAAACTGGCCAAAGAGAGTATTCCACACCACAGATGTCGTGCCCAGTACAAGTGAGGGTTGGCCGGTGGGCCACTTCCCTTAATGTTCCCTTCTGGTTGTTTTTTCTTGTTCCCTGCTTTTCCTTTTTGTTCGTTTGGGCCTTTTCATTTGTTTGTTCAGCTGTTCGTTCCCTCACCTGCTTTCTCTGGAACTTGCTGTTCTGGGATAGCTGGGGGGGATACCCCTGCTCCCTGACTGCTGCTTGGGATGGGCTGTATTGGTCGTCGGGTGGTGAGAAATTGTGTATCGTTTGTTTTATATATTCTATTATCCTTATATATATTATTATTGTTATCGTTAATATGTTTTCATATTTTTTTTCCTTTGCTGTCCTGGTGAACTGTTTTTATCTCAACCTGCGAGTTTTCCTTTCTCTCCGATTCTCCTCCCCACCCCACCGGGGAGGGGGGGTAGTGAGCGAGCAGCTGCGTGGTATTCAGTTACCATCTGGGGTTAAACCACGACAGTCCTTTTTGGTGCCCAACGTGGGGCTCGAGAGGGGCCCGGCCAGCTCAGTCAAGAGAGCGTCAGATTGAGGGTCCAGGATTTAAGCTCCCGGTCAGGCTCAAAGGGGTTGAGATAACAACAGATACGACCAGAGTGGGTTAAAACAATTTGTTATGAGCATTCATTGTATTACTTTAATTGTCGCTGGTCACAATGTTGCTTTATTTCTTTAGAGAGTTGTTCTCAGAGTGGTATCATGTAGCACCTTACTTGCTGTTTATGCTGTTTACCAGTATTTATGTGTGGCTTGTCACCTCTGGGCGTTGGATTAAGGTTGTTGCTTCGCTGTGTGGTTTAGCACTGGCTTATGGCATGATAAAATCATCGATGTTTAGACCAGTTTACTATGTTCATATACGATGGGGGAGGGTGATGTGCGGAACGGAGCGGCAGCAACAGCTACAGCTCCTTACTTCAGGAGCAATCTGGTGGGGACTATCAGTAATTATTCCTTTTTTTTTCCTTCCCGGGGGGTCACCAGGTGGAAACTTCCTCCTTTGCTTTCCCTTTCCCCTCCTGGGTAAAAATGCCGTCTCTTGCTTTCTTGTTGCCCTCCTGGTTAGTTACGGGAGTTTCTGAGAACTTCGAATACTTTTGGGATGTTCGGACCGGCTTTCTATTCCTAGTACTAGGAATACATTTGTGTCAAATCTTGCTTAAGGTCAGAAATCAGTGCAGGCGTAGGCGCAGGGCCACCCCAGTTCCCTGCTACAGCCCCCGCGGCCGCCCCACCCTCCGTTGTGGGCACCGTGGCTGCTCCACCCCTCGCCACACGGGTACCGCGGCCGGCCCAGGTCCCGCCAGGGCCCCGCGGCCACACCAGCCCCCCTCCACGGGCGCTGCAGCCACTCCACCCCCTGCCATGGGCACCGCGGCCGCTCCACCCCCTGCCATGGGCATCGCGGCTGCCCCAGTCCCTGCCATGGGCACCGCGGCTGTTCAAGCCCCAGCTACAGGCACCGTGGCTGCTGTGACAGGCACTGCAGATCCACTTGCACCGTTACCGGTTTCCCCTATACAAAGGAAGAGAAGCACAAAGAAATCAGTTTGCCCCACGAAAGATGAGGATGACCCAGGGACATCACAAGAACAGGGAGAGGCAGAAGCAGAGATAATCACCCGACGCCTATCCCTCACTGAGCTGCGAGTTATCGGAAAAGATTTCAGCTGTCATCAAGGTGAGTAGCTTGTCACCTGGCTGCTCCAGTGCTGGGATAACGGGGCCAGTAGCCTGGAACTAGAGGGCAGGGAAGCCAGGCAGCCGGGATCCTTGTCTAAGGAAGCGGCCATTGAGAGGGCAGTTGGAAGAGAGCCAGAAGCCCGCAGTCTCTGGAGGAGACTTCCGTCAGGTGTGAGGGACAGGTATTTCTTTAAGGAAGATATTATATGCCACCCAAAGAAGTGGATCACTATGGAGGGAGGTATCTAGTTTCTGAGAGAATTAGCTGTGCAGGAATTGATTTATCGTGACCTGGATGACCCGCAGACACCCGTAGATCCAGATGAAATCCAATGTACCCGACCCATGTGGCAGAAGTTTGTACATAGTGCACCATCATTGTATGCCAACTCATTGGCAACAATGGGTTGGAAAGATGATGAGGCACCACCAGTGCGTGCAGTGGCTAACCAACTCCAACAGTATGAAGACAGTATTTCTTCCTCCTTATGGGCCTGTGTCTCGGCTGTGCAAAAACTGGCCAAAAGATTCAATAACCTGTTCAAAAGAATGTGCTGGAAGATGCAGCAACTCGATGAGGATAGGTCCTACTTCCCACAGAGAGACCAGTATGGACCAGTATCTCAGCTATTAGGAGAAAATCTCAGCTATCCGGAGAAAATCTTCCCCTGCTCAAGAGAGACGGTACACGCAGCGAGGTACCCTATGGTTTTACCTACGTGACCATGGAGAGAACATGAGGAAGTGGGATGGAAAACCCACCTCAACCCTAGAGGCAAGGGTATGTGAGTCGAAAAAGAAAACAGCCACAAATAAGGGTTCTTCCAGGAAAATTGCTGCTCCAGTCTCCAGTGGGCAGTTCCCCAGATGGGGTAGGAGGGCTTCTGATTCGTATTTACAAGAAGTGAGTAACAAGGATGAGATTCAACGCCATGCATCCCACACAAACCCGTTTTGTTGACAGCGGGTATTATAGTCAGAATTAGAGGGGCCCTGCCTCCAGCCAGGTGGAGGAGAGGGACAACCGAATTTACTGGACTGTGTGGACTCGATGGCCTGGCACATCAGCCCCCCAGAAGTACAAGGCTCTAGTGGACACTGGTGCACAGTGCACCCTAATGCCATGGAACTATAGAGGGGCCGAACGCATTTCTATTTCTGGAGTAACAGAGGGGTCCCAAGAGTTAACTTTATTGGAGGCCAAATTAAGCCTAACTGGGAACAAGTGGCAAAAGCACCCCATTGTGACTGGCCCAGATGCTCCGTGCATCCTTGGCATAGACTATCTCAGGAGAGGGTATTTCGAGGACCCAAAAGGGTACCGGTGGGCTTTTGGTATAGCTGCTGTGGAGACAGAGGACATTAAACAGCTGTCCACCTTGCTCGGTCTTTCAGAGGATCCTTCTGTTGTGGGGTTGCTGAGGTTCAAAGAACAACAGGTACCAATTGCTACCACAACAGTGCACCGGCGGCAATATCGCACCAACAAAGACTCCCTGACCCCCATCCATAAACTGATTCGTCGACTGGAAAGCCAGGGAGGGATCAGCAAGACTCGCTCACCCTTTTAAAAGTGACAGTGATTAATTGGAAAGTGTGAGACCTGAGCATGACATAAATGGTATAGAATAAGGGGTGGATCCTGTCCTGGTTTAGGCTGGGACGGAGCTAGTTTTGTCTCCAGCAGCTTCTGTGTTTTGGATTTAGTGTGTGAAGGATGGTGATAGCACACTGATGGTGTTGGTTGCTGCTAAACCATCAAGGACATTTTGCAGTTTCCCAGGTTTTGCTAATATGCTGGTGCAAAAACTTGGGAGGGGTAGAGCCAGAATAGTTGATGCAAACTGGCCAAAGAGAGTATTCCACACCACAGATGTCGTGCCCAGTACAAGTGAGGGTTGGCCGGTGGGCCACTTCCCTTAATGTTCCCTTCTGGTTGTTTTTTCTTGTTCCCTGCTTTTCCTTTTTGTTCGTTTGGGCCTTTTCATTTGTTTGTTCAGCTGTTCGTTCCCTCACCTGCTTTCTCTGGAACTTGCTGTTCTGGGATAGCTGGGGGGGATACCCCTGCTCCCTGACTGCTGCTTGGGGCGGGCTGTATCGGTCGTTGGGTGGTGAGAAATTGTGCATCGTTTGTTTTATATATTCTATTATCCTTATATATATTATTATTATTGTTATAATTAATATATTTTTATTTTTTTTCCTTTGCTGTCCTAGTGAACTGTTTCTATCTCAACCTGCGAGTTTTCCTTTCTCTCTGATTCTCCTCCCCACCCCACTGGGGGTGGAGTGAGCGAGCAGCTGCGTGGTATTCAGTTACTATCTGGGGTTAAACCCAAGGATATAACTTACTCCAGTTGAATATCTGTACATTTGAAAATTAAATTGAAATTAAAAATAATTGTACATATACACGAAATAGATATAAAACAGGCAAGAAAGTTGTCTATGTGTAGGATGACATCATGAATGACTTGCAAATCTTGACATAACCAATCAAGTGGTCCACTTTATAAACTGTGCATATCTTTCCTCTCATTTTTATAGTAATATTACTTCTCAGGATTACATATATGCAGTATATACCAGGATGTATACAGTACCAGAAGGCTACGATGGGAAGTTGCTTTGCCATAGGATAGAGCAAGAATACAGCGTTGGGCCTTTGGAATTAAATCGTGAAGCAGTTCTAAGAACAAGCACAAATTTGAACACTAGGCAGCTACTCTACACTGACAGCAATGGATATCAGATTCAGAAAAGACCATTCAAGGCATATGTGAATAACACAGTGGCTCGGGTAGGCACAAAGGTGTAATCCAAAGTCAATTGTGTCTTATCTTTGTTCTCCATTACTGTTACCTAGGTTCATATTATCACTGCATGATTTCCTGTGTGTTTTCAGAACTATTATCCTATGGTCCAGACTGCCTACATTGAAGATGATACCACAAGGCTGATGCTGCTTGCAGAAAGAGCTCATGGTGTCTCAAGTCAAGGAAATGGACAAGTGGAGGTAACATATAAAAATGTTTTTTTTTTTCTAGGAGAGCATAATTTCTATAAGTAAAGCACAATGGCCAATTACTGTTGTGACATTTACCTTCCCAATACAGGTGATGCTTCACAGGAGACTATGGAACAACCTTCAGTGGGACCTGAATTACAATCTCACTTTGAATGACTCTTCAGTGGTTCGCCCTGTGATTTGGCTTATTTTAGGAACCAAGGCCGTCACCAATATTTTGTATCGGACAAGCGGACTTGCGTTAGAACACAGGCCAGTAGTAATGTTTGGAGCATTATCAGGTAACTCATTCCGTCTCCTGTGCTATCTTTAGCATCTGAATGGCTTATTTACGTTGCTCTGGTTTATGCTGTTAAGTTTGTAAATGCAGACTTCCAGCCTCCTGTGTGGCAAAGTTAGTATACAGTGAGTTAGGAGGCAGATTTAGAGCCTGCTAATTACTTTGCATTAATTTCAAACATGGCTGTTGTCCAAGCGTATGAAATGTTTCTCTTATTATTTAATTATCTCTGCTTTCAGAGGAGAATAAATTTTAAGGCATCTAATGAGAACAAAATGTCCCCACAGGGAATTAGTGCAAAGTAGCTAGCGCACCATATACCAGCTTCCTGGATGCTAAGTCCTTAATAACCATTTTTGAGTCATTCTTTTAAAAATAGTTGACTTATTAACTAAAACTGAAGCCTGGTAGTGGAATAGCAAATTCAAGGTGCAGTGAAATTTGCTTTATGGAAAGCTCTAATACACTTTCCCAGCAGTTAAAATCATGCTGCTTTCTGCTTTGTATCTCAGAAGGCCTTGGAGAAGAAAGCATAGCATCTGCTTTGCATCTGCCTTGACAGAAAAAGCAAAAATCTCTTTACCCTTCCACAGTACCCTAGCCAGGTTTGTGTGTGTGATGGATGTTTGATGTTTGCTTTGTTTCACTTTGCATGGAGGAGATAAACCAAAGCTACCTGGACAACTTCAGCAGAATTCTGTCCACGATTCACCTGTAACTGTCCCACCTAATCTTCATCTTCAGACTCTGAGCATTCCAGGGTGGAGATACAGCTCTAATCATGCAGAGCAGGTCCGCAGCACCCGCATGGGTAGGTGCCCTCAAAAGGGTGGCTGGATGTTACACTTAAAGAAGCTGACTTTCTTTTCTCTCTATCTTCTGTGGCTAGTACTTTTATTTATTCAAAGTGTTAAATTCCTCTGTCAAGAAAGTTAATTGTACTGTATGATTTCTCTACTCAAATAGTCAAATATTTCTCCTGCATGAGTTCATCATGCCTGCTAGTGTCATTCCTGTCAACAGTGGGAGCTGGGTATTTCTTGATGTTAATGCTCTTGCTAATTTTAAGAAATGGTAATTAAGTTCAAATTATGAGAGTATAAAGCTTAAAAAAAAAGTTTAAAAGTTAGTTTTATTTTTAAAGTTAGAAAATGTTTGCATTTTGCTTTCTCTTAAAGGTAAACAGAAGCAAGGTGATGCAGACTTCAGTCGTGTCCTGCTAAGAATTAGACACTTGTATGAAGTTGGAGAGGATCCTGTGCTGTCTCAACCTGTGATGGTAAATCTGAAGGTAAATCTACTCCTTCGAGACAGAATACCACTTGAAGTGTTTTTGTTCCAGAGACAGCTGGTTCTGGAACGAAACATCCTGTGTACTAGAGACTCCACAAAAGGATACAAAAATACTAGTATAAGTTTAACCTCAGAGGGAAGCAGGTCTTATTTTTGCTCAGCTTTGCAACACAGAAGCCGTTACTTCAGATGAAGTTGCCGTAGGCACAGCATGAAGATCTGCATAAATATCCGTAGGACTGGTTCTGCTGAGGTCTTGGTTGTATAATACTTCCTGCAGTACCTTAACCAGTGCGGAGAGTGGGATTCTACAAATACATTAACAATTAAAAGGGGGGCTAAGGAGAATCTCCGTCCTTTATTGGATGCGGGGGGAAACATAGCGTCAAGGGACGAGGAAAAGGCTGAGGTGCTAAATGCCTTCTTTGCCTCAGTCTTTAACAGCAATGGAGGTTGTTCTCTGGGCACCCAGCCCCCCAAGCAGGAAGACGGGGATGGGGAGCAGAATGAAGACCCCATAGTCCAAGGGGAAATGGTCAGTGACCTGCTACGCCACCTAGACACACACAAGTCTATGGGGCCAGATGGGATCCACCCAAGGGTGCTGAAAGAGCTGGCAGAAGTGCTCATCAAGCCACTCTCCATCATTTACCAGCAGTCCTGGCTAACTGGGGAGGTCCCAGTTGACTGGAAGCTGGCAAATGTGACGCCCATCTACAAGAAGGGCCAGAAGGAGGATCCGGGGAACTACAGGCCTGTCAGCCTGACCTCGGTGCCTGGGAAGGTTATGGAGCAGATCATCTTGAGTGCCATCATGCAGCACGTATGGGACAACTGGGCAATCGGGCCCAGTCAGCATGGGTTTATGAAAGGCAAGTCCTGCCTGACCAGCCTGATCTCCTTCTACGACATGGTGACCCGCTTAGTGGATGAGGGAAAGGCTGTGGACATTGTGTACCTGGACTTTAGTAAAGCCTTTGACACCATCTCCCACAGCATCCTCCTGCAGAAACTGGCTACCCATGGCTTGCACGGGCATACTCTGCGCTGGGTAGGAAACTGGCTGGATGTCCAGGCCCAAAGAGTTGTGGTGAATGGAGTTAAATCCAGTTGGCGGCTGGTCACAAGTGGTGTTCCCCAGGGCTCAGTACTGGGGCCAGTTCTGTTCAATATCTTTATCAATGATCTGGACGAGGGGATCGAGTGCACCCTCAGTAAGTTTGCAGATGACACCAAGTTGGGAGGGAGTGTTGATCTGCTTGAGGGCAGGCAGGGTCCTACAGCGGGATCTGGACAGGCTGGATCGATGGGCAGAGGCCAACTGTATGAGGTTCAACAAGGTCAAGTGCCGGGTCCTGCACTTGGGTCACAACAACCCCAGGCAACGCTACAGGCTTGGGGGGGAGTGGCTGGAAAGCTGCCCGGCAGAAAAGGACCTGGGGGTGTTGGTTGACGGCCGGCTGAATATGAGCCAGCAGTGTGCCCAGGTAGCCAAGAAGGCCAACGGCATCCTGGCTTGTATCAGAAATAGTGTGGCCAGCAGGAGTAGGGAGGTGATCATCCCCCTGTACTCGGCCCTGGTGAGGCTGCACCTTGAGTACTGTGGTCAGTTTTGGGCCCCTCACTACAAGAAAGACATTGAGGTGCTGGAGCATGTCCAGAGACGGGCAACGAAGCTGGTGAAGGGTCTAGAGCACAAGTCCTGTGAGGAGCGGCTGAGAGAACTGGGGGTGTTTAGCCTGGAGAAAAGGAGGCTGAGAGGAGACCTTACTGCTCTCTACAACTACCTGAAAGGAGGTTGTAGTGAGGTGGGGGTCGGTCTCTTCTCCCATGTAACAAGTGATAGGACAAGAGGAAATGGCCTCAAGTTGCGCCAGGGGAGGTTTAGATTGGACATTCGTAAAAATTTCTTCACCGAAAGGGTTGTTGGGCATTGGAACAGGCTGCCCAGGGAGGTGGTGGAGTCCCCATCCCTGGAGGTATTCAAAAGACGTTTAGATGTGGCGCTAAGGGATATGATTTAGTGGGAGACTTGGTAGTGATAGGTTAATGGTTGGACCCGATGATCTTGGAGGTCTCTTCCAACCAGAATGATTCTATGATTCTGTTTTGCTGTCTCTTTAGTTATTGCAAGTTGTACCTGTAGTTAATGAAATGTAGACAGGATTAAAGGAAACAAATATTTCTTCCTCTGCAAGTTGTTGAAACTTTGGTCACTTCCATCACGTACAGTGTATTTTCAGTTTCTTTTTCATTTGATCTTTCATATAGAAGTAGATTATTTTATAATATATGGCAGGGGTTTATTATTTTAAAATACAAAATTTTGATTGTGATGACAGAAATGTGAAACAAGATGTAGGATTGTCTGTTTTGTTTAAAAACGTGCGGTGTGTCTTTCAGCTCTTGAATGGAGAGATGAATAGGCTCTGAACTTTGCTACAATACAGAGGAAGCTCTCAGCACCTCAGCTTCTTAGCTGGAAGCCTGGTCAATATGTAGTTGCCCTTGTGTTGCATGACCTAGCAGATTTTTAAAGTCTCTATTGCTCTGCTTAACAGATTAATGCTAGAGATGAAAGTTCTACTCTGGTCTAACTGTGTACTAGACCAGTGAGTGTGATGCTATTCACAATAAACTGTGGTTTGATTCCTTGTGCCTCTACTTACAGTCTTTGCTAAAGGGATTAGGATCAGTGATGGTAGTGGAAGAGCGATCACTCACAGGCACCTGGGATATAAACACTTTGAAGCGGTGGAAATGGAAGACTGCACAATATCCAAGCAAAGGTAGGTGGAATAAGGTGGTTGGTGTCCATATTGTTGTTGACTGTTGAAGCTTGATGAATAGTCTAATTAAAAATATTTGCAAGATTAAAAACATATTGTTGTTCTATATGACAGACCTGGTATCTGGCACAACCTGCAAGTAGTAGCATTTAGCAAAGATTCCCTGAAAGTACTAGACTGCTGTATTTCTCTGATGGCTTGTTTTGCCTAGAAGTGTTAAAAAGCTTGAAATCTTTCTGGAGTTATCTTTGTCCAGAGAGAAGTGGCTACTTTATGAATTCACACTTGTGACACAGATTGACTTTGTTAGATGCTGATGAGTTGTGTTAATCTAAGCTTAAGCCTGTGCTGCAGATAAACAGACAGCTGCACTTAAAAAACCCCACTGTAATCAGCTTAAAGGACTGTGTGGATATGATTCAAGTTAGGGCTGACACTCAAGTCAAATGCTGTGGGTGACCTCATTTCATTTCTCATTCCAGTTAGTTGCTTGGACATTGTCCTTACTGTCACTAACATCCATCTCTGTGTCTTGTAAAAAGCTTGCAGAGGTTTGGGGCTGGGCTAGGAGGGAGTTTAGAGCTCTACTTGACCTGCAGCTAGGAACTTGCTTGCTGTTTACTCACGATGAAGAAAAGATTCATGACTGGGGACCCCTTTCATGTTTTCTATGTGAGTCAGTGTGTGAAAAGTAGATGAATTGTTGTATATTTTAATACTATGAATGGGTGCATCTTAGGCTCCATACTACTTACAGCTTTGAGGAGGAGAATCTGCTCAAACACCAGCTTTTAAGGAAGGGATGAGTTAAAACTGTTGAGATAGAATAATATGTACATTTGAGTAAAGCTTCTTCTTGAATAAATTACCAATGTGTTTGTGTTTTACAGAATTCTCCAACAGCACAGAGACCTCAGAAAACTGTATAGTAACTGTTCGCCCAAAGGAAATAAGGACTTTCTTTGTATACTTTCAAGGTCAATAAAGTTTGACGTTGTATTTCAGGAGTGAGTATGTAACAGCTTCCAATTTTTGTTTCAAGATATGAGTGATGATCTTGAAAAACATTCTACCGCTGTTAATGAAAGAAGTAGTCACTTTGGAATAAACTCTAAATTTAATTAAACTGTTGGCCTGAGTTGTGGGTATTTTATTGGTTAATTATTTACAACTCATTTTTTTTTTCTGAAACATGTTCAATTCAAAAATGACCTTGGTGTTGCAGTGTAAGCATATTGAACATTTTCATGTTTGCTGTGGGTGGTTTTAAAGTGATTGCTTCTATGATGCTTCACTGTTGAGCACTGACAAAGTCGTATCAGTCCTACAGTCTTGAATTGTCTTTCTAATTAGTGGTGATCTCAAGAGTCTTCTCTTAGGGTTTTTATTGTTAGAGGAGATGACTTCCAAATCACAGAATAGTGATTTGCCAAATGATGTTCTGTTTCTACATGCAAGGCGGTATGCCTGTTGTGTTTCAGCTACTTTGTCTTTTGGGCAACAACTGCAAAGTTTCTGCTTTGCTGTAAACTGAAATTGAATGTACTGTTTGTATTCCTTTGCACTAAGTTCATTTAAATTGTGTCTCTTAAGGTTCAGAACGGATTGGCTTTGCTTCACAGTATCCCGGTCCTGGGTGTTCAGTCTTGTGTTCTGGGTAAATTGGAGCTAGTCTGTCAACAGAACGTGTATTGCCACATGGCCAGTAACTAACTCATCATGTAACCTGAAGCAGGAACACCGTTCTTATGACACTGTGAACTTTCATACTTCTCAGGCTCAAAGAACATGCAAAGTGGTAGCAGGAAATGTTTCATTAGCATCAAGCTGAAATTAATTATGGAGGACTGAGTTTGTTTAGGGTTAAACTGGCAGCTAAGTGCAAATTGTAAGCAGATCTGATTGAGCAGCAGCAGAAGGAAACTTGGATAGCGGCTAGCTGTCCTAATAGCTGGTATTATTTATGTTCAAAAGAAAAGTTGCATTTTTGTATTTCTCTTCTTAGCTCTAATCAATGTGGAGCTGTAGAATCTGATTCTGTTCATGCCCCATTGGGTGTCTCTACTTATTTTACTTATTCACCATGAAAATGTACATGGCCGAGATGAGAATCAAGTCAGGCACTTCACGGCAGTGGTAATGATGAATTATGCTTGGTGGAACACTGTACAAAACTGTATTTCTGACCAGTGGAATGTAAAACTGAAAGAGGAAATATATAGGTTTAAAAGAGGAAAATAGGTGCCTTTTCAGTCAATTAATAATTCCAGATCTAGACTCATGTAAAAATTACATTTTATTGTGGTAATTGTTCTGATTTACTTTGGCTGTTCAGCAATAAGTTCCTCCATGTGGAAACACTGTTCAAGAACAAAGGAAACGGAGTGAAAAGGGCTCTCCCAGAATAGCTATTGTGAAATACTTATGCTGGAAGAGCTGCACTGGTGGTCAGTTTTTCCGTGTAGACAGCCTGTGTACATTAACTGGTTGCATCTCATTAAAATCACTGCAGAAACTGCCACATTCAGTTATTGGATGAAGAAAGGTTGTTTCCTATTTTCTATTGGTTATTTTTCATACTTGGCTATAAATATTTAGTGATATGCCAATCTAACCTGCCCTGCTGTAGTGAAAGCTATTTTCCTGCAACATTAAGCCCATAGGGGAAGCATATAGCACTGTAACTAGGCTGCAGTAAGGCATGATGGCAGCTATTTTTCGTTTTGTTTTGTGTATGTATTTGGAAAATGAAATGTGTTCAGCTAAGTAATTTTCCTTGCTTGTACATCCTTTCTCATTCCCTGCTTGGTTATGCCGTGTAGCATAATGGGTACACTGTGCAGGTTACACAGTGGTGCAATTACAATTCATAGTTTTGTGACTGGAGTGGTATTCACCAATACGTGTGCTGGTAACAGCAAGTCATGCTGGTAGATTATAAACATTGGACTGTATCTTCAGTGAGCAATTGTATGGTCAATTCTGGCCAACCAGTATAGAATTCTACAGCTGCTAACTCTGGGTGTTGCCTTCCCAGATGTCGGGTTGGTATGTTTCTAAGTAGGCTGTGTTAGGACAAATCCTAGTATGCAGGATACTATAAACAGGAATACCTCATTACCAGCTGGTTTATCTGTTGCGGGGGTTCTGCTTCAATTTGTGGAGACTTTCTCATTTAAAAGAAAAACAAAAAAAACCCAAACAAAAGCACCAAAACAAACAAACAAACAAAAAACCCAGAACATTTTATCTGGAGTTATTTCAGTGCAATTGGCCGTCAGGGAATAATTTGCCAGAGTCAAATCTAGTATTGCACCGGAGGTATCCAAGACTGTGGCCTGTAAAAAGCATGGCATTCCTGCTAAAAGAAGATGGTGTTGCATATTTTATATGTTCTTTTTCCTGAGAAATCTCATCCCAAGCAAATGGAAGCCTGCAGACATTCAAATCTCTCTAGAGGGACCTGTTTAGTAATCATCCTTTTTCTTCCCTCACATGTATCAAGATAGTGAGGAGAAATATTGCAGTGCTACATCAAGACTGATAATAACTTTGTCCACAGCTCCTGGCTGCAGACCCTCCAAGATGCTGCTGTTCTGGGTCTTGTGGGAGATCAGTATATTTTGCCCGGAAAGTCAAACTGTATTCCTTCCATCATTCTATGGAATTTTGAGAACCAGAAGCTTGAATGTCCTTGAGAGCTGGTGGAGTCCTATTTGTGTCCAGGGACAAAGAGTGGCTCTCAGTAAACCCTGTTTTACCATCTCCTTTTCCAGTGCCCAAGGCCACTTTTTCATGTTTTCTCTGTTGGCTCTAGGCTCTGCTGGCTGTAGCGTTGCTCAGTATCTGATATGGCTTGGGTAGCAAAAACATGAGCCTCGGTTACAAAATGGAAAGGAAACTATTTCCAACCACCGAAGACAACAGGTTTTGTCCCTGCTTGGCAAACACATGGTCCAGTTTGTTATATTCCACTTTCCTTCCCATTGCCCTGTTCTATCTAAAATACTTCGTTACATCCACATTGCTGAAATGTACATATTAGTTATTTGGACTCACAAGAGAAATAATTTTTTTGTTAGGTTTTTTGCTTTCTAGGAAAAGTTAATTCATAACCTTTATTTTACATTAAGCCAGGTGCAGACCTAAATTAAAGCTAAAGAAAATGGTCCTCTTTCATGGTAGCATTTATCTTGATTGAGAAAGTCCTGCTGATGAATGTGTTGATGCCAGTACCCTGACTGTTTTTTTTCTATGGTCTAAGAATTACATAGCTGCTCTTTTGAAAGGAAATTTTTGCAGATCACTTCTTTAATCACCAGATCAGGTAAAAGAATCATTTGCACTCTTAAAAATAATTTGAAAATTAATTGTGCTATCTACAATGGGCATATTTGTTTTGCCAGTCCATTTGTGCTGTGAAGGTGTTTTTCCTACTGAGATGCAATTTATTATTCACAGTTGGGAAAAAAAAATTAGGTGTGGTTTGTTTTTTTTTTCTCATAAATAACTGTGCTAAGAAGAGTCAATACCAAATTAAAGTTTTTGTGGTTTTGTTTGGGTCATAGCTGGATGAAATTAATAATGTGTACGTATCATACAGAACACCTAAAACGCCATTGTCATGAGAATTTATGAGGTATGTTACATTGAAATTAGGTACTAGATAAAAAGCCCAAGTGATAGCATGCTTTCCACCTTGTGTTTGAGTTGGAAGAGGGAAAGATTCATGAGTTAGGCACAACAAAAGTCAGAATTCCATTTTCACCATGTCGTGGTTTAACAGAATACCACGCAGCTGCTCACTCACTCCCCGGTGGGGTGGGGAGGAGAATCGGAGAGAAAGGAAAACTCGCGGATTGAGATAAAAACAGCTCACCAGAACAGCAAAGTAAAAATATAAAAATATATTAATAATAATAATATATAGATAATAGAATATATAAAACAAATGATGCACGATTTCTCACCACCCGACGACCGATACAGCCCATCCCGAGCAGCAGCCAGGGAGCAGGGGTATCCCCCCCAGCTATCCCAGAACAGCAAGTTCCAGAGAGAGCAGGCGAGGGAATGAGCAGCCGAACAAACGAACGAAAAGGCCTGAACAAATTAAAAAAAAAAAAAAAAAAAAGGAACAAGAAAAACAATCAGAAGGGAACATTAAGGGAAGTAGCCCACTGGCCAACCCTCACTTATACCGGGCATGACGTCTATGGTATGGAATACTCTCTTTGGCCAGTTTGCATCAACTATTCTGGCTCTACCCCTCCCAAGTTTTTGCACCAGCATATTAGCAAAACCTGGTAAACTGCAAAATGTCCTTGATGGTTTAGCAGCAACCAACACCATCAGTGTGCTATCACCATCCTTCACACACTAAATCCAAAACACAGAAGCTGCTGGAGGCAAAACTAGCTCTTTCCCAGCCTAAACCAGGACACACCAGAACCTTCTTTTGGCACACCTACAGCTTTCTAAAGTGTTTGTTATGATTTGAAGACGATCTTGAAAAGGCAACTGTGAATTAAAACTTTTTTTGAAAAGAATCTGATAACATGTCATTGACTTGGTACTTCAGAATTTTGTTTCAAGTATGAAAATTTCAGATGAAGTTTTCATAACAAATAAATGTGAATGGTTTTTGCTCCATCTTCTTATTCTGATGCAGCAGAATTACAAATTCATTTGACTACCTCGAGTTTCACACATACACTCCTCAATGCTGCTGTAGATTAGTAAACTTTCCCAGCTGACAGTAACACCTCAAAAATGCTGCTGTCTCGTTAATACTTGTGTTACAAGCTCTCAAGCAAGTCTGACATATGGCTAAGGAGGAGGGAGTGGATTTAGGTCCTCTTTGTTTAAAAGTTTCAAATGTATTTTTCAGTATGCCTTCACTGGTGTTCTTTGAATGCCACGGGGAAAAGTTTTGAGAAGATGGATTTGTGCAAAGCATCCAGAAGAGATTGGCTATAACTACATTTCCTCTTCAAGAACAGTGCCTCTGCACTGAGCAGCTGCTCTGCAATCATCTCCAGCACACAGCTGAGTAAAGGTACACATCTTCAGAATCCAAATTCATCGATGCAGTTTCCAAGGTTAACCAAGATTAAGTTGCAGAAAGAAAAGAAAACTTAAAAGGATCTTTCTTTTGTCGATGCTTTCCTGACCCACATAGTCATTTTGTGTGATGCACTTATCCTGGCAGCAAAGTTGGCTTCAGAAATTTTGTCACCATATTTTTCCACCCACTCAATAGTACTGTGGTGAGAGTTTGTGGGGTTGCGTTGTAAAACAGTACAATGAAGTAACCTGGGCTAAAAATAAACCTTTTCCCCCAACCCCGTTTTCTGTGTGCTAGTTCATTTCATCTCTGACAGCAGTTGCTTTGGATTAGAACCAAAGCATCTTTCAGAGTAAATATAAGCTGCTATCAGCACTATTGAAAAAGTTTCACCTAATATCTAGAAAAAATATTCTGCATGCTGGAGCTTCCAGCTGCATAACTCAACATTAAATGCACAAATGTAGATATTTAAATAAAAGAGAAACTAGTGTTTCCCTTGAATTTACGCATGCATCCTTCATTTATTCTGCATCTTTGATCAGTAGTACCAAAGAGAACATGAATGTCAATGCTACCAGAATTAACTAATACAATTAAAAAATATCCTTAAGTATAAATTATTTGCTTTAAATTAAGGCTTTGGATGTGGCTGCGTCATCATTACAAATTGCAGTTCAGCTGTTCTGGACACTGGCCCCGTGCTGCTAAAACCTGATGTTAGATGTTAGTTGTAGGAAATTTTGTGGTTGACAGGTTCTTATCAAGTTCTTAATTTAACTGTTTCATGTTCTCAGCATGTTCTACTTGATTTTATTTATTTTTTTAATTTCTGTCATTGCAATTTTGATGTTATCCAACTGAATATGTTTGTGGGACAATTTTGTCTGGGCTGGTACCTTTGCATTTGAAACATCTGTCAAGGGAATAAGATCGGCTAAGTTGAGAAAACGGAAGCAATGTTTTGTCTTCCACTTCTCTGGCCTGGAAATGTAAGTGATTCTGGGTTGGATCCAAAAATCTATACTGGAGAACATTAAACAGCATTCAGTTATCTATATTTGTAGATTTTTTTTTTTTAATAATTGAAGGCAAATGAGTTTCAACATGGCCCTTAACTTGATGATGTAACTGTAGATCATTTTACTTAACCCGGGCTTATAATCTTCCTGAAGCAAGCCTTAGTTAATATACATGACACTGGTATTGCGTTAATGCAACTGCACCCATAGAGGTAATAGTGAGACGCGTAGCATACACAGCAGTGTCCTGAACTGTTTCCTGCTGATGTTGCAGGATGTTGGGGCCACTACAAGTGCAATCTTCGAACTCAGCTTTCCTCCATTGCTCCTGCCATTGGAGCTATGCTACTCTTAAGGCAAAAAAAAGTAGGAAAGTACTCTTCACAGGAGGGAAGAATTTAGGCAAAATTTTAGCAAGATGACAATGAAATGTGTGATAAGGAAGGTAGGAGTAATACGTGGCATCAATGTAACCAGCAGTGTGCCCAGGTGGCCAAGAAGGCCAACGGCATCCTGGCCTGTATCAGAAATAGTGTGGCCGGCAGGACTAGGGAGGTGATCATCCCCCTGTACTCGGCCCTGGTGAGGCCGCACCTCGAATACTGTGTTCAGTTTTGGGCCCCTCACTACAAGAAAGACATTGAGGTGCTGGAGCATGTCCAGAGACGGGCAACGAAGCTGGTGAAGGGTCTAGAGCACAAGTCCTATGAGGAGCGGCTGAGCGAACTGGGGATGTTTAGCCTGGAGAAAAGGAGGCTGAGGGGAGACCACTTGCTCTCTACAACTACCTGAAAGGAGGTTGTAGAGAGGTGGGGGTCAGTCTCTTCTCCCACGTAACAAGTGATAGGACGAGAGGAAATGGCCTCAAGTTGCGCCAGGGGAGGTTTAGATTGGACATTCGTAAAAATTCCTTCACCGAAAGGGTTGTTGGGCACTGGAACAGGCTGCCCAGGGAAGTGATTGAGGCACCATCCCTGGAGGTATTTAAAAGACGTGTAGATGTGGTGCTTGGGCACATGGTTTAGTGGTGGACTTGGCAGTGTTAGGTTAACGGTTGGACTCAGTGATCTTAAAGGTCTCTTCCAACCTAAATGATTCTGTGTACAATCATTGTCTCTGGCTTTGGATAAGATTCATCAGGTTGGCTGGAAGAGGCTGCTGACAAGCAGGTACACGGTAGCTAAAGAAGTCTCACCTTCATAAAATGCCTTTAAATGAAGGATTGCAGAAATGCAATGGCCAACGTTCACATGAGACCACTGTAAGTACGGAAAAGCAGTTCTTTATGTCATATCAGAAGAGAGGCTAACCTAGTGTTGAAAAGTAACCAGTTAGGACACAATTTAAAATTTAAAGAAGAAATGTTCTGATTTCAGACAGGATAGCTGGGCTCTAAACCAGACACATCTATAACAGCAATTTCACGGAGTGTAGAGAAAATCTGGGTCGCATTTACGTTTCTGTCATTCTCACCACATGAGGGAAGAGGAAGTTACGCTACGAATCTGACATGCTTTCATTTGTTGTTTTGCTGATCTTTGACAAAGACACCCTGATGCAAGTGCTAATAATCCTGCATGATGATCATAATTTCACTGAAACTTCTTTTAACAATATGTTTTGGTTCCTTAGGTAAGTACTGTTGATTTGCTTTGTTTTGTTTATAGTTAGACACCCGTAATTCTTTAGCTGGATTTAAAAAACCTTTTCACAGTATATCTACCTCAGAGTTGTGTGAGAGACAAGGAGGATGTTAACGGTATTTTCATAATGCTGAAATGAAAATTAAAATGCATGGGGAATCAAAAATCATTTTCACAAAGAGATTGTTGTAGAAAAAGTGCAGAGGAACAAATCTTACACTTCAACACCCAAAATGATGTTAGGTTAATGCAAGCACCGTGTTTCTTACACCTTTAGACTTGAATATTGTGACAAACGCTGAATGTAGAATTTTAAAATATTAAGGAGGTTTTCTTTTAGATCACATAGGTACTGAAATACAAAGCAGGTAAGGTTTCATGTTTCTTATTCAAAACAAATTGCACTGGATAATACTGAAGGTGTTAAGTATAAATAAAAAAATGGAACTGTCCTGGTTTAGGCCGGGACGGAGCTAGTTTTGTTTTCAGCAGCTCCTGTGTTTTGGCTTTAGTGTGAGAAGAATGGTGATAGCACACTGATGTTGCTGGTTGCTGCTGAACCACCAAGGACATTTTGCTGTTTTCCAGGTTTTGCTAACGTGCAAGGGCAAAAACTTGGGAGGGGTAGAGACAGGATAGTTGATCCAAACTGGCCAAAGAGAGTATTTCATGCCATAGACGTCATGCCTGAAATAAGTGAGGGTCGGTTGGTGGGCCACTAGGCTTTTGAGACCCTTAACTTGCCTTAATCGTTAAGCTTCCCTTCGGGTTGCTTCTTGTTTCCTTATTTTTCCTTTTTGTTTTTCCTTCATTTGGCTGTTTGTTCCCTCACCTGCTCTCTCTGGAACTCGCTGTTCTGGGATAGCTGGGGGGGGATACCCCTGCTCCCTGCCTGCTGCTCGGGACGGGCTGTATCGGTCATCGGGTGGTGAGAAATTGTGCATCGTTTGTTTTATATAGTCTATTATCCTTATATATATAATTATTATTATTATCATTATTAATATATTTTTATATTTTTCCTTTGCTGTCCTGGTGAGCTGTTTTTATCTCAATCCGCGAGTTTTCCTTTCTCTCCAATTCTCCTCCCCACCCCAGCGAGGACGGGGGGAGCGAGTGAGCGGCTGCATGGTATTAGGTTACAATTTGGGGTTAAACCACGACAGGAACGAAAGAGAGGGAGAGATTAAGAGATTAAGCAAGGGCAAAAGGATGTTTTCAGTGATGTTTTTCAGAAAGACAGTCAAGTGACAAGATGAAACGTAGCACAGCCCATAGCACAACTGTATTTTAAATGACAAACCAAATGAACAGAAAAACTGAATTTAGTGATCAGTTCTTTGACACTTGGACAGTTTCTAAGTTGTCATTTACACACTACATCAATTATTTCCCTTATTTTTTCTGCTATTTATTACCCCTATACTGTCCATACTGTTCTCTGCAAGTTGTTGAGTGCTACACTGTGGAAAAAATAAAGGTGTCTTAACTCCTTTAGGTATGATAAATATGTGGCTTTTTCTAAGGGCAAAGGAAAAACGTTTATTTGCATAATTCTGATAAAACTTATCAGATGCTGATTTAGGACCAGATAGGGGCAAACTCATCCCATTACTTCTGTGTTGGTGTGTGTTGTGATTTAACCCCAGTCGGCAACCAAGCACCGCGCAGCTGCTCACTCACCTCCACCCCATGGGATGGGGGAGAGAATCGAAAAAAAATACCAAACTCATGGGTTGAGATAAAGAGAGTTTAATAGGATAGCAAAGGAAGAAAGAATAACAATAATAATAACAGTGATGATAAAAGAATATACAAAACAAGTGATGCACAATGCAATTGCTCACCACTTGCTGACCGATGCCCAGCCTATCCCCGAGCAGTGACCCCCCCCAGCCAGCCTCCCCCAAGTTTCTATACGGAGCATGATGCCATATGGTATGGAATATCCCTTTGGCCAGGCTGGGTCAGCTGTCCTGGCTGTGCCCCCTCCCACCTTCTTGTGCCTCTCCTCGCTGGCAGAGCATGGGGAGCTGAAAAGTCTAAGCACTGCTTAGCAACAACTAAAAACATCAGTGTGGTATCAACATCCTTCTCATACTAAATCCAAAACACAGCGCTATACCAGCTACCAGGAAGAAAATTAACTCTATCCCAGCCAAAACCAGGGCAGTGTGAAATGTGCCTGAGTTACAAACAGGATAAAATTTGGAAGACAATCATGCAGTTCACTCTCATTATGAGTAGTTCCTCACTTTAATAGTATAAATGCTAGAAAAAAGGAAATGATACTTATACACGCTGCATATGAAACTAATGGTCTCAGCAGTCATGGGGATAGATTTTATAAGATTAGCACTTTTGTGATAAGCATCAGTGTCATTAGAATTAAAAAAAAAAGGTTATCTGATATCCGCACAGTGGTTTCAATTCAGAAGAAAATATTTTGTACAGTGTTCCGCAATATCTCATGTAGATCATTTTGCATGTGGACAGTGAGTGATAAAGAGATTCAAAGCAGGAAAGAGTAAAACGTTTCCTCTGATACTGTCTGAGTCAGCCTTAGCTAAAAGCCGGTCAACAGACCTGGTGAGACAACCGTGGTTGGAATGGCATATTATATACTTATTAAACTAAGGAGGTGAATTGGGTGCTGGAGCGTGTCCACAGAAGGGCAACGAAGCTGGTGAAGGGTCTAGAGCACAAGTCCTATGAGGAGCGGCTGAGGGAACTGGGGTTGTTTAGTCTGGAGAAAAGGAGGCTGAGGGGAGACCTTATTGCTCTCTACAACTACCTGAAAGGAGGTTGTAGAGAGACGGGGGTCCGTCTCTTCTCCCAAGTAACAGGCGATAGAACAAGAGGAAATGGCCTCAAGTTGCACCAGGGGAGGTTTCGATTGGATATCAGGAAACATTTCTTCACTGAAAGGGTTGTTGGGCATTGGAACAGGCTGCCCAGGGAAGTGGTGGAGTCCCCATCCCTGGAGGTATTTAAAAGACGTGTAGATATGGCACTAAGGGATATGATTTAGTGGGACTTGTCAGTGTTGTACTTGATGATCTTAAAGGTCCCTTCCAACATAAACAATTCTATGATTCTATCTTCAAGGTCTTTTCCAACCTAAATGATTCTATGAATACATTCTATGATTCTATGAATTTGATGCTATAAACTACTTGTCAGCAAAAACTTAATGAAAGAAGTTTAAACAAAATTAAAGAACCCACCCCAAAAATGCTGTATGTTTGTCACTAATTAGAAGCAGTGCAGGACAAGAACTCCTACATGGTGGCAAAAATTGTAGTGGATTTTTCTTTCATCTTGATGAGTCTTTCACTGTTCACTGATGAATCATTCTGAATTACTTCTTTTGGTCATTCTTTATCTGGGAGATAAAGTGTTTAATATGCTTCAGACTCAACCTTTATTATAAAAGCTTTTTGCTGAAAATAAAAAATATCAGCAAGTACACAGAAAATCTTCATTTATTGCACACAAACAATGACAGAAGGCTTTAACACACCGGATTAAAAGTTTCCTTTAGCCAGAAAGTAATTGCCATTATTCAAGGGAGAAGTGGGTAGTAACTGATCTTGAAAATTCATCTTGTAATGATTTTACAGTATTAACATTACTGTAAATACTGTGATTGTAAACATTACAACTGTAATGTCATCTCTTTGCTGCTTTAACTTTTAAACCTAAGTGTTTTTCTCCACTAGCTACAGATCCCAATAATTTAACAGTCATCCAAACACCAATGAAAATACATCTATCAATTGGAGACTCCACTGAAATCACCTGTCTTTGGGAAAAATCTGTTGAGAGGTATAGAGTAAGCTGGTATCTTGTTAATACAGAGAACGTCACCAAAACGATATCATCTAAACTTTTGTATGTATCCAACATCACCCGTGAGAGCCAGGATGTGCTAGTGATAAAATCTGCCAATATAAATGACACAGGATTTTACTACTGCGAGATAATTATTGAAATACCTTTCTGTAAGAAAGTTTGTGGAAATGGGACAACAGTGATTGTTGAAGAGAAAGGTAAGCTAACAAGAGCATATGCGTGCCATTTAACGTGTCATCATAAATATTCTTCTGTTTGAACTGTTTTATAAATTTCCTCCCTCTCCCACGTCCCTCCCCCAATGCTGTGGATCTCGGGATGAATGAGACAGAGAGGCCCAGAATGACTGTTAATGACAATTGACTGAAGCTCTCTGCTTTAATACACCCAGTGTAAAGTGTTTGTTTTCTTCTATAAGGGTTTGCTAAGAGGAATTATTAGTTAAGGTTTACAAAAAAGCTGTGCGTCAGCTGTGTATTTCACAAAAGACCCAAACACGATTCCTTCTCAGAAGGGATTTGGTAGGCTAGATGAGAGACAGTGAATGAATTTGCCTTGTGCTACGGAGTGGCTGAAACTATCACATGGTTACTCTGTTCAGTAACATGTACCCTTTACTAACTGTTTTATCTTTTTATTACAAGTTCTTAATAAAAAGTGGGAGATAAATCAACATGGAAGATAGAGCAGTATGGGCTCTATATTTATAAGGATTCGTGTCCATAAACTGTTATGACAAAATGTTTTTTATAGGCTGTGTCTCCTTATTTTGTTATAGTCTTATGGTAACCTTTACAGGGGAGCAATTTAAGGTCCCAATTCTGAATTAAGCATTGAAAAGCATTAATACAATGAGTATTCAAACACAAATGAACTTTTCAGCAACAGGAGTGAGGTATGTTTTACCTTAAATTATGAAAAGAATGTAACATACCTAGAAAACAATTTACCTCACTTCTGTTACACGACTGTCTCAACATACTATGCATCACTTCTTGAAGATGCTAATCTCTGCCTCTCTCTTTCTACCTCTCCACTGCAGAGAAAGACTAGGGGCTAGCTCTGACTAGACCTTTAACATTACCCAACATCACTCGTGTATCGACTGGTCAAGTCACGGGAAGTAACCTTTCCGTTCATCCAGCACATTCCAGTTTTGGACACTATTTTACACTATTGGCCAACTGGTAGTCCAAAGGGAGGCACAAAAATGACCAAAGATTTAGAAAACATCAGTGGCAGAGAATGAATAAAGTCATGTTCAAAATGGGGGGAAATGAATGTAAAAGGCTGTTAAAGAGTTAAAATAATCTGAGCTGCTAAAATGAGTTAAGTGATCTGATCTCTTACTTGGTCAAGTAGTAATAGCCTTAAAGTACAAGCAGAAAAGACTCAAATTAAGACACTGGGGTGAGGGGGAACTGTCAAACTGCAGGAGCTATAGGAGGGATTGACGTTACTGTTCATCAGGCATGCATCCCTCAGGAATGGTAAAGTATAGATGACCTTGCACTTGGGTGGGAGGATGAACTGATTCACTCCTGAAGTCACTTTTTTTTTTTTTTTTTTTCTGTGGCGGTGTTCTATTGTATCTTTGAATAGTACATAACTTTACTTGAAATATATAATTGCAGAAGCTCACTCATTGAAACAGACAGATTTGGCAAAATGGGCCATCGTTCCTTTCTTAGTGGCAGTGGGAAGCTTGTATCTTTGCTACAAAAAGAAACAACGCTTAAGACTTTCTGGTGAGTGACAATATTTCCATTAACACATACTTTCTAAGTTAGATGTTTGTTTTGAGATGGCTGGACAGGTGCACTTAAAAGGCATCACTAAGAGGAATTTCGCTCACCTGGTCCTGATCTGCTGGGGCACCTCAAGCTGAGAGGAGGGATCAGAAGGCACAGCTTGTAGTTCAAGTGAGCATTCTTGCAGCCACTTGCCTCCATTGTTTATCATTCCAGAAAGAGTGATCACTTAGACTGACCTGTCTAGGATATCAAAGGAATATCAATTCTGATAATTTCTTAGCAGACTGAAAGAGTGAGGAGCCAGAACTTTGCTCTGCATAATGGTCTTAACTCTAGGTAGTGACACCTAGAAGACCCAGCTTTGGGGACTTTGTTCTGAGCTATGTTTTTTAAGCTGTGAATTTTTTAAAATAATTATTAATTTTTGTTTGTTGCAAAATCCTGAAACAAAGAATGGAAGAGTCACAAGAAAAAACAGCGAATGGTAAGGGCACAGGACAAGTGTAAATGTAGGGTACAGACCGGTGACATATAACCTGAGGCAGCCTCTTAAGTATCTGTAGCGTGAGTATTATGGTTGCAAAGCTTACTCAGCTTGTGAACTGTCAGGGATGCAGGTGGAGTATCGATGACTTGAGATGCAATTCAACGTGCAGATTAAAAAAGCAGGGGGAGGGGATTTAGGCGTATGAAAGCTCCTATTTCAGTCACTGGAGTTGACACAGGCACAGATCTTGAGGCCTCTGTGTGAACTGACCTGTTGTAGGTGTCTACTTAAGGGTGAGCTGGTCAGTTCTCTTGATCAGTTTCCATGGCACAAACTCTATTGTCCAGATGCCCATTGCCTACGGGGTGTTCAGAAACGTGAAGGTAGCTGTTTCCATCTGCATGCTGAATAGCGCTCTAGTGCCTGTCATCAAGACTACCTATACAGGAGCTCTGCACTCTTCATTTCAGAGCTTTACAGAGCTCTGGTAGAGTACCAGTGTGACTCTGGAGACGGACAGTAAGCAAGCAGTGACTGTAACTTGCATTTTGCTAAGGTTCTGCACAGCTTCCTGTGCCGGCAGGAAGGCATCAGGAGGAGCAGATGCTCGAAGTTGCAGAACTTCGTGGGAAAAATGAATCCACCAACGAAGCAGCTGAGGAAAACTCATCATGTAATTCTGCTGAATGGGTAAGTGGTTTATAAAAAGACTCTTGCTATGAGAGAAGGACTTTCAAAATGAGGCACTGGGGAATGTGCTGAACAGAAAGCACACAACAAGCTGCTATTCCTAGGACAGCATCTTACTACACATGAAAAATGTTTAAAGAAAAAAAAAAAAAATGTCTTGCAAGAAACACTCAGAAATATGAAAAAAGATATTTATGTAGTAGGAAAGTATTGGATTCTGTTGTTATATTTAATGAAACTCTACAATTGCCTGGAGAAGAGGGGAGCAAAAAGGGGAGAATATCAATACAGAGATTGAGTGAAAGAAGTGTAGAAGTAAAAAATGGCAATAAAGTCCCTTTACATATAATTGTATACCAAGCTCAAGGGGCTTGGACCAGCTTTAGCTCATAGGGCCATTAGAGCAGACAACACTTGCTGAGAGCAGGTAGCAGATTTTAGGCAAGCTCCTTTTTCCAGGCAGTTATTCATCTTTTAATTACATTAAAATATAAAGTGGGCAAGGGAAAGAAGCTCCAATTTAACTCTTGCATAGGCAGGTGCAACTTCCATTACAAGCAGCTGGACAGGCTTGGACAAGCCCCACAGAGGTGATGTAAAATGCTAAAGCCCATGGTCACAACTGCAGTTATTGAGCTTATAGATTCCTGAATTCTCCTGTTAGAGAACCTGGCTTCAGTCTTGATTTGGTCATATTGGTACTGAAATCACAGTGAAAGAGAATATCAGGATGCAGGTAGTAAAATAGTAATATCTATCTTTTATTGTGCAATGGTCATCATTCTAAAAAAAGAAAATGTATAGCTGGGAAAATTCATTCCCCATAATATGTAGATTCCCACTGAAGTTAAGAGCTTGCTTTTACAGGAGATATCGTAACAGAAAATTTTAAAAATACAAGGCATGAGATGGTCTGTTCTAGTAATAAAATATTCTAATTACTAGCTATAAATGGATAACTCTTCTACCTGTTAATATTTAACGAAGACATAAGAAAACAAGGTTGAGAATGAGAAAGCAAGCATCAGAGTTGGTGCAGAGTGAAGAGTTCATTAGTAGCCATTAATTGCTCAGGGTTTTTATGCACAACAAGACTCATCCAGAAGACGTGTGAATACAACTATAAAAGGTCTTTTGTTGTTGCTTTATAATTTAGCAGCTGTTAGCCACAGTGACGTGTCATGATATAGGTTCAGCGTTTTCTTTCACGTAACAGACCGTTTTGCTGTTTTAATGAAAGCAGAAAGAGTGATTTCATAGTGGTATCATTTTAAATGTTAAAGCATAATTGGATCTTATAAATCATTCAGGAGAGCCAGTAGATTAGTAAAGTCAGTGCATACGATGTGCATGGACACTATATTTCAAGCAAATTAAGCCAGTAGTGATGAGCAAATATTATGGTGTCTCTGGAGCTGCACTTGTTGCCTTTCAATTGTGTTGCAGAACATGATCGGTTTAATTTCTTTTTTTCTGTTTGTGCAAAAGTTAGTCTCTAAAAAGTTCACACCAGTTTTTTACGTTGCTTACACTTTTTTTTAAGCTTGGAAATTTGCTGTACATTCTGGGTAGGTTTGGGCACCATTTCTAGAACAGCTGACGTGAAGGTTCTGTACACCTCTGCAAGGCTATTTATAGTCTCTAATTTATGTCATGTTTTTTTCCAATTCTTGAGGTTGCGAAGGCAACCTTGTGTCACAGAACGTGAATCAAGGCATGGATTTTATTCTCACGTGTATCATATGTCACAACAACGCTGACCAATTAGATCAGGTGACAACACATAGCTCCGACTATCTAAGTTAGCTTAACCTGAGAGCGAACATCCCCATGGCAAAGCCGGCCACTGTAGTTGTGCTTTTACTATATAGCGCTTCTCTCTATCTCTCTGGCGATGCATCCCATATTTCCTGAGTTGAAATGCTCAGGGAGTGTTTCCCAGACAGTTCTGCCAGCTGCAGGGGAGTTTGGCCCCTCAGGGAATTCTTGGAGCAGTTGATGATTTTTTCATTGCTAGGTTCTGCAGGTTCCAGCCCAAATCTAAGCACTGCTGTAGCATTAATGCAAACTTCCAGCTCATGGAACCACACAAAAAGCGCACTCCTGAGGGGCTGTGGTTGTGCAGAAATGCACAGAAACGTGATCCAGATTAGCTGGCCATACCTACCCTGCCTCCTGTTTCACATTCAGCCAGCAGGTACCTCTCTCTATTCTGAACATCGTTCATTAAAACAAAAATAGTAAACCTCCATCGCAAAGCATAAGTGTGAGGACAAAAAGCTACCACTTCATGACTTCCATCTTTTCATTGTTTTATGCCATGTCAGCTTGAGAATTTGATTTGATATGTCTGTGAGCGCAGGTCTTTGTGCGCATTTCAGGGAGATCTTTAATTCTCAGGTCTTGCTAAAGGATTTACCTGAAGATCCCAAATCCTGCCTGTGGTTAGGAAATGAAAACAGGATGATTTCTGCGCAGTCCAGAATAACATCTGAATACTGCAGCAGTGTGCTAGTTTACTGCATCAAAAGAGCATCTGTCCAGAAGGAACGGTGTGATAAAGCTTTTTGGAAATACTGGAGTTAAATGATTCAGGGGATAAAAAAGCTTTGCCATTTCAGATTTCATAGAACCTGGTTTACACTGGAACTTGACATCTTTGGTATTCTAAATAAGTACTCTGTGCCTGGTACCTAAGAATTGAATCCAAACATAGGAAGACTGCCTTTTAATGTTAGCACCGAGACACTCTTTCCTTCTGAAATTGTAACTCGGGCTGTGCTAGATGCTGTGTCTTGAGTAAAAGTTCATTTTAAATTGACTTTATGTGTAAAGGTTATTTTGACTGGAGTTTTCTTTGCTTTTTAAGGCCGTGTCTACGCTTTATGAATCACTTGATTTTTTTTGCAATGAATCAAGAGGAAAACATGACAAATCCACTGCGACTGTTGTATCCAATGCAGCAGATGAGCAAATCCCACAAACTAGGACAGCTGAAAAGTCTAGAACGAGACAAGGATCCGCCATCTACTTTGACATTCAGAACTAAAAGGACAATGTCATAAACAAAATATGGCTAAATAACCATTAAACTGAAAACAATATGATAATTTGCTGCTGAAGGATGGATTACGTGAGTTTCCTGTCAGAAGCATGTCAGCGGGACAATATACAAGAAAAAAAGGTTGGTTCCAAGCAGTCTCTGAATGTTCTGTCACTAACAAAACACTGTAAGGAGTCTGAATCTGGGGGGTATGTCATTTTAGAAGACTGTCCTCCACTCTTCCCCCCCAAGTCCAGAAACAATAAAAGATGTATTATCATACTTTGAAAAATCTTCTGGACTGAACAACATTCTCCACCAAAAGCATTTCTTCAGGCAGCCCACGTACAAATAGCAGAAGGTAGAGAAAAAATGCACATGGTGGTAATCATTTGACCAAATAGACAGTACTACACATAGGATGGAGTCTGATCTCTGAAACTATCACCAGTGCTGACCACACCACAGCCAGAGTGGTATGCCAGAAAGGGTTATGTTCCTGTGGAAAAGGACTGTTGGTGTTAATTCATTCGCGCACCAGAAAAAGTCTTCCAGAGAAGGTAGTCTCCTATGCACAATGAAATACTAGGTTTATATGAAGCTATGTATATTATTATTATATATAATTATTGTCTAAGTAGTGAAGGAGATGGGAGTGTTAACACTTGTTCCACTTTTGCCAGCTCTAAAGCTTGAAAAAAAAATCACTGAAGAAAAATCAAAACTGAAAATGTAAATAAAACCTGACTTCCAAGGTCTGAACAGAGGTGAAGAGTATTGACAGCAAAGCTAACGGCACTTGTCCAAGAACTGCTGAATACTAAGAGCAGATATCTGAAATGTGAATGTATTTATGTACCAGGGTTATTTCATCTTCTGTTAAAGTTTTTTCAGAGCTTAGCTGGAGGTTAGATCATCTTGCCAGCAAAGCAGGGAGAAACAACCTCGCTGCTCAAGAGGTTTGTTACGGCTTGTACCGGGGCAGTGCAGTAGACGCAGACTAGCTTTCCCAGAGCCCTTACAAACAGTTTGCATAGTCTAAATGTGTGACTGCCTTGCTACTCAATATTCTGTAATGAAAGCTTTGAGGCCATACGGCATGGCTCGTGCTCTGGCTCTGTCTGTGCTATAGTGACTACCGTCCACAAAGCAAATGACTGTAGCTCGGCTGTGGCTCACTGTTTGGTGGGGATCCTCTTTCCTGGGCTGTTCTGTAACCTGCCCTGAACGCCATTCTGCAGTGAATATATTGCTATCCAAAATATGCTGTAACCACTGCCCTGTGAACGTACCCTGTATGAGAGAAACTGTTATAGTACATCTCATTATATTTATGTATAAATTGAATAAAGCAAAAGGATTTTCTTGAAGTTCAGTCACTTTAAAATTTTGATTTTTTTTTTGTCCTGAAACTCATTATTACAGATTTGTTTCCTTTACTGCATGGTGAAACACTGTCATGTGTCATATTCCTTTGAGGATCACAAACAAGACTCTAGATTTTCACAAACCCTGTAACTTTGTCCCCTGCACAAGAAAGTCATAATCAGTAAAAAGGGTGATGACCTTCAGCCCAGGTCCCTAATCAAGAAAGCTCTCAGTTATGCACCAGCGCTGCAAGTGAGCACGGTAAATTTTGGTCTTTCCATATAGTACTGGTTACTACTCTATTTAAGCACAATGAGGAGATGTAGAGTATTTGGGGAACTGTTAAAGGAAAACCACTAAATGAAGAGATTGCCACCAAGCCACAGTTTAATAGTCTGCAAATCGCATTTTCATTACACCACTATTAATAAATTGTTGATTAAATGTGGCTCCTACCAGTAAAGAATGATGCCATATTAACAGCTGCTCATATTTTGTATGCTAACATGGTAATTTCCAACATCTGGCAATTGAAGACTACACTCAATTTATCATGACCTATTTTTATCTATGGTTGACAGTGGCTATGAGCCAGCAGAGTATTTTCAGAGCTCCCACTGGTTGTCCTACTCAGTCAACAAGAGTTTGACACCTATGCATCATGTATATCACCTCTGCTTCTGTACCACTTGGGAAGCAACAAACCCTGATGAGGATTTTCCAGGGCAGGCAGACTTCTGCTTCGTTTTCTTCATGGTTGTTTTGATAGCTTTAAAACAAAAAAAGAGCTCTGTAATTAACCTCAGCACACATTCTGGCGTCCAGTATGATCTCAATTTTAACTGTCCATTTAACTGTTCAGTATATAATGAAGCCCATCTGCCTAATAACAGAAGTTGAAGAGAATCTTGGGCCTTCTAACCAGTTTTGGTGGTTATTCCTTCTTGAACAGGCTGGTGCAAAGTGATGGTTCCATTCCAGTTTAATTTGAGGTTCAAAGACCTGTGTTAAGCACAGGCTAAAACATGGTAATTTAAGACCGAGACTGGTACAATGTATTCTAAAGCCTCATATGTGTTTTGCCGTGCTTTTAATGTCTCATCAATGTACTTGGCTTAGTCATAGTCCTACAAATGAGGCTTCCTCTCTGTTTCTGTCATGCTCATGACCCTGATTTGGAGAGCTAGTATAGTCAACTTGAGACTACAGCCCTGAATTCTCTTTCTTCCTGCTCCATTGCACAATGATCCAAGGAGTTGCAGCTTAATTAATCTACCTAGCTCTTAGGTAGCTAGTCTTAGCAACTGGGTAGAGATTATTTCAATCATCTGACTTGAATCACACTTTTTTCCAAGGCCTGGATTGGGGTTCTTTCCTCTCGTAGTATCTGTGGAAGAAGAGTATGGAGCAGGTATTCCTGGTTCCATTACATCGAGGATCCTTGGTAGCAGGCAGGACAATGAGGCGCCCCCACCAACGTTGTCCTGGTTTCAGCTGGGATGGAGCTAATTTTCTTCCCAGTAGCTACTGTGTTTTGTATTTAGTATGGGATTTGGTATGTGAAGAATGGTGATAATACACTGGTGTTATTAGTTGTTGCTAAGAGATCAAGGACATTTTTCAGCTTCCCAGGTTTTGCTAATGTGCAGCTGCAAAAAGCTGGGAGGGGTATAGCCAGTATAGTTGACCCAAACTGGCTGAAGAGAGTATTTCATACCATAGATGTCATGCCCAGTATATAAGTGGAGGTCAGCCAGTAGGCCAGACACTGTTCTTTCGGGCTTTCGTTCGTTCATTGAGCTGTTCGCTCCCTCCCTCCCTCGCTCACTCTCTCTGGAACTTGCAGTTCTGAGATAGCTGCTGGGGAAATCGCTCCTCCAAGATCGCTCTCAGTTTCGCTCCGTGATCGCTGCTTGGGACGGGCTGTGTTTGTCGTCGGGTGGTGAGAAATTGTGCATCGTTCATTTTGTATATTCTATTATCATTATATTTTATTATTATTATCACTATTAATATATAATGTAATTATTATTATCTTTTCCTTTGCTGTCCTGGTGAACTGTCTTCATCTCAACCCATGAGTTTTCCTTTCTTTCTGATTCTCCTCCCCACCCCACTGAGGAGGCGGGGAGTGAGCGAGTGGCTGCATGGTATTAGGTTGCTGACTGGGGTTAAACCACAACAAACGTATTGGGAAAATAGTCATGTTTGTGTGTGATGCTATGACTAATGTTCTTGTGCCTGATAACGGTGCTGTCAGAACAACAACGATGTTTACTTGGTTGACTAAAATTTGTTTGAAACATGATTTTATCTAAAGTGGTTTCTCTGTACTGCTGACGTCAAGAACCACTGCAAAACTGCCACTATTCTCAAAAACTCAACAGCTACAGCCTAGGCTTCAATCGACTTAAGGATGTCTTCATTCAACTAGTTAAGAACACTCTCAGTTTAAAAACACTCCTCCATTAGGCAGATAGACTCTGGAGATAGGCTAAATCTGTAGAGAAAGTCTGACCTATGCAAACAGGACAGAGTTTGTTTGAATTGAAATTATTGCCTAGTTCCTAGCACTGCTTGAGAAATAAAAGTTGAAATCAATACTTTGTCCAGCTAAAATGTTTTTACCTGCTTCTCTAGTAAAGACTGCCATCTTCAAATAGATTCCAAATTTAAGGAAAATACCACCCGAGGGGAAATTGAAGTGTGTCATGGGGTCCGCAGGGTGCATGTTTCCATTAACCTAAAGAGGATGCTATGTTGGTTTTATTCTGCCTTGATGAACTGGACTTTCAAACGCAAATGCAACTTTGTGTGCTGCATCTGTTTCACCATCAGACTCTAAATCAAGATATATTGTCACATCTTCTAGAAATAACAGCAGAAATAAACCACAGAGCAAATCTATAAGATGATCAGAATTTATTTTTGCCATCATGCTTGTCTTGGGTAGTTGCAACAAGGGCGGCTGTGGGTTTTTTTTATTATTGCTTCTTTTCACAAGCAGTCTTGTCCCAGTAAACAGGAAACTGCAAACACAACTGACAAACAAAAACGCAAATCAAAAGAGCGTTAACCAATTTCTCTGACGAAGAGAAAGGACAGGTGATAATGTATGAATGCTTCTCATTTTCTGCATAATATGAAATACTGAGATGGGAGGAGGGATTTTGATGAACTACTACATTCCAGTAACAAGGCTTTGGCTAGGTTGATGTGGTGTGGTGCTGGGCGCTGGTGGATTTTGTTGGCCGATAGGATGTGACAACAATTAATTCCTTGTCCTTTTTCCAGAGCAGAGCCAGTTGGCAGGACTCAGCAACATCTTATACAGCCAGAGCTGCTCTTATCAAAGTTACTTCATAACTTTGTCTCGGAAAGTATTCAACTCCACAGAGGTAGAGGAGCATAAAAAGGACAGGGCAGAGAGGGAGTAAGTGTTTAGCATTATTAGTGGACTAAAGACAGACAGAGGTTAGAGATATAACTAAACAACGTAAGGGTTCAAAATAGTAACAAGGAATTGTGTCTGTCACGTACATCTGCTCTGAAATGCTCTCTGTTCTGTTGCTGATGTGTTTGTCTTGTCCTAAAGCTGAATGATCGGCTCCGCGAGCCAGGAATGCTGTATCTGTACATTGCCTGGTGTAACAGGATTGCAGTCCATGGTTGGGGCTTCTGAAACTGCTGTGGAAATAAATCATGAAAGCAACTAATAGGTATTACTCCCTTTTTTACTTTATAGCTTTTAATTCTGGACAGAATTAAAAACAAGATAAGCATCTCCTATGAAGACAGCAGAAAAAGGTCAGGTAGTAAGGTGACAGACACCAAAAATACCAGTGGGCTGACTGGGTTTGCTCAGATAGAATAACTCTCCTTTCTCAGTATAGCAGCTGTGTAATATTCAATGCGATTTTTCCTTTTAAGTTTCTTTTTAAATACAGACTAAGCTTCACCTAAAGGCTCTAGGTCTAATCTAAACGGGGACTGCTATCAAGCAAGAAAGGAAATGGAAAAAATAGCCACCGTTTCATTCAAGCTCTGCGGGGAAAAAATGAGCTGATTGCCTCTGGGAAGAAAAAATAACAACTAGTTTCTCATCGCGCCTTCAGATCTGCAGTGTGGTAGCAAAGTTGTGAGCGGTGGGCCTGGTCGTTGAGCATGACCTCAGACAGACACAGGCTGTTTCTGAGACACCATAGCCAGTAATTGTCGCACCGATGGCTGCTCTATTAAATACACCCAGTAGGTAGTCCATCTCAACAGATTTAAACACATTTAAAAGATAAATTTGGGCCCAAACAATGCAATTCCTATATTTATATCCATGACCACATTTCCTCAACACACTCAAGCATCCTCTGGCTTTAGGTGAGAGTCCGTTCATGGCTGGGTTCCCCCCTTCAAGTCAACGTCTCTCCCAGTTCCGTGCAGGTCATTTTTTATTTCCTTGTTTGTTGAAGGCCTGATAAGCAAAACCTGAAGTTAAATTGTCTGTTACAAAAGCATGCTCTGGTTCCCCTTTCCCACCCCACCCTTCAGTATTTCTGAGCCCGGCGTGCTCATTTGCCGCCCCGTTAACAATGACAGAACGATCTCAGGGTTTGCCTTCAGAAAAAGCCCTGCGTCGTCTTATCAGTTGTGCTATGCCCTGTGATTACTTTCTGGAAACCAAAAGCAGCCAGCTCTGTGAAATGTGTGTGCCTGGGGAACTTCCACTCGATCAGATTGCCTTGTAAATCTTCCTGACGGTGTACATGGGTATCACCTCGCTTCACGCACAGTTCTGTGATAGCAGGTCAGCCCTTCTCATTTCTTCAACATACGCATGAATTAATATTTTAAAATGAAAAAAAAAAATGTAATCGAGGATGCAAAGGTTTTTTTCTTGATGTGTTGCCTGCACAGACACTCAACAGGAGGCAACTTTCTCTTTGGGATTCCTTCCCTCTGAGAAAATGTTTTTGTACAATAAAGGAAAAATAGTATTGCTTAGTTCATGAGAGCTTAGCAGGGCCAAAATATTCCTTTTTGCACACAAAAGTCTTTGGAAAGCTTTCTTGGAATTGACTCAGTCATTCTTGCATGTCTCTGACAAACAGGAACTTCCTTTAAAAGGTTCACTCAGCATGTCTTAAAACTTGCAAAACAACCATCCTCTCTCGCAGCTCATTCATCTTTTTCTTATTCTTTTTCTTTCTGACTGTGTCATGGAACAACTTTTTACTCTGCTGACCACAGCTCAGGGTGATGTGCCTAAGTCTGAGTAGGATTTTATAAGCGTTAAGGTAGAGCAAATGACAATTGGACTGACTGCCTGTGTGAGACTGGCTGAGGAACTGCGGTACTTGGAAATCATGACTAAAGCACTTCAGTGGACACTATTCAGTTACCTCAGGGTGTGACCGCTCTTTCTGTCATTATAATAGAAAACAAAAGTAGTCTTGGAAGCCTTAATATCACAAACCTTAAAACTGAAGTATGAAAACTCTGTAAAGAATAGCATCCAGGAAATTATTCAATCAAGAACTGAAAACTAGACAGAAGTATTTACACTGCAAATATTAATTTATTGGCTGTAATATATTCATTGATTTTGCAGTCTAATATGGCTATGTCTGGTGCACTAATAAATGTGTTTGAGTAGAGTCAATATACAATGATGAAAGTATGTTTCCCATAGCACAGCTTTGCCAGACGACAGTGTTATCACCCCAACTCTCAGCTCCGAAAGTCACAGAGCCAGGTGGCTGACCTTGGTCTTCTCCACTTTACCTGCCTTTAAACTTCACTTAAACAGTATGTGAGCTTATTAATTGCATTTGTGAAATAGGCTTTAAGGATATTTTGAGAAGTAAGTGATAACAAAATAATGAAGACCCATACCTATATAATTTACAGAACCTATACAGTGTGTCACCGAACATCACACTGTGCTCGTACAAACTCCTCTTCTGTCTATACCTCATCTAATCTAGTCTAATCTTTCTAACTGTGTTTTGCAAAACAATGTAGTAATTGCATTATTTAATCACTAGACGTAAATAAATTTGCCATGTATTGTGGAAATGAAATGACCTTTAAAAACTGTTAACCAGACTTAGAGCAAGTTTTCAAAGGAGTGCAAAGGAAAACCTTGCTCTTTAGTACATAAAGTGTGTTGATACTCTAAGTTCAACAAACAATCCAGGACACTGGAAAATTTGAGGGTTTTTATAATTTTGTCTCAGCGTGGAACATGGAATGCTTGTTTATGGTTCAGATGTTATCCTCTTGCTAGGAGAAAAATAAAGTGCTTTTTGTACTGCTGCCAAGATACAACTCAAGCAAAACAGTGAATTCATCATTTCAGGTTGTGTTTTCTTCCTCCGGTGCTTCTTCCATTCAGATACATAACAGATTTATGGAAATTGTCAAAAAGTCGTTCTCATGTAACTTCCTGCACCTTTTGGAATAAGCTTTAAGGGATGATAAGCTCTAATAGAAGTTTAACATTTCAGCCATCCCAACGCTGACTGTGACACAAATGGCTCTTAGAGTAGAGCTGATAAATGTATTTATGCAGACTTTTCCAAAACAGACGCTGCTGCGAAGAGCATCGGATAAAATTTATTCTCTAAGAGAAAATCAGGACAAGGTCACACAAATATCATGTAAGCTTGAATATCTGGCCAAGTGCCATGAAATTTAAGTATATCTGAACGGGGTTTGAAAATTATGTGTGTGACAGTCCACATTTGTATCACATAAATGATTTAAACTTTTGGCCCAAGTTAGGAACAGCAAGACCTAATTCTGTATAAACCTCTAATACATACTCATCCCAGCTGCTGTCTATACCATTCCTCGAAGAAAGAAGCCTGAGAGAAGCAAGTAATTGACACTGTTTGCATTAAAATAATAATATAAAATTTGAACAAGCCTATAGAAAATGATTTCTCTCACTGGGGAACTGGACAGCTGGATTGGCATGAAAACCCTGCTTGCTCTCCTGCATGTGCCTCTTATTTGTACTCTGCTTTGCTTTTGCAAACAGTTGTAATAGTCTGTGCCTTGTGCACAGAACTGCTATTTTTAATGAAAAACAAATCGTAAGAAAATATTTAAATAATACAAAAAGTGTGAACTGAAATGTCTGAGCAGTGCTGATGTGTGTGCACACACATGACTACAAATATGACATACTAAAAAAAGAAAGCCAACCAGGCAGTGCTACCATGGTGACCTTTCACTATGTAGAAAGACAAGCCCTGTGGTTTATTTTGTGTTTTAGTGCTTTTGGGGCCGTCTTCTCAAAAATTGTGTGTCACCTTTGTTTGCACAGGAAAAAGGGTCAAGAATGAGGACACCTTTTCTGCCAGGTTACGTGGCAAAGGTGTGGACATACTGACACAGCCTGTTGGCTGAAGCTGATGATCTCCCCCTCTGCCTTTTTGGGGCACTTTCTTCCTTCTTCTGTATAACTGACACCGATGTTCATGATGCAAAGTCATGAGAATGCATGAAGTAGACATCTTATTTTGTTAGGTTTTCATTTAGAGGGAGGAATTGATTTTTTTTTAATGGCCATGTTTAATATTCATGTTACAGATATAGGCAGAAAAGGACAAAGAAAAGTTCCCGGCACTTGACACACCAGCGACTGCCGGGGTGTGAGTATGCAAACACCAGGTGATGTTCATAGCTAACAAGGGCCAGTTGTTTGCTCTCTTCTTGTTCCTTCTTCTGAAGGAACCCCACAGATTTCAACATGCACTTTAATGTAAAAACTTCAAACTTTACTTAAAGCCCTTACCCACTTAATGCAAATCAGTTGCAACTATGTCGTGAGGTTGAAGTCATAGGAGCAAACGGTTCTCATGAACTGTTAGAATAAAGCGTACAGCCTGAGATGTTGCCGTGATTTTCTAGGAAATGCAAAATCCCTTGTTGAAGAATGGGAAATCATGGGGCTTGGGGTTCAGAAAGGTACTAGATTTCCATGTACTTGTGATGTGTAGTCTTGCTGTGAGACATTGTAGATGCCACCAGACAGATTTTCCCTGGGGAACAGGTGGCTATACATGTCTGGGAGAAAGGAATTTAATTTTTAAAAAAACTTTCTCAATTAAAACAGGTTTTTGCTAACTCCTCTATAGCATAACATGAGTGGAAACTTACCTTCAAGAATACAGAGGTATGGCTAAAGATATCCAAACTCAGGTTTAATTTTGGGAATCTACAGTCAGGGTCTTCTACAGAGAACACTGCACCCTGGGGTCCATCAGCAGTATTCATGCATGATGCCCTAGTTTTGATGATATGTTCCCCCAAATCGTTTTCTCAGAGTGCGTCCACTCTGCAGACTCTAGTATACATGTAATTCATCTTAAACGAGCTCCTCCAGGTCCAGCGTAGCCACGCGGAGTTCGATGGAGGCCGAGTTACCCTGCTGCTCGGCCAGAAATTTTTACTTGTTCAAAACTCAGTGTATCTGTAGCTGATCAGCTCCCGTCACCTGAGCTACCGTGTACTGCTCGGCTCCCAGCGCAGCCCATCAAACAGCTCTGGTGTGTGCACATGTGGGTCCGGTGTGTTTGGCATTTTAATGATGGTGACCACGGTTTTCAAGCAAATGGCAAGGTTCATCAGAAGCCCCAGAGGACCATAGGACTTTACAGTGATTTTTTGTTTTCAGTACAGTCAATTTTATTGCAAGGTTTGACGCTGCATGGGGCCAGTAACAAGTTATTTCACTACAGATCAAAATGTATTTTGATACTGGCCATTTGCTCAAGAATCAGATTTGTTCCTTCAGATATCTCCATCGAGTAAGTCATTTATGGAACGGCTCTGCAAGACTCCGTTTACTGGCCCTGGAGTAAAAACCCTGTTGGTTTGACAGACCTGTTTCAGACATTGACTCTGGCCTGAGTGCCAGCCGCCGGGGACCACGTTAGCTGTCTGCATGGCAGACCTCTACTTTTGATCCAGTGAATCCCATCCCGAGTGGGAGCCATCCTGTCTGCAACAAGGTCCTCTGCACGGCAGAGAGGGCAGTCCATGCCTGCTCTTGGCTCAGCACAGGCAGCACCTTGCAGAGCCCCTAACTGTGGTAGTGAAGGAGAAGTGAGATGCTCCTCTTCCTCCTGAGCAGGCTGGCACGTCCTCTGCCAGAGCTGGGCTATCAACCCCCTGCTCAGATGGGGCTAATCTAAAGGAACAAATCTGATTCTTGAGCAAACAGCCAATATCAAAATCTGATTTTTGTTTGTTAGTCACCTGTTTATCTTGAAGGAGAGGCTGGTTTCTGCTGGTGAGCAACTGGTTGTACCAGCCACACCAGGGTGATAAAGCTCGAGTTTTGAATAGCTGTCAGCACAGAGGCGTGTAGTCCAAGCAGATACGGATGTTTGCTAAGGGATAACTGTCCCTCTGGTGTGCCTCCACTGATTGGATGGGACAGCTGCATAAAGCACCCCAGAATAAGACCAGTCTCCATCCTCCCAGAGAGCCCTGAGGCTGTTCCTGTTCAGAAGAAAGACGGACTCAGCAGCAACATGTCTCAGCTGGAAACCGCGATGGGAATGACTATTGCTGTCTTTGACAAGTATGCAAAGACTGATGGCAACAGGCAAACCCTCACCAAAGCAGAACTAAAGACCCTGCTGGAAAAAGAGCTCCCAAACTTCCTCTCGGTAAGAGAACAGCGCAGCGTCATTTCTGCATAGCGGGTATAAGGGCTGCATGCAGACATAGGGTTTGGTACATTATAGAGGAAACTACATCCGGAAATACGCAACGGTTTGTAGAAAAAATTTAAATAAAAATGTTTTTGCACATGCTGTGTAAAACTGATCCTAATATTCAGGGCCATTCCCTGTTTACTAAATTCATCACTTGAGTTTTCAGGACAATGGCTTTGAAATAGATGGGGTTTTATTTTCAGAATTCACCTACTTCTTCTGTTTACCCCCGGATTTATAAGCTCACATCATGTCACAACAGCTGTGAAGGTACTTTTATGTTGTCAGCAATTGAAGATCATGATTGTAGATGGGGAATCTCTCTAAATATTTATACACTTACTTTCTCTAGGTATTTATACTACATATTCAGTATGCACATCAAAATGATGCATGAACAAGAACAACAGATGAACTCAGAGCAAACTGCTTGCATTTGCCTTTAATAGTAAAAGAAAGACCTGAGAAAGTATTTTACAACATAGATTTGTACATAATCAGCATGTGCATTTAAGTAGGTTTTATATATATATATATATATATATATACAAAATTTTTCTTAGTAGGTATTCAAAATGCTTAATATAGCAAAAGCTTTAGCTGCCTGGGAAACAAAATGCTTTTCATTTTCAATTGTTTTTTATGCTTATTATTTTACAGGACAAAACTAAAGGAAATATGCTTGTTATAGTGGGACTTCAGAAGTTTTTGTAGAATCATAGAATGGTTTGGGTTGGAAGCGACCTTAAAGATCATCTAGTTCCAAGCCCCCTGCCATGGGCAGGGACACCTTCTGCTAGACCAGGTTGCTCAAAGCCCCATCCAGCCTGGCCTGGAACACTTCCAGGGATGGAGCAGCCACAACTTCTCTGGGCAGCCTGTTCCAGTGCCTCACTGCCCTCATATTTGCTTCCCTTCACTAAAAATCCGGAAAACACTTTTAAATGTCTTGTTCTTTCCACGCAGGAGTAATGTTTATCTATCCATACAGTTCTTATTCTTAATTGCAAAAGCCAAGAACCAAATGTTCTAAATGTGGCTACCACTTTTTGTACCCAGCATAATTCAATTTTTTAGCAACTATTTCAGGGCACTGCAGCCAGGGTACTTGATGCAATTTAGTATCTTTCCATGCAAGCTATATGAAATCATTGTATGAAATCCATGCCTGCTGGATTTATGACTCACAAATGAAACACAGATGCAATATTCAGACTAAGAACCTGGATGGCTCCGGGGGGATAGATGAAAGTGTCTCTGAAAATACTCTATAAAACAGATCAGTGGTTGTGACCCAGCAGTGTCATGGGAAGCGTCCTGGTCCTGGTCCTGGAGCTGTATGTTACCTATAGCACTTCCATGTAAAGAAAAACAAAGCCACCAACAAAACCACAGTTCTAAGGGGGCATGGACATCCCCCAGAGACTCGATATTTGGTGTAAAGAAAGTTGGGGAGCCGCTGCACTAGACAACTGCCAAATGGGGTGATGCTCAAGGGTCGGTCCTGACTACGTTTGCTGGCCAGGCACCACCTGTCCAGTTCCCCACAGCTGCTCTTACTGGCTCTACTTACATCCTGAAACTGGTGGAAAATCTGGAATTTTCCAGGAAGATAGAGCTGAATGTCCTCTTCCGTTCTAGTCTCCATCTCCCTTTCCCATTTTACCTATTCTAGGGGGAAAAAAAATAGCACAAAATAAAATTTTATGCCAGTACTTAAAACAAATTTAAACCAACAATGTCCTGTCTTGCAGACTAATAACTACAAGAAAGAAACTGAGAACAAGTCTGACTTCCTAAAAAAAGTTTTACCTGCATTTTCCTGACATTTATATCCATATTTTTTTAATTGCAAGACTGTTCTGGGAAAGAGAGTCCTTTAAATACTCATGTATATGTCTGGTCTTAGAATTGGTTATAGCTGACACAGCTCACAACTACCTGGAAAGGTCTTGAATCAGTCAGGGGCAGAAATAAATCCATACCACAGGACTGAAGGATTGGACTCAGTTACAAAGAGTTTCCAAAAAATAATTCCACATGTGCCTTCCAGAAATAACTCAGAGGCTAAAACTAGTCCATATATTTCACTAAATAATTTAAAATACTCACTTATAAAATTAAAACTGATTGTAATTTGCAAAGTGAAAAGGAAGAAAACCTTCCAGACATGCTCATCAGTCAAGGAACTGGTTCAATTTTTAGTGATTTTAAAAGTGCATATATTTAAAGTGAAACATGAAATGACAGAATGAGAAATTTAGTTAATTAGACCACGATCAAGAAGTGCCTTCAGATTTCAATTAAGGTAGTAATTATTTTAAATTTGCGGAATTTTTCCAAAAGTATATATAGTTTCTTTCTAGTATAATATCAGATTTATTTTTTGGTTTAGCTTCAACAAAATCCGCACGGTTGTTTCCTATATTCGATAGGTCTCTACTGCCACCCCCTGTTTATTTTTAAAACTGCGTTTTCTAAAATCGCTGGAGATAATCAGTGCCGGGACTCAAGCCAAAAAGCCCTCCTGTAAGGTACTTTAGAAAAAACCTTCTGGGTTTCTTTTATTTATATTTTGGCAACATTTTTTGGAAAAAATATCTTTTTCCTTCGATGGTGCCTTGCTTAACATCAGCAGTTCAGTCAGTCCACCAGAATTATGATGATTTAGAACTAAAAAGATTTTTCTGTTCTTTTTCGCTGCCGTAACTCAAGCTCAGGAGTTGCTTCAGGAGGTGCCTTCTCACCGCCAGCTCCTGTGAGCAGCCTGTGCCGGGCACCAAGGCCAGAGAGAGCACTCGAACCACTTTTGAGCCTGTTTGCGTCTTTGCTGGGGCGGCGGTGTTTAACGAGGCTTAAATTTGACATTTGCCCCAGGACAGCATCATTTTGCAAAACCGCAAACTGCCCGAGCTCCAGCCGAGCCTTTCCAAGGGAGCGGATGGGCAACGCATGGCATTTAATTCAGCTGGGTAATGTCCTCGGGGCTTTGCATTACACAGCTTTAATCATGATAAATGTTGTTTTAAACGTGGAAAACATGCTTCTGCATGCCAGTGCATGACCGCAGCTCTCGGGTGTAATAAACCCAGGAGCACGTGCTTTCGGGGGGCGTGGGGGGTGATGTGCTCGCTGCTGCTGTGCAGAGGGTGGGAAGATGTGGGTCTGCACCTGTGCTGTGAGGATGCGGGGACCTGCACTTGGTCCTGCTGTCACCCAGAGCCCCCAACCTGGGCCCGAGGCCAGCGGTGGCACAAGCTCCCGTGGGAAGGACGTGCTTTCCGGGCAGCCGGAGGAGGAGATGTGCAGCTCCCACCAAGACGGGCGGGCAGAGGTACAGCAGACCCACGTCTTGTGCTGGGTGCTGAGCAGTTGTCTTTGCCAAACGTGGTGTGAAGGAACTCATGGCTTTATATCCAGAGATATAATGCACAAAAAAAGCAAAGAGAAGGGGGAAAAAAAAAAAAAAGGTGTCACTAGCAGACAACATGATAACCTGATGTTCTGGGCAGGCCTATGGCAGGGCTGTGTGCAGGAGCCGCTGCACCCCCATCACGCCCCCACCTCCCAGGCAACTCATTCACAATTGCCCCCCGAAAGGTACAGTGCTTCTGAGCTGGCGCCAGCCTCACGCTCCCCAGGTGCCCCCCCGCTCGCCTCTGCGAGGGCCGGAGCCCCACCAGGGCTCTTGGTCAGGGTGTGGGTAGTGATGCTGCTGCGTTCAGGTTTGTGCCGCCTCTCATCTCAACCTGCTCTTTTTCTTTTGCAGTCAGGGAAGGACAAGGATGCTATTGATAAAGTCTTCAAGAACCTGGATGAAAATGGTGATTCCCAAGTGGACTTCAAAGAATTTGTCATCTTTGTGGCAGCTCTGACTTGCTGCTGTCACAAATATTTTGAGCAGCAAGCAGCCAAATAATTGTCGAACTGCTCACAGAAGCCGTCTTTGCCTGTGCTCCATATGCTAGTGGTATGGATCCCTTCACTTCTTCCACATACCGCCATGCAGTGTACAAGCACGCTGGGCTGTAAAAATAAATCCTACTGTGCTTACTTCCCTGTCTTGAATGTTAATTTCTGCTCCTTTGTGGAAGAGCCTGGGTTTAACGGCTCCCACTAACTCATATTGAGTAGTTTCTCTCTTTCTCTCCTTTTTAAAATTCTATTCTTAGCCAAAAGGCTCAATATTCATCCCAGTGCAGAGGCTGCACAAGGGTAAATGCTGCTGGAGCCATGAATCAGCTGGAGGCTGCTTTTATACAGCAGCATCTCTGGGATGCAGCCTGCCGAGCTTCAGCTGCCAGAGGCTGCAGCCTAAATCCGCGTGTGCCACCGCGGCTGTATGGGACCGCTCTCACCAGGGCTGCCTTTGAGCCTGTTTGGTACCCTCAGCTGTGCAGTTCTTGCAAGGCTGCCATGTAGGCTCCTTCTTCGTTAAAAAAAAACCACAAAGCAAACCCAAACACTTTTTTTTTTCAGCATGGAGGGTTCTGTGCAGTTTTATGTGCTGGTGAACATCTCACCCACCTCATATGGATTTACTTCCTATAACACAGTAAGGCTTTTCTACCAATAAAGAATCATAGAATCATAGAATTGTTCTGGTTGGAAGAGACCTCCAAGATCATCGGGTCCAACCATTAACCTAGCACTACCAAGTCCCCCACTAAATCGTATCCCTTAGCACCACATCTAAACGTGATGTTTAGATATAATGATACTACTCTACCATTGGCAATGTAGGTAGGGTTGTACACTATAACCATTTTATTTTAAAGAAATTGAAATATTCTCCACCCCACAACAGCATGCCATAATATTTTTGCCCAAAGCAAGACTACCGGCAGCAATTATTGCTTCTTTACCTGCAAAATGTCTGGGTGGAGCAGTGGAAGAGTTTGCTTTCAGTGGAGCAGGCAACAGACACCAGCTGTGACGCTGCAGCTGGAGCAAGGCTGAACCGATCTGTATTTTGAAGCACTTTGCAGGTGAGCATCCCAGTGCAAACTGCAAACACATCAGTTTTAGTTCCTTTATCTTCAGAACAGTCCTGTTTGGTGCTATTCCTACCTTATGCCGAGAGCCAAGGCATTCCCTGTCCTACTGCACGTGCAAACATGCTGTGCAGGGAGAGGTGCCGCGACTCCCTGCGCAGCTGCACACTGGTTTTGCGCAGGGCTCCGGCTCCGGCTGGAGGCCCCGGGAGATCATGCAGCACAGCAAACGTAGGAACGAGAGCTCTGTAGGTTCAGAGCACTGCTTTCACTGCAAAAACCTTTTCCTCTTCCCGCTGAAGCCTAGTACAATGAGCTAAACTGACCACAGTCGCGTACCTGGAACGAGAACTCAGTTTCACGAATCTGAAGTTAAGCCACAGGTTCGACCCATTCATAACCATGTATAAGCAGACACAAGTTTAAGTGTATTCATCTTTTGGAGAACGCATTGGGAAAAGTTTGAGCTTATTAGATTATTTCAGGGATCCCAAATTAGCCTTTTTTTCAGAGACTACTACATATTATTTCAGTTGTTTGAGATATCTTTACAGCTCTAATCCAGTGTGTCCCTGCCCAATGGCTGCTGTGCAGCTCATCACCCGCAAGGGCTGGCAGGCTCCAGTATCACATCCCTCACTGTTTTATCAAGGCTATAAATGAGCAAAGCACTCCCCTTATTGAAAGGAAGTTGATCATAAATTACAGAGGCAAATTTCATATATTGCATATCTAGCTAGCTAGTGGTATAAACCATCCTCGGGTGAGGAAATTTAGGTGATATCTGTCACCAATTGATCAGCGTATCCTAATTTTTTTGAAATGTATTTTTCCTTTTCCAAGTTTAGCATTAGCATCTAAAAGGTTTCCTCTGCATTGCTTCGTAATATCCATCCTCACTGAATTTTTTTTTTTTTACCACTATGTGGCACTAAATGCAGCCTTTTTATTACCCACAGAGCCCAAAATGCCATGTATCGTTATTGAGACAGAATGTAAAGAATTTGTGTTAAGATTAAAAAAAAAATTCAGAAGAAGTGTTCTTAACAGCATGGCAATTTTATTTCTAAACAAATACTGCCTGTCCCATGGAGAGCATTTCACTGACGGCAGTGGAAGCAGCAGGAGCTGAGCCACGCAGAGGCTCCGTCTCAGGGGCTTTCGGTAGGGTTCAGCTGCACCATCCCAGTCTCACCCTTGGGAAAGAGTTTCCCCTTGTTTGTAAAATGCAAATCACTTGTGCAATTTATTGTAGTATCGTTCTAAACCCCATTGAGATCACTTTTAAAACACATCTCTTAAAGAGAATGTTGGTGAAAAGCTCCTGTCTTGTCAGCCAGGAGATTCACCTTATTACTCCATTTTACCTGTCGGCTTTTTAAAACCACGTTATTCAGCAGTGAGCCGCGACGTACCCCACGTCACTCTTATTTCCTAAACTTCCTGCCCCGCTGCCCGCTACCCACACAACTTCACTTGCTCTCTAATGCCATTTGGCCCATTTTCCTGACGCTGTGCCCTTTTTTTCGGTGCTTGTAGGGCACTTGAAGCCTTGGTTCACTCTGCTTGCCCGCAGGTCTGCTCACAGCAGCCCGAAGCTGCTTTGTAGCCGCTCCACCTCCCAACATGGGTACCGCCCGACCCCGACGAGCTCGCGCACCCTCGCTGCCGTGAAGGGGTACCTGAGCTACCCCTCTCGCCACCGGCTCGAGCGTGCTACGAAACGAGCGGGATGTGATTTTGGCTCATCGTTCCTGCAGGCCCCAACCCTGCAAAGTCTTACGCTTGCGCTGAACTCCCGTTAGGCCCCCTGGTCCCGCCGGTACCGGTGGGGACACCTGGAGAGCTCAAAGCCCGTGCCCAGGAGCCCCCGGACGCTGTGTGCTGCTTTGCTAACCGGAGGGAGCACGTTCAGAGCTGCAGAAAGAGGGGGAAGAAAAGGGGTTTGGGGTTTTTTTTTTTCTTTTTCCCTGCAGATCTTTCAAAAGCTGTAACTTGGTGATGAATATTCATTTCAATGTAGTACTGATGACACCTCTGAAGGAAAATGATCCAGGAATAAAAGAAATTAACATATAGCTCCCACCTTACCATAGAACAAAAGTGACTTTTCAGAATATATTATTTAACCTAAAAGCATTCGAGCAGAGTCATTTTAATGTCTTTCAATCCATTAATTTTCTTCCCCAGTATTATTAATTTTCACTATGAACCCACAGTTTCCCCAGAATATACTGTGTATTTCCTTCCATGGGCAAACTTTTGTCATTCAAGGTTCAAGTTGCAGAGATGCTAGACCTGGTTTTATAGCTACCATTTAATCTTAGCTCTTAGGCCTAAATGTATTATGTAGGATGAGATTGTTTAAGAAACAGCATAGGCAGCTGTAAGAGAAAGGAAAAGACAACATAAAGAGCAGCTCAGCAAACAGGAGCTAACAGCTGTGGGCAGTGCATGTTTGACTTAGTTACGTTAACAGAAAATAAAAAGATATGGGAAAAGGTATTACCAGCAAATGACAATATGGGAAATCATCGTCTGTGATGACTTTCAAATTAGGTAAGGCTTAAAAGCAGAGGTCAGAAAGTCAGCTAAACAGCAAACCAGCCAATAAGTATTTTTGTTGTCTTACACAGGAAAAAAATATAAATTTGTATTTACAGTAGATACCTTCTCTAGATTAAGATACTCCAGTATCTATAGTTGCCATTCTGAAATTTGGTGGGGTACTGTCAAGGCTCTTCAGTATTTAAAATGACATATTGAAATCTTCTTATTTCTGAGTGGATATACAGCAGGAAATAGGCATAATGTTACCTCATGTTACCACCTTCAGAGTGACTCTGAAGTCACCTGTGGTCACTTACGTTGTGGTTTTACCTGGGAAGGTTCCCCATTATTTTACCTTCAAGTTCACTGGGGCTCATGGAAAACAATAATTCACCCAGTCAAGCACAGTGTTATCTCCCCAGTAAACCCAGTTTGGGGCTGGAAACTGGACATTTCTCTCCCCAAGCCCTCCGAGCATCCCACGCTAGGAATGTGTACCTTCAACACTTGACCTACAGTGCCAAGATCAAGCTCTTTACAAAATACATTTTAGCTTCTGGTTTCCTTATAAAAGGTGGGTAGAGGAGGAGGAGGAGACGGTACCTATCTTTTATGCAACAGCCTCACTGTGAAACGCTCCTGTAAGAGCTGGGAAATTGTGTTCAAACCTTTCCTCGGCTGAAACCCACACACGCCAGCTGAGCGCACGACATAGCAGGAGCCAGGGTGGCAGGAGGCCCCGGGTACCTGCCACCTGCTCCCTCCATCGTGTCAGGGAGCGGTGAGGCTGAGGAGACCTGCCAAAGGGCGCGTGAGGAGTAGCACGTCTCTGTAGCCTGGTAGATGGCGTATATAGCTGGCAGTGCAGACGTCTGTGTCCCAGACACACTGTAAGGGCAGGTTTTGTATTTTAGTCAATAACTAATACAAAATACACAGCTGGCACAAGTGAAAAGATACTCTTTGCTAGACGAGTTCCCAAGCCATCGAATGGTAGAGCTACGGTTGCTGCTCCGGTCCCCTCTTGGACCATGTTCTCTGCAACAGGCTGAAAAGGTCTCAGCAGAGGAGGAGAGGGAGCGTCTCCTCCTCCTCCCCCTTACCCTCCTCCTCTTCCCTGAGGGAGCATCTCCTCCTCCTGCCCTGTAAAATCGCAGGTGATGCTCAGCCCCCCACCAGCAGGGTGAAAGTCCTGCTGGCACATCTCCCCTGCCCCAACCACTCATCAGTGCTCAGCAAAGCTCTTAAACGGCAAAAAAAGCTGACTCCTGCTCAGATACCTGGAAGGAAGGTTCGAGATCTCTATTTTGCTAAAGAGGGTTCACGGCTGCAGCCCAGGTGAGGTTTGGCGCTTGCCTGGTGTCCTCTGGGACATCACCTGCTGCTGTGTGCAGGCAGCTCCCCCACAGATGGACCCGCTTCTGGGTCTCTTTCTGAGATCCCTTTCTCACATGCTGGGAGCAGAGCCCTGGGGCTTAACACAGGTTTCTGCAGCCTGCTCAGATCCACCCACCTGGAAATTAGTCATTCCAGCAGCTAATTGACTACGCTTTTGTACAGCTTCTTCAGGCCATTTTCTTCCCCAGACTCCTTCCTTTCTTTTTCCTTCCTAGTCAATAATTTTTTTTTACTCCTGTACCAACCTGAAAACCTCTGGGTCACAGCTCCATTCTGGAAGCTGCTCATTGTCCGAAGGGAGAGAAAACTTCATTTTTTAAGGGCACAGCTCTGCTGCTCTCCGGCAGATGATCAATAGGTGCATACACCATATTATGCTGCAGGACTAGGCACCAGAATAGTCTATAAATAGGTTTGATCTTGCCTAGTAAAGCTTTCCATTATATCCAAATAAATGTACTGATTTTTTTTCTCATGATTTTATAGCTTTCTATTTAGATGCAATTGCCAATAACATTTTCTTTTGTTTTATGACAGGCAGAAGTAGGTCTCTAAAGTATTAGGTAGCTATTGACCGTTGCACTCAGAAAGAACTAAAGGTTCCTGGAAAGGACTGGGTAAGAAAGCTGAGCAGCGATGTGCTGCGCGAGCCAGGTCCTTCCTCGCCAGGATGCACGTACGAGCACAGAGAGACTGAAGCAACCTGCAGGTCACTGCCACAGCCTTAGCCTTGCTACCTAAAAGGGTTTAAATCTGATGAAGGCTGGAAATCCCAGGATTGTGGGTTTGCTTTGGAAGCATTTTAATGTTCAAATATTTATTTTCCCTTAGTGCTGTGAAATCCTTGTTATAGTGATTATAGCTCCCTTCTTTCTCCTCATTTCCAAACCCTACTCTGTAATTTAAGTCTGTGATGTTTTGATCGAGTAGTTTTGGACGAAGATGGTCTGGAAGCCACCAATACATCACAAAAGTCAATTTTGTGTTTCTGAATTAACTTCCTCACCTGTGCTGACCTCATCTGCTTCAGTCTCCCCATGCTCTCCCTGAGATTTCCTACCCGTCAGTGTCAAGTTAATGGGCTTAAAAGGCTGAGCAGTAAAACCTGCAGGACAGGTAAAAGGTCAAAGACCCCGTGCCCTGTGCTGCTCTTTCTGCAGGCACCAAGAGGGCTGTCTGAAAGGAATATTTCATCTCCCACGACAAAACCAACTTCTTCTTCCCCATCACTGAGCTCCCAAACGAAACAGGTGAAAGAAAGATAAAGCCCAGAGCTGCAGCTGTAGGGGAGCTGGAACGGATCTAAAGTAAATAATAAATCCTGAGTAAATCAGGGATGATGCTGGGTTTGTCTCTGAGGGCTCTGTAGTCGGAGGCAAAGACACATGCCTTGCCTGGGGCTGGGGCTGGGAGAAAGGGAAAGCCCAGAGCTGCAGTTTTAGGGTGCTGGAAAGCATCTTCCAGAGCTAACTCGGGGCTGCTGCTTGATTTCGCTACTGCAGAATACGTGGTCTGAACGTGGAGCTGGGTGCCCAGCCACGTGCCACCTTACACTCCAAATTCACAAGGATGCTGAAAGCCACGCACTCCTTAGGCTGGTGTTGTTCCCAGCCATCGTCTCAGAGGCAGGAGGATTTTAGTCTGGTTTTGGCAGGGATACGTGCAATTCCTGCAAACCCAGCTACTGCCCCACCACTCTTTCGATAGGAAGACTCTATGTCGGCTTTCTCACGTCACGAGGCAGCAGATCCTCGCTGACAGCCTGCCCTTGCTGACAGGCTCTGCAGGCACATCGCCTCATCTCCGCGAGCTGGAGAGGCAGGGGAGACAACAAAGGGCAGGACAAAGCCAAGGCAGCGCAGCGGGGTGAGGCAGACCTGCAGGAAAGGACACTTTCTCCCAGCTGAATTTGAGCTGTAGCCTTGTTTTTCCCTGCTTTCCACGTTTTCCTCCTTTTCCTTCCTGTTTTCTTCCTGCCTGAGTATGAAGAAGCCTTTCAGCAGAAAGACGCTCTGTGGTTTATTTTGTAAATAACAAACCGAAGCATTTTTCTCCTGCTAAGTCCCCCAAAATCAAGCAAAAGAACTGTCCTCTTCTTGACAGAAGGGGCTGCTCTTTTGGCTCGCGGTTCAGCCAGCACAACGCAGCCCTTTCTAGCGAGCCTCGCGCTGCTGCATGGCAGCTCGGTCCTTCAGCCCTCGGAGAATGAGCACATTAGGAGCTGAATATAAGCAATGTTTGCTTCCAATTTGTTCAGGCTATGCCCAATTACTTTATTAATGGACTGGTTTGCAGCAGGGTTCAGATAAAACAAAGCTGTGCTTTAGGTTTAGTTTTGCAGTCCTCCCAGTTTTAAAGCAATAAAAACGAAGCAATGTTAACTTTCTGTCTGTGGGATATTGTCTACAGAAGCATGAGCTAAAGATCTCTATGGGCAGCCTGTCCTCTGCAGAGCTTGGCACTAATGAAAGCAGAAGGACAAATAATTCTATTTTCCTGATACTTTTATTTAGGAAAGGATGGCTCTTCAAGAGACGGTTCAACAGCTTTAAATATCTGTTTAATAATTCTTTTGGGACAATGAGCGTGGTGCTTCCCTCCGCTAAGCAAGTCCAGGGTCAATTTGGGTCTCCTCCTGCAATCCTGCTTTTGGATGAAGTTCTCCTCCACAGGAGTGTTTCGTGTACTCGGGAAAGCTGGGGGAAGGCTTTTTAGAGAGACCCAGGGGACCTCCGGGCCAGTTGTCTGGGGTATCAGGAACGCGGTTGCTGACAGCACGTGTAGGTAGTGACAACTGCGTGCTTCAGAAAACACTGGGCGAGGCTGCTAAGCCCTGAGCGGGAAGGGGAGACGTGTATCACCCCCACCACCCACCTCAGAGACGAGGCCTTGAGAGCCTGGACAAGATGACAGGAAGAGCAGGCAGCTTTGCATAGGCTTCTACTATTGTAAAGCATAATTTTGGCCACTTTAATACTTTGCCTGTCAGAGATGAAAACATCCAATACACGTGCTTGGAAATGCTTTCTGTGGAAGGAATGGGTGCAGGCAGAGCCGTCTCCTACAGAGCAGTACAAGACGCGCTGGAAGGCTGCTCTCTTGCGAGGTGACGTCCGGAGCCTGCTATGACCTGGCCCCATGCCTGGAGCGAGACTCGGCAGTGCTGCACGCTGGCCCGTCCACAGGCGTCTCTGTAACTCGAGGAGGTCATCTTTAAACCAAAGGCTGTAGCAGTGGCTACTAGCTGCTGGGCTCTGTAACTGGAGGTGCGACCGCTGCCTTTTTTTAAATCTACCTGTTCTTTGAAAGAATCACCTTCAAATAAATAGAAATCAATTATTATTAGTCTATTTACTGTCCTGTGGAGTCTATTACTGTATTTCTTTTACAATTTTTTTTTAAAGACTCAGGCTTCATATAGTATTGCAAAAATAAACCAGAAAATTGTTTTTTGTAGTGCCTGAGGAGAGCTAATAGGCCTAGCTGTTTTGCAATAAATACCCACCTCCCTTGAAATTCTTTTTTTTTAATCTTTGAAAATGTACATAGTACTGAAGCACAGCTAGAAAAAAACATAAGAAGAAAAGGAGAACGTACAGACCTGGTAAGTGTCACACTTTATAACCACGCGATCTTTTCAAATGGCATCAAATGTCAGCTATACTTGGGGACAAGAAGCGGTGGCCCTCCTCCTGCCTGGCTACAGGAATGCTGATATATGGTCATCAAACAAGACGTGGACCTTGGCAGAAAGACACGAGGATTAAAACTCTTGCTTGGAAAAGCCCTCAAAGAGATTCAAAAAAAGTGCTGGGCCCCCAATTCCAGTTGATAGCAAAGAGTACTAAGTTTCACAACTGGTCAACAATATGGGATGATAGAAGACAATTCATGATAACACACAAAAGAGCCTTAGATGCTTTGTTATAGGATATCATTTGTTCTCTATTTACATAGTGCCTTTGTTTCAAAGTACAAGCGAAGGATAACAGCAGTGAAACGGAAGGCAATACTTGACAATGAAGGCAAACAAGCCATCAGCTCTGGACCTCAAGTGAGAACAATAGATAGGGCTTACAGGGGGGAAAAAAAGATCAAGCCAGTGGGAGAAGCAGCATAAGAGAAAGAAAATAGATTCCTAGGGCTATATTTAGAGCTGAAATTGTGAATGATAAGGAAGTACTTTTTTGCTGCATCACCTCGAGGTAAGATGCAGAGACCACGTCTACTTTTCTTTTAGACCCTTTCTCATGTCCTCCTTTGCTGGTGATGGGCCTCAGTCTGCAATACCCCATCGCAATGGATGCTGCAAGTTTTAAATCATCTACAGAGTATGTCTACCTTGCACTGATAGGCCTGACCTTCTGAGAAGCATTGCAGTACTCAGCAAAATCATTTTAGCTTTGTTTTTGTCCCTCAAACATCTGAATCACCTGTGCCCTTTGCGCCCCTCCTTCCCCAAAGAGTTTTTGCCTCACCTTTGTCATCACCTGCCCTCCGCCAGGAGGACTGGCACCCCTTTTCTCCCCTCCACGCTCTCCTATGTGCCATCTAGGGCTTATCTGCCTCTGCCCCAGGCACAGTCTGCAGCTGGGCGAGGAACCACTGCAGCACCCAGGAAGATGGCAGAAGATGATGCGAAAAAAAAAGGACTCTTCTAGAGATCGTGGGGATGGGGAGGATCACCTTTCAGGGCATTAAAACAAGACAGTAGTTACACTTTCTGTGCCGCAAGGATCAAACCCCTTCATTGTTGTCCAAATAAATCCAAATGTATTAATTTCCATAGGCTATAGGTGAAGAAGTGCTATGCACCACCAGCAGCTGAAGGACTTGTTGTCCTGCAATCAGTTCTAGCCTGACGCGCCGGACAGGAGTGGACTCTGTCTTCCCAGTCCACCTTGGAAAATCCTGAAAGCAAATGCTTCAGGACATATGGAGTAAGGCCTCGAGATAAGTGAGAGATTCTGCAAAGGACAGGCAATGTTAGCAGACACATCTCCGGCTTTGGCCTTCTAAAAGCCCAGGAATTAAAATTGTAATTAATAGCTGTGCCAACAGGTTTTGGCTCCACTTAACAAAACCCCTCCAACAAAGTCTTGAGCCTTCATTTTCTTTCCAGACTGGCTTCTGCAAGATCAAGGACTATTTGCTCCAACGGCTGGCCACTGACCTACATAGAGCAGCAAAGCTCAATGCAATAAAGGGCAAAGCTGAACTTCCTTTTTAAAAATAATCTAAGTTTAGAAACAATTTAGGTGCTGGTGTAGCCGTGTGACTCCAGAAGCTGCAGAGCCTAAAGCCAGTGGTTTAATCTGTACCTGGCTCTTGGCAGACCGTGTGCTGCTGATGATTTTGCATCTAAAAAAATCTCTATTTAAGGTGTTACTAGTTCTGAATGGCAGAGGCATAGATGGAGGCACAAAGAAACCGTATTTCTTAATATGTGACAGTCTCTAAACACAATATTTTATATTAATTTAAAGAGGTCTGCTCTAATTTATGCATACTGCCCAGCCTAAAGGAGGTTCAAATTCCTGACCTAGGCCTCCAGGCAGTATGGCAAGATAAGCAAAAAATGTTAATAATATCTCTCATTATATATCTCTAGTTGCTTACATGTCTTTTAGCAGTTTTCAGGGCTGGGATTTTCCAAACTGCTCAGTGTTGGTCTAACTCTGACCTTGTTGCTTCCAGTAATTGAGGCCTTCATTCAAAATAGATCCCAATATGAATATATAACTTGGGACATAGAAGTCAATTTTTTTCTACTCTTATGGAGTAATATTTTGCCTGTTAAATCACATTAACTCAGTCTTCTGCCAGCCCTGAAATAATTTATCCCGGTAGATCCTATATTCATCTTGCTGTTATTCAAAGTGGTTGATGTTTGATGACCCAAGCACGTAGTCCATCTTATAACTTCTTAATTTGTAGCAGGAGACTTTTAAAGTGCAACTTATGTCATATCTAAGCAAAAAACTCCTCGCATGTGAGAAATTACTGGCCGTCCATTTTGTGATCGAACACATACAGCAAGATTAGTGATCATCTGTAGCTCAGCTGTTATTTTTACTGGGTTATCAAAGCCCTGGGGAGGATTTTGTAAAGCTATTTAGCCTGAAGGAAGGGATTAAAGAGGTTTCTCCCCCTGAAACATCTGTTGCAAATGTACTTTCTAATATTCGGAGCAGAAGTTAAAATTAATCAGAAAGGGGAAGAGTCTCTTCCCTGTTCAGCAGCCGTACGCTGCTCGGCCATCCCACGGGTCAACCCGCTGTTTCTTTCCCAGCCCAAACCAGAAGCTGCCCCCACCGCTACAGAACAGAGGACTTCTTTGGATGCTGCGCCCCTCAACACCTTGATGGGATACTTCAACTTTTTCCTCAAGCTCTCTTCTCTTTGTCAATTAATGAGAAACTAGGACTTGAAGTGACTGTTACAGCCAGAAAAGCCAACTATCCATGATCTCCTTCTCTTCTTGCCCTAATTCCCAGACTCTACGCTCATACTTTTGCAGTATATGCACTTGCATGCACTTTTTTTCCCCCCGAACAGGTACCTGCTGGAATAGTGCATAATCATGCCTACTTTGAGCAATAGCTGATTATTTTCCCAAATGGAGCCCATTATTGACAATCCCCCTATTGGTGTGATTTAAAAAAAAAAAATCTGTGCTTGCTAAAAAAAAATTAGACTATTAAACAAACTTGGGTACTAGCAGTTCTGATACTGATATGCCCAAGAGCTGGTTTTTGTACCTTTCTTTTCCTCTCACCGGGATCTCTCAAGCCCACTTATCCCAGCCCCAGGATAAAGCTTGTACTCTAGGGGCAAGGATAACTTTTTTCTCCAGTAGCAGATAGGACTAGGTTGTGCTATGCTTTTACTACTCATAGTATTGCTTTCTATAATATGTGGGGGGAAAGGAGATACCCAATAATAAACAAGCACATTCACTGCAGAGCAATATATACTGTGCAAACTTAAGAAGTGCTAAAAGAAGTTGGATAAAAACAAATTCTCAGTTTATTCTCCTGGTTCAAGCATAGGAGATTTTCAGAGAAACTAAGGAGACCAGACTTGATGTTCCTCATTCTTAGTGCTTTTTTTATTATTGAGTTTAAGAAAATAGTCTGATTATTTTTTTTTCCCCAAGCAAAAGGAGAAGTAATTTAATTCTTCCCCTCTGTATAAGAGGGGGAAGAATTACGTACTCATGCTTATAGATGCTGGGCTTAGTAAACCAAAACTTCAGGACAGTGGGGGAATGGCTTACTGGTAGCATCACAGTAGTATCCTAATCAGAGCCATAAGTGACACTGATCACACTGCATTTCTGTCCTCAGCTCATCCAGAGAAGTGACAGACCCCTTAAAAATACATCATTGCTGTTACTGCTGCTGATACCCCATCAAACATAAGAAGAGGAGTAGCACAACTATGGTGGCTGCCGAATGCTTAGCAGGACATACCTGTCCTTGTCACTCTGTGCTCCCAGCTCAGAGGAAAGGGACCGAAGGGTCTCATTCCCCTGGACCAATATCACTGCTCCAGGGGAGCTGCTCCCAGCAGAGGTGAGTGCAGAAGCAGCGGTGAGGTGAGTGCAGAAGCAGTGGTGAGGCCATGATGCACCTACTCTGCGTGTGCTAAGAAATAACGAAGCAAGGATACTAAGGCAAAAAAGTCCTGAAACTGGATATTTGGCGAGCTCCCAGGAGGGCCCAGAACTTACACCCTGTAGTCACCCAGCAATGGAAGAGGTTTCTTCTTGCAGACCCAGGTTGTGGTAACAGAAAGTAGAACAGAAGTTCTTAAAAGACTGTTTCAGGCTGATATATAGAAGAGTTAGAGACAGAATTTCTAGTGCTGTGTATGAGGACAAGGTCATAAATAAGAAGGCAGAGAGTAAAGCAGCAGCAAATGCCTGCGCCTACTGCTGTAAATTGCAACTCCAAGACTAACTGGTATAGGTATTCCAGCCAGGCTTTTCTTCTATGGCATGGGCTTTAAAAATTCCTTAAGCACTTCACCTGGTTGAGGTTGTACCAGAAGTCCTTGTGAATACATCCTGAAACCTGAGAGTGGCTACAGTGACCAAATGACCAGGATTTCTTTCCAGGGCAACGAGGAAGGGGTGACCAGACTTTTCCCACCACCAGTATGCACAGGCTATGCCACGGTAATTTGGGAGTCCACCTTCAGTGCCTTTTCAGACCTTTTGGTTGAGAATAACAAAATAGCAAAACATGTGAGCTCTTGTCTACTAAAAACTGGAGTAAATCCAGAGTAATGTCAAGGGGGTCATAAAGCAGCCTGTAAATAACTGCTGAAAACTTGGGCTATATTAAAACTAGTGATATGTGATTAAAAAAAGCCATCATTCCGCTCAGCCTCTGTGCCCACATCCAGGTGACACGCTGCTCCCTCGGTGGGGACGGAGCAGTTGACTTGGCAACTGCTACTGTAATAAAATATTTTCCCTCCAAATCAGAAAGTATTAAAAACATACTGACAAAATGCACCCTGCATTTTTCTCATGCAATAAATCTGCTTTTATATTTAAAGACCATACTTCTTCCCCTGGCAGGACATAACTATTGAATATTTCATTCCTCAGAAGACACTGTACCAGCCTGATTTCTGGAGGGCCTGTGAAGGGGCCATGCAGAAGTGCAAAGGAGGAGTTTTGGGCAGGTTGCTGCTGGTGGAGGCACAGGAGATGTTCAAGGGACGTCCATGGGCTTTGCCGAAGATACTGCAAGGAGCAAGCCATCATACAGCTCACAGACTCAGCTGGCTAACGCAGGACAGAGGTCTGCCAAAGCCCTCCCTACCCTGGGAAAAGGACTGTCACTTGGTAATGTCAAGAATTTCCTGCGTTCCCCATAGTGCATGGGCTCCTACTCCAACACACTTCTGAGCATGGCCCAAGGCAGGTGAGAGCATTTACTCATGCTGTAAGATCCCTACAGAATCCATACAGGCTGTTGTGACCTGTTCGTAAAGCCATTTTTACTCAAGCTATTCAGATAATATCTTCTCTTGGTGTGTGAGAAAGAAGCTAAGACAATTTCCAGGTACACCCTGCCTTTGGGGGCTGCTGCCCTGCCTTTGGGGGCTGCTGCCTGGCTGTAGAGGACATGGAGCTGTTCCTTGAAAGGAGTAACCAGAAATAACTGCAGCCTTACATGACATCTGCAGCCAAGTCTCAAACACAGACGACAAATATCTTGCCTTGAATATAATCTTGGCTATTCTATTTAATAAAGGCATCTATTAACTAATTATTGGCGGGTGGTTATACAGCACTCCCAAGTACAGCAGAAGCAGGATTCGTGGTGTGAATGGTAGCTGCCTCTTTTTCCTACATTTTTTGCAAAATAACTCTGGGGAGGCATGCAGAGAAGCAAAGCCTCTGAAACACATTTAATTAGATAAACTGAATCTGCAATGTAGAATGTGGAAACTGTCCAGGTTCAGGATGGATTATTCAGTAATCTGACTGGGCGATAGTGGACTCTGCTGATGTGTGTGTGAATTAACTGCTGCTCTTCTGGGTTTCCCTTCCCCCCCAGCCCAGTAATTCATTTGACCACCCCTTCTCCCATCTAAAGCTTCTGGGGGTTTTCACATTGCCATCCCTCTGCCCTGAAACACACACACGCTTGCTTTTTCAGGACTGGTTTTGCAGGGGTAGAGAAATGGAGGGGCACAGATTAGCGCGACCATTGCACTCGACGGGTAATGGGGCCACGGAAGAGATGACCTTCCGGGTCTCCAGTCCTATGGGATTTCTGCTGTATCTTCTTCTTAACCAAGAAGCTCCTTCTTCAAGGGTGGGAAAAGGGCTCTGTATATCTCCTGCTGTGGCCCTCACTGATACTTGTTTCCCTGGAAGCAGACTGTTAGAAATAAAGAAATCAAAGGCACAAGACTACAACTTACACAAGAGCTGAGAAGCTTCTTAAAGCAGCTCCAGGGCCAATCACCGTCATTGGGACACTCTGAATTAGCAGCACTGTGTGTGCGTCAAAGGGTACCCTGATGAAGAAACACAGATTATCCTTCCTATCAGCAAAGTAATATTTGGGACAAGCTTGCACAATACTATAATCTAGAACTCAGGGTGTCTGTGGCCCTTGCCCGGGTAACTGCACCGCAAGTGTAGACTGCTCACAGGTTGAGGTTAATTCACTAGAATCCCAGTCACCATCTTTTAGTATTGTCTGAAAAGTGTTGGAAGTGTGTCACATCCCCTGCATGCTCATTTCTGGGGGCCGGAGACAAACCCCAAGCTGGTCCATCGGGCAGCAGGGAAGGGGCAGAGCTCCCAGGGAGCACCGTGAGGGCTCCTGCTGCTGGAGGGAAGGGGGAGATCGGGAGCTGGGGGGGGAATGTCTTCAGTGGAGGACAGAAAGCGAAAAGTCTTCAATTCTTGAAGCTGCACTGGAGATTAAAAAGAGGAGTCACTGCCTGTCATTTTCTCTCTCAACAGCAAACTGCTGGCCAGCCGCTGTGGAAGGAAACTCATCAGTTTGCTCACAGTGTCACCTGGAGCTCTAAAATAATTTTTCTGTAGCTAGAAAATATTTGGGCTTAACTGACACTGGTGGTGCTGCAACCCCAGGGAAACATATGATGAGGGAGGAGAAGACAGGGCTGAAAATGCAGAGGATGTGCTGTGTTTGCACAGCGGGCTGCCGGTCCCCCAGCCGCCTGCGATCCCTCCCGCCTGCCCCGCAGAGCAGGTACTCCGTGTGCGCCCGCAGAACGGCTGAGTAACACACCTGTGCTCCAGAGGACGCTTCCCCTTCATCGGCTTGTGAGCAAGAATCAAGGCATGTCTTACAAATAAATAACTTTTGAATGACAGAACATGCGAAGGCCGATTTCGGAGGGCTTTGTGTGCTGGGTTGGGTTATTATGTGTGTAATAAGTGACCGAAGCATTTCCCGCAGCTCTCTCCTCCCTCGTGTGAGTTCCCTGGTACTCACTCACACATTTGCTTTCACAGCGTAATCTGGCTTTCTGCAAGGGGTGCTCATTTTCATCTGTCCGCCCGCCTAAGTTTTGCAAAGCTGTGAAAGCAGACTATCTTTGAGACATCTAACGCCCGATTCCTTTTGGTTGAAAAGTTTGAGTTTCCATTTTGGGAAAACAGTTGTGGTGTAGCTCCATTGCAGGAGCACTTTTTAAAAGCCTGATGTCTCAGGTCTCTTCAATTAATCATATGTTCCAAAAAAGTTTATTTAATATGTCAGAGCTAAACAAGAGTGCAAATAAGTCATGCACATGCAATATAAATTACCCATTCAGTTCTAAAATCATTCAAGCCTCACGAAATTCCTTTGCTGGTACCTGGATCTATTAGCTGAGAACATTCTGCCTAAATCTAGTCTCTTCAAATCAGAACTGAACCCATTTTTTTGTGACAGAGAGGGAAGGCAGCCTGTGCTTTATGATTTTTAATAACGGAACAAGAAGTAACAGAGTTTTCTTTTTCCAGGATTCTCCAGTGAGTATTTTTCACAACCAATATCTTTTCTTCTTTCAAGGTAAATATATTGCTCTCTTGCTGGTTGAAATACGAAGCCAAGGAATCTATATTAATCTCATCATTTTAAGCTGAAAAAACCACCTGTAGTCTAAGAAGCTAACAAGAACAGATAGCTGCCCAGCATCAAGGCTTCCACTGTGGTTTGACTCTTGCTGCGTGCCTGCTGTCCAGACAATTCTTTGACTACAAAGGCCAGAGTGAAAGTGTTGCCGTTACACTGTATAGGTGCACTTCAGCTCAAGTGAATTTAGCCGTGGACACGTACTGACTCCATTTCTTCTAAGAAACGTCTCACTATTTGTCTCACCGACACATACCAGCATCTTTTCTGCAGAATAGTCACTACCATTGCTCCTTCTGCATGCAATGTGCACACGCATGCAACCCAAAAAAAGAAACCCCCCAAAGCAAGAAACTGATGAAGTAGTAAGCAAAAACAAATGGCATGAAACCAGCTACTGTAGGAATACAGTGAGATTGGAATAATCTAATTTACCGTTAACAATCCAGTTTTCCATGAGGGCAAGAGGCCATGCTGGAGCCACACTAACAACCTTCGTTCTTTCTAACAAGTCTATTGTCACCCGAATTGTACATCAGAGGATCACCCTGGTCATGGATGCAACCCAGATGTAAAGGTCAGACTACAAGAGACCTAACAACCATCATAGTGAAATTCAAGAGAGATATAGACTTCAGAGGAGTGAAGAACTTAGTTGATATCCAAAAATAACGTAAATTCTATCCTGACACCATTAATAAAAGGATATTAAGAAGTTCAGAAGTTCTCTATTAAGAAGTACAAAGTTGTCTTAGTCTAAGGAGCCCCAAACTAACATGTGTTAATAGTAGTCGGATGGTTCCTGTGTGCTTCCACAACAGGATAAAATGATGTTGAAACATTTCCAACACTGTTTACGGATGTATTAGGATGTGGTTTAGAAGGAATAATTTAATTTAAAAAGTATGCAATGGAGAGGCAGAGCCGCAAGGCAAGGTGAAAATCAGCCCCCAACTGGGTGACACTTTCTTTGGGTACCCTACCAGGATAGCCTGAAGATTACAGCCTTTCCTCCCAGCTTAAGGATGGACTGATGGACTGTCAGATTAGTCCTACCCCGAGCAGATTTGCCTTTCCCTTTTATCTCCCAGCTTTCACTGCCTTCTGCCTTCCTCCATCTGATTAGATGAATTATCAAAGCATATTTTTGTGCTGAGCAGAATACCCCATCCCAGTGCAGCATGGATGGATTTCCAAAAGAACCTAATCTTGGTTTTGATTAGGCTTTTGATGAACAGAGGAGACGAAGCCTGCTAGTCCCTGTAATGCATCCACCAGGCACTCCCAGAGGTTAACCAACAAGCGTTCATTGCTCCGAAAGGCCTCCAAAATTATCCTTTTTAAACCCAGGCTCCATCACTGTCACCTGTCTGTCTTCACTCCCTCCCCTGCACCTTCCTGCTGCCTCCTCACCTTGAGCCTCTTCCCGACGTCTGCCACCATCACCTTGCCCCACATCTCTCCTGCTCCTGCCTGGATCTCCTGTAGTCAGGGCTGGAGCCAAGCCAAGCAGCCTTGGTGGAGTTTCTCAGCTCAGCATCTGCCAGCAATAGGTCTTGGCCCCCGCCGGGGCGGGCGTACCTCGCCACCGAGATGCGCCTCTGCTGTTTGAGGCAATGTGGGCATTGAGGAGCCTCAATGTCACCCACAGCCGACAGGAACCTGTGATGCCATTCCTTCCAGCCATGCCATGCCGTGTCAGGAGCCTTTGCACAAATTACTACGTCTACGTATCACAGTGATCTGCCTGTCAAAAATAGTAGCTTTGGTCTTGAAGTCGGTATGAGGATGATGCTGCACCCAGACTAATGAGCACACTCGCTCTCAGCAGGACCAATTAGCCAGGGTAGCCTGGTGGGTCAATTCAGTTCCAGAGCTGGCTCGTTTTCTAATCGTGACCTTGTTTGCCTCTAATTTGGGTGTCTTTGCTTGCTGTCACACTACATCTTGAGACCTGGCAGCATCTGTGCCACTTCTGAAACGCCGTTTAGCCATGTAGTTCGTATAAGCCTTATCACATTCAGCAGAGCTATACATAAATATGTTTTAAATACCTAGGCAGCAGCACACTTCTCAGGTGGTTTCAGGAATCTAGCCCACACAGCCATTTAATGCCAACCTGAGAGCGGCTGATTGCCGCTTCATGCAAAACCTGGGCTGATGCATTGTTGGAGATATCTATCACAAAAGTAAATCAAATTGAAGCATAAAACACAAGAATCAAATGAAAATAATAGTGATCACCATACTACTAGTTCACATGAAGAGGGGACAGCTAGAATGGCCACCTAGAAGACTGAAAATCCACCAGAAAATACAAGTTCAGTGACAAGGCCTGAGAACTGCTTACATTTATTTGAAGAATAAAATCCTGTCTCCCTCGTCTGCTCTTGAGGGAGGAAACTAACACTTAAAAGATGTACATAAAGTCTTCAAGAAAACAGTTTAAATGACGTGACTGTCTTCAGATTTACTTTCAAAATAAATTCCCTTACACTGGGCTCATAGTCACAAGGCTCAAGGCAGTGGTAGCAAAAAATTTAGTAGGCCTTTACCGTAAAGACACAACCTTAGCCAAAAAAGAGTTAAAATTTTAAAAATTCAGGGGAAAATTGCTCATTATACCTGCAATAATCTGAATTACTGTACCATATCCATATTTCAGTATTACTTAGTCATCAAGGTTGAAATATCTTGTTATTGCCATAATTCTCCAAGAAGCAATTGTATCACTAAAGACATTATAGAAAAAAAAGGAATTTTCCTGATTAGTAGGAACAATGTAGCAGGACCAAAAAAATGGTTTTATTCCATATCTTTGAGAGATAGACAGAACCAAATTTCTGAAAAATTGCCTCTTTCATCTCTCAGAAAATTGAGCCTCTGATTATATTCTAGATCTTGCTAGAGACTTAGTATTTATATCATTGTTATCTGCTTCTTTAAATGTATGTTAATGTGCCATTTTTTAAGTTTTCATAATTTTTATGTATAGATGATTCATTCTGAGCAGCAGTAAAGGACTCTTGAAAATTTTCATCTTTTTTTCCCCACATTTTTGCAAATCCGGTCACAGCTTCGCATAGACGCGAGTTTGTAACCGAGTATTTTCAGTCTACGCACTTACAGAAACAGCTCTGAGCTAATGCGAAGTAACCAGGGAAAGCTGCACCAACCTTCACACTCGAGCAAAACTGTAAGGAGATATTGAAAACGAGCTGCTGTTAAGAATAACTCGGTTAAACAGCAAATACAGATGCGACGGTTGCGCGGGGCGGGTTTTGTAGGCGGCTTTGGGAAGGCGGGGGGAAGGCAGGCAGGGTGGGGAGGTGCGATTAGCCGGGGCCCCGGCAGGGACGGGGTTATCGCCGGCGGGGACTCCTGCCAGGTCACGGGGCAATACGTCTCTGAAGCACACAATCTGCAGGAGTTTAGTCATAATAAAACAGGATAAAGCGTGTTTTCGTAAACACAGAAAGGACGCAGGCTCACGCTGCGAAAACAGCTGCGAAAACCGTCGCTGTTTTGGAGTCTGACTTTCTCGGCTTCAACTTTTAAGATATTTAATTCTTCACAGAATATTTAAACAGGAAGCAGTGACCATGAGTAGAAATTTAAGGGGGGGGGGGGGGGCAGATTTTCAATGGAATATAGTGTTTGGGATTTTGCTTTTGCAAAATCTGGTAAAAACAGAGGGAACTGAGGGGAAAAAAAGGAAGCAAACTTTTTTATCGGACCTATTTTCCCACAGAATGATCAGTGAAGCAGAGACGCTCGTTTCAATTTGTGCAAATCTCCGGTTTAGGGAAGTACATGAATATCACAGGGGGAGTTTCAGAATTAAATGTTTGGATCTCTCAGGCCCAGATTCTGCACAGAGAAACCAAAAGGAAAACCTCGGGCACTGCTGGCACTTCCAAGGCTACATCAATAACGGCATTGCTTCACTCACCTTATGCTCACTGTAGGTGGCTATTTTTGCCTGCCGTTGCAACACCGCAGCATAGCGATACTCACTATGAAAGTGCGTGGGGCTTCACTCTGTAGTTTCATCCGTGCTCGGGCTGATCTTTCAGCCTGAGCCCCAGCAGCTGCCTCGGCAGGGCTCTGGGTAGCAATGTGGCACGTTCACTTTCAAAGCTCTATTTCATACTATGTCGATGCCTTCTTTTTTGCTTATAAAAGCATTTCCATTTTTAATGCCTTAATTCCTGCTCAAATTTTAGAGATTTGTCAACAGATAAAAAAAGGCACGTGCGCACCTAAATGTTTAATCCAGCTCCGTGTCTACTAGAAGATGACTTAGACGTTACTCATGTACTCTCGTACAGATCAGAAAGCTTGTGCTCGCAGATCCCTTGCAGGACTAGGGCCATACTTCATGAGTTAAGAAGGGCTCTCCGTCCTCAGCCATGTTTGGCTTTGGCATGCTGCATATGACAAGGCCAGCTGTACTCGCAGGGGTCTGGACGTCTCATCAACCAGAAAGAGCAAGCAGCTATCGCTGGCGTCCTCCCCCGTCCCCCGGCAGAACACATTTTTCCAGAGCCACTGATATTCTTGCAGCACAGGCCTGATTTATGACCAGTGCCTTCAGGAGCCACTGCAATGCACATACTTAATTTGATAGCAATAGTTACAGTAGCACAAACTGATAACATTTACAGAGGATCCTTCTGTAAATGACTTGTATTTACAGAAATAAATTCCATTAGTATTTCCTATTTGCAAACATTCAAATCTGTGAATATGAATGCTCCTGCATTTGTATAAAAATATCCTCAAGATGCTCGTACAAAAACATTATTGAAACATGCACAAATATAGAGAGAGATATATGAGAGAAACACACTATGAGAATTAAAGAAACACACTGAATATACTCTGTCAGAGAAATATACTAAATAAATACCTGGTTTTAAATTGCCTATTCAGCCCATATAACAGTCCAACAACTACGTTGCTCAGGCAGACGGTCCCCTCAGCTACTTTCAGTTGAAGTACACAAAGCTGGACTTTGCAATTAGATAAAAAGTTGAGCTACTTTCTAATTTCCACATGTTCAAGTACATTAAGCAATCAGCAGGAACACTTTGTGGATTAGCTTTTGCAAGCCCTGCTAGAGGGGCCTCGCGCCCTTAGCCCTGCCGGAGCTGCAATACACAGGTGAAACCTGCACAGCCCCCTGCCATCCGCTGCAAAACACTCTGCATGGGGCAGTAGGGTCTCTTCCATTAACGCCGAACGTTTTTAACAACTGTAAGTTATTCGTTTGATAGAGGGCAGTAAAGAAAGGTGAAAAGGGCTGTCCCTTTGACCCGCCGCGTGGAGCTCGGCAGCAGCACGCAGTAGCCTCGGGTGGTTTTTATGCCCAGGATTAACAGGGATTGGGAACGATGCAGAAGCAACACGCTGAATCAAGGGTCGGTAATCGCTTTGCGGGGCAATTTCTCTGGTAAGATTCAAAACCAATGATGATTTCCAAGTACAAACAAACACTCTAATGCCCTATATCCAGAAGTTGTTTATTTAATCTCAATTTTTGTACAGTAAATGGTGCAGCTCAGAGCTTGTTGGGATGAGCTGACAACGCTGCGTTTCATGGCACAGAGGTTTGGCTGCAAGTGACAAAAATACCAGAAAATTTGGGAGAAGTGAATGCAAATAAGTCTGTTAAACTTTGACAGCAAAAGAGAGAAAAAAAGAGAACTTGTTTTCAATCAGAGACATCGCGTCATGCCCTTCTTCCCTTATTAGGGAAGGCAATGAAGCAGTTCTGCTTATGCTGAACTTACTCCTGGTAGTTGTGGATACAATTAGTTTCAAATATGTATTCTTTTTAAAAATCTTTATCTCCCAACTACATATTGAACTTTGATGAAAAAAAGATTCTCTTGGATGCATTCTCAGTCAGATGGATTTCTACCTCTGGGTTTGGTTTTTTCCTCGTGTTCATTTTGGCCTTACAAAGGACTCAGTATTAAGGAAAGTGAAACATTGTTTTTGCTGCGAAGTCCTCTCCTTGCAAAAGCAGCGTGCCTCTTTTTTTTCCTCATCCTTGATTCTCTGTCCCTTTGGTCCATTTCTTCTCCACAGTCTTCAAGCATCATAAAAGTCGCAATTCTCTTTTCCCTAGGTTTCTGATAATTATCTCTTACTTGTTTCTATAGTCTCTCTCCTATTCCCTTTAAGAAAATTGCCAACACTCTACAAACTGCATAATGAATAGTAATGAAGTATTTTATTGCACACTTAGCTGCAAGCACACTCATGAATTATCTAAGTTTATTGTGAATGAAGATTTACACTTCACCTTGCCTCAGATATATACATGCATTAAGAATATCAGTAATATCTGTGACGGACAGAAATGTCTTCAAGTTGTCTGTAACAAGGGAGAAAATCCTGTCTTGATTTGCTCTTCAGCAGTCTCAAGACTACGTCTATGGAATAAAAGTATTTTTCTCCTCTTAGCTGAAGGACAGAGCTGCATAGTTCATCATGCCAAGCTAATGTATTTATGGTCCGAAGAGCTCTCCTCACCCCCAGACTTCAGGCTTACAGTGGAATCCAAGGTATGTAATGATGATACGAACATGATCTACTTTACTGTAACCTGTGCTTCAGGCAGCTGTTAATGCCAGTTTAGCTTTCCGTAGCCTGCAGCCGAAGGAAAGTTGTCTGCAGCATATGCATAGCTTCACTCCGCAGCACACTTACTGTGAAGTCAATGGCATGCTGAAGTAGATGCCACAGAACCAAAGAGCCATTTGTTAAAATTCAGGTCTCAGATGTTAACGTATATTTGGGATCATTTCTCTGCCTAAGAAAGAAATTAATTTCCTCCCTGCTAAATGACTATTGCGGTAGCGTCTAAAGTCTTGCACAAAGATCCAGAGACACATTGTACTAAACTTTATAGAAACACTGGGAAAGATGGTCCAGCTCCAAAGAGATAAAAGCCAAAGGTAGCAAAGAGGTCAAAACACATAAAGGAGAAACCAAGAACTACAGTGGGAAAGGAAACAGAGAGATACACCGACCTCCCCACAACTGCTGAGCAGATCAAGAACAGAAGGATTTGAACTCAGTCTGCTGGCTCCTAGTCTAATCTTCTATTGTACGCTGCTGCTTCTGACAATCTTGGTCAGGAGAGAGATGTCTTACTATCTCAATATTGCCCCAAATAATCTCTTTTTAAGTTGCTCTTGTTATGCAGACCCTTAAATTTTCAGCCGCAGTTTATGCAAGTCATATGCGGCTTTGTTAACTGGGAGATCATTATATTTTTCACCGAGTGTAAATGCTTTCCGTGGCGTGCAGGTCAATAATATCCTGCTCCCTGCTTAGTTTATGAACATGCAACACTTAAGCACATGATGTAGATCCAAAAATGTGTACAGGGAGTTTCTCTGCAGCATCTCAGTTAGTGGTTCTGGTCCTGAACTGTCACGGAAGGGAATCAATTAATCTTACTGCTTTTCCTTGGAATCTTGCTCTCACTGATCTGCAAAAAAGAACATGAGTAATTTTTAAGTTCAGAGCTTCAAAAAGCTAAGTAGTGTGGAAGGATTGCTTGGCTTTATTTACATGCAACACTCCTAAGACATCCTCATAGGATGTTTACTTTTGTGCAGCAGTATGACATTGTTGACTCATATGTGCTTTTTTTTCTTCTATAATCTTCAAAATATTTTTCTACTGAACTGCTGCTAGTAAGCAGTTCCCATTTTTTAATTATTAATTTTAATTTATTAACATTAAATGATGTTTATCAGTACCTAAATGTACCTCAACTATGAAAATACCAAGTGAAGTATTATCAAAGGCTTCATTAACCTCATCACATATACTTACAGCTTCTCCCTAGACTCTTATTTATGTGCATACATTAGTGAAAGCAATGGCAACGTGTATTGATTGTACTGTGGATTAGATTTTAATTATTACAGTTCATAGAACAAAGATATAATTAAGTTCATGCGATATACAGCTGCTGTAGGATAACTTTACCTTCTTTGCAACATTTTCTAGAAAACCGTCTCTCTCTGAAGTGACCGTTTTGAATCGCACTCCAAAATATAAAACCGTGTTAGAATTCAGGTGCTGTACACCAAGTACATCTTCAGCGTGGAGGCCTCAAGACCTTCTTGGAGTGCAGGGGCATCACCCACGCTTGCAAAGAGGTGGAGCTCAGGTATGGACGCAGCTATCACCTGCATCTGAATTTCTCATCTACAGAGCCCGGCTATCAGGTGCCAGACTGAATTTGCAAGTGCGCAGTGACAGGCAGGCTTTGCGGACGAGCGAAGATAAGAAGGAGGCGCAAAATTTGCCACAGATCAATGTGGACAGCACAGACATGCTATTTATCTTCCCGGAGCTCCTTGGAAAGGGCTCAAGACACCTTCAAGGGCATTTCCTCTTACGAGAGAGAAAGCGAGCACCTCCGTGGCTAAACTCCTTAGCGATCTATAAAGGATTAAGCGTTAGGGGAAAAAGAGCCAAAGTTCTGTAATTGATTTTTGGCAGAGAGAAGCACTCAAAAAACCCCACAGATTTGGTAGTAGCAAGCAAAACTGATTTCTTGGATCTAGTGCTGCACAGAAGTATGAAAAGGGTGTAGACAGGAAAAGATGACAGCAAGACCACAGGGCAAAAACAGAGTAGAGCTGCCTGAATGTTAAGAGAAGGAGAGGGAAAAGAAGGCAAAAAAGATATTAATGTCAATTTTCTTTCCATAAAAGCCCTATTTTCTACTCGATTTTTTCCATTTTACCTTAGCCTTTGACGTCAGTGAACGGTGTCTGTTCATTCTAGCAATAAATCTAACCCACAGTTTCTAGATCCCACTATTTAATGAGATTTTGGAACTTTATCATTTGATTATTTGCACATTTCTATCTGATTATTTGCACATTTCTACTAAAATATTTGTCTGTGTGTCATTCTGACCGCTACATCCATCATAAAACACACCTTGGAGTAAGTGTAACAGTGGGTTTTGCTTGCCTGAGCTTTTTTAAAATTGAAATGCAATTCCAGAAGAGGAGCTAACCTGCATATGTAGAATCATGAGACTACTTTCGCATCCTGCAAACACATTTGGAGAGAGCAAAATTAAACATTTAAGCATGCTGATTAAGGCATTGATTCTGCAAATACTTACTACCAGGCTTAATCCCTTTGAAATCAGGGGGACTATTCACGGTCAGAAAAGCCGTGCCTGTGAGTAAACGTTTGCCTCTCTCAGCCCTTGAAAGCAATTGCAGGCAATATTTTTCTTCTAGACGGACAGTGCTCACTCATCGGCAGTCCACAACTATGAAATGACAGATATTATAATTGTGAAAATTATATAGGACTGCCCCTAATAACAGCCTGTAGTCAGTAATTGGCTCGGTGGTGAGACGAGAAGCACTTAGTCATTCCGTGAGAGGCACGCAGGAAATGCCGAGATGAACTGTCGCAATTAGACACCTATTATTAGTATTTATTAAAACACAACTAGTTACACTGGTTGTGCATATTTTGTAGGCAGACCTTTTGAAAAACTAAGTAATCTAGCCTTAGCCGTGCACTATAGGCCTTGTTTACAATAGAAAGTTGTGCTGACCTAACTGTATTACTACAGTTAAAGCTGTACGTCTCCAGTTTAGGAGGAGTCGTATCAGAATAGCTTATTTTTCCTTAGCAGAAGGAAAACCAGTGGCAGTGTAAAACACCTCCGTACCAGTATAAGCATGCATCAATTTAAATAGTACAATTAAATGCGTTGTAAAAATTCTCACAGCTCAGATAACATAGTTAAACTGGTACATAATATATGAAGAGACCAGACTCTCTCTGTCACAAATACATGTGAATCAGTGAATCTCACCCCTCTTGCGTGCGAGAAGGAGAAGAGAGAAGTGAAAATGCCCGATGTTTAGGACAGAGCCTTTTATTCCGGAGCATCTTGTGACTTAACCAGCATTTGCAATTCAGTGAAATGCAATGTATTCATTTGGTGGCTGCCTGTCTGAGCTGATTCTTTGAATAGGAACGAAGAGGGAATCACTACGGCTGGAGGGAGAGAAGCTGCTCATTTAAGAAAACAGTAAAAGGTCACAGAGGGACAAATGTTTCTGCCAGAATTAATTTTGCTGTAATGTTCCAGTTTCTCATCTTGAAAATTGAAGGGATTTTTCCTTGTTCTTCCAGTCAGAGAAAGTAAGGGAATATGCATATATATGCATAAGAAATGCACTGCGTTATGGTGGAAGCTGGTTAATACTCTCTGGAGAAGGTTTTTGTTTTCCAGTGACCACTGAGGAGCACCACGGCGCTGGTGGACAGACGGCAGGACCAGGCGTCAGAGACTGGGCTTCTGCGTGGGACTCTGCCTCTGGCCTGCTGTAAAACCTCTGGTAAACCACCTTCTCTCTCTCTCAGTTTCCTCCTCTACAAAATGAGAGGAGGCTGATTTGCAAAGTACTCTGAGAAATAACGATGACAAACAAGTGCTATATATTAGTTGGGTGGAATTGTTATTAGCTTCTATACCTTTTTCTTTTCTTGGGCAATAGCCACCATTAAAGGCAGCAATTTCAGCTTTGATTGCTTATTAAATCATTTACTAATTTTGGATCCAAATCTGAATTCAGATTTCAAATGAAGATAAAGCTCCAAATTCTTGAATGTGATTTTTCAGTTTGGGGTATTAATTTCTTAAAAATCCATGTTACAGAAAATGCAAATTTTCATACAGAATAATGGAATACTTCAATAAAACACATTTTGTTCCTATTCATTATCTCGAATATCCAAATGGACACAATCGATCTGCTCAGCAACGCTACCTCTTTTTGAAGATTCCCCTCATCATGTATTTATAGAGAAATTGCTACAAGTAATTCCATTACCAATTGCTACCAGTAATTCCATTAGGCTGAATCACTGAGTAACCTTGTTTCTGACACTATAACCAGATATATCACATGAAGCAGTGAACTGAATGCATCATGCACTGGGTGGCTGCTGAGAAGGATATACTGAAAGTTAGGAAATGAGAAAATAGTATACAGATGTGGGAGCTAACAAACCGAGCCAGAATTTGGAGCCCATTATTTCTCGCTGTCCCTTACTAGTAAATTTACTACAATTAAACTGCAAAAAAAACAAGAATAAAAGTTTTGATTTGCATAATTACTTGACATGTGCCGTATCTTTTATGCAAGGTCTCAAATACAGAAATAAAACTATTTACATGTGAAAATATTTTCAGGATCAGAACCGATATTGTCAGATGTTCCCATACGTAAGTTCCAGGCAGCATGTTCTGTCACTGCAAGACCATATTTGGCCTCAGTTTTACTGCTTTAGTTCTATAAATGATCAAATATAAGTAAAGTTAAACTGGAATAAAGGAAAGAGAAGCTAGTCCCAGCTGTTTGTATACTAGGCGTAGGAGAATAGCTACCCTTGCTTAATTCAAATTGTCTCTGTTTTACAGTTGTCTCTATTTTGTATATGCTAGCTAAATTTATGCATGTTAATTACATGTTTTATATTTTAAATGTTTATATACTATTTTTGTTGATATAGCACAGAAAATAATCTAAAGCATACATTTCAATAATATTATTTGTCAAATTATTTAATCTGTTTCATAATGGACAACTCCTTTATTTTTTTTGTATTTCCTGTATTCTTAGTATACATAAGAAATTCTCTTTATATGGCACTGAATCTTTGAATTATAATAACGCATTATTTTCTGCAAGATAGAAACTTCCTAAGTATGAAAATGGTTTGTCCTGCAATTCCTGGTAAATCTTTCCAATATTTAAAGGTATAGTCTTGAATACCGGTGACCCAGCCCCCACTGGCTTTATCCATATCAGTTTTACTGAACTGTTTGCTGGGATGCATGTCATGAAATACATGAACAGCTTTTGTTTTATTAATTGTCTTTTGGATATCATCCCAGCATCTTCTGGCCATTCCAAATCATGTTTGCTGTAGAGATGGGTTTGAATTAATTCTCCAAATTCCATGACTTCTCCATTCAAGGAAGTTCAGAGGCAGGCACTGCTGTACTCCTTTCTCTTCTAACAAATTTCCTGCCTGCGTCCCTTAGTCTTGTCCTGGGCTGTTACCTGAAAACCCTATGCAAATTATGAACACTTTTTAAAAACCTCTAATTTTGCCCAGACTTATATGAAAATGATATTGTAAACATGTATATACGGATGATGAGAGCATACTAGGATCTTAACGGGCTGGGTTCTTCCTGTTCAATTAGTTGTAAATTGTGTATCTTTCTGGCCCTAATTTAGGAAACCACTTTAACCTGTGATTAAATCCTAGTGAAATCAAGGAGATGATGATATCAGCACACATTTAAGGCTTAGCCTACACTTCAGTGTTTAAAAGAGCAGCTTAACAGCATGCATTCCTGAAGGAATATTTACCATGGTAAACCAGTATTTCCCTGTGACTGGGACACAGTCTCCAGGCAATCCACCAAAAGAGATCTAAGTGGTCATGAGATGCTGAAAAAATTATTAAGCAACACTGAGACAACTTAAATATTCAACTCTTGTGAGGTCTGACGTAGTAAGTTTGGTAGCTCCACCCTTTCCATAGCCTGCAGGTGACTCTTGGCATTATCTCAGCGCTCCACAACCCACACTCCCTTATCATTCACCTTCAAGAATTCAGTCAATCTCTTGAAACACGCACGGAAATGATGCACACTTACACTGAGAAATGCAGAGACGTAGCATTCAGCACTCCTATCTGAAAAAACAGTAAAATTTATAGGCATGAATATATATTAGCATATACACGTACATTTATGGATTGCTGCTTTTATTTTTATGGACCTGTGCAACAAACTTTGCAACACCAGTATTTGCTTTTTCCCAGGGGAGTAAGGGATTTGTGTATATTAACCAGGTAAACATAGATTCATCTCTGTAGAGTGTCTTCTCTGACATTTTGCTAAACTGAAAAATCGGTGACATCATCATTATTTTGTGCATTCTAGAAGTCCACAACTGAAATGCCATCATGCTGAAGGTGGGAAATTACTAGAACCTTACATATACGCTATACCCTGTCAAAGTGTGGCAGAGCTCATACGGTCCTTCCCCAGAGCCCTTCCAGGCATTGGGGCTTACAGGATATGTTCCCTACTGGAAAACTAAATGTACCCCATGTTTTTTGCCTAATGCTTTATCTTCAGAAGCAGGTTTTCCAATACAATATAAACATAAATATTCTGCTGTGACTGCTTGTGGACTCCCTTATATTGTAGTGTACAAATGCCTTTTTTGATTATCTGATGTCATGTGGAAAAGGGGCTGAAAGTGAAAGAAACAACCCTTATGCAAGACAAAAGGAGTATTCATAGTTGTATGTGGTAAAACTTTCCCAAAAAAGATAAATTATGAAGCTTGTTTCTTTCATTGGCACTGCGTTATTCTCTTAGCGAGACATTTAGCCACTTCAAACAGTAACTGATATTGTCTGCAAATATGATACACTACCGTGGGTGTTGTGCAAGCCAAATACAGCCCACAGGACAATTCTTCTCGTACCATCACTACCATCTTGTACGATCTTGGGGTGGAGATGAAAGGAAATGACTAATTCAGGAGGTGCATGAATCTCAGCAGAAGTTGCTGCTTCCAGACGAAGGAGTGGTTTGCCATTGCTTGGCAGGCAAAGACTGGCGTATTTGTCCAGCAGCCACTCCGGGGTTAAAAAGTGGAGAATGCAGATGCGTGAACCTCTGATAAACCTTCTCAGCTCCTTCTGAGGATGGGTTGCTGCTGCAATAATATTATATCACAAGAGCCTGTCTGTAGAGAGTTCTGTCGCTGCTGTGTGTGAGTGCAGAAACACGTTGGTACAACCCCTCTGTTCAGCCCTGGGAAGGCTGAGAGCCTGGTGAGACCAGTGCAAAGTCTGAGCTTCTACTCAACGGAGCAGCACCATACTGTCCACTATGCCTATGATGATGTAACTCTTGACAGGTGATAAATCATGTCAACCTCCCTAGCTGCCATAATGTTTCCATTGCAATTATATCTATGTATCTATTTATTGTGATGTTTTATCTTGTGGGTTTTAAACATGATGTATTAAAACACAGTGCGGTGTAATCCAAATGCAATGAGGCAAGTAACTGTAAAAGCCAAAACTGGGATACAGAGAACAATGTATTTCAAATTAAGTGGGAACAAGATTACTTGTTAGCTGAAAATAATGAGCACCTTCAGTGCCTTATGTGCATGCAAATGATAGGTGTGCCAAAGGAATATACTATCAGCTGACATTACAAAACCCTACCACCATGGAAAATAAGAGAAGTGCACTGGAGAACCTAATCATTACAGAATTAAAAATCCCCCCAAAATCAACATCACAAGCAAAGAAGTATGCTGATTGAACCTGCCGCTGCATAAACTGAAAACCTGGCTGCCTCTGATGACATATGCCTCAGGAGAACCCCTGAAATGGGACGGTGAGCCAGAAAAAGGTATGCAGTTAATATGTGCACTGCATCTATCAGTAAAAAAAAAAAATTAACAAATGATGGAAGCTTGTTACCATCTCATATAACTATAGAAAGCAGAATAGTTGATGCAAACAATTGCACGCTCAAATTTTGAGACCAATCACAGAAAAATGTAAGCACTTATCATTGACTTTGGATGAGACCACTAACAGCAGTGAAATCAGGCAGTTATTAAATTTCAACTGAGCTATTGCTAAGGTTTTCTTTGCAAAACAAACGAGGCAGTACTTTTAACGTACATTGGAAGTACTTCTTTCTACCACTAGCTCGTGTAACAGTTTTCAAAACTCCCTTGTCACAAATAATGACAAGCAGTGACTGTCTAGAAAAGTCAGTTAATGAGTTTGCTGAAAAGAAACTGCAGCTGAATGCCTCACTTTCACTGCACGATACATTACCAGACAGTTGGTGGTAAATCTATGAAACAAGGAACATGAAGACTAATATCTTATACATGGTTAACCTCATTCACAGAAGACATACTGCACAGACACACAGAAAATGTATCAAATATCTTAAGGAGCTGAATCCAAACCACAGGAATTTCCCCCCTCATTCAAAAGTTGGGTGACTGTAAGCAGGGAAGCTGCGTTCTTTTCTTTTCCACATGTGCATGTCTTGAAGATGAGAGAGCAAATAACACATTTCAGTTATAAGAGTCTATCTCTGCTCATTGGTCTTCCTACCAGCTTTGTAATAGCTCCAGTCTGCATGGTGCCTAAAATCTGAGAGCGCTATTCAGGTCACCTATTATCCATGGAAGAGCTTAAAATTTACTAGCGTTTCCACGTCGGACCACAAAATTATCTACAAAGACCCCCCCACATACTTAAAAGTATCCCATACTGAACTCTTAAAGCTGTAATTGAGAAAGATGTGCCTAAACTCATCCCCAAAGAGCCCATTCCGACACCTAGCATCCATGAACAGCACTGAATTTAGCTCAAAATCCATTTAGTACTCCCAGCTGACGTATTAGCACTTTTATCCTGCCTGTGGAGAGAGCTCTTCCAGAAGACTGCTCTAACCAGCAGTCTAGAGAATAGCTTAGGATGAGGTCCACATCCTCCCTCCTCTTACCTCTCAGTAACTCACTCATGAGATAGGGATAGTATTGACATTTTGCATTACAGAGTTGGGTAAATTGCATACGTATAAATGGAAACAGAGTTTGAATTCCAAGACTTTTCATTTCAAAGGAGTATCTTCAGCAACAACATACCGGGAGTTTGGGTCTGGTTTTATATTCTTCTTGGTTCCACCTTTCCTTTCTGAACAATAACATAGTTGCAACACGAGGGATGGATGCCCTGTATCCTAGGGCATTCTACCATTTGCTTATTCCTTTGGAAAATCAGAATCAGTGGGTTCAACTTACTCAAGACTGAAAAGGTCCTAGAAGAAACATCTCCATCTTCCAAGACAAATGCGTGTATCAGTAGATTACTGTGCACAGGGCTGCCACTGCTATGTCCTCCATTGGTAGCTGCCTTGCTCTGAAGACACAAAACATTATTTTGAACTCTGAAGTTATGTCTACAGTGTCACATAACACAAGAACAAGGTATGGATTTGAACATAGGACTGCATAGTACTTAACTGTTAGCACAGACTCGGCCAATAACAACTGCCTAGCATCATCTGGAGATAGCACATGCCAAGAACCATCCCCGATAGGAAACCCAAGTGCAGCCACACTGGTTTTCGGGATTGAGGAGAGAAGAAAGTGTAGTCATGTGGATGTGAAGCGGGGGCCCCTTACGGCCCCTACTTACTCATAAAAATGTCTTGGTGGCTGGAGATATTGCTGGCAAAGGCAAATCTGCTGACTTTTCAGATGGTTTTCAATAGTGTTTTCCACTGATGAGCTCTAAGTACTTCTCCATCTCAGCACATGGGAGTCCTGGATCAGCTGGCAGACCTAGTCAGTTGGGGCAGAGAAGCCGGTGCCTCCTACAGGTGCCCTGAATCCTTTTTTACAGGGGCTTATAGTTTTTCACTGACTGTGGAAGAAATGTTGCCATAATATTTTTTGGCACAGCAATGCTTCAGTTCTAGATATGGAAATCACTTTTATGCACAACAGTGAAGCATGGAGTTTTCAGCTTGTTTCTTAAGGATATAATTTCCTACCTGAAAAACTTTGCAATGAAGTACTGTTCAATGTACAGAAGCGCACGCATCTGTGAAAGTATGCTCCCAGGAATAAAAATCTGTAAAATCAAAATATTGCAACAAGACAGAAAGCAATGCCCTTGGCTGCCAATTCTTATTCAGCGCTGTGAATATTGACACTGACATTTAGGAAGAAAATATTTGTTCTGCAAAATAAGCTATTCTCTTATTTAACCATACCACGGTCATTTTACCCCTTTAACAAAAAAAGTCCAAGCGATCCATCTCGTAGGATTATACTCCCATCTGTGATCTGTAGTTGTGGCCCAAACCTGGCATCTAATATTCTCCTCTGATACACCACCACTGCATTAGCTTGGTCTTTAGTGCCTCCTCCTTGTGTTATCTGATCACAGTAGGTTCATGATTTAGCTCTATCTGGGCCTACAATCAGCCTCAGAGGAAAAAAAATGTTGCTCTCTTAGGGGAAATGACCTCCATCTTCCCTACACCTGGAAAAGCTGGCTGGGTCTAGAAATTGAACCATTCCTTTATTTCATGACCTCTTCAACTGCCAAAATGTGTGGGGTTTTTAACATCAAGACAGCAATTTTCATTCAGCCAGTGAAAGCTATGCCTTCTTTTTTTGTCTCTTGGGAGTTGATATTGAAATAGTATCAAACTCAAAAGACATACCAATTTGAACACAAAATCCTAATGAAACCAGAAAACAAGCAGTTTTCATCTCAACGGAAATAGCTTTCTTGAGAGAAAACACTTTTATAATATATATACAAAATCTAAACTGGCCTTGGAAAGTCAGATAGTTTTGTTTCTTTTAACCAGTTCCAATGAGTAACTCTTCAAACGAGCATCTAAATATCACTGAGTTAGAATTACCAAGCCAAAATATCATGAAAAATACTTCAGAGAGCATTATCAGTGCAGTTGCAAAGTATTGAAATATTAGCTACTTCTTGACAGAAAAACATCCTTTCCTTCTCTCATGCTGCTCCATTTTTTCTATTTCAGGCCGAGCGCCCTGTAGTCAATCACACAAACTAGAAATCTCTCCTCAGTGCAGTTACAGGTTTGGAAATACAGGTACTAGATCTCAGCATGTATTTCGAAACAATTTTTGTCTAAGATGAAAATGGTAACCTTTTTGTTGGGATTCAATACCCTTTTTCAAATGCTGCTTTTGTCACATGACTTTTTTTCCTATTCTAGATGAACTCTTTGTAATGGCTGCTGGTATTAATCAGCCACTCTTAATGGTTCTTCAGTATCTATGGAATTACTTATTTTTAATGGCAGCACTTCCTAGGTTATCAGTTCTATCAGAAAGCAGCAATGGCCACTCTCCCCTCTGCTCCCACACAGATAAAACAGTTAGTTCACACACTAAAAAATACACAGAATAAACATAAGTTTGTTACAGCCTATAAGTCATACATACAGGTTCACTTACACGTCACAGCTTTCAAAACAGGTATTTCTCTTTTTTTAGGCATCTGAAAACATGCACTCTTTTTGCTGTGCAGTTTTTACCGTGGGATCAGATAAGAAAGATTTTTTTGATCAGTCAAAACATAATGCGAAAGTGCCAGGACAATAAGCCATTAATACACAAAGGAACTTTTCTTTTACTAGGGTCTGCAACAGAATATCATGTTAAGAAAATGCTGATGCATTGGATGAAAAGAATAATACCTTCAATGCAATTACTTTAAGAACTTGGTATATTTTCATGTGTTTCTTTCAATGCTGTTTCATTTCATATATATCATTAATAAAGATGGAATGACTCTTAGTATATTCATCCCAAAATCTGTGGCTGGATCGTCGGCTAGTATAATGCGATCCACTATGTCTTCAGCATTTTCACTGACTGAGAGTATGGCCAATATCTGAAAAAAAAACGTTTAGTGGAATTAGTGTGGAACAATAATTGTATTTCTGACGAGTAAAGCAAGGATTGGATGCTGATGCTGCAGGCGACTCAAGGATAGTTAATCGTATTCATGAACTATTTGTAAGACAGCAAGCTGCCAAAACCTCAGACATTTCCAACATGGTAATTCTGGAATGCTGTAGTAAATAGGAAAAAACAGATGTCATAATGTGTTTCATCTAGTTTAAAACTTAACATGTAATTAACTTAATGGCTTGACAATAGCTGATGTAGCAACAAATATAATGCAATTAAATTAGTACCTCATTATGACAACAAGTTCTTCTACATATGCATTACCAAAAAAAGATCAGATTTTGAGACATTGGTATATTTTACAGTGACTAACTGTCCTTCAAATGCAATCACATGTAATGCTTGCTTTGTATTTCATCGCTTGTGGAAATTATTGTATTTTTATAACACTGTACTTTCTGTAGTCTTTTCATTACACCATTAGCGAAAGCTGTTCCTTGGTTTATTGTTTCAAATGCTGTATCTAGGTAGATGGACTTCCACATTCATTATGTAGTAGAAGGCTTTCATTTTCTTTATCTTTTGTACTGCTTGGCTGTTTGTCCAAAGTGGTGTAGGCAATTATCACATTTTTTTTCACATCTTCTCTGAGTATTTCTTACAGTAGACTTCAGGTGGTCTGTTTTATGCCCACAGCACGTACATTTATTATTTTGGATTTCCCAAAGGTTTCTCAAGGCATTATTAGGGTTTCCCAATTGTTAGTGCTGCAGGATGAAAAAGGGCAAGAGTACACCAAAGCATAATAAGTTTTTTTTTAAAAAAAAAAGAGTCCCAAAGAAATACCAACACCAAACCCAGATGTTCTTATTACAGAACAGTGCTGCCTGACCTGCAATTTCTGTGACAGATTCCTATGTGCAGTTTGTCTTCAAAGAAACATTTTGATGTTATAGTGATATAGTTGTATTAAATATTTTAGTTGTATTAAATAGTTGTATTAAATAATTTTATTTGGAATGATGTAATTGATTTTTCAATTACTCAAATATTCCAAATTCACCATGCTAGCATGTTCCTATTAAAGATACTGAAATCTGTTAGAGAGAAGTCTGAAAGGAAAAAGGTCGAACTGTGGCCTAATGCAGATCCTACTAAAATTTAATGTTCCTTTCCATTCACTGCGGTACACGAGGTCCTTGATGCCGACAACAAAGTGGCCCTCTGATGCTGTGGGTATCTACAGCTTGCTTTTTCACTGTGCAAGGATATTATTAGGAAAGAGGGATCAGTAAAAAGGGATCTGAAACCTGATCTAGTACTGAGGAATGCCTTTTGAATGTGTCATTTGAACCTAGTTATTAATTCTGGGAGGTGTGAACATTTTGCATGAGTCTTAGCTCAAAACCTGAAATAGACCGTGAAAAGTAGTAAAAAAGTTATGCAAGCCTTCATGCAATTAAGTAGTTTCAAAGAGATAATTATGTACTTCTGAAGCCGTACATCAAGATATCCAATAAAACCCATCATAGAATCCTAGAATGGTTTGGGTTGGAAGGGACCTTCAAGATCACCCAGTTCCAACCCCCCTGCCATGGGCAGGGACACCTTCCGCTAGACCAGGTTGCTCAAAGCCCCATCCAACGTGGCCTGGAACACTTCCAGGGATGGGGCATCCACAACTTCTCTGGGCAACTTGTTCCAGTGCCTCACCACTCTCACAGGGAAGAATTTCTTCCTTCTATCTAATCTAAATCTACCCTCTTTCAGTTGAAAGCCATTCCCCCTTGTCCTATCACCCCATGCCCTTGTCAAAAGTCCCTCTCCAGCTTTCTTGTAGGCCCCCTTTAGGTACTGGAAGGCTGCTAGAAGGTCTCCATGGATCTGTTGGATGTTCCTTGTTTCACCTTACATTAAGGTCCATCCATTTTCTGGGTTTTAAAAATATCTATGATTTTATGTATATATTTAGATTCTGCACACTTAGATGATCTTTTTTGTTCTTAAACTACATTTATTCCCTCATGAATGTTGCTATATCTCCATTTCTAAAATGCTGAATGGGCAGAATGTTTCTATCAAGCATTTCATACGAACAGTCTATGAAGTGTGAACAGTAGAGGACTGTCTAGTGATTGGTTATCACGACTTTCAAAGTTAACTGATACAGAATCCCTGCTCAGGGAAAACCAGGGGTTTTTTATTGCACCTAGCAGGAAATTTTAGGGAATATTATAAACTGACCAATTTTAAGGAAGTAAGATGGATGGTTGACAGTAAAATGCTTACGAGCCATGGCTATGTAATACTGAACTGCTGTGGAATTCCTCCTTCAGTTTGTTTCTTAATAGGAAAAAATATTATATGGTGAAATTGATACATTTTTTAGAAATTTATTGGAGACCCTTTCCAGCAGGGGTCAGAATGAAAAAGGGAAACAGTGGTACTTGCTGAGGCTGACACCTAAAAGCACAAATCCATCGGTCACTCAGACGTGGTTTAACATTCTTTTCAACACAGATCATTTAGCCTTGATTTTCCAAACAAGTGCTGTCACCTACAACGCACACCCACCTAGTTGTTCTCGCCGTGTGTAGGTTGCCACATAGGGGCAACAAACAGGGTTCCCATAGAGAACTTCCATCTTTGATAGCAGTTCAGAAAGGGAAAGCCTCTGATCGGAGTTAGCATGCTCTATCCCTATGGCTTTTTGGAGGAAAAGTTCATTAGCTGCTTCGCATGCCAAGGGACCAGCTGTCCTTCAGCACACGGAGCAGCTCTGATTGACCAGGAGGACAAGTGGGAAATAAGCTCACAGCAGTGCCAGCACGGCATATGGTCGTGTACCAGCTGTTTCTGAAATGCTTGCCAAACGGAGTCCAGAATCGGGTTGGCTGTTAGGAAAATAAAAACCAACAAGCAAACAAAAAATTCCACTGTCGGGATTCCTGAGATCTGACTGCAAAACCAGAACTGTCAAACTGAAATGTCACACAGCAACTACGTGAATATTCAGAATAATCTGTCATTGGCTTGCATGCTCTGACTTGCTCCATTTGGAGAACACCGATGTTCTCAGCATCTGTCCCTTCTACAGAGCTTTCAGAGAAAAAAAAAATACAGAAAGGGTGAAATAAGGTAAGTGGATTTGTATTAGCGATATACATTACTAATACATTGAGAATACTTTCAAAGACTGAATGGAGATTGATTTAAATTGGTGCCAATTGTTATTACAGACAAATCCCAGGTGTCCCACATTTTACTATATCTTATTTCTACCTTGAAAAGGGGAATTCAGATTCTGAGCTCACGAACAAAAGGAGATTTGATTGCGATTGGGGCGACTCGTATTACAGTGTTGGTGAAATGCTTCTGATAAACCAGTAGAATGACTCAGCAGAAAACAGTCAGACGGATTTTTCCCCCAAAGCTTTTCGGTTTCAGCTTTTCATAACAAGAAAATAACTTAAACAGTAATTAAATAGTTCAGAGAACAACGCTGTCATTCTATCACAGGGTTTAAAGCAGTACTTCCTCTTTAGAGCTTTCCCAAAATACTCCTTCAAGGTTTGGAGAAAGCTGAACTGATTAACTGCACGTTCATATGACATCAATTACTGCCTCGGCAGCGTTTAAGAGAATGTCAGTAGCTCACGTAGCTACACAATCCTGCATATTTAACTTTAAAAACTTAGGCTTTTTGGCTAGTCTAAATCAAATTTACGACTAAATTAGGTGCTAAGGATGTTCAGAAAAGGCAAACCCTAGCTAAAACAAAATTGAGAGTAATGCTGCTCCTGTATCAGGAAATGAATATATAGGCTGGGAGGTAGTGGTTACTCTCTTGGCTTGCGTTCATGTTTCTTACGAGATGTATTTTTATATACAGGCTTAACTTGTCAAAAGGCCTAAACGGGGCTACATCCGGGGCGGGGGGATCATCTTTTCAAAGATGAGCTTGGTTCCAGTGACTGAAGATGTTGTTTGCCCAAAAGAGACAGTGTTAGCCAACGTAGATGACATACCACATTTTGGAACTCTAGGCGCCACACACGTAGCAGTGAATAAAAGGAAGAAAACCCTTAGGATTACGCAGACAGAAGACTTACTTTGACATCTTACATAATATTGACTTTCCTTAGACTCGTATGTGCTCATATATTTGAGAAATGTGAGGTGCTAGTGTACACCCGAAAAGGGCATTATTATTTTCCCAATTAAGAAGCTTAATTAGTACTTTGGTGTGTCTCCTTTGTCATATTTTCAGTCTTACAGTGGCCCATTTTCACCCATCTACTATGCTAAAAATGTTGCTCTTTCATTACTCCACAGTTGTGTAAACAGTTCTGATTAAGCTGGCATTTAATCAATTGGAGTAAAATTTTCCCGGCTCCTGAGGAGCTCACCTACTAAAACCAACTTTCAGTGGCATCAATCTTCTAAAAGACGACTTTCTTCCCAGACAGGCTTTCATTTAGCAGCAAAATAAACTTTATTTGCTAACCTTGCCCTCAGAGTCGTTAAGGATTTCAAAAGGACCTCACATTACAAACACCGCCACACTCCATCATTATCCCCCATTTCCTCCTTCGCATTCCTGCCCCGGCCCTGGGTGTTTCCCTCCCCGTCGTTACCACGCAGCCAGCCCTCCCGAGGGGGCGAGGGAGGCTCCCGCCGGCCGCTCGCCGAGGGAGGCGAGGCGAGGGCCGCCGCCCGCCTCCCCGCCCGGGTGACGGCTACCCGAGGCACGGCGCCGCTCCCCTCGCCCGCCGCCGCGGCGGCCCTCGGAGGCGCTCTCCCCGCCGGCCGGCCGGTGACTTTCAAACGCCTCGCCCGCCCCCTTTCTCCTCAGGCGCCCGCGGACAGCGCGGCGCTCTCCCGGCGGGCGGGGCCGGGCCACGGCTGTACAACCAGGGCAAAGGGATACTTCCCCTCCTCCCCCCGCCCTTCCTGCGCGGCGGCCCGCCATGGAGCCGGCTCGCGGGCGCCCGGGCACTACGGGACGGAGGTGCCCGCGCCCCCCACAGCCCGCCCGCCGGCGGCGGCAGAGAGCTCGACGCGCCCCTCGCCGCCCCGCTGCGCGCGCGCAGGCCCCCCGGCGCGGCCCAACAGCACGGCCCGCGCTCCTGGGCGGCGGGATCCGGGCCGCCCTCTGGCGGAAGGATACCGGGGAGGAGCCTGCGGCGCGGTCCGCCGGGGCGCTGAGTCCTGTTGCCGGGTGACGGAGCGGCCGGCCCCCCTCCCTCCCCGTGGCGCTGGGAGCCGCCGCTGCCGCCGCCGGTTTACGTAACGCCTCCCAGGGCAGGTCCCGGCTCCGTCCCGCCCGCCTCACTCGGGGACGGCAGCAGGGGGACGGAGTCCGCCGCCTCCTCCGGCTGCCAGAGGCCCCAGGGCCCCGCTCTGCGCCGCCACGGCAGGTAAATACCCGCCGCGGGCCGGGGGAGCAGAGGGAGGGGCAGGGCTGGAGGGAGGGCAGCAGCCGCCCTCCCCGTGGCAACGAGAGGACGGAGCCGGGAGGCGGCGGGCGCTCCCCCTCCCCCCCCTTTCTTCCCGCCGCTGCGCTGAGGGACGGGCGGGCTCGACCCCCGGGGAGCGCCGGGCCGGCGGCTCGGGGCCCGGCCGAGAAGGCCCGCGCCGGCCCGCTCTTCCCTCCCCTCTCCGCTAACAGCCCGGGAAGAGGAGGAGTTGCGGGGCCGGGCCTGGCCGGCGCTGGGAGGACGGTTTCCCGGGACGGCGCGTCCCGCTTCTCGGCTGCGCCTGCCGCAGCGCGGCGGGAGCGTGCCGGGGAGGCCGGGGGCAGGGCCGGGGGGAGAGGGGAGGAAGCGCGGCGACGGGAGGAGAGGGGCCGGGGAGGGGGGTGACAGGGAGCGCGAGGGGCCGGGCGGGGGGGCTGGCTGCAGGCCGGCGGCGAGGCAGGGCTCGGGGGCGGGGCCGGGGGCCCGGCCGGGGTGCCCCGGTCCGAGCGCCTGCCTGGGAGCTGAGCCCTCCCCGGCGCCCCCCCCGCTCCTCCATCCCGCCCGGCCCCTGGGGTCCCAGCGTCAGGTGAGCGGCTTGCGCCGGGGGAGCGAGGCGCCGGCCTGGAACGGGAGCCGGGGCTCCCGTGCCTTCGGGCCGGGTCACGCCCGGGAGGAGAGGAGGAGGGAGAGGAAGGCGGCACCCCGCACCCACCCGGGCGAGTGCCGGCCTGCGCCGATGTCACCTGGCGCAGTGGACGGGGAGGAAACCGGAGGATGCGGCGCTTTGGGTCAGGGTAGCGAGAGCCTGGGCCGGGCAGGCCCCTTCCCTGCCCAGCCTGACCGTGGGGCTGAAGTGACAGGGCTTTCCGCACCCCCGGGGGTACCGCCAGGCCTGGCCGGTGTGCGGGCATGGCTCGCGCCGTGACCTTTCATCCTGTGCGTAATTGTACAAAGCGCAGGCAGCGGCTGCTGACCGGATAGGAGGAGCTGAGAGCCGGGTCTGAATGCCTCGGGTCGGGGTGGATGGGAACCCCCACCGGCTTAGCTGCGGCGTTACGGGGTTACCGGGGGGCCCGGCTGGGGGGACTCGCTCCCCTCCTTCCCCCCCCCACCCCCCCCTTCCAACAGCATTGTCCTTTAGGGGCCTATTGAAGGCAAAAAAAGGCGGATAGAAAGGCTGGGGCTGCTGCTGTTTCAGGAGGAGGAGCTGGGCTGATAGCAGACTGATGGGAGCCGCATCCTATGGCCGCTCGGAGCTGCGCGCCGCCGGGGCGGGCCCGGCAGGGCCGCAGCCTCTCGTAGGCAATGGGCGGGGTGGGGGGGGACAAGGTTTGGCGAAGGTTACAGCTGAATGCAGAAGTGACACAAACTGACACTTCGTTCCAGCAAACTCATTTCCATCGTCTCCTCGTGTCCTCTCGATTAAAAGTATACGTTTATTAACTCGTGTTATGAAACTTTGAGAAAAGCGAAAGTGCGGTGCTTTTTTCCATTTTGTCTTTGTTTTAATTACTCATTGCAGTACCTGATACTGATCTGAAGGGTGAAAATAGTACGATTTGCTTCTCCTTTCAAAGAAAAGACATTCCTATATTCCAGTGTTTTCTGTATATAAGTAATTTGGGTTGTAATTTATAGGCCTGGGATCAGAGGGCATTGTGGTACGGGTAGTTGATTTTCCTCGTGCAATCCCTTTTAAATGTTAAGGTTTTTACCTTTCTGTTGCACATGGTATATTGCTTCTGTGTTCCTGGGATGAGGTGGGAATTGCAGATCAAATTTGGTTTCTTAGCTGTCAAAAGTGAGCTCGTGATGATTCAGTAGATAATTGTGTAAAACAAACTACTTCACTGCAGTGCTTAAACCTCGACTATTGCGGGCTTCTCACAATCCATGGGAGTCTGAAATTGACATTTTTCTTTATTGCTTAAGACAAAAATATGCCTTATAAAAGTAAATGACATGGAACTTGATTGTTACTTGACATGTAACTGTACAGATTTTATTTTGTACTAATCCTCCATCTGCTGTTTCTTGTCAGTATGGATATGCTAAAATGGTAGTGTACAACCCCTCCCTTCCAATCAATAAAGCATATCGTATAGGTATCAAAATCATCTGTTTTGATCATTGAGATATAAGAAGGGATGTAGGTAACTTGAATAAAATGAGTAGTGCACTATATATTTATAATGTTCTTCATTTTCAAAGACTAAGAATTATAGGGGAAATCCTGATTTGTACACTCCATTGAAAGCATCAGCAGTTTATATCCCTGCCATATTTTGTTTAGCAGATATTCCCACACGTACAGTCACAGAACTTTATCAGTTCATTTGTTTTGTGCACCGTGGGGGTAATGATTCTTTGAAACCGCAGATTCTGCAGATTTGTATTGGATACATGACCCCCTGGCTTTTCCGCTCACCAGCGGGGGAATCGGAAGCAAAGGAGGGGCAAACAGGTTTATATGTGACCCAAGAGGAAAAATTGGAGGCCTTGAACTTCTCTTGTTATCTTAATATGCTGATTTGATAGCCTGCATTCCCCACTGCTTTTGTTGTTGTTGCTATTCGTTATTCTTCCAAATAAGAGAAATTCCATAGGGGTAAAATGATGTCAGCATTTTCCTTTGCTCGATTGCTTTGCATTCTAGCAGGAATAGGGACAGAGGAGGATCTGGATACTGCTCATAACTTCGTTATTTGTCCTTCTTGAGAATCTTGTTTCTAGGTGAATAGGGGGAACAAAGGAAGCCAAGAGGTTGGTTTCATACTTAGCATGGGTGAATTTTCTGTGGAATTTATTGATTTTTAGGCATAGCGCTGTAGAGTCAGAATAGACTTTGTCTACTTACTGGAATCCTAGCAAAATCATCTATCAGTTTGCTGCTTCTTTAAGCTTTGCGTAAAGAAGCATACAAAATACATAATGATGGATGTTGAAAGTAGTATGTGTTAAATATTTCCTTTAAAGCCATCTGAATGTTAATGTGTTCAAAACAAGAAATTTGAGATTTTTTTTTTTTTAAATCTGGGATTTTTCTGTAGTTTGTGAGAGTAGAAGACCCTCATTTCTTGTCATTCCATTGCAGCTTGTTTTTCTTCTTCTATCTTTTCTTAAGACATGCATTTATAGCATAGATTTCATACCTGACTGATGGACTGGTAATGTGAAGCCTCTAAAGTTGTATAATGGTAATAACAGCCAATAGCTAATAACTAAAAGTAATAACTTAATGCTATAATAGGATGGGTAACAATGTCTGGTAAAGCAGGATGTGATGAAGACAGCAAGACTTAGAATTCCTGTAGGCTAAGAGAGGGAGCAGGAACTGTTCTAGTTATGTGCACTACTAGTGGAGCTTGGAATACAAATGATCTTCTAGAAGCTATTTAATATGCTCTGTTTATTGGGATAGTTTCTTCTGTATTGTGGAACAGAGATTGGAATCCTTCATTTTAGTCCAAGAACAGCGACAGGCTGGTTAGGTAATTTGTAAATGTAATTATAGAACTGAGTTGTTGTGTTGTGTCCATCCCCCCCCAGCCCCGCCCCAAGAATTTTTTCCGAGTAAAGTCAGTTCCATGATACAAAATCAAAATGTTCAAATGAATATTTGAATGCTCAGTTGCATTTCAATATACAGACTGATAGGGGAGAAAAGTATGTTTTTTCATAATTTGGAAATAATTTACCAGATTTTTCTAGGCAGAAATACGAGGTAACTGCAGGACCATCGGAGTGTTTTAGTAGCAAAAGATCTAGATGAGCTAGTTACAATATTTTTACTAAAAAGCGTCTTGGTTCTACTTTTCCCAAAAGCTGGTTGGGTGCATTTATAATGGGTGCTGAGGGATTGAATGTGTATTTTATTGGGCCACGGTGGTGGCTGAGGGGGTGGGGGGAAGTGTTGAGTGGTTTGAACATTCAGTACAAAGATAATTCTTTCACAGACTTCTTACTAGAAGTTATTTCTCTAGCTTTATTGGAAGCTACTGAATATTTTTTTTTAATCTGCTATTTCCTTTATAGTTTCACATGCAAGTGTTTGGATTTACTGCCATAAACTATTCATTGATAATTTCTGCATCATCTAGATTCTGTTCATAACTTAGCTTCTGTACGTCCACTTTGGTATCTGTGTTTCCAAGAGATTTATTTCTAAGGCAGTAGTTGGAAATTTCAATTATAAAGGATTTTAAATTAATTTTTCACTGTTGTGATATTATATGTAATAAGTGAATTATATCCTGCTAAGTTTGTGCGTAGTCTGTGCTCAGGCTTGCTGTAACAATTTTTGTTTTTAATATAATTTGGGGAATGTTTAAATTTCTCTTTTTTACTGTATTGAGGAGGAAGTTTCAAATATGCGGTCCGTGCTAATTTTACTTTTGTCTGTAACTTTGTAGGCCTTATTCTAGAAAGAATTGCATCTGAAAATTTATACTCTGTGCAAAAAACTTGTTAATAACTAAAAATAAATTGTAACCAGGATGAAATCTGAATAGTTCTATGTTCTTTTTGCAACTTCTAAAAATCTTCCCCTAGTTACTCTTACATTTATGTAAGGAACAAAATCTGCTGGATGGAACGCTGGACTAGCATTGAAGAGACCTGCAGTTTTCTATCAGCTCTGTCCCTGAGTGAATTCAAGCAAATTGTTTCATCTTAATGTGCCTGTGTTTAAGATGCTGTATGGAAAGGAGGAGCTGTTATGCCTTTTATATGTTATTAAATTGTGTGAGTGTGGGTTTTTTGTTGTTTTTATGGTTTGGTTAGATGAACTAGCTTGGTTATAGAAGAATTCTGAAGGGAGCCATAGTTGCATTGCAGAAGAGGTTTTGCATATATAGACTGTGGAAGAAAGTACAGAGAGAGATAAGAGAGTAAGAGACTAGGGGTAGCTGAAGGCCAGAAAAAATAAAGCAAGTTTTCATAAGATTGTATGGTTTTAACATCAGAACAGCAGAGCTGAGTTGCAAGATACACTCTGCAAGGTTATTCCAGGTAGTGTTAGCTTAGTCAGGACTTAGATTGAAATAATCTTCAACAGTAAAGTGGAAAAATGTGCTAAATACACAGAGTGATTAAGGAAATTATTTTGGTCATTTAGCATGTGTCATATATGCTTTTTAAGAAAATAAAGTGTTTTATTAGCCTCAAGAAAAAAGGCTGCTTGAAGCATCATTAATGAAGAAATCAGTAATGCGTATTGCTGCCATTGGATGAGTGATTAATTCTCACTAAATCCTTGTGACACTGTAATCTGTTATTACAAACTTGAAACAAATTTGAAGACTCTGGCTGAGTGGGAGTACAACATTAAAACACTGCATTGAATTTAGGACACTGGAGTATCTGAAAGAAACAGAGCCAGCTTCCAGTGATTTGTCTGATTGGTAACTTTACTTATGAACCTTCAGGAAAAACTTTTATTGTTTCATGGTATTTTAATTCTGCTGGCTGAAGATTTTGAGCTAATGACTGTTACTAATTAGCTAAAGGTTGCTGTTGAGTGACTGCCTATTCTCCTGGTTCTGTCTTCTGGGGTAGAAGTTCACTCTGCTGCTTATTTGACTATTGCACTTAACACTGAAACAGAATTACCTGTAGGAATTCTTGTTTTATTACGGTTTTTGTAGCTGCTTTGCTGGAAGTCATGTTGAATTGTGTGGGGTGACGCAAGAGTTTTAAAATGTTTCTGTAAGTCCAGATACTAGTTTAATTTTCATATTTATATAGAACATTTTTTCACCAGCTTCTCTGAACAGGATATCTTATCAGCTTGAGGAGAAACCTCAGAGTTCCAGTTTTTAGTAACTCTCGTTTCTTGAGTTGTGAAAGAAGTGCCTTGGTTAACAGTACTTGTAACTTCCTTGAAGAGAAGTAATATAATGCTGACCTGCTGTTTTTGTAAGAGGTTTTCTGGTGGTGATAGTTAAATATTTTGCATTTTAGTAAAGTAAGATTTCCAGCTGTCATTTGAAGTAGCAAACAGCAATTTATTATTTTAAGAGGACTATAACCTGTCCTACACTGTTCAGATTGTAAACTTTTGTTTTAAAATAAGCAATAGAATTTTTAAGCAACATACTTAATCATAACAATGGAGATATGATATGGCAACAATATCACCACCTGTTTTATGGAAAGGAAGAAGAAAAAGTTGTTTTCCTGGTGATCTTACAACATAACTGAACAAACCATGCTTATGCAAATGCACTCAAGTGCTAAATATATATTCTTTCACATGAATTGTTACTCTGTTCAAATTGCAGAGTCTCCTACTTCTGATCTCAGTTTCATAAATATATAGACTTTAATTTACTAATATTTTGGATTTAAAATTAGAGGTAGTAGAAGCGCAGGATAAAGGCATTTGAAACAATTTTCTTTGTAGGTCTGCAAAGTCGCTGTCTTCTGGTTAAGTCATAGAGCTTGCAAATTCAACTTGTCAGAACTCTGAGATTACTGAGCCTCTTGTGGCTGACACATTGTACATTTTTACACAGTTATTAATGAAAACATTGTCTATATGTAACTTCCAACTAAATGTATAACATCTTTTTTTTTATGAAAAGAGCAGTTGAAAAGACTGTATAGTTAGGCAATAGTTATATGTTTTTAAACCCTTCATGAGGCTGTTTTAAGCTTTTCAAAAAGCTAGTAATTAACTCCTTGAATCGCAGAGCAAGTATAGAAATCTTCAATAGTAAGCATTCAGAGAAGACCTTCATAAAAATTAAAGAAGTTAACAAAATAAAATAAAATGTGGTCATTAGCTAGTTAGATGTTTGTACACAGCTGGATTATTAACTTTGGAAGTATAAATAGCTGGAGAAATACCATAGCCTTTAAATGGGCAGTGGTTGTTGGATCTTTGGAATTCATAATTCGTTCTCCTTTTCCCTCCCCAACTGGAAGATGCAATGTATGCCTAAGAATAAATTGTATATTCATTGAAATAAATCCTATACGGTTGCACTAAAAGAGTGGCCACTGGGCTGCTTGGTGCTGCAGTAGTGTTCCGGCTGATGTGAAGAGCACTGAATATTTTACCAGGGTGGCCCCACTGGTGGCCTGGGGGATGATTCCTTCTGGTGGCTGCCTGTGCCTCGGAGGAGCTGGCAACACCTGTTGGGGCACGCTGGTGTCTGTGTCTGCGCACTGAGACATTATGAAATGGGAGGCAAGTCTGTTTTAATAGACGCACAAGTAAGTTGGCGCTCAGGCCTCTAGGCCGTTACCATCCCGCTTGGGAAGGGAGTTCAGACACAGGCAAATAGCTGTTAGTAACAGGTAGTTTGAACTGCTCTAAAAGTTGGATAAGTCGAAGACATCGGGAGGGCAGAAAGGAGAGCAATCAAAATAGTTGAGAGCGTATATCTGATCTTTCCCCACATATATTCTAGGTGATAGAAAGGCTAGTAAATATAGTGAGACATAAGTAGTAGAAAGCTTACAGATTTTACATGCCAGAAGTCCTGAAGATAAATGTCTCAGTGAACTTAAAATGTGTGCATCCTTTGTGATCTTAGTTATATTTGGTTGTTTATTAGCTTCATTTATGTTTCCTTAAACCTGAGAAAGAGTTACTGAAGTATGATGATGGTAATCAACAATGTGGCCGGTCTGTTGCTTTGGTACAAAGTAAAAGATACAACTTTTGATAAATAGTGTCTCTGGGGAGATTCTCATGGGACTGAACAAAGAAGACTGTCTCCCTCCTTGAAGTTACAGCTAGCAGGTATTTCTCCCAGGACCTATAAGGCCTGTAGCAGTCCGTCCAGGCAATCCCTGTGTGTAATAGACTGAGGTCAAACGGGGGAGAGCGAGATGTTTTGTCACTGGCTTTGCTCTGGTACGCTGGTAAGATCTGCAGTTTTAAATTGAAAACTTAAATCATACCAATGTCTTCAATTGTAAAAGAAATGTAACAGAACAGTCTGAACTGATGTCGCTGATACTGAAATTACACCGATGATTGGGGACTACTGTAAAGTATGAGCTGAGACATGTCTATGTTTTGAGGTTGTACACGTGCTGCCTTCTGTGGTTAGCACTCACTGTTTCTCTTGGGTTCTCCACACTTTGGGTGATCCATAATATTCTAGGCTAGGTACAGTGCAACGCTTGCCTCTCTCTTACCAAACTTGAAGCAACCAGTAATTCTTTGTCTTCTCCAGGCTACCATTGCAGTGGGATTCTGTTTGGTTTGGAGGCTGAATCTGCTGAATGCATATGGGGTACAATTGCATGGGTCAGTAGGGAATTTCTGTAAAAATGTTGGGCGTAAATATCATATCTGTTGAAGCACCTGGATTGGCTTCCACACTTCATGTTCCAAAGAGTAAGGGTGATCTGAAAGACTTTGCATCTGAATTAGCTAAAATGTATTTCTGTACTCTGCCTTCGTAATGTTTTCTGTTGTGATTAAGTGGATCTACCAGTGGGTTTGCTGTTGAAAGGGACACACTCCACTTCCTCTCTTACGCCAGATGTAGAAGTTTTGTGGCAATAGGATGAGTGATCGCTTATTTGTTATTTTTGAAGACTTGGCCCACCAAAAATGAATTTTTTTCCATTTAGAACAACCTGATCCAGTTCGTCCCTGCAACCACGCAGTAGATAGGTTGAAGTACAAGGATGAAAGGCTGCAGAACAACCAGGAAGGGATGATGGAGGAACAGTAGTAACATCCTCTCTCGGTGGCAGTATGCAGTTGCGGTGCAGTTTGTGTTACACTGACTAGCCTTTGAGTCATCAGCCACACAGGTTTCTCTGTCAAGACTGCTGCTGCTGGTTGTCGTTCTCTTGAAAGTTAGTTACTGCTGGTATAAGCCCATCACTTCTTGTTTTTACAAACTGGTAGTTGTGCTGGCAGTAGTAGCAATTGCTTCAAATTTTGTCAGCTGTATGCAGCATTGTTTTAAGTTCATTTTTAATGTGAAAATACTTAAATTCCTTGTCATTAGTGCTGACTTTGTATTTTTTAAACTTGTAAGAACCTATCGTATTTCTAAGCTACGTGATGTGTGTTCATTTTTCTTCTTTTTCAGATAGGATTATAAAAAAAAATGTGGTCCTCGTTTAAACAAAGGAGTAAAACTTAGTTCAAACATCGGTTTTAAGCAAGCTTGAAATTTAGTTCAAAATCCACTCTGGACAGTAACAAACTAAACTGGAAAAAAAACTATTTCATGGCGTTATGTTCATCGTTTTTTTACGAATAGAATGGAATTATTAGGAGTGTATTAGTAACTGGATAACCTTGTTTGGACAAATTCTTACTAAATAATTTAAATGTTTGCCATTGTTAATGGCAGCTGGGCATTTGAAATTAGTGAAGCAGTTTTTCACTTCTCTAGATTCAGACAGTCTTATAAATATCTTTCAGTTTATTAAATCTGACAATTTTGAAGGTGTTTTTAACAGTTGTAAGCCCTTCTTAAATTAATACTGAAATTTTGGAGACAGTGCTTTGGATTTGGGGGGCACAGGTTACAGATGTGTTGTACTTACACTTATCTGTTACAACTGCACAACAAACTGTGGTACCAGAAATTGTTTTATCTGTCAGGTTTTATTTTGTCAGAAATGCTCTGGGCTCCCTTATGTTTATTGAAATAGAAATGGTGGCTACGTGCTGCATAATGAAGTGCTTTGCTTTTGATTTTTTTTTTTTTTACACATCTTTAATATTAGTCTTGACCTCCTGAGAACAGTTTCCTGAGTGCTGCTATGAAATAACGATACTGTCCTGAAGGTAAATTGCTTACTAAATTATCGAGACACCGGTATCTGCAAAACTTGTCAACTATTAGGGCTTATAATTAAATTTTTAAGTCACATATATGTAGCAAGAAACCACTTGCTAGGTCTCCACTATGTAAAGCATGCTTCTTACACGTCTGCTGCATATACTAGGAACCCTTTTCAAAAGAGTCTGTTTATGAAGCCCCTTTCAGGCCTTCTTACCAATTGTATAAAGTGATGAAGTTTGGTCTGTGGTGGGCATAGTATGCTGTGAGCATAGTTCTTGACAGTGTTTGTAGGTTTTTTGCTGCTAGGTCATGCTTTTTCCTCTTTCCGTCTTGCCTTTTTTTTTTCCCCCCTAACTTACAAATTGTACATTTTCCGGCTTTATTACATGTTTTTTTTTGAGACAGTGGAGAAATATTCAGATTACTGAGAATTTGGGGTCTTGAATATGCAGCTGAACCCCTAGGGCAGGTGCCTCACCTGCTATTCTACAGACCTTTACCAGTTGTTTCCCATAGCTCAGTTTTTGCTTTCTGGCAGGACTGATGTTCTGACATCTTGTAACAAAGTTCATATATGTTAATAATGTGCAGCCCTGTGAGTGGATCAGCTAATTGAACTCCTCCACCTACTTTTTTTTTTTTTTTGAAGTGTTGTTCTTGTATTATGGTGAACATGAATGTTTTATAAGAACAGCTGTACTGGTTCAGACAAAGGCTTTGTCAAACCCAGTACTTGTCTGCAACAGAATCTGTAAGTGTGCTGTTAGGGACAAAAAAGAACAAGGAGAGTATATATGATACCTCTCCTGAATACTCCCTCAGCCTCACACTATTTTCAGTCTAGGGGATTTCCTGAGCCTGATGTGGTTTGTCTAGTTGGAAACTCTCAAGGGATCTCTCTTGCTCAATTTCCTTTGAAGCCCATCTAATTTTTTTTTTTTAATTTTTGTTTTTTGAGTCCTCAGTATCTTTTGGCAAGGAATTCCTACTACCTGTTGTGTGAAGTTTTGTACATAGCTCTTACTAACTCATTGGTACTTTCTATTAAAAAGATACATTGAACAGTCAATCTCTATCCATGGAGAGGCATGTCTTCTTTCGTATAACAGGACCAGGGTTGCACGTCATGTACCATATGCGTGCAAAACATTAATTCAGTGACACAAAGATGGCTTTAGTTTTGTACTGTGATTTGCTCTTTTGACTACTACTGAGTTTGAGCTTATAGTTTCATGAAATATCTAACATACTACTTAGGAAATAGATCCTGGGATTAATAGTCAGCTCACAGCTCATTGTTCTATGTGTTAATAGCATGAGGTTATTATTCCTCTTCTGTCTCATTTCAAGTTTATCTGTGCTGAATTTTCTTTGCCTTTTTATTGCCCAGTCCAGTTTCATAAGGTCCTTCAGCATTTTTTTCAGTTATTTTGTATTCACTATCCCTGATACCTTGCTGTTCTTTGGTAGCTTGTTAACTGTGTCGCCCATCCTATCTTTCAGGTCACTTAAGAATTTGTTAAGCAGTGCAGGTTGTGCTGGTTTTGGCTGGGACAGGGTTAATTTTCTTCATAGTAGCTGGTATGGGGCTATGTTTTGGATTTGTGCTGAAAACACTGTTGATAACACAGAGATGTTTTCATTATTGCTGAGCAGGGCTGACACAGAGTGTCGAGGCCTTTTCTGCTTCTCACCCCACCCCACCAGCGAGGAGGCTGGGGGTGCACAAGAAGATGGGAGGGGACACAGCTGGGACAACTGACCCAAGGGATATTCCGTGCCATATGACATCATGCTCAGCATATAAAGCTAAGGGAAGAAAAACGAAGGGAGGGATGTTGGGAGTGATGGCTTCCCAAGTGACCGTTACACGTGATGGAGCCCTGCTTTCCTGGAGATGGCTGAACACCTGCCTGCTGATGGGAAGTAGTGAATGAATTCCTTGTTTTCCTTTGCTTGTGTGCGTGGCTTTTGTTTTACTTACTAAACTGTCCTTATCTCAGCCCACGAGTTTTCTCACTTTTACACCTTCCGATTCTCTCCCCCATCCCACCAGGGGGGAGGGGGAGCGAGTGGCTGTGTGGGGCTTAGTTGCTGGCTGGGGTTAAACCACAACCCAGGTCCCAGTGCAGAATCCTACAGAACTGTGCTGGTGACTCCCCTGGTGTATCTTGGTTATATCTTTCTTTTTCTTTCCTAACCTAAGCAAATGAGGACTTACGTGGTAGCTCTGAATCCTTTGAGTAATTCCATTAAGCTTTTATACAGGATTAGCAGACTTTCAGATTTTCATTTGGATAAGTGTTACTGAAAATAAGCTTGCAGATTTACAAGAAAAAAAATCCTTGCAGTAACGCCCACAGACTGATTCTGTTCCGTCTGTGGGTTCTCTGACTTCACTGAGTTATACTAGAACCGCAGCATAAGCCAGGCCGTTGGACACAGTCAGCTGTAAAACATATATCCATTACAACTGAGATTGTATCACTCTTGCACTTCCCATAATACTTCTTTAAAAAAGGAAAATTCTATGTATATCTAAAAGTTAATTCACAGAGCTGCTTTTTAGCTTCCGACCACTTTTTAGTGTTCCTTGTTTTGGTTTTGTTTTAACCTGTGTTTCTCATGGCACGGTAATGCTTCTGAAGCTTTGTGGCAGAAATGTCTGAACTGGGATGGAGGAGAAGTTTGTTTGTAGCATAGGCATTATCAATTTTTTTTGTTTTACGGTAGTGTTTCAGTTACCCTTTGGTCATGAATCAAGTCCCTGCTCTGCTGTTTCTTGTAACAATAACATCAAACATCACCACCACATAAAAAAAGCTGTCCTTGCTCTGAAGATATACAGCCAAATCTTCGATTAAGCGAGGAATGTGATTAAAAAATAACAACTTCTTTTTACTTCTGAATTCACATGTCTTTTAAATGCCATGTGAAATTTATTAAGGACACAGATGCCATTGTTCACTAGATTTATAATAGGCTTTGTTTCTGGGCTCTGACCGTGCCTCCCAGTGTGTGTGCTGTTTGGTTTGTATGTTAAGGATTGTTTAGATTTTTCACTGAATGAAACAAAAGAAATGATGGCAAAATGCTGATTACTGCCATAATAATATAAGAACAATTTTGGCCCTTTTCTGTTACCATCATGTGATTGAGCCGTGCTTTTGATTATCAGTCTTCTGGAGGGGACTGACATTTTACTGAAGTGAATATGTGATTTTGGTATGTTATTGACCAACTTGATTAGATAGAATTTTCCCTTTGATTTATACTCATTGGATTTGCATATTTTTTGCTGTATTGTAGTTGTCAGGAGAGGAGAATTGTTATGCTTTTAATACAACCATTCATGGTGAAAAATATTACTTTGAAAAACCTTCATCCTAGTTTAAAAATGTGGCGACAGTTATACTACCCACGTTTAGAAAAAAAACCCCCTAAGAATTCTATAATCTTTTTTTTTTCTCCATGCATTGAAAAATTGTCATACGTTATCAAAGATCATAGCGGGGAAAAAACTTCCGAAAATGAGAGCTGTTAATTGTAAACTATGTGATGTACTGGCATATTTCACAGAATAGTAGAGGAAACTGTATAAAACAGCGGTTATGACTTAACTATTGTGTGAGAATGTGTTTAGTCTAATTGTTAACATATAGCAGTAGGCAGAATGAAGCACTGGAAACACAGATGTTACCCCTTTTGGGAATGGAAGGAAGGAAAAAGGTAGCACCTGTAGCTTTATCTAAGAGATTGACTTTTCTGTGGTAGATGTATCATAATGTCTAAAGAGTAACTCTGAGGCTTGAGAGACTTTATTTGCCGATTATACAAATAAATAATATTTTATTTTTCCACTTCCTTCAATATGTAGATCCTCTATTTTTTTTTTCCCATTGAGAGTGTAGACCCCAGCGTAGTGAATTTAAGCCTGCAGACAATTTGCTTCCTTTTTAAGTTACCTTTTTATGATCTCAAAGAAATAGTCTGTGGACCTTTAGTCTACCTGAAAGGACAGTAGTAAGGGGTATGGTTTTTATTTCCTATTCCAATATTTTCTGCTACTTTAAGACTTGATAGTAGGTATATCTTTAAGAAATCTTGTTAAAGCATTAAGTCTACTTATTTTTTTCATTTACAAAAAATGTTTGTTCAGAACCTTGCTGTATGGATACGTAATTTTCAGAGGCCTCTTGGTGCTGATAAAATACAGATGAGATTACCTTAGATTAATTCACTGGGTTTTGTGGTTTGGCTTTGGTCACTGTTTTCCAAGATTAGAAACAATCGGGGAAAAAAAGGCCTTACTTTTAAGCTCCTTTAAAAACCTTCTTTTTTGTATGAAAGAATAATAGAGAAAAAAGGCTGTTGAAGACATGGAGATGTCTTGCCTGGCATGAGCTTTTAGCCAATCTTTCTGTTGATAGTCTGATTAGAACAGTTACATATGATAGCATTTTCTTGGTGGGCTTGTAAAAAGCTTCATTGAAGAGTGATTTAATTACACCTTTCTTTTACTTCACTCTTTGATAATCTTAGTGTAATTTTACACTATAATGCTGTATTCCTGTAGGCACAACTGTTACAAGAAGGTGTTTTTGTGGCTCTTATTATTGTAGTACGAAGACACTCTTTGTGTTTTTAAATTCCCTTTTTTAAAAAAATATTTTATGTATTTGTTATGACAATACCCATATTCCATTTCACTTACAGGGAAGAGTAGGATTATTTAGTCTTCAAAAAAGATTATTTACCATGCAAGAACAACTCTGTTGTAGGGAATGGACTTGGAGTGTTCCAGTTTCAGTTTCTGTACCGTTGATCCTCCTTTCTCTTTCTTGGTATAGATTATTTAAAGTTGTTGCTTTTCCACAACTAGATTTCAGGAGACTAAAGCTCAGTTATTGTCTTCTACTGTCTATTTTAGGCCAAAAGAATGTTTAGTGACTATTGCACTGAGTAGAATTTTGAGAAAGAGTGTCTTATATAAGATAGTCTGAGTTGTAAAATCTGAGTGTTTACACAATATTGTATTCTCATTCCTTTACAAGACACTTCATAAATTGGCTTTTGTGCCTGTAGTCATTAAACTGTTGACAGCTTATCTAACAGTGACCTTGTTAAGGTCATTGATTAGTATTACAAAAACTGAAGATTACTTAAAAGAAAAAAATTGACTGGGAAGTGGAGTAAGTAGAAATTCTTTTAAAAGAATTTTGTCGTATTTTTTTGACTTTGGAATTTGTAAATAATCAGTAGTTTTCACAAACTATTAATAGAGACGTGTAGATTTTTATTTGGTAATTCTCATTATAAGGCATGTCCCTCCATCATATTTTATAGCTAGAAATGGAGAATTCTTTCCAACTTGGTAGTTAAAATAACCAGCCTTGCACCAACTACTTAGGCTGTATTGTAGTCTCCCTGGTCAGATTAGCCATGGCCATTGTGAGGATGGAGAAAGTTATTTTTAACAAGACTGTGTGAAAAAGATTAAAAAGGGATGATAACTTGTTTGTCAGAAAATGTTATCTATAAAATTGAGCTTCACATTTATTAGCAGAAATGTTCGCTCTTTCAGTGACTGGTATTAATTTGGTGTGGAAAGCCTCTCTCTGGTACTGGGATGCGAAAATACTCAGTTTGCATGAAATTTTGTTAATTCTGAAACATAATGGAAATATGTTTAAGACTTTCTGTAAAACAAAGTACTCGAGACAGTTGTAAAATGAGAACTCTCAAATATTATTTCAGAATTTTGTTCAGATTTACAGTTTTTATATCGTATATATTTTGAAACTTAAAATAATGTTAAAATACGTAATTGATATTCAAAAAAGCTGGACTGTAATATGTGAACATCATAGAAATTTTGTTGTTGTATCATTTCTTAATTCCTGTGATAACCTCTCTCTCTCACTCTCTCTCCACTCTGCTCCCCATCTAAAAAAAGCAAGACATGCTTTAACTGGTCAGCCAAAGTCAATCAGATTTTGTCAGCTTAGATCTCAAGAACTGAATTTCTCAAATGCCTCATGAAAATAAGTGTTAAGATAGAAAAGAGAGGCCATATTATCACCTTATTCAGGGAAAAGCTGAAGCATAAACTCAGTCCTTACGAGGTGCTAAGGATCTAAACCATCTGTCGAAGTTTTGATTGAAGTGACTCAGTATCCAGAAGCCCTTTGCTTTGCTATATCATAGAATCATAGAATGGTTTGGGTTGGAAGGAACCTTTAAAGATCATCTAGTCCAACCCTCCCTACTGTGGGCAGGGACATCTTTCACTAGATCAGGTTGCTCAAAGCCCTGTCCACCCTGACCTTGAACACTTCAAATAGGTTATCCACAGCTTCTCTGGACATTCTGTTCTAGTGTCTCACCACTCTCACCACAAAAAATGTCTTCCTTATGTTCAATCTAAATCTACGCTCTTTCAGTTTAAAACCATTGCCCCTTGTCCTGTCACTACAGGCCCTCATAAAAAGTTTGTCCCCATCTTTCTTATAAGCCCCCTTTAAGTACTGAAAGGCTGCAATAAGATCTCCCCAGAGCCTTCTCTTCTCCAGGCTGAACAACCCCAGCTCTCTCAACCTTTCTTCATAGGAGAGGTGTTCCATCCCTCTGATTTTTGTGGCCCTTCTCTGGATCTGCTCTAACAGGTCCATGTCTTTCTTGTATTGGGGACCTCAGAGCTGGATGCAGTACTCCAAGTAGGGTCTCATGAGAGCAGAGCAGAGTAGAGGAGGAGAATCTCCTCCTTCGACCTGCTGGCCATGCTTCTTAGGATGCAGCTCAGGATACGGTTGGCTTTCTGGGCTGCGAGCTCTGTGTCACGTCCAATTTTTCATCTACCAGTATCCCCAAGCCCTTCTTGGCAGGGCTGCTCTCAATCCATTCATCGCCCAGTCTGTATTGATACTGGGGGTTGCCTTGACCCGTGTGGAGGACCTTGCACTTGGCCTTGTTGAACCTCATGAGGTTTGCACGGGCTGACCTCTCAAGTCTGTCAAGGTCGCTCTGGATGGCATCCCTTCTCTCAAGCAAATCAATTGCACTACTCAGCTTGGTGTCACCTGCAAGCTTGCTGAGGGTGCACTCAATCCCACCATCTGTGTCATTGATGAAGATATTAAACAGTGTTGGTCCCAGTATGGACCTTAGAGGCATCCTACTCATTACTGGTTTCCACTTGGATATTGAGCCATTGACTTTAACTCTTTGGACACGGCCATCCAGCCAATTCCTTATCCATCTAATAGTCCATCCATCAAATCCATATCTCTTCAATTTAGCAGCAAGGATGTTGTGTGGGACTGTGTCAAAGGCCTTACAGAATTCTAGGTAGGTAACATCTATAGCTCTTCCGTTGTCCACTGATGCAGTCACTTATGATTGAAGTGACTCAATTTCCAGAATTCCATTGCTTTGCCATATTGGATACTCAAAACCTTCAATGAAAAATGTGATTGCCTTAACCAAGCCCTCTCCGTTCTGCCTTTCTTGACTGTTTTTGATGGTATCTTTGCAAACCAAAGACTACTTGGAACATGTGTTTGCTGTCCCTCTCCATTCTCTGTACATTCTGTAGAAGAAAAGATTATCGGTACATGGGAGACCTGCTGAATTAGAATAAATGAATTTCTTGTTCAGTCACTTTCTCACTCCCCCCCCCCCGATTTTCCTCCCCTCATCCACCCTTTCGTAATTCCCCTTTCCAGTGGAACTTTCTGTCAGTTCTGTCAAAAAGTTGTTGATTTCTTGAACATTCAGGTAGTTCTGCTCCATTTCTCAAAAAAGACAAATCAAGAGTGTCAGTTTTCCCAGATCTTTGAAACATGGGGCTTGGGGGCCTGACTGGGATTGTGGCATTGACTTAGGGAGAGTGTTCATCACATGCTGTGATGTGGAGTACCAACATGAGAAGGATGAAATAGATGTTTGAGTGGCATGTTGTTCTTCAACAATTAAGAAGATATGGACTACTTAAGAGTTTGGACTCGTGACTCTTGATTTGGAGTATCTTGGTCATACTTTTCTCATACTTTCTGTTCTCTAATTACGTGATGAAGCAGTAACCTCCATGCCCTTTGCAGGATGTTTCTACCTACTGTTATTTGTGCTTACTTAGGAGATTCTGAGTAATACCTACATGTTACTGACAAAGATGGAATACTCTTGCATTACCTACTTTCCAAAATGAACATTGCTATCAGAGCAGTAAGGTGGCTTTAGCGTAGGGTTTTGTCAACTCTGTAGCAACTGCTTATAATGGGTTTCTTTTTGTTGATGTCACAATTGACTCAGTAAAGATCTGGAATATACAGTTGTACCTGGGTGGTGATGCAAAGAAAGGTCCTAAAAACTACTGTCTTTTGTTGTGTGGACATAGGTATCAACTGTAACATCACCTTTCAATTTTGTTTGGCCACAAAACACATGCCGCCCACACGAAATGCTGCACACAGTATATAGTTTAGATAGTTACATTAGGTGATGTCAGTTTTGAGTGTGTTGGTCATCTTGCAGTGGGGTTGAAACAAAACAGTAGATTTTGCTTAGATTCTTTAGTCTTTGTTTCCTTTCAGTGAAGGGATCTTTCCTTCTAGGATCTGAACTTTGTTTTCTCTTGCTGAGAAGCTGGAGAGGAGAGAGAAAGCCTACACAAATGCCAGATTGGCATGTGGTTGATTGGCAGACTAGTCCAAAAATGTGGTCTTTTTGGACTGGCTTCTTCTGGGTTAGAGGGCAGAATGCCTACGTGTGTGGTGCTTGCATCTTCTGCCCTTTACTTATCGAGATTGAGTTCGGATTGTGGGTGGTATAAGTCTTAAGACAGTTTGTCTATTTTAGGATATGGTTTAGAGTGTAAGCTCTCAGGTAAGACTGGTGTATGCTTTCTGTAAAGAGGGTTAAATGTTAATTCTGGCACTGATAAATTATGTTCTGCTCAAATTTTTTAAGTTATTCCAGAGATTTATATTTTTATGAGGACAGATTTTGCATGATAAAATGCTTTGCTGGCCTGAGGCGAGGCAAATATTGAAACTAAAAAACCCCCCAAAAACCCAAACCTGAAGATAGCAAGTATTTAGTGATAGGATTTATGAAACTCCTGGCCAGATGAATTTCATAAATTCAGTGTTTTATAAACAAGACACTTTTTTCTATTCCAGAAACGGAAATCACTGTAAAACAGTAGGATTATATTGTCTTCTAGTGATGCAAAATATACAGTCAGTCTTTATGTAAGCTAACATAGATTGTTGGGGTTTTTTTATCAAAGTGTTTCTTTTTTTCAGCTGATAGTGAAAGTAATTAAATCTCAACTTTCTCATAAAGCTAGGTCAAACATATATTTTGATCGATGGATTAGTTGTGAAGTCTTTGATGAAAGAGTCTCTCTTCCTGCATTAAAAAGTACCTTTTCTAAAAGTCACCTTTAAACTTGGAATAGTTCCTGTTACTCTTCAAAATGACATGGAGTAGGTATACTATATATGTGGACTAAGCAGTATGTAAATGACTGCTTTCTACGTTGGGTCGTTTTTTACTGTTTAATATTATTCATGTATGGATACATAATATCACAACTTATCATTTTTTCCTCTTTATAGGTCCTGCTGGGGACTTGCATCTGGCCTCAATGTGAAATTAAGGTAGAAAAACACATCTACATATGTGTTTGCTATTAGGATTTAGTTTATTCACTGGTCATGCCTGAAGAGTGATGTTCGTCTCTAGACGGCTAACTGCCAGGAAATATAAATGATTGTCCTAGAAGTCAAGCCTCTCTCCTATTTACTGGAGTGAAAATCACCTCCAGATATCGACGGAATATCAACTACAGAAAATGCTTCACGTTATAAGGATGCCAGCCACCTAGATTCATGCGCCCTATCTGTACAGTTGTTGTGGATGGTTTGCCATCTGAAAGCTCCTCAAGCTCTTATCCAGGCCCTGTATCTGTTTCTGAAATGTCTCTGCTACATGCTTTGGGTCCAGTGCAGACCTGGCTGGGACAAGAGCTAGAGAAGTGTGGCATTGATGCCATGATTTATACTCGGTATGTCCTCAGTCTTCTGCTGCATGATAGCTATGACTACGACCTGCAGGAACAGGTATTTACATATTTTAGATGTTGTCCAGTGAAAGTGAGTTTTTGTATCAGTTATGTTTTGTGTATTATACATGGGTATGGCTCAGACGGGGGGCGTCTGTCTTTCAGTGTGTGGGTGGAAGGGGGGTATAAACCACACGGGGATCAAATTTGGTGAGTGAACTGAGATTAATGTAGTTAGTTTGCTGTATGAGCAATTACATTAAACAAAATTTTCACATTGCTACAATCAATATCAGAATTATTAACACTGGAATGTCCTGTATCATAAACACAGACCCTCAGTACTCATAAGGTTAATTTAAGATTGGAACATTAGTAAACTAATGTAATTCTTGTAAGCTGTGTGTCAAATTGGGCTCCTTCACAGTAGTTTGTGGATTCCCCATCACTTCTCGTCATGGATTTCATCTTGTGCTATTTTCAGTACAGAAAAAAAAAACCAACCTTTTTTTTTTTAGTATTAAAGTATTTAAAATACCTTATTGCACGTACATTATTCATCGCTTCTAGAAGAACGTTAATGCTGAATCCTTGTAAAAGGCATGCAAAAGAGTTGTGGAACAGTGAGTTGCTGTACATGGCTGTAATTCAAAAAGGGCAGGGGAAGAAAAGTGAAGCTGTGTATCAGATAGGAACAACTCTACTACTGTTTCCATGTGCCTCTATTGCTATGGATTTTATATTTTTCAGTCCTGACTTCACCTCTTTTTTTTTTTTTCCCTTTTAATTTCTCTGCATCGTCAAGCTGTATCAAAATACTTTCAATCGTGGAGTTTTCTGGATATAGGACTTAGGGAAGTTCTGGTGTTTTCAAGAAGGGATAAGGATGGTGTTGATCATAGACTTTGTCTTATAAGGTGGCTGCGATTGCACTGGAAAGGAGGAAAAGCAAATACCTCTTATTTGGTGGCTTAATTATTAGTTCTTTTTTGTTGCTGTTGTTTTGGTTATACTTCACGTTGCTACCTAACTACTTCAGAACTTTTGTTTTTTTCTAGTTTATCTTTTTAAAAATCCAGCAAGAGCAGAGCAGGGTATTGTGGAATAGATGTAAATGTAGCTGAAGCAGAAAAAAATTAATTTCAGATGCTGCCAGTTTCTGAACTCTTAGCAACCATTACTGTGCATAAAAGCCTTCATACTTCCATTGTGCAAAACAGAAAACTTTATGTGCAAAAAGTTTATCTGGCAGCAGTGGAAGTCACCAGGAACAATGTAATGATTAATAATAATAATAATAATAATAATAATAATAATAATAAAAAAAACCACTGTAAGCACTCTTTAGAATGTACCTTAACAGTGAACTTACTTAGGTCTTGGTCAGAGATGAATAGCTGTATTTTAGAAGGGGACAGAATAAAGTACCAAAAACATGTTTGAAAGGAGGGTGTGGGGGGAAGACAGAAAGAAGAAACCAAGTGAAACCACACCAGAATTTGAGGAGCTTTATAGATAGCCATGTGGCCTTGGGAAGAAATGAGGACTCATTTCTTTTCAGTCCATTTTAGAGCATAGTCATAACTGTGAAGTCACTACTGTGATAATTTAAAATGACTGAAGTGCTAAAATTAGTTTTCTTTTTATCAGGCCTTGCAAGAAGCAGGGTAACTATATTATAAAAATCTCATTCAGTTTATTTCTCGTTTCAATACCTTAACTGGGTGCTTTGTGGGTTGATAGCGGAGCTTTAAGGAATGTGTCTGTTCTTTTTCCAAGTTGATTATCTGAACTTAATGAGGCAAAGAGAGAAGAATACCACATGCTGACAGGGTAGCCAACCCCTGTGTTGCTGAGCAGGTGCTGTAGTACAAACGTACAGGATGTCTTCTGAACAACATCGAGATTTGAAGAAGCTGGAAGTTTCTTTTCCTCCTCCTCCTCCAGTTTGATTCTGCTTATAACATACTTTTATTGCATTTGTTCCGTCTACTTCAAGTAACAGTTTTCTAGGTTTTGAGACCTAATACCAATTTAGTTTTGGGATGATGCTCTGTAATAATAATTGGATGCATGTGTTGTGAAACATACTGCTACCTAATTCCTTTCTCGAATAGCTGAGTCTTTAAAGACTGCAAATACATATTTATTATATGGAGAATTGAGGAAATCTTAAAACACACGTGCTTGCTCTTTTATTTATTTTATTATTTATTTTTTAAATTTATTTTTATTTTGCTTATTGCCTACTGGTTATTTGTATGACCTGGCATTTTAATATTAATTTTGGTTTAGTTAAGTCATTCAGAAACAAGAAAATCAGTACTCTAAATCATATGTTTGCATATAACCAGTTTTAATCCAATTTTGGTGACGGGTACAACATTAAGACAAAGGGGAAAAACAAATACTAGTGTTATTTACAAACAGAAATCAGGGAGGAGTGCAGCAATTACACATCTAAATGAGAAATAATTTAGGAGTAAAATATTGGGAGTTGCTGAGCTCCTTTAATTCAGATTAATTCCCATGGAAGAGTTGGTTCCTGGCATCTTGGGAATTTTTTTCTCCCATACAATTCCTTTGATTCTTGAGAAAGATGACAATTTCCAGGGAAAGAACTGTTCTCAATAGTGGGTTTATTGTAATGATTTCTCCCCAACTTAGAGGGCAGCTACAAAGATGGCAGAGGCTCCTCTTCACTGGGCGCCACATGGAGAAGACAAGGGACAATGGGTGGTACAAGTTGTGCTGGGTGAAGTTTCATCTTGATACGAGAATTTTTTTTTTATAGTGAGAATGATCATTCACTGGAATAACCTACTTGCTGGAATAACCTCCTTGGGAACGTGATAGAGTCCCTGTTGCTGGAGGTTTTCAAGATTCAATAGGACAGGGTGCTAGATAATCTTATCTAGGCTCCCTTTCCCTCAAAGTTGGACCAGATGATCTTTTGAGGTCCCTTCCAACTGCACTATTCTATGATTCTTTGTTTCTAGAACTCTCTTTCTGTGGGGAGTGATTAGCCATCGCTTCTTACCAATGCTTATAAATATCTCAAGGGTGGGTGTCAAGAGGATGGGGCCAGACTCTTTTCAGTGGTGCCCAACAACAGGACAAGGGGCAACGGGCACAAGCTGGAACAGAGGAAGTTCTGCCTGAACATGAGGAAAAACTTCTTTACTGTGAGGGTGACAGAGCCCTGGCACAGGCTGCCCAGGGAGGTTATGGAGTCTCCTTCTCTGGAGATATTCAAAACCCACCTGGACGCAGTCCTGTGCAGCCTGCTCTGGGTGACCCTGCTCTGGCAGGGGGATTGAACTAGATGATCTCCAGAGGTCCCTTCCAACCCCTACCATTCTGTAATTCTTCCAAAAAATACAGCAATGACTTCCTGTTTTGAACACGTTAAAAGACATTTGTGGTCTTTAAACACCTAGAATGGGATTACGCATATGAACAATCCATTGCAATGCACCTGTTTTGGGGGTGGAGGTGGTGAAAATGACAAATTTAGGAAGTCTTAATCTTATGGATACTGTAAATCATTTTCATTAGAAATGTTGCAAACTGAAGTTAAGATGGTCATTAAGATCTTTCCACCTCAGAATGTTGATGACATCATTAGCACTGTTTTAGTCACTTCAGGGAGCCTCCTTCTGTGCTGTCTTTATAATGTTCTGGTGTCATCAACTGTAGTAGGGAAATGGAACTCTGAGGTCCTGGACTGAGGTTTTGTCAGGTAAGTACAGAAAGATCGAAAATAAAAAATGAACAAAAACCCATCCTCAACATTACTAGGCACACCCAGCTATTTAAGATATCGGTGTTAGTGTGTTATCAGTCACTTCTATTTACATTTAAAATAAGTATTTCAAAAGAATATGGGAGTCTTGATTGACTAGGTCTTCAGGGTTATTTTTGAGGATAAGCAGGATGTTGCCTTCTGGTTTGTTAGTAATATATAATATGTGGTTTCTGGTCTTGATTCTGCTGCAGACTTCTGTGGCTTTGGTCACTTGACCTCTTTTCCTCCAATATTACCTGTCTCTGTATGATGAGATAGTTTGATACATGGGTAGAAGATAAAATGTGTTTAAGGGTTTGGTGTGGGGGGTTGTTTGGTTTTTTTTTCTTCTTTGGTTTGTTTTTGTTTGTGTGCGAGTCTGGGTTTTGGGAGTCTTTTATTATTATTATTATTTATTACTGTTAATTCCATGTCTTGCCCAATTAGAGTGGCCTCTGTTGAATATCATTATATGGACACAGGCTTAGTATCACAAAATAACGGATCAATAAGTCATGAGTTTTCAGAGAGTTGCTAGGGGTTTTTTTGCAAGCACTTGTGCGTGGGGCTGTGGAGGGAGGCACAGTACAGAAAACATAGGTGAAAGTAAAGCCCTAATACACTGCAACCAAATTTTACTGGAATGTTTGCAGTTTTTGTTCCGATTTGTTGACTTGAACTGAAATATCTATTAAAATATTGGGAAAATTGATAAGCAGGTATGTTTTGCCCAACAGTGTTTCAAAGTACTAGAGAGCCTTCAAGAAAGGAATCTTGTTTATGGTAAATTGCACTGTGGTTCCAAGATCTTCCAGAGCTGCTATGGTTATACATATGTTATACATACCTATCAAGAATTACTGTAACACCTCCTAAACATACACACTTTTAATGTTTTTAAAAAAAAATGCTCAAGTACTGAAGTTAACTTCATTATCTTTGGCATTTATAGCACAATTCTCATTCAAGCCATACTTGCTACTTTTGTAAATGAGTCTAAAAGCTTAAGATGTAAAAGTTCTTCAGCAGTCTTTCATTCTTAGTGGGCGCACTTTTTCTTTTTTTTTAATTGCCCCCCCCCCCGCGCTTTTTTTTTGGCAGCAGTGATATTGCTGGTGGGAGGGTTTTTTGCCCACCGTTGACTGATGGAGGAGAGAATACAAAGACAATATGAGTTGGGTTTGCAGGATGTTCATAGAAATAGTTTCTTTTTTTTTGTGGCTAGTTAGTTTAGGTCTGTCATATCAGAAGACAAGCAAGGACTTCAGTGGTAGATTTGCCTTTTTTGTTTGTTTGTTTCCCAAGAAACAAAGATGTTTCTTGCTTACAAACTTTCCAGAGAACATGATTCTCAAATTGATTTACACATAAATTAGATGTTTACATGGTCAAAATTCCTAAAGGAATCTGTTGAACCATGTTATATAACATGATATGTTCGTTATTTAGGTGTGTTAGGGTTGGTTTGGTTTGGTTTTTTAAGATTTGAGGCCTATCAATGGTCTCTGTTCAGAATGTTGGGAAACCACTACTATTTTGTTCTGAGGTAGATGACCTTTTAGATGCTTTTGGTCTGTTAAGGAAAACCTCATAAAATTGTATGGATTTAAAGACTCTGTGATGGTAACTAAAGTGCAGAATGTTTCTGTTAAGTATATATACTTTCATCACTTGCATTTTATTACTGTTTTTTCTTATTTTGGAATAAAGCATAAATTAAGGGGAAAAACCCATGAAATTACTGACAAATCTTTAACTTTTGGGGGCCCACAGAATCGCTGTTGGGGGAGATCTGAAAATTGTGAGACAGCCTTTTGACTTCAGACTAGATTGATTTTTAATCAGAACATGTTGCTTAGTTTCCTAATGTTAAACCAACTAGGTGCTTTTAAGATTTCTGATTGTTATTTAAATGCTAATTAAATTATACTTGTAGATATCACAAACTGGTTTGAGAACATGTGTACAGTAAATATTGCACTAACATAGTATAATCTGTGTGAAGCGGAAGGCATTGCCTTAAAATATACTTTGTGTGAAACATCATTTCATTGATCTTTATTTGTACTGTATTAAAATCAGTGTTCTGTATTGTATCTTTTATATACTATTTCTAAGCATAGCTGTTTCCGAATATAACAAGTTCATGTTTTTTTGCCTGCAGACTGTTCTCACTTTTGAAGGGATGGAGCCTTTATTAAAAAAAAAAAAACCAAACCAAAAAACCAAACAAACCACCAAACAACAAACCAAACAGCTACACATTCTGCGAGATAAAGGCTTTGTTTGTAAGCCTTTGGTCATGCAGCATGAAGGTCTAAATGTATTTGTTGTTCATACTTTCTGTATCAAGTGTCTTCTGTTGCTTTTAATCTACTTAACTCATTTTTGGAAGTTGACATGTTTTTATGACCCTAAAAGTAAAAATCCTAAAAAAGTTTTTTTTAAAAGATAATATTTTTCTAACTCTCAGACTTAAGTAGTTGTTGTACTGCAAACTGTGTTCTTCTGTGACCAACATGAGATTTTTCCTTGTGATTTTTCACTTTATAAGAGGGAGGGTTTCATTCTGGAAGACTAATTATTTGTAGACTGATTGACTGATTTGAAGTAGTTCCATTCAGGTAATCTATTACATGGAGGGATAGAAAAAGGTCTTCAGAATGATAGCTATGCTTCTGCTGACTCCCTGATCTTAGTTTTTATTCTTGCTTTTTCATCATTAGTGCATACATATTTAAAGTCCAAAACGTAGTTTTCTTTTTTATATTAAAAGACAAACAGAATGGTGGAAAAGAGACCTCAGCCCACATATGATATATTTTAGGTCTTTACACTGTGGTTTCATCTCTGTGAATGTGTTTGGCCTGTCACTCTGAAGTGGGATGGGGATGTCATTGCCAGCTCTTCTGCATTTGGCTAGCGTGTCTAGGTGGCACAGGACACTTTTTGCTGACAGCACTTGATGCACCTGCTAGGTTCCAAGATCCAGTCGAACAAAGGGTGTTTGTTCCTCCACTGCCATCCCGGTGTTAACCCAGTAGAGGGACCTGATGTCTAGATTTATATTCTAGTAATGGATATTTAGTTTTTCACATACATATCTTGGGGAGAAGAGGATGTGTTTTGTGTTTGTTTTGAAGTGAAGGTCTCATCCATAACCTAAAGATAGGAGGATAAATGAGGATTTGGTCCTCTGTACTACACTAAACCTGTATTTAAATGTTTATCTGGCTGGTATGCCTATTTAACAAAATATGACAATGCAGTTCAGTATAATTGCAACTGCTCTTTATCATCCTAAGAAATAACTATGGGTCATTCAATCCCAATTTTTTTTAACACATTAAAATATGCAGAGTATAGTTTAGTTACAGTAGGGTATGCTGTGTGACTGCTGCACACAAGTGTCATCAGATTCAAGTTCACCAGCAACATGTGGAAAGTAAATTTCTTGAACGCAAAACATTTTCAGTTTAGTTTGTATTTGTGTTACTGGTTATTAAGCTGTTCAACATTCCGTACGAACAATTTTTAAAATTTTCTGGCCTTAGTTTTTTAATCATTACCCAAAACTAAGTATGTAAAATTCAAGTTGTGGAAATTTGTGTATGAAGAAGAGAATGGTTAGGTAGGAAGGGGAACTGCGAGACCAAGACTTCTGCCTGTACTTTTTCATATGATTAATTTGAAGTCTTTAGAATATTCAAATATGTACATGTTTGCAGGGTTGGGAATAAAAACCCTCTTTCTCATACATATAAACATGTAAACTGAAGAACGAGCAGATTTATCATATTTAGGAACAGTACTATAGACTCAAGTTAATATGCCCATAAGCTTATTTATTAATAGAAAATAGTTTAACTTTTGTAAAAGCTTAGACAACTGAGTTTAAAAAGTTCATAGAGGAAAAGGTAGCTGTGCTCCGCTCCCCCTCTTTCAGGAGTGACTATAGCTGGGGACCTGTATAACCCCCACTGTCATATTTAAACTTTGGAAAAGAAATCTTTTGTATACAGTATTAACTTGGTGAGAAAAATTGCAAGGATTGGATTCCTCTTCAATTAAGCAGTGGAAGATGACTGAAACAGCTTTGCTGTAAAGGCATGTGCCTCATAAAACTCCCAGATACTCTCTCTCAGCTTCTGTGTGCCGCAGGGTAGGGCCTCTTGTTTTCGGCCTTAGAGCAGACTTGTGATTCCCCAGCACAATGGGCTTTGTCCTGTGAAAGCACACTGAAGATCCGATTGTGAAGAACAGCTGCACATATAGTTGTTTTGCAGGTGCTGAAGTCGTTCCAGTTGGGTTCCTTTGCAAGTGCTGTCAGTATAAAGAGTCCAGCCGAAGCTCATGTAAGAGTTCTGACCAGTGCAACTCAAGTTCATACTGAAGCAGTGGTCTCTGTGGGACCTACCCTTTCTTTCCTCTTTTCCTTTGCTTTTCCTCTTTTCCTTTCCTTAATTTATTAATTTTTAGTTGGCATTTGATTTGTTAATTACGAGATAACTGCTCTGTTTTGTATTTCTGTCTTGGTGACTGTTAGATGTGGGGTAGATTTGGAGTTTCATGGACTATGCATTGTATTCTTTATTCTGTTTTAGGGATAGGAATTGCGGTGGCAGGGATTGGAGTGCAGCAGTAGGCTCTCAGGGTCATTGTATTTGTGCAGACTGTACAGGCTTCAGAGTAGTCAGCTTCAGCTGATAGGTTAGTGCAAAAGAAAAGCCATTTGTTTCTCAAGGGCTGTGGTTTATCTGAGAAATTTTTCTTTCAAACTATCTTCTGCCTTTGTACCGGTGTGAGTGATCATGTTGAAATGCTGATTCCTTTGCAAAGGTGTTGTTCCAATATGTGAAATGTCCATTTCAGGACATCAAACCTAGGTAGGCTCTGCAGTGCCTATCTTATGCCTACTTCAATAGGATAGTACATTATCTGTGGTAATATAATTAAAATGTTGTCATAGCTTCTGCTCTGAGAAACCAAAGCTATCTTTTAAAACAGTACTATATTACCTTTTTGTGACTTTCTAAATAGCATCTAATGCTTAGTTATGGTGTATCTCTCACAGTCATGCGGAAAGAATAACAATCACTTTTTTACTGTTAAGTTATGAATGCTAATTATTCTCACAAAGGCTTACATAATGCAAGCAGAGGTATAAGCTCAAGTGCCAGCTGGTTAGTCCTCCTAACAGTCAGGATTTATTTGCAGCCATCTCTGTGCTGATATAATTGACTGTTTTGGATGCTGGGGCTACCTAAGGTACCCTCTTAGTGTGCTTTGTACAGCAGACCATTGTGTGACTGTACACTCACCACTGTCTCCAAGCATAGGTGTGCACTGCCTACATTCTCTGAAATCAGATGATTACAGTGGTCTGTGATGCTTGCACACAACTTTATTCCTAAGTCCAAGAGGCAAACCATAAATGCTGTGAAATACCTTCTCCATTCATAACGTCCCTTTGCAGATATCTGGAATCTGTAGTGGCCGTTTCTGTTGAGTTCTTGGCTTTATTTCTGCCATGTAGGTAAGATGTGCAAGTAAAATGATGTCTTTTTAGCTGTGCTATAGCCTTGCTAAATTTTGTTCTTTCTGCTTTACTTTAATGGGAAACTCTACAGGCAGCCGCTCAACAACATAGGATTTCAACAGAGCAACATTTGCATGTTCTCTCGCTCTTGGGAGTGGGTGTGATCACATTTCTTCTGCTTGGTTGTCAGCCTAGAGTAACTTCTAATTAGTGAACAACACATAGGCTGCCCTTTCAAGTTGGTAGGATTACAACAGCAAGAGTTTATAATTGACAGAAACTCAGTTTTTATAGGATTTTATATTTTAAAAACTCAGTTTTTAACAGGATTTTATACTCAGATTGATTGCTTTCGATAGTAAAGTTCTTCCCTGTCTGCAAACAGTGGAACATCAGTCCTGAATGCCTGAGGACCTTGAAGTCATAGCAGTGCCGATGTGTCTGATACATTATCAGCTGTTCTGTTTCAGTCCAGCTGCATAGGATTGTAGTGTCCCAGTTACAGCAACCGGGAAAGAGGTGACTGTGGCGGCTGGACGGTTCTCTGGCTTTTCACAAAAGTCCAAGATGAATTCTTTCCCTGGTAATACCTGGATTTGGAGTAATTATCTAACATCAAGAATGTTTTCCAGTCCTCTCCATTCTGTGGTAGCATGGCTTTTGACATGGAGAAAACTTGTGCTGCTCTCTGAAAGCGTATTTATCTGCTGTTTGTCTGCTGAACCTCTTGTTGCATGTCTTTTGGAGAACATAAGATGAGCTTGTGCCACTGTTCTCGTGTTTTCTTCTGAATTGTCTTGCATATGTATTACTCATTATCTTTGTCTCAGTCGAGGTAGCCTGTGAGGAATGTCTGAACCGATCCTGGCCTGTAAGACCTTCATCATTAATTGTAATGAGATGAAATGTCTCTTAAAATTTTCGCAAAAGCAATATGAAAAGGTATAGATCCCTGTGGCTCTAAGCAATCCATGAGAGTTCTTCCTGAATCTCAGTTAGAGGAAGTACTTTTTTTAGGGAAGATCACTGAAGGTATTTATACAGTCTGCTTCTTAATAGTCCTTAAAGGTGAAATACACGTGTAATCTGTTGCAGTTTTCCCCAAATTCTCCATTATGAGATCCTGCTAGAGGTAGTAAGCACCTATTCCATTTTGGATATAATTTGTGGCTATTTTCTTTCCTGCCTATCCAAACATCTCAAGAGTTGATTTTTTGAGTTCTTTGAGTAAGTTTTTTGGAAAAGCTTTCTTGCAGTGTGCAATGGTTCATACCTGTCTATGCAAACATTGGATTTAATTAAACATCAATGCTGTAAAAACTGTTGCTGCCAGAAGAGACCAGGACTGCTGGACTACCTGGGTTTTCATTGTGTCAGATTATATAGTCTTTGTTTTCATTTATTCGCTACAAATCTTGATAGCAGTCACTGACTTAAGATACACTGATGACAGACTTTAGCAGGGAAATCTTGTGGACTGCGTGTCGGTACTTAGGAATTATTTTGGGTGTGTTTGTGGAGAGAGAGAATGTGCATGCCTTTGGAGAATGCTGGTGGCTTGAGTTGAGACTATTCTGTCTCATAGGCAGAGTGAAGATCTGCAAATTCTGTAGTTCTGTCAAAACATTTTGGGGTTTGTGGTGTCTTGTACAATCCATGACCTTGGTGTAGCAGTTGTTTTGGGTGATCTGTCTTTTCCTGTTTTGGAGCTTCTTTCTAGGGAACGATGGCATATGCATTCCCCATTCACTCTGTCCATATGAGCATTCGTTCGGTTTTTCCCTTTGGCCTGTCCAGTAATTTGATGGTCTATTTTAACGGCATTCAAGTGTCTTTAAAAACGTTTTGTGGAAAGGTTTCTCCTACAGCTTGGTAGAGGAGTCTGCAGACTAATGCCCCAGTTTGGAACATGCAGACAAAACTTAATCTTTGTGTACTGCACTGGCCAGGAACTGGCCAGCCATTCAGTAGACACACAACTCCAAACTATTCATGGCAAAAATACCAATCAACTGTTCTGCTGAGTCTTTGGCAAATGCTTGTCCCTTTTAAAGAACCTGTGGGTAATTTTTTCCACTTCCTTGTAGATATCTCTTAATCTATTAACTGAGAATTGTAAGAAGGAAGAATTATTCACATGTGTTAATCTTGCGGGACTCTGTATACCTTAACAATTTTGGGAATTCTTTTTCACATCAGATGATCTTGCCTGGATGTTTGGGTTACTTGTTTTGATGGTATTCTGAGTTGGATTCTTAAAGGGAGAGACTCTGTGTACATGATTATTTTGTATTTGAGAAATTATGACATTGAATGCTTCTTATTTTTTGTATGAACTTGTTACTAGAACTTGCTTATTGAAGCAGCACATTTTGGTTGGCCAGCAGTAACTTCTACGAGAGCAAGAAATGGCAGGCTGGTAAAATGCTTGAATAGCAACTGGTTTGTGCTGAAATTAAAATGCTCAAAAAATGGGAGTTCTTCAAAATTCTCTCATTCAGAATTTTTTTTGACTCAGTATTTTCTTCTCTCCTCTAAGAGAAGGGAAATTCTTGCCCTAAAGTCTCTTGTATATAGTTTCAAATAGAAATGTCGACCACATAGATAATTATGGCTGTTCAATACATTATCTGAAAACTTGACATACATTATATTTGTTCGTCTTAGTGTGTATCTAATTCAATCTGTAGTGCATTTACACAGGGAGAATCTTAGGGAGTCAGTTTCCCTGAACTTACTTTAAGAAAAAAAATCTGTGTTTGTTGTTTTGTTTTGGTTTGTTGTTTTTTTTAAATGTGTGTTTCTGCTGATTTGATTTCCTCATTTGGGGAGTTTGTTGATCAGGTTATTAAATCTGATTCCTTTCCTGTGTGTTCTGCTGATAAGGCAACATTTTAAGCCTGTTTACTTACCTGAATAGAAACTGGGACCTTGAGTCATCTGCTGTTTCTGCATCAGTGAACTTGACTCCAGCTTTTAGGAGGTATGGGTAGTTCCTGCAAGATTCTTGAAGTATGTTTTAACACTGATTTTTCCATTTGTGTAGACCATGAGCTTCCAAACAATTTTCTTTCAGTCTTATCACAAGGTGTCACATTTGTTCTTTTACTGATAATAGATATTTCTCTATTATCTTTACAACAAATGAAAGTAAGAAGAATCACTACCAAACTTGCTTTTCTTTTGTTTCTCCAATTTCTTGGTAGGGTGGAGGGAAGCAGTGGAATTGCTGCTTTTGCATAGTTGAGCAGGAGAAACAATTTAAAAATCTCTTTCTAAAATTTGCACCTATATATTAATTCAGGATTGAATTAAGCACTCCAAAGACTGGATTTCTTGAGGCAGCATTAGCATAAAGAATACAAATACTTTACCAACATTTCTTTAGCCACATTTATGGTTTTTAAGTTATTATTGTAATGAAACTTTGCACTTCCAGTGTCTTTACAGTTAAAAATCTCATATAAAATTATCTAGTTATATAGTAGGTAGGTACAGTAGGACTCTGAAGAACAGATGTTTAAAAAGCAGTTTAGATATTCAAACTTGAATTTTTCCAATATCCAGATGGTCTTGGCTTCCTGTTGATATTTATTCAATATTGGGTGGTCATCCCTTAAAAATTTAAGTAGTGATAGTCTGTTTTAAATATTAGAATTTTGTAAGCCAAACTTCAGTTTTTATTCTGTGTGTATGCATACATTTTTAAATCTTTAAGTTTGGGCTGGCATTACTTTTATGAAACGTTCAGTGACCACTGAACAGAATTGTGAAAATTCAGTTATGGTAGAGCTCTTGCATTAAAATGAGCATTATCATACGATCTCTGGTTCTGTTAGGAAACAAAGGTAAATGAAGGCATCTAGTAGCTGAAGAGAACAGAAGTCCTTAGTGATTCTTTCCATGTGAACTAACTAGTTTACTTGCCTTCATGCATGCAGAATGTTTTGTTGAACTGCTTGCTTTCATGTTTGTCATGGACTTAGTATTTTCCAGTCTAAGGAGTAAACCTACTAATGGGCTCCTGACCACTGGAGACAAAAAAAAACCCAAAAAGGGGTCAGGAAAAAAAGCATGAGATTAATTTAAACCATTTGAAACTGCTGGATTGTCCTTTTTTTTTTTTTTTTTTTTTTTTTTAATCAATTTAGTCATCATAAAAGCAGAATTCCACTCGGTTTCTGTGGCACACCTCATGTTCTACAAATTCACTCTCTAGGGTATATGACATTTTCTTGTTTCTTAGCCATTTTACTGTAATGCTCCCTCCCCCTTTTTTCTCTCCCTCCCCCTTTTTTCTCTCCCCCCCCTTTTTTCTCCTTCCCCCTCCCCCCCAATTTTCTGTGTATTGTCTAAAGAGGTAGAAAGGAAGAGAGGATTCTACATCCTACAGGATGTGCCGTGTTGTTCCCAGAGTGCACGAACAATGTGCTTGCTCTGGAGGGAGGTATGAGACTGATATGTGCAGCTCTGTGGCGGGGGCCGGAGAGAATATTCCATTTAGCTTCCCTTCCCCCATTTAAAAAAACTGGGTATTTCTTGCAAGTGTTAAATTCTTAAAAGTTGAAAAGTGTCCAAGTTTGTAGCCAAGTGTCTGATAGCTTTCCAATTATGTGTGTGGAGAACTGAATGAAATGCTTTATAAACTTCTGTAAGTGTGTAGGTTCTTACTGCTCTGCTGACAGACAGCTAGCATATACGGCTAGTAAAGCTACTTTTGCAGAGGTTAGCTGTAATGTACCAATGCAAAGCAAAGCTTTGTTGGCATAGATAAAACAAAGTAATAGATAGCATTTTGGTAGCGTTTTCCTAATGTAGATATTGCCTTAATCAATTTTCCACCTAAAAGCAGAATAAATGAAGTTAACCCAGTGCACATTTGCTGGTGTACCTGGATTTTCATTTTGAGTAACATATTGCAAGTGGGTATGTATTTTTTCATTAGTAATCGTGCCCACGTGGATGAGCAGGACAGCCTTTGGAAGCTGGTGAGGTGGGTCTCATCAGTTTGTATACTTTCACGTGATTATTGGGAAGAGTTAGCGTGCTCTACAGCCTCCTCATTGTGTATAAAGAAATACATAAACTACAATTTTGGAAAAGATTTATAATTTTTTTTTTTTTTAAATGGAGTGTAAATGTGTACACTCTGAGCCTATTTTCTGAGAATTTTATTTTTCCTATTTTTTTCTATTATTTCTTTCTGTTAATCCTTCTAGTAACAGAACAGTAGCCTGTTCAAATTTCTTGTTTTAAATGAATCACTGGCATCTTGCAAAAGTGTAAGGAAAACCGGAATGACTGGTAGCTTTTTGTTCTTTCAGAACTAAATCTGTTTCTCCAGTTCTAGTGATCAAATAAGACTTTAAGAAATAAATTCAACAAATTGCTTTACTCTTTCCTGAAGGACTCGGTCATGTAAAATCACGAACAGCAGCCATTTCAATGGCCCCTTCTGAAGGTGATTGGTCCCTCTCCACCCTCTTTTTTTCTTTCCTGTCTGATTCTTTGATTGCACAGAGACAACTAGTTTCACTGACAACTTGTTTTTACTACATTTTGAAGTCATGGGAAATTGGGAGTTGTTTTAAATGAGGGTGGGCCTTAGCCTGGATTTCATTAGGAGCAGTAACAGATATGTTGAAAAGGTTGAAACAGGTATGTTGAAAAGCAGCAGGTGTTTGTGGATCTCTCTGAAGAAGATGATTTAGACCAGCATGCATTAAAAGACGTTAAAGATGATTTTCCTGGTAGCCGAAATACTTCTTTGAGATGAACACAGGAAATCATGTGTATATATGTGAACAGACAGTGAAGAATAAGCAAGTCTGATAACAAATTTTGTAGATTTTGAAAAGCAATGTAAAACAGATGCTATGTATTGTCAGATGATTACATATAATACAACAGCAGTCTTCTCTGATTTTATTGTTCTAAATTAAATGTTCTTACATGTATGGGAATCCTGCCCCTAGTGTCTAATTTTCTTCTAAAATTAGTTCAGGTTCATTTTAAGATAGGCGCTGCTATCTCTAGTCGTAACGATGTTCATTGTGAGACTGAGTTGAAGGCATTTTCTTCTTTTGGCTTGTTTAGCTTTCTCTTAAGTTTGATCCTAACTCTGAACTACCTGCTTTTCATCCTTATTATTTCAGAGATCAGTGAAACTCTCTGACATATTTTGTGTAAATTACAGTAATATATTCAACCATAAGTGGACCATAAAATGATCTTAATGGATATGCCTTGCAATTGGAAAATATTACAGTGAAGTGTGAGTAGCCTCCATGTCCTGTGAAAAAATATATGTGCTTTTCTTAATAGTAAGTGCAAGTTTTCTGTAATCAAACTAATCTTTAATTTGGCAAAAAGTAGTTTTTAGTAGATAGTATGAGGTTGTTTTTATTTTGAACAGTATGTTATTTGTAGTCCTGTTCTGCTATAGTATTGAGATGTTCATGTAGTTTAAATAATGTAATTTCTTTATTTTGATTTTAGGAGAATGACATCTTCCTGGGCTGGGAAAAGGGAGCTTACAAGAAATGGGGAAAGAGTAAGAAAAAGTGCTCTGATCTAACACTAGAGGAAATGAAAAAACAGGCTGCTGTCCAGTGTCTTCGCTCTGCTTCTGATGAAGTAAGTTGGGACTATTTAATAGATTCTTAAGACTTTATACCCTTCTTTGTGTTAGATATATTTAGCTTGTGATGCTTATCTTTTAATTTGTGGCTTCTTAAAATGCAAGTTCCCTAAGAGTTCTCTGAGAATTCTTTATTTTTCTTTAGGAAATTATGAAATCTGTGTATGGCAGCAGGATTTCACAAAAGATTCTGTATTATGTAGTGTCATGCTTTTCCTTTCTGTAAGACCTCACCTATTCTTGTCAGGGACAGTTGCAATGCACCAGTTTGTGTTGACATTACCACAAAGCTTTGCATAAAGATATTTCTTAAAATTCTAAATTTAATTTGTGTTGTGTGTGAGCAGCAAGGAATGGAATATTTGGGCAGAAAGCCATCTTGCTTTGTGCATGCTGTATGTGTAATCCAGAATTGCTAAGTAAAATGCAATGTATAGTAGCAGATGTTCACTTTCCAGATGACATCATTGAGTGGAAGTGGAGTTAGAGTGCACTGACTGGAGAAAGTGAGGAGTGGTGAAGGCAACAGGTTGAAGTAAGATTACCAGAGGCAGCAGATACCATGTAGCTCAATGGAAGAGTGGAGAAAGGGAGAGACCATTGAAGGAAATGTTTAAAAAGAAAAAATAATCTGTAGCACAGGTCAATGAAGGCTCTCCAGGGAGATTTTTCAGACAGCAGAAATGAGAAAGTCTCTATTTTAATTTACAGAACTACAAATACTCTGATGTGTCACTGCTGTAAGAAGAAACTCTACCCTGCCTATGCAGCCTGGTTGTGTTAATGCCCCAAACTGCTTCTTAGTCACAGTTTGTGCTTGTGCAAGCATTTGTGTGGTTATGTGGAAAACTGGATTGGGAAAGTGAATCAGTTTCCTGAGATTAACCTGGTTGGGGTGGAGGAAATGTTAACCCAGAGAGGTTTCCAGGTCAGATTTGTTGCACAGACACTTGTGCCAGCAAGAGTGGGGAAGGTATGTGGCCAAGAATAATGAAGGAAGTGGGGCTGATTTGTGTGGTTATTCCCACCACCACCACCTTCAGCAGTATTGCCATCATACACTGGCTTACTGTTTGTGAAGCTACTTGAGAATTTGTTCAGTTACTAAAGTTCTAATTGATTAATTGGGAGTTTTCTGAACTCCCATTTTCCCATTATTTATTATCCTAACAAAGTGATGCAAAATAGAATTTTGTTGGTAATTTGCTCTGCTTCTATAGTTACAGAATATTGAGGTCAGCTGTAGCTCTCTGACTACTGTAAAAGTTAATTTAAATATGAAGCAAATATGAAGAAATAATTGCAAGAAGTAATGTCTTTCTTGAGGATATGGCTATCTTTGTATACTCGTGTTATGAGCAACAAAAAGTAGTAGTCTCATATGTAGACCACAGGAATACTGATGACCGATTTTTAGGTTTAGAAATTACTCTCTTGATGCATCTTCACATAGCTGAAAATCAAGAAGCATCACTTGGAACTAAATTTATATCATGTAGAGAAATCCAGTTGAAAAGAAAAAGGAAGGAGGTAAATTTATTAATAATCCCTGGTCTGCGTCCACTTGAAAGTTATGTAATCTAATCTAAAACAGAAGAAGAAGGGAAAAAACACTTCAACTAGAATTCTGAAAGAATAAAAAGATGTGTGATCTGAAAGGCTGAACAAGTAACTTCCTCCTTTGACTCCTGCTACTTTGTCAGATTTTTATTGTTCAACATTAACCTATAATCTGCAACCTGTAGACTTGTGTTATTTCAGGGCTATTTTGACTTCTGTTGCATGCTCAGACAATTAAGCTTGGACATTTGTCTTCAAGAAAATTGTAGGTCATAATTTTTTTTAATGTATTTTCAAACACAGGGTGGAACATTTAAACAAAAGTTATTACTTAAAGCTGTTCTGTAGGTAGTTTAACACGTGTATTGCATAAGAGAGAAATAGAGAGGTGGGGTGTTTTGTGGTTTGGTGTTTTGTTTTTTTTTTTTTTGTACCCTGGAGTTGGGGGGGAGGAGTGATCCTTCTTTAATGCTAGTGATATTTTAAAGTAACTTGTAAGGTATCTTTTCTTTCTGCTTTTCAAACACATTTCCTATGTTGGCTGGTTTCTGTCCTTACGTTTGTGTGCTAATCTGATGGGAATAAGCAGTAGCTTTTGGACTGTGAAACGTAATGTTAAAATACTATTTCTGCTGAGGTGTTCAAGCTGCTCCATGCAATGTTCATGATTTCATCTCTACAAAAAGATAAAAATACTCTGTTAACTGTAGCCAAAATTGATGATTAGTGGTGTGTGAGTAAGGAGCATTTATAAAAACTGTTGCAATACAAATAAATACGTTTTTTCCAATGCCACTTGATTTTTTTAAATTGTTTTCTGAATCATCTGAAAATGTTTACCTGTAGAGGTTTTTTTTGTCAAATAGGTAGAAGTTGGGTGTGTTCATTGGGATCTTCATAAATACGTCAACTAGCAGCTTTGTTCTCACAGTTTTTTCTTCTTGTAAGGGGATCTATTTTAGGGGGAAAATGTGTGGAGGATGAAAGGGTATTGAGGGTTAATAATAACTTTTCTAACTCTCATAGGAAATGACAGAGATCCAGGTACCATAATTTTGATGTTTATATTTAATTACTTAAACCAATAATGTGTTGAGAAATTGTAGGCAGTCTGCCTCCTCCCCCCTACCAGTAATCAAAGGCCCTAAAATTGGGTGATCACTTCAAAAAGATGCTTGATGGGGAGAGGAAGTCATAAAATAGATCAGATGAAAATTAACTTGATAACAGTAAACACTGTTTTGTCAGTCTTTCATTTAATGGTTGAAATATTTTGAAATCTTGTCTCTTGTGGATTTTCATTTACATAATAATATTCATTCTTAGAGAGTACTTTATTTGGTAACATAGTTTTGTTTGAATTCAGTTTTTTGTCTCTTATTAAAGAGAGTAATGCTGTAAAACACTAGTCTGAGACACAAATCCAAGATTCTAGTTATAATTTTATGGTGTAGAAAAGAAACATTTGACTTCAAAAAGCCTACAGTTTGGTGTTTGTTTCTAAACATTTCCTAAGTTACGGAGTCTGACAAGTCAGTGGTGCAGAGCAGTCAGAAGACTGCGGCTTCTCTGTGTCTTGCAGTGGCAAAGCATGTTGTGGCCTAAGTGCTTTTGTGGGAGCAGGCCTGATTTTGACAGGTACTATCTGTTATATGTAAGAATGCAAACTGTTTATGCATGTATGTTCTGAAGACAGTATTTTTTGTGTGACAAGCATTTTGGTGTCTCAAATTGTCTATATTCATGTGAATCTTTGGCTGCAGATGCTCTAGATGCAGTCAGAAGCAGAGAAAATGTCAGTACATTGCAACTTGCCAGAAAATGAAGATAGTACCTTGTCTTACTACAGTGTAGTAATCAATTGCTATTCTTACTATGTATCTAAAGTTTATTTTTTCCAAACACTTGAGTGGAGTATAAATAGCAGTTCAGAGACGTGCAGAAGAACTGTTCAAATTTTAGAAAGCTTGTTAATGTTGACCTTGAGGAGAGACTTTATCTTAATTGTTATCCTGCTGAATTGTAGAAGAAATTTTAAAATGTTAGTTTGTGATTAAGTGGCAAAGTAAGGGTAATCCATTCTAATGAAATGTTGGTAAAAAACCCCAACTGTTTAGAACTGGGGAGTATTTCTGTAAAAGTCCTTTGAGGAAAAGAAGAAATTTTATCCTGAAACTACTGCCTTAAATTTTAAGTAAAAACAGCTGTTTCTGTCAGCATTAAATGACTCTTTTTTGGTTAGTGTTTTGTTGTTGTTTAAATTCCTGTCTGGTACACCTAAAACTAAGAAGGTCAGTTTGTTCACTTATAGTTTCTGAGATGCCTTTTTTTTTTTTTTTTTTTTTTAGCCTCCTAATTCTGAAAGTCTGTAAATGACTTTGGATTTGAATAATGAAACTTGTCAGTAACAAGACAGAAAGCTGTATCTTTGAGACTCAGGAGTTTTGTAAAAAAAAGTAAGAGTTTAGAAATTCACCTGTGTTGTCTTTTTGCAAGGTGGATACTGCCCCAGCAAGACTGGAATTAGAGGTTACTTGTTGAGACTGGTACATGTAAGACTTTTTCAGTAGGTTTATTTCCTACTAATAAGATTGAAATTTCTTATGTTGCCTGTCTGTTGGCCATAAATCCAAGCTTAATTACCTTTTAACTGACTAGTTTTCTGCTAAAGGTTGCATTGCTCAATAGAGCAAGCAGGTTTTCAGCTGCGTTATTGCAGTTCCTATGTAAGATAGTTCATTCACTGAACACATGTAGTATTACATGTGAAATTCCACCCCAAGATGGTGCTAGAGTTTCAGCTAAAGCAATTGGCGTGTCTTTATTCTGCTGAACTGTATGAGGACATTTTAAGAATGAGCGAAGGAGACAACTTCATATGTATTCTTTATTTCTGCACTGATGAAACCGGATCTCCCAGACTCTTTCCTTCTCTGCCTATAGGTGGCCACTTCACGTAAGCTGTTCCACGGCGTGTACTGAGCCATTGTTAGTGTCTAATGCTGCTGATCTCTCAAGGCATGTCCTAATGGGGTTCAGGCAATGTGGTCCATTTCTGAACTAACCAGGCTCTCACAATCTGCTAACTGCCACATGAAACAGTGTACAACACGTTAAAGTAAGAATTAGTCTTGGTTGATAGATTCCTAGTGAATTTTGAAAGAGCACTGCTCTAATATATTTGGCAAAAGCAAAACAGTGCCTTCCATTCCACTGTTCTAAGAGGTTATTGCTTGGACGTAACACTGAAGCATAACTGGTGAAACTTCATAACAGTAGTTTCTTTGACAGGTAGTCAGGTGTGGGCATGCTGTTATTTGGAGCATTGGCTTTGCTTGTTTTGAATTATGAGGGGGCAATATAACCCTTCTGATACCTATATTATCATATGGGAGCACTTAGAGGAACAAGTGTGGCTCTAGTGAACAGTGTTGTTAAAAATCTGAAATGGTAATCTTATTCTCAAATGTACCTTGCTTTCAGCACAAATTTGAGATGTGTCTAAAATAAGTTTCTGTTGAAAATTTCTTAGCATTTGTCATCTTTCTTGCTCTAAGTGCAGAACTGTCAAACTTCCTATGCAGTTACCACAGTTCTGTATATAAACCTTATTTGAAGAAATAAGCTCCTAATCAGGCCAAATTAATCAATTGGTTATGATTCCGTGGTATCTGTGTGCCTATTGCATAATGTGTCTCGCGCTTCACAACAGTGATGTGTGAGAACTGAGGCAAATGGACTTGTGGAGCCTGTAGTGCAAGGACTATGTTTCTTTTCTTCTTATGTAGGATGCCAGATTAACTAGATTATTTAAAATTCTTTTTAACCACTGGTTTATTTCTGCTGTCCTCTGCTTCTCTGATGTAAGCCGATATTAATTAGGTAATACACTCTGACCACTACGCTGAGGTACCAGGGAATTGGCTAGTAAACAATAGGTGGTTTGTTAAGTGATTTAACTTATGCATCTTCATATAACTAGAAGTGACATGAACAAGAGATGTGTAAAGAAAGTGCCCAATATGCTTTTGACTTTTTTAAACATAATTGAAAAAACATTAGTCAAAAAGCCCTGTAAGGAGGGTAACAAAGTGCTAGGATGAACACTGTTAATGTAAAGATAAAGGACAGCACAAGAATGAAGCAAGTTGTGTAAAAGCCCTCTTAACAAATCAGAAAGATGAAATGCTGAAGTTGCTGTTGAAAAGTCCAAATTTATTAAAGCACAAAAATGAAGTTAAGGTTCTGGAACAACTGTAACGCTGCTTGAAGCGTATATCCTGATTAGCTCACTAGTAAGCATTTCTGTGTGTCTGAGGATGATTGTTCAGAATTTTTTTCCAGGAAATGCCAAAACACTTCACAAGACCAGTGAATATTATCTTGTGTGTTGTATCCAATTGGCCTTCTGGAAAGGGATATACTAGCTGTTTTTAGAACACAGCATTATTTAGGAAAGGATTTTGTCAGGAGCTAAGAAGAATTTCAGACAAGATGTATGTTTTGAAAAATAAAATCAAGCTAGAACTGATGTCACTTAGCTTCTTCTGGAGAAGGTACTATAGGGTTTTATTATTTCCAACTAGTCATTGTTTTTCTATGATAATTTAATTAGTATTGGCTTAAGAGATTTGTATTGGCTTCAAAATTTTTCCTTCTTTCTCCATTCATATACTAAGTAAGCTATGTGATATTGAATTTGGCAAACTATATTAGCTTGTGTTTTATAACTTCAGATACCATATAGAAAATTGAAGTGAATTTGTCTTGCCAAGGTAACCATCACAGAATAAAATAATTACAATAAATCAATTCCTTTTTCCTAATGACTTTGGCATTTAAATAGATATTCATAGTACCACATACCTGATTTGTCAGATAACTGAAGCTGCTACCCTGAGTATAATAGTAACTTCAACGGAAATTGACAAAAATTTTAATTATTCCAATTTTTGTAGGAATTTTCTTGATATAGAAAAAGTATATATCAAACTGGAGAAGTTCTTTGTGGGAGCTTAGTCTACACAGAAGCTGCTTCATAACATTTTTTGGGGCATTTGTTTCTCAGTTTACATCAAGCCAGCAAAAGTAAATTAATGCTTTATCTTGTGTTTCTTGTATTCAAGTATCTCCCATAGTGTAGATCATTTTCTCTTGGAGGCTGAAGGTAGGTGTTCGGTATGATTGAAAGTTATTTCACCTTGCGTGTACTCCCTATGATAATGGGAGCAAAATGAGGCAAGGCAATTCTCTTGCCAGCAGCTTCTCTGATAAGTCTGGGACAGAAAGAGAGTTTGCATATGCGCATCTTGGAGGGAGAAGGTGGCACAGTCTTTCAGATACACAACCATGGCCATGAAAATGCCAGAGAAGTTGGTTACAGAACTCTCCTGAATAATGCCCTGTGTTTCATCATAGAACAATGTTACTAGATTATAATTTTCCTTAATGTAGAACAATCATTTTCACCAAAAATTTGAATTGGGATCCATTACGAATTCTTATCATATGCACAAGCAGACTTCTGTGACTATGTCAGAGTACCTACTGAGGAGATTTCAAGTGTTCTTTCTGCATTTCACTTGATGCAGAAAATAACTTTTGCATAATTGGTGGGAACACACTTTTAAGAGTTTCTCCTGGTTCATTGATAATATAGATAAGAACATTTCAGCACCCGCAAGCTGAAGTGCTGTGATTAAGTGAAATCTCACAGCAGCACTGCTTACGAGGATAGTAAGTCTTTGCTGGCTTTGAAGTCAGTGTGTTTGTTTATAAGTGATGAATAATAATCAAGAAGAATAGTTTCTAGAGAGGAATTATCCTTTCTTGGGGGGATAACTTTTATCTCAATGTAGCCTGCTTGAGGAGGGAGCTACAAGAATTAAGTTTTAAATAACAGAAGTCAGATTGGCTGCTCTAGTAACCTACATTTAGGGGTAGCGTGTTCATTTTAAGTTAGTTTGAGCTGGTAGTTGACCTCTTTTGTCTAGAATTAGTAAGTAACTTGTGCTGTTATCTCTCCCTCTTAGAATGTGTGGTGTGAAGTGGTGAATTACAGCTCTGAAGTCTGAGCCTGATCCTAGATGTGATTTACCTTTCCTAATGCTATTTTAGTACAGAAGACAGGACTAAGAGAGTTGCAAGAAAGTATTTTTATCTCCCTGTTGGAGAGCTATTATCCTTGTATTGCTTGATATTGGATTTTTGTGATATTAAGTTGGTTTGTCTGCTTGGAAGTGGATGTTCTAAGGTCACACATCTATTAAAGGTTACTTGGATCAAGTACTCGTGAGCCCCAAAAGAGAAGTTAATTAATAGAATTTGTTTTTCTGACTGGTCCAATGTCTTTATTGTAAATCATCATGTATTCAAGTGAAAAGCTAAAGATTTAATTGTGTTCTCACTACTGAAGGGTCAAAAAGGTGTTGTACAAATACATATGCTTAAATGTTTCTTAGTGTCATCTACCTTGTTACACTAGAGGAAAATCCCATAGTGCGAACTGGAACCTTGTTTTATTCCTTTGAACTCCACGTGGATTGAACACCCCAGAGAGACTGCTGTTTTGGTGGATTGATTTGTTCATTTATTTGCATAGTGGTGATCTTGGGGTTAGGGATTTTTTTTTTTTAAGTCCTTTTTTAGTCTTTGTATCTCTTGAGCACCTCTTTTGAGAGTACTTGTAGTCAGATGAATTATACTGTATCAGAATGTTAGAAAATGAAAACCTAGACTTTTATCTAGCTCTCATCATCCTACAAAATATAGAAATAGATCTGTGGTTGCGATGAATCACATTTTGTGCCTTATTCCGTTCACGTGGTTTAACAGCTAATTCATATAGAACAGCTACATAATCCTGCTGGTGGTGACAGGCTACATGCCGAGAAAACAGTCCTGGTACACTACAGTCAGAGTACCATCTCTGTCTGGAGTCCTATGACCTGTTAAAAGAACGATTTGAAACTATGAATATATTGATTTATTTTAATTTCTTGATTGTTTGAATTTGTATTCTGTGAAGGAGCATCTGTATTCTGCTCTAGCTGATCCTGCTTCAGCAGGGGTTTGGACTAGATGGTCTCCAGAGGATCTTTCTAACCTAAACAATTCTGTGCATCTGGGAAAGTGAAATGAGTATTTGTTTTAAAAGCGTAAGATAGAAAGCTCTCAAAAACCTAAAAGCAATTTTGATGATTATTTAATTGTTAAAGTAAAATGAAGTGTAATGCTTTTGTCTTTTCAAAAGCTTAAAGAGTAACAAGGCACTTTCCTCATCCCTTAGAGGCCTGAAGTAACAAGCCATATTCAGTAAATATTTACAGTACACAGTTCAAAGTTTCTGGAGGAAAGCTATTAATTTATGTTAAGCTAGAAGCAAAAAAAGAAACACCCCCAAACCCAAAACAAAACAAAATCCTCCCAACAACCCTTCTCTTTGAGTTGTATAATCTGACGGAATTTTTCAGTTTCTGTGTATATATGTATGGTACATCAGATGTGGAAAGCTCCTTCTAAATACTGGCTATCACAACTTTGTTTTCCTTTTTTTGTCCAGAATTTTTGGCCATTGCATATGTGCAGATCTGTAGAACAAAGCATACATTTGCATGGCATTTTTTGGATGGAAGTATGAGAACCATAACTAGGCATCATTACTGGGTGATGGGAAGGGGTGAAAGATCAGTGAAAACGAAAAATCGTGCTGACCAATGCTATCCTCAGTTCCGTAGAATAACTATGTGAAATAATAGTGGTGCATGAACATCTGTGATCAAATTCAGGAAAAACTTGTTAAATCTCCTGGATGGTGACTGCGCAGTGCTTGTTTGCAACATTCGGAAGTAATCTACTCTCAGAGATGAACGTCAACAAGAATTGAAGCTAATGTTTCACAGCTGTTTAGTAAAAACTCTGAGAGCACAGAAGCCGGTGCCTGCTGTTAACATAGGCAACAGTTTTTAGCGGACTTGAATTTAGTGTACATAATATTGTTTTGTTCACAAATAGTGAAACTGATTATTTTAAATTTATAAAAATATTATAGAAGTAACTAAATTTATAGATTTAATATCTTCTGGGAACATTTTCTGCAGCTACACAGAACGTATGTACAAAAGCAATTGGATTGCTTTAAGCTAATGAGTTACCACTTGTCATCTCTGCCCTACTTCCAAAGTAAAGCATGTTAAAAAGACCTTTGATTTAAGATGTGACATTACATATATATATCTCTATATGCATGTGTGTAAAAAACCAAAACCAAACCCCAACAAAACCCAAAACCCCCACATTTTTTCATATATATATATAAAAATGTGCGTGAGTTTTGCTGGTTTTTTTAATTGCTGTCATTCCTCATTACGCAGAACTCCATTAATTTGGCTCTGAATAGAATCATGTTGGTCAATAAGCAAGACACTGGCTATTAGAGTCCTATAACTCCAGCAGTCAGATTGACTGTTCTTGTTCATGCTGTGTGAGTTCAGAAGCTTAATTTATCTTTTGGCATGGTCACTCCTATGCCAGTAACATAACACCTATCCTTTATGTAATCCTTCCCTTGCTTCAGCCAGCTGATGGAAAGCCAAAAAGAACAACTTTTGACAGAACTGGATGTAAGTTAAAGCAGGGGAAGGAAATAGAAATGTGTTGGAAACAGTAGAACAGAATAAAATGTGTTTGGTGTGGAGAAAGATTTGTTATGCAAAATGAAAAATACGAATTAAAAAAAAATAACATGCTGCCCTCTGTAGTTTGAATGAGAGAAGAGGGTTAGTAGAAATATGGGTCAGTAGTTTAAACAATCTTGCAGATAATCGTGAGATTTAAGCCTTTTGTGTTGGAATTAAAAAAGCAATCATAATTAGGCACTAAGACTTCCATGTCGAAAAATATTTTTAAGGTACTGCAGTATTTGTACTATTTGGGGACTGTCTTTAAGTTTGAATGTAGGCAAAGCACTTCAGGCAGATCACCTAATTTTGTTAACTGATTGTGTCCTATTGAACCAAGTCAGTGCCTGGAATATCTTGCTTTCTGGCAATGGGTTTACTGCAGCTACAATACATTAACTTGAACAATGAAAATATACAGTAAGTAAATCTCATATTCAGAGAGCAACACTGTCATATATGAAATAATTGCCGAGGCATTCATTACATTAGGTCTGCAGCTTGTTTTGATATACTGCAGTAAGAAGTTGAGCAAGTGGTCTCTAGATACTTGGCATTCTGCACAGTGGCTCCCCCCCCCCCCCCTTTTTTTTTTAAGCTAGCGCTAGCTACATCAGCATGCTATGCAGGACAGCGTGCCGCCTGTCAGCTGACTCAAGTATTAGTTTCATGGTACAGGAGGAAATGAAGCGTTCGATTCCAAAAGTTTTCACTTCTTCGGTGTAATGGTGAGCATATTGTTGCTGGTTTGGGGGTTTGTTTTTTTTTTTTTTTCCCCATGAAGTTATAATTAAGTTAAGGAAGTGAATCTATATTCCTTAGATTTTGAGTATTTGCTACGGGTGTCCATTCGATGAGACAGTTTGGGGAGCTAGGCAAAACCAAGGCCAGCTCCTCCTCTGTTGACCTTTTGGGGGGAGGAGGGGGCAGTCAGGAGTGGTATAGGCATAAAGTGATGATTATTACAACTACATAGGTTTGTCCTTATTACTGTGCTGCTTGGTTCTTTCTAAACAATTTAATTTATGTTGGTAAATTTACTGATCTAGGAGATGCCTTCTAAAGTTTAATATTGCTAAGTCATCCTCAGTTAAGTATGTGGCATAAAGGTTTATATTTAGCACTTCAGTGCAGCAATGCAGTTAGGAATAGAAAATTACTTTCTCACTTGACTGCAAATAATTAAAATTTAGAAGTTAGCATATAAGTCATTGCTTCAGTATATGATTTTTCGAGTGTGTGTTTCTGACAGAGAATTAAACAAGCTAGTTTCACTGTATAAATTAGTATTCCCTTTTCCATAATATTTTCTTGTGCTTTAGCAACATATATTCACATTTCTCAGCAATTTCTAGCCAGGAATCAGGAGAGAGGAGAAACTCTTAGATCTTGGAAAAATGAAATCTTTATACCACCATGGTGACACAGCAAATCAAACTCTTTCTTTTTTTTTTTAATGCATTTCTGTAACTTGATATTTGATCTGCGTTACCTTTGGAGAGAATGCATATTCCATGACTATATGCACACAAGATCATGTCAAATTGTAGGAGGTTTGTATAAGTCTCAGTCTCCAGGTATGATGGGGACAAGATGCTGGAGTTGATATTGAGGAAACTGCACAGTGGATACAAGAAGCTGCACAATTCTCCGTCATTACCATTCCCAGCTGTATGGTAATGCACAGGGACTTCTTGCATCTTCCTCGCTTGTTTGGGATTGCTGCATCTAGCTGTGATTTCAGCCTTCTATTTGCAGTTATGGAAAGTGCAAAGTGTTCTCTCCAAATGTGATCCCTGAGCATGGAAATGAGAATACCACTAATATCTCCACAGTACCCACCTCAGGTAGTTTTTCTCCCAAAATGAAAGGCTGTAGGTTGGTATTTCACTGACTGGCATTCAACTTCTATTCCACTGGAATAGCACGGGGTTTTCTCCTATGGGACAGTTGGTAGTATATTGTGCCACTTTGTGTGTGTGTTTATCTTTCAGCATTTTGCTGTTCTGCTGCTGCTGCTTTATCTAGAACTGCTCACAAGTCCAGGCAGATAGTAAAAGCAGAAGAAAATGCACGTGAAAAACATTGAAATTGGATTTAAAAGGAAGCTTGAGTGTATGGAAGGTTTATGTGGGGGAATAAAAGAGGAAAATTGAGGCTTATAGGGAAAATGAATAAGCTGTTTATTTTTCCCTCTGCTCTCTTGAGCAAACAACACAATGTTTAAAAAGAAAAAAACTGGGCGTTGTAAACTGGCAAAACTATGGGATAAGTTTTGCATGAAGATACTGTGGAAGCATTTCCTCTCCCTCTCTGCCACCTATACATATATGTCTTCATACTGTTCTCCTTTTCACCTTCACTCCTGATTTTCTGTATCCTTTTAACAGTCCCTTTCTCACAGGTATAAATTGTGCAACCAAAAGGGTCAGGCTTAGCTTTTTAAAATGCATCTTAGTGATCAGTTGATTCTTGAACTTTTATCCTGAGATTCTTGGCTAAATCCTAAGTGATACAGTGCAGTAAATGTGGCAGTGCAGAGTTTGCAAAACCTTGGATATACAATAATGCTTGTGACTTGGAGTTTGCAACCTCTGTGTGAATGTATCTACGTGTTTCGTGGAATCATTTTGACCTCTAATTAATGTATTTATAGGAATGGATTTATACCTAGTAATAATTTTTTGTTGCTCTTTAATGTGTAGTTACCATGCAAAAAGAAAAATACATGTTTGCCAAGATATGTTTACTGTATTGATGTATTTCTATAAAATGAATATTCTTTTTAGTAAGTTGTGTTTTCTTTTTTTCTTTCTCCTTGTTTCTTTTTTCCCACCCTGTGGTTTTGTTGTTGTGCAGAGCTCTGGGATTGAAACGTTAGTGGAGGAGCTTTGCTCCAGACTGAAAGACCTTCAGAGTAAGCAAGGTGAGGAATAAATCTTTAAACTTTTGAGGCCATATATTGTATCTATCAACTGTGTAACATTCTGAGACTTGGGGGTGGGGGAGCAGGCTGTTAATTCAGTAGCTTTTAATACAGGCCATGTAATTTTAAAATACATTTGAATAATTTCATTCAAATAGTTTCAGCAATTCTGTACTAGTATGCTTTGTTTACCTAGGAAATAGCCATTCACAAATGGAGTTTTCCTCGAGAAAAAGATATAACTGTTCATATCTGGCTATGCATGCATTTTAGTAAATATTCCATATTCAGCATCCCCTCTCCCCACCAAAAGACATCAAAATAAAGTAGACTTGATTCTGTTCCTTCTGTGTGTTGATATTTGCAAAGAATAGATTGGCCTCAAAATTGTTATATACTAGCTACTCCTGTGAAAAGCATCCAAGTAGCGGCAGAGAGGTGTGCTTAAAATTTCTGGGCTTTAGGGGAGTGATAACGGGGACTTTCGTGTTCTCAAGCTTAGGGCCTGGAACATAATGTAAAATTGTGGTGTCCCCAATGAAAGTTCATCGCACATAAATGTTTGTTCAGGCAGATAGCAGCAGCCTTTGACACTTATAATAAAATCAATATGTTTATGGTGTAGTATAAATAGCAATAAATAAAGGATAAATACTTACCTGCTTGAAGCATGATTTTAGCTATTTCGATTCTCTTTCTCTGTTTTTAAACAGTAATTACTAGTCAGCTCTTAGTATGTCATAGAGCTATGCTGTGACACTTTCTTACTGAGCCAAGATGATACTGACCATTTATTTTAAAAAAAAGTAAAAAGCGTCTTATCTCACAGCATTTTTTTTTTGTATTTTAGAGATTTTAATACAAAGGATTAGAAATATTTAGAGCCACCTCTCACACAGGAAATACGCCTTTACATCCACCCAAAGCAACTACTGCAGGGGTATTTCCTTTTAGTGAAATACATGAGAAATTTGATGCAACCATTTGTAAAAATGTTCAGTTAAATAGTTCATTTTTTTAAAAAAATCTTTTTTATATGTAGCAATGTAAGAAGGAGATAAGGATTTGAATATGAAATGACTAAAAATTCAGTAGGAAGTCTCTTAGTGGGGGCAGTGTTAACCACAAAATGGCCTGCAGCTGCTAGCCAGTCTTGTTTGGTGAAATTTGTAGGGCTTAACAAGACAACTGTGGAAAACTTGAATCTTGGGTGATAATTTGTAATTTCTTTGTGTATAATAATCAGACTATAAATTGTTCTGTTATTCACAATGTTTTATGGAAATTTACTACTATTACAGGTATACATCCTGGTGCTTGTTGTTAAATACTGTTATAGAATACACTGGCTTTTTGAATTTTTGTGTTAAGCATTTGGAATTTTCTTCCAAAACAGAGGAGAAGATTCACAAAAAGTTAGAAGGCTCTTTGTCTCCCGAGACTGATTTATCTCCCACAGCAAAGGATCAAGTAGAAATGTATGCATTTTTTATTATTATTATTATCTGAGATGCTTTTCTCTTTTCTCCTTTTGCTCCCATATTTTAAAATAGTGAAGTTAACTTAGTGGGGAATCTGGAGTTTTGTGGATATTAAGAAATACATTTTTTTCCTGCCATCTTCTTTTGTTCATCTAATTTATTTAAATATGAGCATTTGATACCATGGGCTAGTTTAGTTTCTGTTAAAGTCCTGACTACTTTCTTCTGACTATAAGCAGAACTCAAGTTTCCTTAAGACCAAGTCAGCTAGACAAATTGAAAGCCTTTAAAACGGCATTAATTGACAGGTTAGACTTGCAGGGAGAGAATCAGTTTCCTGTCTCCAGAACTCTGTGTCTTCTGCAACAGAAGTGGGGAAACTGAAACTCTTTATAACCTTTAGACTCTTTGTAAGCAAAGTATTCTACTAGTTACCAAGTACCCAAGTCCGGTGTTACTGAACTACCCAGGTGTTTTATCATTGACTTCTCTTGGACATATGACTGCTTCTGTATCTCTTAGTAATAACCATTGCTAGCAACAGTCCGGTAGAAGTGTTGCTAAATGGATGATACTTCTTCAAGGAACTGACGGTGCTAATGTGCACTTAACTGACTTCTGAAGGTTTTTTAATAGGTTTTCATTGGAATGTATGCAATTCAGTATAGATCTCTTTACTGTCAAACACATACTACTTTAAATGTTGCAGAAAACCATATTTTAATCTTGTCCCCTTTGGACAAAGCTGTTAAGCATCTTAAACTACTGTAGAACTACACTTTTTTTGCAATAACTAAGATGTTTTGTTAGAAGTTGAGTCTCGTTGACCATCTTTGCAAAACCATGTTGGTGATGTTTGATTTCTGCAATTGCTATAGCTTTTTCTTGATAGCTGGATGATCAAACTGTGTAGGACTTAACAGATAGTATCTCATTTCACAAAGGAGAATTAAAAAAACCCAGAATTTCAGGACTGAACTGACTGAAATTTGGGACTTCCTCATTTATACTCTAAATGAAATGTGTTTAAGAAAACTGTAGAGAATTGCTACATTATCTAATAAATCTGGAGTCAGGCCTTCACTGTTGTAAGCATCTACAATTTCTGTCTACAGTGAAGTTTAGTACTTCCTAAAAACAGATTGTTTTACTTGGCAGTATATTTTAAAACATATATTAATATAAGCACTTTTAAAGCTTATCTTAATCTCCCCTTTGTTATCATTCAAATAAACAGTGCAATGAGTGGCATATGCATATGTAGAACAAACTAGATCTTTTGGCAATTAGGTTGGTAGTGTTTTGATGTGGTTTTTGTAATACTTTCTAATCTTAATGCCTGTCTGAAGTTCTGTGATCTGAATGTCACCTTTTTGTTTTGCTTTCAGGTACTATGAAGCATTTCCTCCTCTTTCTGAAAAGCCAGTTTGCCTGCAGGAAATTATGACTGTATGGAATAAATCCAAAGTATGCTCTTACTCTAGCTCCTCATCTTCATCCACTGCTCCACCAACTAGCACGGATACATCTTCTCCAAAGGACTGCAACAGTGAAAGTGAAGTAACTAAAGACAGAAGTAATAAAGTATCTGCCACTGCACAGGAGAGAACCCAGCAGAAGAAAAGTAAAAATGAGAAAGAAAACAAGTTTAGTAACAACACTGTTGAAGAGAAGCCTGTTTTGTACAAAAAGCAAGTCCGACATAAGTCTGAGGGAAAGATGCGTCCTCGCTCGTGGTCATCTGGATCCAGTGAGGCTGGCTCAAGTTCTAGTGGTAATCAAGGTGAATACAAGGCATCCATGAAATGTATCAAAGTAAGACACAAAACAAGAGAGGTTCGAAATAAAAAAGGACGTAATGGGCAAAGCAGGCTTTCAGTGAAATCTGGTGAAAAGGCTGATAGAAAAGTCCACAGCGGAAGCAGTAGCAGCAGTAGCAGCGGGTCCGTCAAACAGCTGTGCAAAAGAGGTAAAAGGCCATTAAAAGAAATTGGAAGAAAAGAAGCTGGCGGTAGTGATGGAAAAGATTTGTATTTAGACAGCAGAAACGAAAAGGAATATAAAGAAGAACCCTTGTGGTATACTGAGCCGATTACAGAGTACTTTGTTCCTCTTAGCAGAAAAAGCAAGCTGGAGACTACATACCGCAACAGAGAAGATATATGTGGCGTAACATCAGAGGCTGTAGAAGAGTTGTCTGAATCAGTGCATGGTCTTTGTATTAGCAACAATAATATTCATAAAACATACCTCGCAGCAGGTACTTTCATCGATGGTCACTTTGTAGAAATGCCTGCAGTTCTAAATGAGGATATTGACCTCACTGGGACCTCAATATGTTCTCAACCAGAGGACGACAAATACTTAGATGATGTTCATCTGTCAGAACTAACACACTTCTATGAAGTGGATATTGATCAATCCATGTTGGATCCTGGTGCCTCAGATACGATGCAAGGGGAGAGTCGGATTTTAAATATGATTCGACAAAAGAGTAAAGAAAAAACTGATTTTGAGGCAGAATGTTGCATAGTGTTAGATGGAATGGAGTTGCAAGGGGAAAGTGCAATATGGACAGATTCGACCAGCTCTGTTGGTGCTGAAGGGTGGTTCTTGCAAGACCTTAGTAATTTAGCTCAATTTTGGGAGTGCTGTTCATCTTCTAGTTCTGGTGATGCAGATGGGGAAAGTTTTGGAGGAGATTCTCCAATCAGATTCTCCCCCATCTTAGACAGCACAATGCTTAATTCACACATGCTTGCTGGCAATCAAGAGCTCTTTTCAGATATTAATGAAGGGTCTGGTATAAACTCTTGTTTTTCAGTGTTTGAAGTGCAATGCAGTAACTCTGTTTTACCATTTTCTTTTGAAACACTCAACTTGGGAAATGAAAATGCAGATTCTAGTAGCACTGCTAATATTCTTGGGAAAACGCAGTCTAGATTGCTAATATGGACCAAAAATAGTGCCTTTGATGAAAATGAACACTGTTCCAATCTTTCAACAAGAACCTGTAGTCCATGGTCACACTCGGAAGAAACACGTTCAGACAATGAGACTTTAAATATTCCATATGAAGAATCCACGCAATTTAATGCAGAAGATATTAATTATGTAGTTCCTAGAGTGTCTTCGAGTTATGTAGATGAAGAAATTCTAGATTTCTTGCCAGAAGAAACCTGCCAGCAACAAGCTAGAACTTTAGGAGAAATGCCCACTTTGATTTTCAAAAAAAAATCTAAGCTAGAATCTGTCTGTGGTATTCAGCTAGAACAAAAAGCAGAAAGTAAAGACTATGAAACTACACAAGGGTGTAGTGAAAGCAGTCCACATGGAGATGGCTACAGCTCAGGGGTTATTAAAGATATTTGGACAAATATGACAGACAGAAATTCTGCAGCGATGGTAGAAGTAGAAGGAATAGAAGATGAATTGTTTTCAACTGATGTAAATAACTATTGCTGCTGTTTGGATACAGAAGGAAAAGTTGAAACCCTCCAGGAGCCCAATAAAGCAGTGCAGAGATCAGAGTATCATCTTTGGGAAGGTCAAAAGGAGAATTTAGAGAAGAGAGCCTTTGTCTCAAATGATTTATCAAAAGTAGATGGTGGTGACTATACTACACCATCAAAACCTTGGGATGTTAACCAGGATAAAGAAAACTCATTTATACTTGGTGGTGTGTATGGGGAGCTCAAAACATTTAACAGTGATGGAGAATGGGCAGTGGTGCCACCTAGTCACTCAAAAGGGAGCTTATTACAATGTGCAGCTTCTGATGTAGTGACAATAGCTGGTACAGATGTGTTTATGACTCCAGGTAACAGCTTTGCCCCTGGTCATAGGCAATTATGGAGGCCATTTGTATCATTTGAACAGAATGAGCAATCAAAGAGTGGAGATAATGGATTAAATAAGGGTTTTTCTTTTATCTTCCATGAAGACTTACTGGGAGCTTGTGGTAACTTTCAAGTTGAAGAACCAGGGCTTGAATACTCATTCTCTTCCTTTGACCTGAACAATCCATTTTCACAAGTTCTTCACGTAGAGTGTTCGTTTGAGCCAGAAGGAATTGCATCTTTCAGCCCTAGTTTTAAACCTAAGTCAATTCTGTGCTCTGATTCAGACAGTGAGGTTTTACACCCCAGGATATGTGGTGTTGATCGAACGCAGTACAGGGCTATACGGATTTCTCCAAGGACTCACTTTCGCCCAATTTCTGCATCTGAACTTTCTCCAGGTGGTGGAAGTGAGTCAGAATTTGAGTCAGAAAAAGATGAGGGAGGTATTGCTGTCCCTTCTCAAGTAGATGTATTTGAGGATCCACAAGCAGATCTCAAACCTCTGGAAGAAGATGCAGAAAAAGAAGGGCATTATTATGGAAAATCAGAGCTTGAATCTGGAAAATTCCTTCCCAGATTAAAAAAGTCTGGAATGGAGAAGAGTGCACAAACATCATTGGATTCCCAAGAAGAGTCGGCTGGGATGTTGCCAGTAGGAAACCAAGATCCCTGTTTAGAATGCAGTATGAAAGAATCTCTAGATGGGAGGGCGATGGAGAGCTCTAAAGTAAACTGCAGAATAGTGGAGCCACATGAGGAGACTAGCAGGTTTTGCAGTTGTAAAGCAGGGTGCCATTTCCCCACGTACGAGGATAATCCTGTTTCTTCAGGAGAGCTTGAAGAGGTATGTGGATATATAAAATTACGGAATTTGCAGCTGGCAGCTGATAACCAGCAATTTGTCATGTGACAGCTCAATTTAAATGTTTGTAATTGTATAGCTCTCTAGAAAATACAGTTCTTTAGAAACGCTGGAGGTTCCGTCTGAACGTAAGGAAAAATATTTTTACTGTAAGGGTGACGCAGCGCTGGCACAGGTTGCCCAGGAAGGTTGTGGAGTCTCTGTCCTTGGAGATATTCAAAAGACATCTGGATGTGGTCCTGGGCAACCTGCTCTAGGTGGCCCAGCTTGAGCAGGGGGAGTTGGATATGATGACCTCCAGAGTTCCCTTTGAACCTCAACCATTCTGTGATTCTGTGGAATATTAACTATCTTCAGGCATTATGGTGTCATCTTGCGTACCTTTAGAAATATATGCATGTGTACATTCATGTGACTTTAAAATCTGCTTACCTTAGGTTTTTAGCTTATCTGATTTACATATAATATGTTAAAATGTGCATAAAGCTTGAGTAATGAGATATTACTGATTTTGATTCAAACCTGTTTTAAAAATTTGAAGAGGAAGATCTGACATCAGTCTTTGCAATATGAATTATAGTTACTTCCAAGTAGAAGAATTTGGAGTTGAATTATTGGATGTAAACTTCAGGAAAGAAAGGTTTGTAGAAAGGCTTAATTGTCTGGAAATTAAAATGTTCTCTTGTCAGCATAGATGCAAAAAGAAATAAAACATGGATGCAAAATATTCATCACTGCCACAGTACTGTAAGGAGGCCTAACTATAACTATGGATTAAGCTCAGAGTTTTCTTTCAGGTAATTGTAGCCATAGGTTAAGTAATGATCAAGAGCAAAAATACCTTCCAGCCAAAAATATCCAAGTTTTTCTTGCTGTGAGCTCCCTCTGCTCTTGAGAAGAAATATTTGACCAGCAAAATAATTTAGTTATGTGGCCAGCCCAGAGATATTGTCTGGATAGTTATAAGTTGCATCTTACATTTTCTTTTCCACTTCAGTTTCCTCTTCCACATACTCAGCAGTTGTAGTATCTACATTAGGAGGGAATTTTTGTCATTTTCAACTGAAGAGTTGTACCCAGATTGTGTTGTGCAATTCTGTACTCCTCAATTACAGGTTTGAAATACTAATTCATGTATGGGAGAACTAACCTTTTTCTTGTTAAAACTAAAGCTAACCTTTTTGTTGAACAAAATCAGAGTTCCTTTTTTCCTTCTTCCCCATTTGTTTCTCCTCTCATCTTTCTTAATTGCTATTGCAGCTTCTTTGCCCAGTGTCAATAAGTTGATGTCTGCTGCTTGCACAAGAGAATCAAATTTGTGACTTTTCCAGGCCCTTTCATTTGGTTCTTGCTGCTCTGTTAAGTTAACGGAGATGAAGCGGCTCCAAAAATCTTTTCTGGAGTCTGGGAAGCTTCTGTGTTTGTGCCAGGCCTTGCAAAAAGAGTCACCAAAAAGATTAATAAACTTAGACTGTAAGTCAGAACAGATTCTGGAATTACCTTTTACCAGGAGTAAGCAGAATCTAACTTCATTGTGCAATAGGACATAATGAATGACCAAATGGTATAATACAATTACTTGTGACAGCAAGAGTCTAAAGTTCCTTCCAGCCCTTTCCAGATCTCCTTTCTGGATGCTCAGTGCTCCGTGAGGATGTTTATTCTCATCTTCGTTTCAACCACTTATCCATTCAAGAAAGTAGTAAGTGTCTGGTGTAAGTTTACAGTGGTTCCATAGTTTATGGTAGCTGTGAGGCTTGAAAAACTTTGGTACTGAATAGTGCTCAAAAAGCTCTGGTATTTTATTTTCTTTAAGTTCCTTAGTGCAAGAGGAAAACTGTTTCCCTTGCTCTGGTCGCATGATTTTGTAGGCATTTTCATAGCTTCAAAATTATAAGCCATGGAGAAGTACAGAGGGCCAACAACTGTGTCAGTAGTCTAGACTCTGATTTGGTTTGCAGTTAAGCTCTTCCTAGTGGGCTTGAAGAGCCTGATTACAACCTAAACTCAGAAAGACCGGGTTAACTAGCCCTCCTGTATCTAGCATGTCTCAAGAGGATGTGTGCACGCTCTGGGCTTTTCTAAGAGCCGTTAGTGTGCATCTGAAGATAATTGGCTTTTTGGCTTGAGAACATTTATCTAAATTTATTATTGCAGTTAAGTCTATCTGTAAAAGAAGAGGGTTTTTTAAGCATTAAAACAATTTTAATATGTTGGTTGTGAAGTAAACTTTAATCGGTAAAGATGATGACTATATCATGTACAGGAAGGGGTGCAAATGTCATGCAAGTATGTCTTCTGTGTGTGAACTTTTTTTAAGAGTGATATTACTTATTTTCATGAGCATTAAACAAAATCAATGTAAAATACCTAGAATTAGAATGGTTTAGGAGAAACATTCTTCATGAACACCCCACACATGCATGGGAAAAAGTTTTAGCTTGAGCAGAGGCTGTGGAATTGACTGATTAGTATAGATCAATATTTGTAAAGGATTTTTTTTTTTAATGAAAGTTCTGTGCTTCCTTTTACTGGGTTACGATAAAAATTAAAGTTATTGTTTAACGCACTGTTATCTAACATAAAAGTTGTGTTCTGAGGTACCTCCAATATTTTTGCATAAATAGTGGCTGTGAAAATACTAATGTAGACCACAGTGTAATAGTAAAACATTCTGTTTTGCATCTCATAAACTTGAATGATATACATACTGTGCAAGCACACATCTTTGAATACCTCCTACTTGTAAGACTGTAGGAGAATCTGGTTCAGTTTCCTCCCTCTTACCTTCTATATTAGAGCACGTCTTTTAGACTTTTAGCATATTTTGCAGAAGGAATTTGCTGATAGCTCCTGCAGAAGCTCTTTAAGAGTGAATGATAATTATATACCTAGCCTTACGACTGAAACAAAATACAACAAAAAACCCAAACACACCACTCCCCCACCCCACAATCCCCACCAACAAAAAATACCTGCCAAAGTACAGTCCTTTTTCTTCCAAGTAAGTGCTCTTACCATTTAGCCATGAAGTCATGGGTAAGTACACAGTCTGGTCCAGTTAATGGCCTCTGAATATAACAGCACTGAATCTCTTATCAACAGATTTTATATGGGCTCTGATCTAGTAGGTGTGCCCTAAGAATGCTTATACTATTGAGTCCTTGAGATAGATAAAGGGACTTGTGGGTTTTGTTGGGATTGGTACCAAACTTTTGAGGTCTGAACATGCCTAGGACAATGCATTTGGGGATGAGGAAATTTTACTGGCAAAACCCGTAAGTGTTTATGAATCTCATGACTTAATTGGCCTGTTAGATTTGGTGAGGTACTTTGCTTGACTGGAGTAATACAATGTAAGTGTAGAACTCCTTTAGAAAGGGTTGCAAGAGAGGAAGGGAAGAGAGATGCCTTACATACATTGGTTCTAGGTCAGTAGTGTAGGAGAAAATTCAGAGGGGTGTGCATTATGCCTTAAAATCAGTAGAATCAAGTGGGAAAAACATTCAAGAGCATGTAGAGTCATCCACATACAAAGCAGAAGACTTCATTGTAAAAGAGAGAGTAATTTGGGGGCTATCTGAGAAAGTATTAGTCCAGATAGTTCTTGATATGTGCTGATCGTGGCAGATGATGAAAACACCTACAAAGACTGAGCTCTAACTTTCTAATTAATAAGACATTAGTTTGCTGAGATTTTGAAGGATGAAAGTATCTTGTATGAGAGGGACCTTAAAATGACAGTATAAAAATCATGAGGAAAAAAACAAGGTATAAAGTAAGCCAATAAAATGAAGATTTGGTACACCTGAAAGTCCCAGAGGTAAATCGGAAACAGAAAAATGACTGAAGGGTATTTCTGAGAGACAGAACTACCAAGCTTGGAAAGCTATGAAAAGATAATGTCAAAAAGGTACTGTTTAGTGCGGTTTTTGTCATCGTTCGAATTGTTGGTGAAAAGACAATTAAGCAAAGGAGTAGTACATATAAATTACACTGTTTTAGCTAGTCATAGGAATATTCAGCTAAATATCATGAGGAGCAGCAACTAATTTGAAAAAAGCATAGTAGAATACTTGTTTGAGAACAAACAGAAGATAAAAAAAATACATAAAAGGCAAACACATTTCCATCTTTTTAAAGAGGAAAATGGAACCTGGAGTATTAGCAAACACTCTCTTAAATTTCCTAAACAAATTTTCATAAACAAATGTTTTAAACAGTAAATGGCCTGGATGCGTGAAAAAGTGAGAAAGTTTCTGAGTATTGGTTTGGCAAAAAAATTGCACACTCAAAATAACAGTCAGTGGCTTATTAGAGGACAAGGGAGATGATTTAATTTTTCTGGTCTGGGGAGTAAAATACATGTTTATGAAAATCCCTGATGATATCAAACTGGGAAAGTCTGCAGTTACACTGGAAGACAGGATTAGAATCAAAAGGTTAATAAATTGGAGAAATGGTCTGTCCCTGCTGGATTGCATTTTGTTGTTCAAATAGAGGCTTCTAAAGAAAGTAAGAATCCTCTTCACAAACACAGTGTGAGGAGTGACAGGTGAGGAAATGATGTGAAATGGAAAAGCATCTTCAAGTAGATCATAAGCTGAGTGTAAATCAGCAGTGACACACTGCAAAAGACAGCAACATTGTGATGTATAAACAGGAATGCCCTTCTGTAAGAGGGGAAGTAATTGTTCCACTGGAGCTGGAAAGCCTTCTGCTGGAGTACCGGGCTCAGCTCCCATTACCTTGTATCAAGAAAGATGTCCTGAGGAGAGCAACACAAAGATCACTACTTCTGAAAACAGAGTGAAGGAACTGGGGTTGTTTTATCTCAAAAAAGAGAAACTTAAAGAAGAACCCAGCGATTTTGCAGAAGCCATGTTTGTAGTTACAGGAGAGAAGGGAAGAGCTGTGTTTGTCCTGTAGGCTCTGGTAAACACAAACAAAGTGGATGTGATGACGGTAAATCACAGCAAGGGAAATTGAAGGAAAAGAATTCTAACCAGAAAATGAGTTTACTGTAAGGCTCAATTATTTTTAGGGAAGTAGTGGAAATTCTGTCTTGAAGAGATTTAGAGTGTAGAAATAGTGCATTGTAGTTGATTGCAGCATTGTGCAAGAGTAGAGACCAGATGATTTTTCAGTGAAATTCAAGAATTAGGTGACTGTCAAATCGGTTTTAAGAATATAAAGTCTAGACTCTGCTCCCTTTGTTCATTTGTGACTAGCTTCTTGACCCAGATGTATCTTCCCTGGGTAGCCAATGAACTAAAATTAGGATCTGATCTTTTGAAATGGGACTCAATGGGTTCATTGCTGCTTTGACTTCTAAATTATTCATGTGTTTCTTGTATTTTTTCTGATAGTAAGGGGTTGCGGAGCAGGTTCAAGGAAATTTGTACTTACAGATTAATAGGACTTTTTCTGTAGTTGGTTATGAAGTACTCTACAGGCAGCTGGGAGAAGCCTCACGATCGCTGGCCCTTGTTCTCGTGGGGGACTTCAACTTGCCAGATGTCTGCTGGAAATACAATGCAGCAGAGAGGAAACAGTCCAGGAGGTTCCTGGAGTGTGTGGGAGATAACTTCCTCACGCAGCTGGTGAGGGAGCCCACGAGAGAAGGCGCCCCACTGGACCTGTTGTTTGTGAACAGAGAAGGTCTTGTGGGTGATGTGACGGTCGGAGGCCGTCTTGGGCACAGTGACCACGAAATGATAGAGTTCTCGATTCTCAGAGAAGTAAAGAGGAGGGTCACCAGAACTGCCACCTTGGACTTCCGGAGGGCAGACTTTGGCCTGTTTAGGAGTCTGGTTGGCAGAGTCCCTTGGGAGGCAGTCCTGGAGGGCAAAGGCGTCCAGGAAGGCTGGACATTCTTCAAGAAGGAAATCTCAAAGGCACAGGAGCAGGCCGTCCCCATGAGCTGGAAGACAAGCTGGCGGGGAAGAAGACGGGCCTGGCTGAGCAGAGAGCTCCAGCTGGAACTTAGGAAAAAAAGGAGAGTCTATAACCTTTGGAGGAAGGGGCAGGCAACTCAGGAGGACTACAAGGATGTTGTGAGGTCATGCAGGGAGAAAATTAGAAGGGCCAAAGCCCAATTAGAACTTAGTCTGGCTACTGCCGTAAAAGACAGCAAAAAGTCCTTCTACAAATACATTAACAATAAAAAGGGGGCTAAGGAGAATCTCCCTCCTCTATTGGATGCAGAGGGAAACTTAGTGTCAAGGGATGAGGAAAAGGCTGAGGTGCTAAATGCCTTCTTTGCCTCAGTCTTCAACAGCAAGGGAAGTTGCTCTCTGGGCACCCAGCGCCCTGAGCAGGAAGACAGGGATGGGGAGCAGAATGTAGACCCCGAAGTCCAAGGGGAAATGGTCAGTGACCTGCTACGCCACCTAGACACGCACAAGTCTATGGGGCCAGATGGGATCCACCCAAGGGTGCTGAAAGAGCTGGCAGGAGTGCTCACCAAGCCACTCTCCATCATTTACCAGCAGTCCTGGCTAACTGGGGAGGTCCCAGTTGACTGGAGGCTGGCAAATGTGACGCCCATCTACAAGAAGGGCCGGAAGGAGGATCCGGGAAACTACAGGCCTGTCAGCCTGACCTCGGTGCCCGGGAAGGTTATGGAGCAGATCATCTTGAGTGCCATCACGCGGCACATACGGGACAACCGGGTGATCGGGCCCAGTCAGCATGGGTTTATGAAAGGCAGGTCCTGTCTGACCAACCTGATCTCCTTCTACGACATGGTGACCCGCTTAGTGGATGAGGGAAAGGCTGTGGACGTTGTGTACCTGGACTTTAGTAAAGCCTTTGACACCATCTCCCACAGTATCCTCATGGAGAAACTGGCTACCCATGGCTTGGATGGGCATACTCTGCGCTGGGTAGGAAACTGGCTGGATGGCCAGGCGCAAAGAGTTGTGGTGAATGGAGTTAAATCCGGTTGGCGGCCGGTCACAAGTGGTGTTCCCCAGGGCTCAGTACTGGGGCCAGTCCTGTTCAATATCTTTATCAATGATCTGGACGAGGGGATCGAGTGCACCCTCAGTAAGTTTGCAGATGACACCAAGTTGGGTGGGAGTGTTGATCTGCTGGAGGGCAGGCAGGCGCTACAGCGGGACCTGGACAGGCTGGATCGATGGGCCGAGGCCAATTGTATGAGGTTCAACAAGGTCAAGTGCCGGGTCCTGCACCTCGGTCACAACAACCCCAGGCAACGCTACAGGCTTGGGGGGGAGTGGCTGGAAAGCTGCCCGGCAGAAAAGGACCTGGGGGTGTTGGTTGATGGCCGGCTGAATATGAGCCAGCAGTGTGCCCAGGTGGCCAAGAAGGCCAACGGCATCCTGGCCTGTATCAGAAATAGTGTGGCCAGCAGGAGTAGGGAGGTGATTGTCCCCCTGTACTCGGCCCTGGTGAGGCCGCACCTCGAGTACTGTGGTCAGTTTTGGGCCCCTCACGACAAGAAAGACATTGAGGTGCTGGAGCATGTCCAAAGAAGGGCAACGAAGCTGGGGAAGGGTCTGGAACACAAGTCCTATGAGGAGCGGCTGAGGGAACTGGGGATGTTTAGTCTGGAGAAAAGGAGGCTGAGGGGAGACCTTATTGCTCTCTACAACTCCCTGAAAGGAGGTTGTAGAGAGACGGGGGTTGGTCTCTTCTCCCTAGTAACAGACGACAGAACAAGAGGAAATGGCCTCAAGTTGCGCCAGGGGAGGTTTAGATTGGACATTCGTAAAAATTTCTTTACCGAAAGGGTTGTCGGGCATTGGAACAGGCTGCCCAGGGAGGTGGTGGAGTCCCCATCTCTGGGGGTATTCAAAAGGCGTTTAGATGAGGCCCTAAGGGATATGATTTAGTGGGGGACTTGGTAGTGATAGGTTAATGGTTGGACCCGATGATCTTGGAGGTCTCTTCCAACCAGAACAATTCTATGATTCTATGAAACTGTCAGTCCTAACACTTCAGATAATACTCAGATTATAATGAGGCTTTTAGTGCTTATTCTGTTCAGATTATGCAAAATTGTTGTCACTGCCTCGACCCTTGTCAGCATGCATTCTCAAAGAGTAGAAATATTCAATGCTGGTGTTTTTAAATTAGTATCTAAAGCCCAAATAGTCTATCCTGAAAGGCATATCAATATGGATGAAAAGTATTAGCTATTTAAATGGGTAGCTGGAAAATTTAATAAAACTTTTCATAAAATACTGGAAGTGCCCTTTTTTCAAGACCTTCAGGTAGATGATCCTTAAAACTGTAGACCTCAGCTCTGAGAAGATGTTTTGCATAGATTTTGCTTGAAGAATGAAGTTCTGACCAATGTAACTTTTCTAACTAGCAAATGACTCATCTGCCATATGAATTTGCTGTGGACTTTTGTCTGTAAGTGTAGGGAAAAACTTGTGATGGAAGCAAGGAAATCAACAAAAATGATTGCTACCTCATACAAAATTGTTAGTTAAGGAACAGCAAAAAAAAATCGTACTAATATTTCCCCCTATGCAGATTGTGGATAAAATAGGATTTAAGTTATTCAGCACATCCTATACTAGCTCTTGGTAGAGAAAATGTTGCATATTCATAAATGCTTCCTAAGAAATTTATCTGAGGTTGTAAAATAAAACTATTATTTTCTGCCAAGAAGAAAGAATAATATCTTAATGAACTACTTGTATGAACATTCATGGTCTTACCTGAGGAGAAATATTTATATATATACAAAATATAAATAAAATAAATATTTTGGGGTTTGTGTGTTTGTTTTAATTTATCAACACGAACTTCCCTTTTAATACATCTGTATGCATAAGGAGAGGGGGAAGGAACCTCACCCCCCTACCCCCTCCAGATTTCTCCTACCTTTTGTTCCTTGGCTCCTCCATCTGCGCATTTATCATTCTGGTAATAAAATCTCATATTGCAGATGTGACAGTACCAGTATCATTTTCTCACATGATTGGGTCTTTTTTCTTGAATTCTGCTTTCATACTTCTAGACCTGGTGTTTCCCAACTTTGGTAGTCATTGTTTCCTCACCTGCCTAAATGCCCCTGTCAAAGATACTCCTAAAAGTTGGCTTAGTATCCCGTCATACAGAAACTACAGTTAAATTTCAGCTCTGTCAGCAAACCGACAGTACCACTCGAACGTGCTGTTTATCAGGCGGCCCACTGATCACAGTTGGAAACTGGTGTTGGATACGTCCCTTGCTGCAGTGAGTATGGAACAGTTCACACAAGCAAAAGAGTGAAATGCTGCTCCTGGGCGTTTGTTCTGGTAGGCCCAGCGCTGCAGTTTGAACTGTGTTCACCAAAGCGGCTTCTCCTTTTCCCCAGGTCGATATAACAGGATATTCTGCTGCACACTCGCAATACAGCATCATCAGCGAATGAATTACGTATTGCTGTTCCGTAGCAGCCTTGCGAAGAAAGCAGCAATACAATAAAACTGTATAGAACAGTAATCTTTCTTGGTGGCTTTATTTCAAATATGTGGGTGGAAGAGGTGAGGAAAAATCTCATTAGCTGTAGGGAATGGCATTCATGGTGCAGGAAGCAATCTTTCACTTCTCTGATTATTTTCTCTTTTATTCAGTTGTAGCCTTAAAACACTGAACTGCTTTTCCATGGTGATGCTGGAGATCAAATGCACTGTTTAAAATGGTCGTTATGCACTTAAGCTCACAAAATCTCTCCTTCATGTTAGCTACTTTACTCCAGGTAGATTAGGGAGTAGTTTCACTGTAATTTGATCTGTGAAGCAGCACTAGTTTTTTTTAGTTGGAAAAAACCTAATACTTGCTTTTATTCCTTTAGAAAGTATTTGTACTGATATTTGCAGAGAACGGTGGTTCTTTTGTATACCAGAGGTTTCATTTGAAATGTTGGATGAAAGACCTAAGTGGACAGCCCTGCTGTTGTATGAAGTTCTTAGGGAGGTTCGTTTGAGAAAAAACAGACATAAAATGATGTTGGAAGGAACAAACATGAGCTAGATGCCAATAAAAGACATGTAAGTGCTATTTAAAGTTTTGAAACTATTTTACTCTTTCAAACTCTTATACAAAGAATAGCAAAGCAAACATTAAAATTATTTTTTCTGCTATTTGCTTAATTCTCAGTATGGGAGAGGTAACAGGGGGACAGAAGCAGAATTGGAGTTTCAGTTTCTGCACATAACTGCACAATTCTGACCCAAATCTACTGAAAATTCATAGACAATTGTGGTTGAAATCAGCCAGGACTTGGGGCAGGAGAATCTTGCATAACTATGATGTCACAGTAGTGTTTATGCTTGTGAATGCTGAAGTCCTCAAGTGATTTTACATCGCCTCAACCAGAAGCTCTAAGAGATGCCTCAGTTACCATACGTCCAGCTGTGGAACAAGAAAGGAAACCCATTAGTCTTCTCTCAGACCTGCAGCAACAGTCTGAGTGCAACAGCACTGCAGTTGTGTTTGCCTTGTTGTCTTTGAGCTCTACTTAACAATAAAGTAAAATAACTATGAATAGTTTCAGAGAAGAAAGACTTCTTGCAATTTCTAATACCAGTACCAGTCTTTCTGGGCTGCTTCTGCATCCAGCTGGGAGATGTGTCTTTGGCTTTCTCTAACTCTGCTGGTATTGAGGCAGTGACGGGAGGACGCGGGAGCTGAGGCAGCCTGCAGTCGGCATCGGTTCAGTCACCGAGCCATCCTGCAGCAGATACATAGGCTCCGACGGGGACTTAGCTCAGGAAGCAAGGCTGCTGTAGCTTGTTATGCCCTGCCAGGCTCAAGCTGGCTTTGCTTGTAACCTGCTGTGGTTCATCCAGCATATCATGTGTGCGATATGAGTGCAGGTGTGACACCAGTGACGTGGGAAACTTTGTGCCTGTGGAGTTTGAATGCCTCTATCTATAGTCGGCAGCAGAGTAAGGCTTCCATGATTGAATTTATTTGTAAATGCACATATTTCTTACTAAAACCTGCTTCAAGTACCCTTGAGCTTGCTTTTTTTTCCCTCCCCTCCTTCCCTCTTTTTAACTTTCTGAGAACTCCCTTTTCTGGAGTTGGGGTTTGCGCTTTTGGAGGGTGGTTCCAAAAGGACTCTTCCTTGGTGTTATGAGAGGAAACCAGCGTGGATAATTTCAGTACTCATTATGGCAGAATTTCACGGGGAAAAATGTTTAATCTGGCACACGCTTCAGAATAGATCACTCTTGAGTGGCTCATTTGGTTTGAGAGAGACTTATCTTTATTAAGTAACAAGCGTTTGTAAGTTTAGGTTCTATAGGTTTATAGTTCTGCAGTAGCTTAAGGAGGAACAAAAGGAGGTTTGTTAACTTTCCATGCTTAAATGTTCTCAGGTTTACAGAGGAGGAAGCTGGATAGAAACTCAGTGTTGAAGCTCATTTGTTACTGTTTTTAGTAGCTAGTTGCACTATAGTTTGTTTTTGAGTCATTCTGCCCAATACCTATAAGGGATGTTACAAGCGGGCGTTGTCTTTTGCAGGTTAATGGGGTTACCACAGATGCAGTTATAAAACTAGGGACATGTCTGTTGTGACAAGCCTTTGGTATTTTAGCCACATCCATTAATTTCATAAGGAAAGTGCTCTGGTAAATTTAAATTAGCATTAAAATGGGGGGGGGCCCAGTATTTAGGCATTTTTGGTGACTAGACTGAGATTATTTTTAGCATAAAGATAAATTATTAATCATCCTTATAGCCAGTTTTTCCTCATGTTGACACATTAATTCTCTAATTTTATGTTATCCCATTGATGGTAATGGTACTACTTTAAACATTAAATTTTGCCACTTCTTGTTTGCTTTCTTTTCTGTTTCGTTTTACACTGAACTATTTGTCATGTTGACTCATGTTGTTTCACTGTATTTTCATCTCGGGTAGCTATCTGTTCTCTCATGTTTTGTACTTAGATTATAAGCTGTAGGGTTGGACTTAATCTTTTTGTTCTGGATTTGTACAACTCTCTATCGACAAAGTATCAGCCCCTGCGTGGAGTTCATTGATTATAAGAGTTCGGATAATGGATGTTCTATTATAGTTTGACAGTCCTTTCCCATTAGTATTAGAAATTGAACAGTGTGACCTATAAGACCTAGCAAATTGGTTGTAATGCCAGAGTTTCCTCCTTTACATGTAAGTATATTATTTATGGCATAATGAAGCGTGATTGTTGTCTAAACACTTTCCTATATTGAATACTAATCTGCAGAGAATGAGTGGCAGCCAGGAAAAGCAATGCTGGTGGGAAAAGGCGCTCTATTCTCCCCTTTTTCCTGCGTCACAGTGTGAAGGTAAGAAGCTATGCCTGTTTGAACTAACTTGCTGTTGCACCTCTGTTAAAATGGAATGTTCTTTCTTATGGATTGGAATTGCTGCAGATGAATTGGAACTACCATCTGTATTAAAAAAAAAAAAACAACAGTAAACTTCCATAATAAATTCTTTTATCTGAGAGACAACTGGGGTGCTTCAGTTGCATTTGTAATAAATCTCTAGTATGCTTCTAAATAGTTTTAAAATGGAAGTACTTTTAAAATAATTTTAATATTTATGCAAATTTACTTAATTCCAGAGCCTGGAATTAAGTGAATAGAATATTAATCTCTGACTCTGAAAATACTTTATTAAATTTTTGAGTATGTTTCAACCTAAATAATACTTACTAGGTAGCTAATTTTATGAGAATGTGAAAACATGATAATTACCTTTTATGGGTTCGCATAAATAAGATGCCAGTTATTCAGTGAACGTGTGGAATTTCTGTCAAGCTGGGAAGGAGAGGGCTCTGCCTCTCGGCCACTCCTTTCACAGTGACAATCCAGGAATTTTTCTGTCCCACACAGAGAGTAAGTCCAGTCTTGGTAGGCAGGCTGCTCGCAAGCGGAAGCAGGTGTGCTTCCAGCACTCTCTTTTGCCTCCCAAGCATTCGTAGCATCTGACAGCTGGCCCAAGCTCAGGTTTTCAGTGAACAGGCAAGAATCCAGACAGCTTTTTTTTGCCTGCATACCAATTTACCTTTTCTGGGCAGAAGGCAAGAAGCTAAATAAGAACAATCTGTATACCAAACTGACAGGCTATCTGATGCTTTCTGTTGGTAGAGGCTCAGTGCAAGAAACTTTTGATCAGAGACCTGGTTCCCTAATCATCTGGAAGTAGATTAGCCAGTAATTATTACTGGACTATTTTTGGAGTGCACCTTAAAGTGCTACCAACTAAACGGTGTTCTCGGTGCTTAAATGCCCTTACTTTGGTGTTTAGGATAGTTTGGGTTTCTTTCAAGAACATCTTAACTTCACTCCCAACTATAGAAGTGTGTTTGCACAGTGAAAGAGAATAGATTGATGCCTACAGGACTTTGATTTGCCTCCTGGACTGGTCACAGAACCTCCCATATTAGAAAAAACCCTCATTATTTACAAAGGAGAGATATTTAGTGTCCTTTTGTAAAGGTTTTTTTTCCCCCCACAGTGATAATTGCAGAGGTATTGTTGGTGTACTAGCAAATGTAGTGACTCACTCTCTTGAGTGTGTATTTTACACAGAGTAATCCTTGAAATTTTGTGAGTGAATTGTGTCATCTTTTTGCTGACATTGGCTGGTGAACCTGCATAACTGTCTCGGTGTTTCACCGCCTTATTTTGTCAGAGGAAGACAGAACATACAGTATCAAATACTATGAAGCCCAGAACCTGCTTGATACAGTGGCAGAATTTCTGTGAAGTAGAATAGTTCCAGAATTTCCTCTTTTAGACTAAGTTTAACAAAACCAGAGCTTTATCCTCAGAGCTAATGTTATTCTTTCACAAATCTTTAGCTGTATCCAGTTTTCTGTATGGGTATGTTTTATATATGGATATTGATGCATGTGATCCATATATATCTCTATGATATGTGTTGATATTATATATGGAAATTTGCTCTGGTAAGTAAAAACCACAGCCATTCATGTCAACTTTTTTTTTTTTTTTGAGCTTCAGTCAGGATCAGGCTGCTGTTGCAGTATATTTTGTATGGGTATAGAAATACGTATGATCTGGAACACCGTGCAGTATTAGAATTGAAAAATGTACTGAACCATTTATAATAAAAAAGTAATTCTTGCTCCTTGTACCTCACTATTTTAGATATTTCCATTAACTAAGTAGCTTCTTTTTTTTTTTTAATTTGTTTATCCAGGTAAGATGTGATGATGCTTCATTAAGGTATTAAGCTTATCACTTTAAGGATGGCAAACTAAAATCCCCCACAAGCACAGAGTTTACGTGACTTAGAATGTGAATTTCAAGAATACTTCTCTAGATGATTTAATTTTGGCTAAATGTAAATAACAATGTTCCTCAATTGTTTTTTCTTCCTTTTTCTTCTGAAACTCCCCCACAAACACAATGTAAGAGTGTTACACAAATGCCAAGGGAGAGAATGGTGTAGGAGAATTTGCAGATGTAAAGGAAATATCCAATGATGATGAACATCTTTTAGATTTTAATATGGTAAGTTTGTCATTGGTTTGGGGGAGGAGTTTTTTTGTTTATTTTATAAGAGTGTGCCACCACGTCTTTCTTTTTATCAGTTTTCAGTCTGGCCTCGAATGAAATTTCTACAAAAACCTTCAAAAGCTTTTCTTTCCTTACTTTGTTTTTTAATCTCCGCCATCTCTTGAGCATTCTTCTGAAACTCCTCAGTGTTGTACTTAGGGGAGTACAGCCCTTTGTACAAACAGCTGTACCTGTAGTAGTTAAGCAAATTCATTTTCCTTTGGGAACACTTGGCTTTTGCTTGTTGTGTGTGTTAAACATGAGTCGTCTTTTCCTCAGCTTCTAATTTCAGTAAGTGTAGGGTGCGCTGATGTGCACTAGGAAGGCAGAAAGGACTAGTAACTAAAGGTGTAAACAGAATGTATGCTGAATTCTGTCCTGCTTACAAGAAAAAAACATGGGTTTTTTTTTTTTCTGTAGGGAAGAATTTTCGTGTACATGTGCACTTACTGATACACTTTTAAACTTTATAGTGATGATAGCACTTAAATTTACACTGTGACGTGTTTGCTATAGCTTTACTGATTCAGCTGAAAATATCCTGAGTTTGCTTGAAGTTTAGTCAGACCTGTGCTATGTTTTCTTGATCTTTAATGCTTACTACCAAATTTTGGAGATAACTTTTACAGTAATTTTCTAACATGAACTGTGATAATGATGCATTCTAACTGAGTTCACTTTTCATTCTCTTGCTGTTTTGTGCAAATCTTAAAATTAACGAATGGGAAAAAACAATAAAAGCCCCACCTTTTTTTCCGGCTGTTCTGCAGTCCTTTCTACATAGTGGACTAAGTTAGGAAAGAGGAGGACTTGCCCTGTAATGGTGACATCTCTCTTGAACAACAACAAAACTATATAACCTCCCAGCCCAGAAAAAAGCAAGCCTGTTCTTTATTGTTCCCCATCAACACTGTCAGTTTAAATCCTTAGGTTTCTTCTGTTTATGAAGCAAGATGTGCAGATGATATAAATGCTGAGGCAAAACCAAACGGCTTCAGGAAGAAGATCTACTCCAGTGATAGCTCCAGCTCTGAAGACACAGCTTCAGAAGGTGGAAGTGAATGGGCTGATCCGTGTGAGGAGGAGCTTTTTTCTCGAACTCAACTATAAAAACTGCAGAGTAGAACAGATGATTTAAAAGTAACATGAGATGGAAAACTATCCTTCTTGAGGGTCTGTAGCTCTAAAACAACAACTTGAGTTTCCTCTTCAGTTAATGGATTCAGATGTGTATTTATCTTTCTCTTCTTGCTTATTTTATAGATGAGGACACAGCTGTCCTGTTGAAGATTTTTTTTTTTTCCCCCCAAAAAACTGTTAAATTCTTGGCTATTTGAACTAGACTAGATTGTGTTGTCAAATCAAGAATGGATGTGCATGTGCTTGTCGTAGTAGTACCACTGCTTTTTTGCATCTTAATTGCAGTTATTTTCATTCGTAACTGTAGCCCTACCACTATTACTATCTTCTTAGCATTGCAGTGTCTACAACTACTTCTGCTATTCAGAGACTTCAGCTTTCTGCACATTAGGCTTTGTTCTTTAAGAACTGGGAGATAAATACTTAACACTGTAATCTATCAGTGCCTTTCTGAATGCAGGAGAAAAGCATGAATGACTTGTCCAGTCTTCATTCAGTAAATCTCATAACTTTGAAGTAGGAACAACAGGGTTGTGCTTTAGAGACTTACAGAAACTGTGTTTTCTATCCTATGATTCCCCCCTCCCGCAAACCAACACTGAGGATACCATGGTTTGTATTTTTGCTAACTGGAGAAGCCAAGGATTTTTTGTAGGTATGGAGGCAATGTGGGGTTTTTTCCTTTTTTTTTTTCTTTTTTTTTGTCCTTTTTAGCAACTTGCCAATGTGGGGCAGACGTTTAAAAAGTAACACCAAAAATAATAAACCACTGGGGTGATGTGTGGATTGTTGTGAATTTTGTAACGAGTAATGAGAATGTTGTCTTGTTGCAGATGATGGCATTCATGTAACCTGCAAAAGCATCCTGTACTGAACTTGAGCCTGAATGACTGAAACTATCTAAAATGCTCAGAGTGTTCAATGTTTTAAATGCAAAGGGTCAGTGCTTCACTTGAAAGAAATCCTGTGGCTGCTGCAGTTAGCTGCTGTTGTGGCTGTAATTTAGTAAATCTCGTAGTTCATTTTGTGTTTCTGAGAGAATGTGTGGGGCAAGTTACGTGTGTGGTGGGTGGGGGTAGGGAAAGTGATGACTTACAGCATACATGTGTGATTGCAGTAGTGATTGTTGCTTTATGTGACTTGCTTTTAAATTTTATTTTGTTAACTTAGAAAGTCAATACATTGTCAAGTTGCATCTGTACAAGACTATCAACTCCTTGTGCTTTTAACACATTATGCAAAATGTATAAGCCAGGAGGAGCAATATTTGCAAAACTAAACATTCTAAGTTTTTACCAACTCATAGTTTAAAAAACAACAACAACTAACTAGTCTATACAATAGCAGCATGTCTATAACATCAGGAAGCGCAGAAAGTCCAATACTGACTTGAAAAGCTTAACCATTAATTTTGACAGGCAATAAACCTCATGAGAACTATAGCTGTTTGAAATGTGAGCTGAACTGCCTTTGAAATATGTTCTGTGCTAGAAGGGTTTTCTGAGTAACTGGGTTTTGTTGCCTTTAGTCAATTGATAATGTAAGAATTGAAATACGTGGTTGGAAAACCATGCCACTCTTCATGCAATGCTTTTGTTGAGATCCTTACTTAAAATTGGCTTGGTTTGTCCTTACCCAGGGACTTTCTTTTGGTCCTCCTCTTAGACTATGTTTTAGGGTTTGTATTCATACAACAAATCTTTTGACACTTTACAGTTTCTTTTCTTAATTTATTTGCAGACTTTGGATAGATTTTTATATATTTTACTTTCTTCTGGAGCTTCCTTGAGAGGTTGTTTAGCACCTGCACTGAGAACTAGTTAACTGTAACATGAAAGTAAAAAAGAACTTTACACACAAATTCTTCAAATCACTACAGTGAAGAATGGAATAGAACTTCATTTGAGAACAAGAAATGACCAAATGGACATATTTCAAACACAAACTTCAGCTCAGTTAATTTTGGCTAGAGCTGCTTCTTTGGTAAGAAAGGGCTCAAAACCAACAAAGGTGTTGCTTATAGTTACATTGTGGCATGTAATAATTCCAGCACCTTTGGGGAAAATAAAATCGTATATTGAGCTTGGGCAATAACAAATTGTCTTTACTTGTTTTCATAGTTTAATGGCTAAAGCTCTAAAGCTTTCAGTGAGAGTTGAAGTGTGGTTTTTAGTTTTTCTGTATGGATAGAAACACACACAACAACAACAAGAAGAAACAACAAAAGCATTAAAGGTTGGCATACGCTGAACCGCACTGTGGTATGAAGCGCATTGCATATCCATAGCACTGAAGTATCAGTTTTCCATTCCTGGGCTGAAATTTGTTTCTACTTTTTGCTTCAAGTGGTTGTATTGTTCTGATTTCACGTACACCAGAGTAACTGATTTTGTTTTCTTGTGGAGTTACTTAACACCGAATAAAAATATAAAAGGACAATTGGATGGCGTGTGTGTGTGTTCATTTTCTTTGCCTAACATATAGAACTTAAGTACAACATGGCAGTTAAGAATTAAACATTCTGGAGAGAGAGCATGACGTATCTAATTTGGGAGTCCTTTTTGTTGCTATAATTTTTTAACCTTTTTTTTTTTTCAATACAATGCACGAAAATTAAATACACTGCATATGTTCTTTAAAAAAAAAGACAAGCAAACAAAATAATCTTAGTCCCCACTTTAATTATTTCTGTAGAAAATATCATAATCATTCCAAAAATTAATTTGTAATGACAACTTCACATTTAGAGAATGTGAGACCTCTTTAAAAAACAAACAAACAAAAAACCCCAAGCAAACCCAGACCCTCTCTCACATATCAGTCAAAGAACTTTTATATAGTATGGGATCCATAGCAGACTTTATTTCTGCTTTCAACTTGTGTTCAGCCATCAAATGGTCAGTATCTCCCTTCTACTTTTAGAAAAAGCACGTGTGACCACAAGATGCATACTCCTTACCCATGGCCGGACCTCCTTCTATAAAAAGGAAAAAAAGACAGACCCAGTTCTGAACAGCTCACGTTCAGCTTGGTGGAGACACGCGCATGATGTTGCTGTGAGTTTACAGCCATAATGATTTGGGATTCCGTGTAGAATGATTGCAACTCCCCTGAATTAGAAGTGCAATGAAAACAACACATAAATACGCACTTGGGAAATAATGGAAAACAGTTGCTCTGTAAGGTCCCTGGGTGAATACTTTTGTTCATTAGTTGTCTAGCATGCTTTAAACTTTGTAGTTAAAACTTTCAAATGTGTAAATTATTTTTAATGATTTCTTAAACACAGCAGGAGGAGTGCGTTTTCGTTGTGTTTACAGAAGATGCTTGATAAAAGAATTAAATTTGATCAGCCAGGCCTTTCAGTTGTTGTATCTGAATGATGAACGCCACATAGCCTGAAGAATTCGTTTCCCATGTAAACAATGCAAACCCCACTGTGTAGTGCTGGGCAGCAATTACATCTGTCAGTGGTAGGGCAGGCTTCAACTGCACGGCAAACTATGACTTCCTGGGAGTGCTGTCCGCAGTGAAAATACATGGAAAGGTACTGCAGCTCCTGGAGAGCCAGGATTCCCAGGATTCCTTGATGGTAACTCATTTTCCTGCCAGGACCAGCATATTGAAGTATTATCCCCAATGAATTTGTACAGCATGTCACATTATTTTATTTTATGACCCATGAAACCAGTAGCATCAAGACTCCAGAGGTTTGGGACAAATGAAACTTAACTGATTGATAGATTTTAGCTTTCTACAGTAAGACTCCTTTTCCATTGTTCAAGTTGCTCTTAAAATGTATTATAATATGCAAGTGCTTATGAGTTCTATGAGCTACGTCTGTGCTCCAATATGACGATAATGGGATTAAAAAGAACAACAAAGCCGACAGAGCTAGCAGTGGGTCAGCACACTGCCAAGAAAAAGTGCCTGGGCAAAACACTGCCCTACGTCGTTGTCGTGGATAGCTATCCTATCCTATAGCTTCACCTATACAGAATGCACTGAGGATGGAGACTGAGCTGAGAGACTACTTCCATGTGCGCTGCCTTCCCACACCAGAGAGCCTTCCTGCAGGGCAAGTGCTGCTGGAAGAACTGCCTCTCTTACTGTCACGTATTTGCAACTGTAGAACCCAGGTAATCCAAGAACATGAGGAGATGCAAAAGCAGGAGTAAGTTATTTCCCTGTCACTACAATGCAGGGTCGCTTTTATTAACAGCAGTAACAGCTATATAATATTGCTACAATTGCTTTTCACATAAAGACTTTAGAAACTGTTAATGAAGGAGGCTTAACTGCCCATCATTTCTGTGTAGACCTTATTTTGCTCACTACAAGGAAACAGACACAGTGAGACGTAGCAGCTTTCCTTGTACCACTGAATTGAGCAGTCTCAAATTCTTGAATTTCTTCTAAAATCAATCTAAGCAATCAAGCCTGTTAAAAAGTATAGATGAGTATATTTTCATAGTGATTTTGGCGCTTTTCTTGTTTGTAGCCACAGAAATGCCCAAGCAAATGGCACTGCAGTATCGTAGCAATACTGAAAGCAAATAGGTAAGGACTAGAATAGACTGCCTAAAAAAGGGATGCCACTTCCACCATTAGATATTTTTAGGAACGGATTAGACAAATGTATGAGAAATTATGTAGGTATGTATACATACCTCCTGCCTCAGGTCAAAACGAGGAACTAAGTGCTTTCCAGGTTTCTCTGAATCCTGTTTTCCATACAGGAACAGCTTATATCCAGAAGGGCTATTAAATTGATTCGTAGTTTACAGAGAAAAAAGAACCATTAGATTGCCTATGGGACATTAAAGCTTGTGCAGTTTTTCCTTTACTGATCCCAAACTTGTGTTTGAAAAAAGTACAACTTGTGTGTGGTTTACGCCCATTGTCCAAAGAATAATTTGCCTCATTAATCCCTACCTGTACAGTAGGCCACCCTGATCCCTTCCAGACACAGGACAGAAGTGGGTATTGAATGTTTCTTTTTTGCACAGTTACTTTATTCATGCAATGATGAATGTTAAGGATTGTTAGCATGCTTTTTGTTCCTAATACCCTTTCGGTAGGATTTTTCCTTTTTTCTCCTACTTTTTTTTTTTTTACATTTCATAACTTCTAATTTTTGTATTGGTGTTTGGCTTTTAATTGTCTTCAATTTGAGATGGGGTTTTAGCCTGTAGTCTTTTGATGCTGGAACCCTTATCTATTTGACAACAAAGTCTTCTTCAAGAAGTCTTAATTGTCATTCATGATTTTTAATTTTTCCTCCATTTTTCCTATAATTTTATTCAATACAAAAATATTAAATTCTTTGAAGCATTGCAGATCAATAGAGACATGCAAATTGCATCTGTTACCTGCCCAAATTGAATGTTACTTGGTTTCATTCATCATTACTAGTTCTAGACCACAACTAATTTTCAGTCCAGTACTACTTTTTCCTAGCAAGTTCCAATAGAAAGTTACCCCATGTTGGGTGCAATGCCTTTTGTGCTACAGAACCTAACAACTTTGACCCAAGTTTGATGACACTATGATAACAATACACTCCTCTCGTTGCTCCAACAGAATTGATTCCCGCTCTCAAAACCAGAAGGAAAATGTTAATACTGAAAAAGAAATTAGTGACAGCATATGCTCCAAAATAGTATGTCTCTTGCATAGAAACAAGTTTATAGTGCTTCAAAGCTGTTTTGCTTTTATTTACCTTCTTTTAATAGTAATATGCAAGCTGCCTTACAGAGGCAGCAGTGACTTTCAAAGAAAGATATGGAGAACTTAGTGCCAATCTTAATTGTTTTAGGTTGATACCCATCTTAGAAATCCAGCAGAATAAGCGCTGATATTTAACTTTCTGTGACTGGGTCAGAGACTGGATCTGTAGAGGTGTAATTTTTGGTTGATGGTAGGTTTTTCAGTGCCTACTTCTCATCTTAATCATGACCTAATTCTCATCTTCATAGCATGGAACTGGTTTCAATGGGGTCACGGTGGCAAGTACTTCCGTACAAGTTTACCTCAACCTCTCGCAATTTATTCAGGTCTAACTTGCCCACATCAAAGCTTGAATAATCATGGCTTTGCTCTTCTTGATACTGAACTAACTACATTAACACAAGTTCAGGTATTTCTGCATTTGCTGCACGCACACTTCCACCTTCAGAGTAGACGTAAGAAGTGCGAGGTGATGAGAGGCTGGTACTTACGTCCTCAGTTAAGATGCGGGACAACTTTACCTTACTACTATTCTAGAGACATGATCACTCACTGAGTCTAGGTGCAAAACACACGACTTTTGCAGAAAAAAAAAAAAAGGCAATAATGAGTTTCAAAGATTATAAGGAACCATGAGAGTTCTACCCCTGTAAGGTGCCGATTGCTCGTAACTCCTTTGATTTCAGTGTGGGGTTAGAAAGAAGGGGTGTGCACAGTAGGTTGACGATGCAAACGCCAAAAGGGAGCACTTCGAGATGGAAAGTAAAGATAAGAGGATGGAAAGATAAATCAAACATGCTAGAATAGCAATTACCATCCCAGAGCCTCCACTTCTGGCATTGCAGGTCAGTTCCACAGAGCTATGGAGACACCTTCCCTTGATGCCTCAGACCTTCCACAGTCCAAACTTGCAAAAACCACCCGACTTTGTCTTCATGTTAAATGCAGCCAGGAACACCAGGGGCGCCCCGCCGCAGACCTGCTCCCGCCGGCGCGCCCCGGCCCCCCGCGCCGCCGCCGGCGGTAACGCAGGACGGGCCGCAGCCGCCCGACAACGAGCGCGCGGCTCCCCTCCAGCGCGGGGCGCGGAACTCCTCTGAACGAACGCCCTCAGTTGAAACCCGCCGCTCTTCGACCCGCTCCACTCCCCGGGGCCGCTCCACCGCCCCCGCCGCAGCCGAGCCGGGCGCGCACAACACGCTCCCGCCGCTGCCCCCACCTCGGCCGCGCTGAGGCGATTCAAAATGGCGGCCAACGCGCAGCCCCGGCACCCAGCGGCCGCCTCCCCGCCCCCCAGCGCGCAGGCGTTTCCCTCCCCGGCGGGCGGCGCTTCTCACCGCCGCGCTGGGGAGGGGGAGCGGCGGCGGGGCGGGAGGAGGCCGAGCCGCCGGCACCGGAGCGTCCCGGGAGGAGTCCGGCACCTGTCCCGCCGGCAGAGCTCGCCGCTGCGCCCGCAGCCAGGTGTGCGCCGTGCCCGCCGCGGGGGCGGGCGCCATGGGAGGCCCTGCGCCGTGCGGAGAGGGCGCCCGGCGGGCGGAGGCTGCGCCGCCTCACCTCCGCTGAACCCGCCGCTCCTCCGCGGAGACCGGAGAGCGACATGGACCGCCCGCCGCAGCCGCCAGCCGCCTCCTAGTCCCGCAGCAGCAGCAGCTGTGGGGCAGGTTGGGCATGGCCCAGCATGAGGAGAGCGACGGAGGGCAGCGCTACCCCGGTGAGGCGTGAAAGTTTCTGCGTGGCTCTTCCTCCTCCGGCGGCGGACCCAGCCGGGCGGCGCCGGGGAGTCGTGCCGGGGCTCGGCCCGCGCTTGGGGCTGGGGGTGTTTGGCGGCACCTGTTGGGGTGAGGGGCAGAGCCCGGGGGAGCGAGCGGGCGGGCGGCTCCCGGGGTGGGCCGGGCCGGCGCCGCCGCCACCTGCGCGCCGGGCAGGCGGAGCAGCCCCCGCGGCGAGGGGCTCGCCTGGGGCCGGCCGGGCTGCGGCTCGATCGGCGGCTGCTTGCGTTGCCCGCCCGTGGCCACCTTAAAAATTTAGAGGAGCAGCTCGGCGCCGCCGGAGCCTTCACCGAGTGGTTTAAAGACCACAGAGGAGGGAGAGCGTTGCTTCCTCGAACCTTTGGGGAAAGGCATTGGTTGGGTGTTTTGTTTCTTGTTTTTAGGGTTGTGTGTGTGTGTTTGGTTGGGTGGGTGTTTTTTTTTGTTGTGTTTGTTTGTTTTTTCTTAAAATAAAGGCCATCAGCCAGGAAACCTTCGCGGTGTCGGATCAGCCTGAAAACCCGTGAAAAGGAAACAACTTTATCTCTCTCTCTCTCTCTTTCTAATCGAAGTCTCCTAGGCGATTCACAAAGACCAAACAAAACTACAGCTAACATTAGCTGAAGTTCTTATGACGCTGCTGCTAATTTAATGTGGCCTCAGATTTTTCAGTAATATTGGTGTGGGGAGGAAAAAAAGCCCTGTAAACTGCTTCTGGAGCAGAGGCTTTGGAAGAACACTGTGACTCATTTATATTGCCTGCCTGACATAGCAAAAAAGTGGAAAAGCGGTGAAGGGTTTACGTACGATTCCTCTCCAAGCGCTCCGCTCAGAAGCCAGATTTGTAAAGCTCACGCTTCGTGAAGGACACTGGCTGGGAGTTAGATAAAAAGCTTCTTAATAAAAAAAATCCCAACTTGTTTCTTTTCTTTTTTTTCATTAAAGTTTTGGCAGTGCTTACATATGTAGCCTTATTCGCTGTATCTCATGCTTTGTTGAAAGCTAGACTGTTTTGTAGCCTCAGGAATTCTTCACTGTCGGCAACGCTGTGGCTGTTAGGATGTGAAGATAAACAATCTGAACCAAGAAATGTTTAATAAACAAAACTGGGTTTGGTGCTATTGTGCACTGAGGTCACCTGCAGTTGCACTTGATATCAGCCATGTGTTTCTTGGTATGTTCAATAAAAATATTGTCAAATGCATAGAGTGTTTAAACCCTTCACTTTTTTTTTTATTTTATTTTTTCCTTTAAGGAGAAAAAAAAGAACAAAACAGTTGCAACTCTGTAATTGAGGAATTTTCTTGCTCTTAAAAATTTATTTTTAAAAAAATGCTGACAGAGAGAAGTGTTGAAGAGACAAGGTGATAAAAATTGAGGTGTTAACTCTTTGAGAACTGAGCAGTATATGTAAACCATTGCTCTTCTCATTCCTGTGAGGCAGGAAGATAGTGTTTTGTAGGTAATTGTCTTACTCTTCCTTCTAAACAAGTTCATTGCCTAAATTGCTTGTTAAGTCACAGCAAACTCGGAAGAATGTGGCTTGAGTTGGCATCTTTTGGATCTTTGTTTTACTATAACGGTTTGACATTGCTGTTAAATTTCTTTAAATTTTACATTGAAAGGGGTTAAAAAGCCATTTTATTCTAGGTCTTAGAAATTCTAAACAAATATGACTTGTTCCCTCTGTGTGGTTGGGTGATACGTAAAGTCAAAATCTGTTTTAAAGCCTCTGTCTGTTGTCAGAACATGCCTTCCTACATGCTGTGATAACAATCTGGGGAATGTAAGGCTGTATGGACAGCCGTACTGGGACGGACCAAAACTCCACCTGTCAGACAGAAAAATTTACCTGGGAGAGGGCCTAAAATTGGGACTAATGTACATTGATTCTTCCCTGAAGTTCTGATACTTGCGGTTTGGGCACTTCCTGAGTCTTTTTTTTTGTTCAGGAATCAGTGATTTTTTTTTTTTTTTTTTTTTTCTTCCCTGAGCTTACATGTGAACTTCTAGCATCCACATGGACTGTGGCAAGGAGTTATGCAGTTCAACTACCTTTTGCATGAATAGCTATGTCCTGATGTTAATTTTGAACCTGGCTACAAAACTATTTTTATTTGGTGCCCCTTAGCGTTTATGTTGGAAGAGTTAATGAGTAAGTAATACCTTCCTTTTCTCCCCTGGCCACTTGTGACCTCTGCTGTGTTTTCCTATCTCCCTTTCCCTTGTTATCTCTCTTCCAGCATAGTCACACTTATGAGATCATGCTTCATACAAGACATAGGATATTTACAAATACCATTTTTGCTTAAATGTATTATCTAAATAAACCATGGGGATTCTGACTGTTGTGCAGACAAAATTCCTTATTCTTTCTCAATAGTTTATTATACTGCTAATACTTTAATAACACTGTTTATTATGATGATAATGTTACAATAATGTTACATTGTTAAATGATTTATGGAAAGAAGTTAGTATTGGAGCACATGACACTTAGAATGTTTGACATCAATTGCCAGATTTTGTGCTTACCAGTGAGGCAGCTAAAATAAGGAGTATAAATATCACTTCACTACATCCGTAAGAACAATCCTACAACAACCTAATGCAAAATGAATCAAGGAGTGCTCACGTACGTTTTTGACAGCTGATTACATTTCAAGTTTTCATTTAAAGCCCTTGATGGGTATACTTCAAAGCTTCCCACAGTTTTGCTGAACTGTATAAAACCTTTGTAGCTTGTTATTGCATAATTTGCTCCAGCAAGCTATAGCTGTTAAATACTTCTGCATTTGCTGGTTGCCTGTTTAAAGGATCTCTTCCTGTTAAATTTCTTGCTTAAAAAAATACCAAGCCAAGTTAAAATCGCTTCAGTACTCTGCGTGGAAATTATTTTCCCTTATGTTTGAATTCTCTGTTTACAGAATTGTTTGGCGTCTTGAGCTGCTGTATTTACTGGCTCTTCCAAGGCCGCTTGAATGCTTACCATTTGTAAGCTTAGTCGAGAAGAGTCATACAATTAAACTAAGGTCTGGCTGTTACTTGGGAAAATCATTGAGCAGAAGGGAAGGCAGTCACTGAAGGACTTCGTTATGGGGACGTGCTTGTGTTATTTACCCAAACAACATCAAAGTTGTTCCTGGCTGATTACGTTTCTGAACTTTGTGTTCTGGACTACGTTGTCTGAATGCATTAATAAGTATAAATTGTGATAAAGCAAACACCCGCACCCTTGCTTATACAGTTCCATAGTGTGTCTGCCTATGCTTTAGAGTAACGTTGGGGCTGAGTGGGCTGTTGATTTAAAGAGCAATATAATGTGTATGAAGGGATGGGTGAGCGTGAGGAAGAGAAAACAGGCAGATTTATGTTAGAAAAATAAGTGAATGCAAGCAAGAAGGTCTGAGAGCAGGAGATCCAAGTGTATGCGACAGTATTTCTATCTAATGCTCCATGTTATGTCGTATTTGTACACTTTGACTATCGCAGTTGACTTCATGAAGTAGAATAGTTTGTTGCCTGTGTTCAAGGATTGTTGTTTAGGGTTTTTTGTTTGTTTGTTTGCTGGCCCTTGCAATTTTAATTTAGTGAACAGAGAGGTCCATAATGTATGCGGTTTGTATGCTAGCTATCTCAAGACGTCACTTCTTTAAATTGCAGGGGATGTAAACTTTTCAAACCCTGGTAATGTGAAACAAGAAAAGTTGCTGTAGTAACTCTATAGGAAAAGTGTACATCTTCACAAGCTTTTTAGTCAAAACAATAAATTTGAAACCTTGCTTATCCAAAGGATTAAGCAATTGATGCATTGATTGATTTGGATGGGTAGTACGTAGTTGGCTGTTAAAAAGTTCTGAAAAGGTCTGAAAGATGAAATATCCAGGGTTGTTTCTACTTGACTTTTCCCTACACTTGGGAGTGGATTTAACTGGAGTGTTGGATCAGCTAGTGAATAGCATTTGTGTAGTAAGCTAAAGAGTTGGTGTAGCACACAAAATATGTTTGGATTCGTGAACTTTTCATGTTACTGAAAGCTTGTGAAAAAAATTGTTACAATTTGGACCAGTGGAATATGTTTGAAATGTGTTTTCTGTCACTTAGTGCCTGTCAGTATCACAAAGCCAAAGTCTATGGATGGGCTCAGATATAGAATGGACAGTGCGTCAAACCCTGGTGTTTGGCAGGGCTTGGGTGCCATTAGCCAGTGGTTTGGAACTGCTGGGAGGAACCAGTTTTCCCAAATGAGATGTTTGGGGTTTGGTTTGTGGTTTGTGGGGTTTTTTTTTTTTTTTGGGGGGGGGGGGGGGGGGGGGGGGGGCGGGGCGTGGAAGGGGGTGTTTGTTTGGTTTTTTTAAAAGTAGAATGTAGGGAGGACCTCCTAGAGGACAACTGGCACCTTTAAGTGCTACACTTGAGAGAGAATAGGAGACCAGGCTTCAGGAACTGGAGAAAAATCTGTCTAGAAAGCAAGCTGTTTGCAAGATGGGAGGAGTATTCTTCACTCCTTCACACTTAGCACAGAGTGTTTCAGAGTGAAGAAACTGAAGCAATATGTGCATATTTGTTCTGCCAACTGCTGCAGAGTAATTACATTGCAAACTTCAGCAGAGCTGTAGATAATTTAACTGTTCATATAGAAAGAGAAGATGTGTGTAATGTCACAATAATAATGATGTACTGTTTTAAAGGGTCAGTAGCAGTTCTGGGAGCCAGGGCAGCAGTCCTGGTGGTGTTCCCGGTTTATGAAAGGCTGCAGTTGCCCACAAGGACAGTGCATCTGACCTGCAGCTCATACTTGGCTGCCCTCTCTTTGAGGGTTGCTCAGATTTAGACTGGAAGTGGGGCACTGACTGGATTAACTAACCTGCTGGCTGCCCCTGGGGAGACAGTATGAATCTATATTGCAAATATGAAGGATAGCGATCCCTGAGTGCAGTAAATACAATATATTTGCACGTGTCAGTTTTACTGTACGTGCACTGATGAAGTGCATCATGTGTATTGTCAAAATGTTGACTACATGGATAGCTTTATAGCTATTCAGATTTTGCATCTCTTAATGCAAAACTGATATATTATGCATTCTATTTCGATGACAAATTTATTATCAGTTTTATGTTTTCCAGAAGAATGCTAAAAAATTCTGTTTAAATGAACACTTCAGAATTTTGGTCTAAGTATATAGAAACAAGTTTTGTAGCCCCTCAACATCAGTAACTATGCATTTATGACTGTATAAAAATAAATTGCAAATATTTGTCTTAATATTGACATGGAACATTAAATTACTGCAGTTTTTATGGTATGTAATTTCACTCTCAGGAGATGTATACAAAGCAAACACTGGCACAAACTGCTTTTGAAAAGCTTTTCATGCTTGACATTTTCTAGAAGCCTAATTTAAGTTGCCATTGTCCTGCTTGTTCAAGCAGGGGGAAGGGATAGCAATCAGTGCAAGAGAAGATGAATAACTTTTGATTAAAAGCCTACATTATGACAGGACTGAGTGTATTTAAAAAACCCCAACAAACAGCCAAGAACAAACCACAACCTTACTGCAAACTCATAATCTTGTCTCTTCTTTCTTTTTAACCAGTTACCAGTTGGACCAAGACAACTGATGTAAATTTATCCAACTCCTTAAATGGTTTGAGCTTCATGAGAATTCTGGACGCAAGAGTGAGCAGCGGTATCCAGGGTCTTCAGAACTTGAACTCTGGGACCCCGAGATCTCTCTCATTGCCTGAGTATGGGCCTGGCCAGCTGTCCAGTGCTTTAGAAGATTGTCATAGCCTTAAATCAGTGGATTCTGGTATTCCAACTCTAGAAATAGGAAATCCAGAGCCTGTTCACTGCAGTGTGTTAACTGTGAAGAGAAAGCAGTCAGAACCTGAAATTGTGCCTGACAGGGCTTTTCAGAGTGCGTGCACACTGCCGTCTTATGTGCCTCCACATTCTCTGACTTCTGAACATGACCACGCTGGGCGAAAATCCTCTACTTTCCCAAGAACTGGGTATGACACCGTCAAACTTTATAGTCCAACTTCAAAAACTCTGAATCGAAGTGATGATATCTCTGTCTGTAGTGTTTCTAGTCTTAGCACAGAACTGTCAACAACTTTATCAGTTAGCAATGAAGACATTTTGGACTTTGTGGTCACAAGCAGTTCAAGTGCAATTGTGAATCTAGAGACTGATGAGACGCACTTCTCGGATGTTACCCTGAGTTCCACTAAAGAGGCCAATGATCAGAGCCAGCAGGACTGTTGTCAAGAGACAGACGTGGACAGTAAACGAAAAATATTGGGACCTTTTACAAACTTCTTTGCCAGGTAATGTTTCCGTAAAATATAGTTGTGTTTTAACAGTGAGATTAAGTAAGATCATAGGAGATAGGTCTTGTGTGATATTTTACTTTGAAAGAGGTAATAGCTTGCTATTTTAATTTAAATTGGTATTAACAACATATTTTTTGTGTTCCAAGTAAGTCAGCAAATATTGCTAGAGACTAAGGCTCTGAATCCTGCTCTGTATTATCTTTGTCATAGATGGAAGCATCTTAAATCTTCTTAAAAGATTCCTTCTACGTTACAGTAAAAGGAGTTCTGAACAAGGTTTTTTGTCTCTGAACAAAGGTTTTCTTCCTGGCTTCTCCAGTGATGCCTTTTGTGATTTTGGCCAAGGTCCTTAATCTCATGTCCCATAAATAGGTAAACATAGGTAGGATCCATAACTGTATTGAAGAGCTTTGACACCTAAGGATTCATAAGTGGTCTAGTAGTGGTGGAGTATTTTACTGATCAATGTAAGTGTATGAAGCTTAAAATACAAATACTTGCCAAACATTTGCGTGACTACTGTGATTTTTCCAAATCTCAGTTATAGTTTTGTTAATACCTTTTTTCCCCCTTCATTTTTTGTATGGAATGAGAACACCTGGCATGTTGTCACTTGCTTGTTGAGATGAAAGCATTGGCCACTCGCAGCAGTTACATGTCCTTTTCTAAACGTGGCCCTTGTATGAACGATAAGGTATTCTAAATGCAGATACCCAGTGAAAGTGGTGAATGAGGAAAAGGACTAGTCTACTTTTGGGGATTTGGGTTGTTTGTTGGTGGTTTTTTTGGTTTTTATTTATTCAAGGCCTTCATAATGTCTCTTATTTTTAGGATATAAAGTCTGAAGTATGATACATTTTGAAGAAACGGTTCTAGAAATAAACTTTAGACATCAAGCAGAGTTGGCTGTATCTAACCTGTTTTGAACATGTGATTGCTTTAGCTAATCTCTTTTTCCTTATGTATACTTTTTTTTTGTAGGGGATGAATAGGCTGATCTGAATAGGCTGATAAAATACTTAGAGAATTGGCAAACATCATTCTTTGAAAGGCTGCCTTATTTGCAAAGCTTAAGAGAAGCACTTTCTTTAGATCTACTAAACTGGCTGAAGCCTTCATTGATTTTTATTCTTAGGTTAAAGTTAGAGTACTGTGCAGCAGAACTCCAGTCATCAGTCATGTTTGAGGTGCTGAAGCTTTTGTGGACCTCTGTCTGTTTGTTGCCATGGAACCAGACTTAATTCTGAAGCAAGAGGCTTCTCGGCACTTCAAAGCATGAACTTTTGTTACCCGTTCTGGTAACACAACTGCTAACTCAAACAAATGCTGTCCTTCAGCCTGGAGGGAGCACAGTGGAACAGGCGTATTTAGACCCTGCTCAAAGTAGGATGTTTAACCGCTTCTCAACTTTTCTCATCCAACAAAATAAAGCCATCTGTCCAAATTCTGTTCTAGCATAGCCTCTAGTCGTTTTGCCAGTGTTACAGAAATGGTGGTACTCGCTAGGCTCAGCTTTTTAACCTGAATCTTTTCAGGTACATTGAATTCCAGAGAACAAAGGCTATCCTTACTACCTTTTAAATGGGGAACCGGTAACCTTGGTCACCATGTGATGTCAGCATGAGAATATGAGGATTAAGTTCAAACTAGGTGATCAGCTTTGAAGTTCCACATGCTCTGTCTGTAACCTGGCCTTTAATATCCTTCCCTTTAATATCCACTTTCTGCTCTGTTTTGAAAACAAGAGTTGCTCGCTTTTTGTCTGTACTTGCACAGCACACACCCATATTTTATGCATCCGTTTTCTTGTGTTGTGTGACCTGGTGGTGAGTTTCACAGGTATTGAACAAGCAAGGAGCTTCTGAGGGTCCTTCTGCTCCATGGGGAATACTATCTATATTTATGCTGTCAACATTGTTAAGGACATGCTGTTGCTAGTTTTTGTTGATATTTGCAATCTGCTGTCCATGGGGTTATAATTGCCTCCTCTAATGATCCCATACAGTCCCTGTTCCCTGGAGTTCCTGTGGGCTCCTTGGATTCCCAGGGTTTAAACGAGTACTTCAGTAAATGAAATTGGGCCCTGCAGTGTTTTGTTTGAAAGTAACTGACTTCTAGGAAGCTTCTACCTAGCTCACCCTGCGCTCTGTGGCAGGGTTCGTGTTCAGTGTTAGACGGGGAGGAGGCATTTGGAATAGCATCTTTGATGACCAGCTTACTGAGAAGGAAGCTTCTTAAAGTAGTTTGTAAAAAGTACTGCAGTGTTAGGTATACAAAGTCCCAGAGAGGAGCACGTTCTTAGCACTTCACTCTGTGCTGAAAGGAGTTTCATTCTCTTGAGTTTCACAGTCTTGCAGGTTAAGTATGTAAACCTTCCCTTTTGAAAACCAAGGATGAGGCAGGAGAAAGCCAAATTGCTTTGGCTTTGGTCAGTGGCTGGCACACTTGTGTACAATGTGGAAGAACAAGCACCTGAGTGGTTTGTACACAGCCTTTCTACCTTCCAGCAGCGTGATGGTCTTGGGGTAAGGCTTCAGTGCAGGGGCTCTCAGCCTTCGTCTGCAGGTTTAGCTCTTTGAGGGCTCCTCTGGGTAATGGGATACAGGTTTAAACCACTGAGAGCAAAGATGAATCAGCTTAGTTTTTGCTCAAGTTGTTGATATTTGGTAAAAGGAGAAACCTTGCTTCTTGAAACAGCAGCTGTGCTTGTGCTGAACCCCGTCTGTCATCTGAGAATGCGTTAGTTTCTCTGAACTTGTCAAGACCGAGTTTGCTCTGGGTATGTCTATAGGCAGCCGCAAATCTTAACTGACGTAATACTGACAAAAATTAGATGCCTCTGGTGCTTGGTCACATGCACCTAAGCTGCTTACGTATCAATTAAGGGTAAATCTATAGTATCAAGCAGATGCTTAGAGAAGCACCTGCTTTGGAATGTAAAATTATTCTTAGCACTCTGTAGATTTATTTTTCCTTGCGAGACTGTATGCATGTGTGCACATGCACTATGCATGAGGCTGTGTGTTCCATATCAGTTGTGGCAATATCTGTGGTGTGTTATGAAGTGTTAGTGTTGGCTTGGGGCTGCAGTTGAAAATTGAGTTATAGAGGAGATCAAAGAAAGGAGAACCCCGTTGGCTCATTGCCTGTCAATCCCGGCATCTTAAAGGGCACTTGGGAATGGAGTGCTCCTGCCCTGCCTTCTTGAGCACTATGGTGAAGAAAGTTTCCTGGACTGCTCCTCTGGCTCAGCTGCTGTCTCTCTTCAGCGGTTTGAGACGCTGAAAGGTCTGGTTGTTTCCTCAGGTTGCTGCATGCCTCTTTGGGTGTGGCAGGAAGATCCAAAGGGAGAAAGAGGCCGCTTTCCTGCTTGTTTACGCATAGCTTTCCTCTTGAAAGAGCTTAAGGCATCGCAGGTACAGTGCTAGGTGGAGTACTAGTGCTCTCATTAGCCTCCAGGTTAGCACATGAAAATGGATTATTGCTTCTGAAAGCAGCTGTAACACTGACTGCTGACAAAGAAACCTGACACGTTTGTTGTTTTCAAGTGTCACGCGTATTTGTATCAGCTCTAAAAGGCTGGAGGTCTTTCACATAAAGCATGAGTTTGAATTAATTTCCTTCGTTTGAATATGTGCAGGAACTTGGTTTGAGAAATAGTGTGAGCAAATAATTGGCTGGGAGACTAAAGAGTCGGTGGCTTGTCTGTCCCTTTGCCCTAGTGACCCAGAGTAGCATAGGTTAATGAGTTTTACCTTTGGACTTTGCTGCTGTACAGTACTGCTGAAACACAGACTTTTTAAATGCTCAAGTTTTCAACAGCTTTGCTGAATCAGGACTGTTGTGATCTTACCGTAGAAGTTGTACTTTTCATTTACTGGTTTCATTTATTGTTTTGGAGACTGAGGATGAGGGGTTTTTTTATGGTTACGCGCAGAGTGACCATAAAAAGGACTAGGGCTGTGTTCAGTTAAATAACAAGCCATGCAGTTAGTTCCCTTCCTTTTTAATGGACTACAAGAATCCTAAATCTTTACTTAGTTCACTGCTGTGGCTATTGTCTATTTTTCTAGAAATCTGGATCCTCTCTCTTTTCAGGCTACTCCTAGAAGTTTTTGATCCAAATGTTGTAAGTAGCAGGATCTCAGGAAACCTCTACAGAGAATAGGGACTACACATGAAATAAAGGGCTTTAAGAAGAATGTTACGTTTTACTGTTTCCAAAGAATCTCTGTATTTCTGAGAGAAAACTTCTGAAGCAGGATTGGCATCCTGCACCATACATAGAAGCACAAACCTAGTCCAGACTGTGGCCTTACTTGTAGTCTGATAAGATAAAGGGCTTAAGTTTCAAAATAATAGCTATTGTTTTCAGAATTAAGTCTGAAATCACGTGAATTTGATATGTTTATATCATATATACACACACGTGTTTTGAGGTGCCTGGTCACACATAAGTCAGGGTTCTCAGTTTAGGAATTGGGTCCATCAATACCATAAATAAGTCACCTGTGTTAATGAATAGGATCCTTTCATAATGTCATTTGTTGTTTTTAATGAGAGGACAACTTATTGTACTTCTCTAATTTTGGTGTTAAAGGGAAGGTAGAATAACAAGGAGCGTTATAGTGTTGATTTCCCGCTTTCATCTCTCCATAAAGGGAATTCACTGACCATAGAAGGGAAGAGAAAGGATGAAAATCATTATGGCTGAGTAATCTGAGATATTAAACTTTATATATGATGTTGTTTCCTCTTTGTGCATGTTTTATGTTAAATGAAGCCTACTAGATAGAGTATAGGCTGTTCAGGAGGAGACAGACTGAGAACAGGACTGAAGCCTGTAGCAGGAGGGACAGAAAGAGCTGGATGCGCTGTGGGGGAGGGTATGAGTACACTGCTTTTAACCACAAATGAACAAAAACTAGCTGAACTGCAAGTGGAGTTGTCCAGAAGCTGGGAGGAAGGACTCCAGAAACCCAGCGTCTGACGGAGGGAACCCGTATGGACACCCAGCACAGGCTGCTTCACTGCCCTGCGGCTGGGCTGGGCTCCCCAGTGCTCCTGTTGCCTGATCCCCTGGGATTCACTCTCCCCTTGGAGGGAAAAGAGGAATTTGGCGGCAGTTTCGTCCATCCCCGCTACTTTAGCTGGGTGCATTTTGAGCTAATTGTTTTCAGTAGCAGGCATCTAAAAGGGCTGGGGAGAGAGGAAGGCAAACAAGCTTATGTTTCAGTGGTGTGGGAAGCAGCATAGGCACTGAGGATCTGCATTAACAGATGATGCTGGAGACAATATTTCAGCAGCCCATGAGGCATTCAGGTATACTCATCTGATGAGTGCTTCAGTCTTTGCAGTATTGTTTTGGATCCTACTTATTTGAAAGCCACTTTCTGTCTACTTGAAACGAAAGACTAGTGGTCCTCCCCTCATCTGTACTTACTAACATGTCTCTGTGTAGAACAAAATTTGCAGATTTTTTCCTGAAATAAACATTCTCTCTCAAAGCACATCTTCCATAGGTGCAAAGTTGGAGTTCTACAAAGGTAACAGCCTTTTCTTTTGATAAAGGTTGAAAATTGTTGGAAATTGTATGATACAGTTTTCAGAATTCCTATCCTTCTAATTCAGCGTATGAAGTTTCGAACTTTGTCATGTGGCCTGTTCTCCACTAGGTGTTGAACTGAAACTGTCCACATGAATTTTAATCCCTGTTTTCCCTTTATGCATGGAATACTGTAACTTGTGTTTAGAATTACTGTTCTGTTCTTTACTAAATTTTGCACTAAATCTTATTTGAGATGCGGCTCTTTAGAATAAAGGGAAGTTGCTTTTGCAGATGAAATCTGCTTTATTTAAACTCCTGTTTGTGCAAAACTGTTTTCAGTTACTTGACAGCAAATCTAAGAGGCTTGTTGAATTTATTTGTTCATTATGGAAGTGAAATGAAAATCTGCTCAGCAGTACTTCGAGTTTTCGGGTTATTTTTCCAGTAATGGTACAAAACTATGCAGTAAGTGAGGACATGATGTGATCCAGTTATTATTTAAAATAAAGTCAAAGGTGTATGTTTCTTTTCTAGTGGCTGGTGGGAAGCGTTACAAAAGTCTCACACTGGCTAGTGAATGAGACTTGTGGAATAGATGATGTATGTTGCTTGCAGCGTTGTCCTGGTTTCGGCCAGGATGGAGCTAATTTTGTCTCCAGCAGCTACTGTGTTTTGGATTTAGTATGTGAAGAATGGTGATAATACACTGATGTTATTAATTGCTGTTAAGCTATCAAGGACATCTTGCAGTTTCCCAGGTTTTGCAATGTGCAGGTGCAAAAACGTGGGAGGGCAATAGCCAGTACAGTTGATCCAAACTGGCCAAAGAGAGAATTCCATACCATAGACGTCATGCCCAGTGTAAGTGAGGGGTGGCTGGTGGGCCACTTCCCTTCTTTTTCCCTCTTTTTGTTTGTTTGGGCCTTTTGGTTTGTTCAGCTGTTTGTTCCCTCGCCTGCTCTCTCTGGAACTTGCTGTTCTGGGATAGCTGCTGGGGAATACCCCTGCTCCCTGGCTGCTGCTCGGGACAGGCTGTATTGGTTGTCGGGTGAGAAATTGTGCATTGTTCATTTTATATATTCTCTTATCCTTATATTTAAAATTATAATAATAATATATATAATATAATTTTTTTTTTCTTTGCTGTCCTGGTGAACTGTTTTTATCTCAACCTGCAAGTTTCCCTTTCTCTCCGATTCTCCTCCCCACCCCACCAGGGAGGAGGGGAGTGAGCGAACGGCTGCGTGGTATTTGTTTACTGGCTGGGGTTAAACCATGACAAGCATTCAGTTATAATGCTTTTCCCCCCATTTTTTCTGCTTCATCTCCCGTGCGAGGCTGCCTTTTGGAAAGCTTGCGGTTGTTCAGTTCTATGCATTCTACATGCTTGCTTTTGAATAGAAAGGGTAAGAATTACATACATTTTGAAAGATGTATACAAGACTTCAGGAACTTACTCAGATGAATGAAATTAAGGTCTGTTTTCATTCTGATTCATTGTCTATATGAAGGTTTAGTGAATTAGTGGGTTAGATGGTCTTTGTATCTTCAGTTAATTCACAAGAACTTTCCTGATGTTTCCCTGTGTTAAAAGGAGCTGTGAGAAGTGGACAGGCACTGGGGAAGAGGGAGAATATCAACACAATCGCTGCCGTGTGACGCTCTATCTCTCTATCTGTCTAATCAAAATACCATTTAATGTTCAACTGACTTTTTGTTCCTTCCCTTCCTTATCAGCAAGATCAACTGTTGTAAGTTACTGCAAGTACAGAAATTATTAAAAAAAAATTGACTGTAAAGAGCAGATAATTCAGGGTCGACATTGTGAGGGAATGTTACGTATGCTTAGAGATTATGAAAAATGCAGTGAGCAAGCTGAAATTAGATGGAATAAATATAAATTCTTGTTCCTTGATTATGTTTTCTTAATACCATCTCCCCTCCTTTCCCATTGTTATGTAATCTGTGGGGAAGTTGGAGTCAACATTAACTTCCGTTTTAAACATCTTTATAAAGGCTCAAACAAGAAATGGTCTGTTAATAAAATTCGATGTATGGATGAATACTTGTTTAACAGAAATAGTATATGGAGACCACGGGTTTTCTGGAGCAGGAATATGTGTTTTTATGCCTTGCTCTGGATATTCAGAGTTCTGTTAAATAAATGTTCAGTTTGCTGGCAGGGGAAAAAAAAAAAATCTATGAATTCTTCTTTATGAACTGTTAATCTCAATTTGGGCATTAATTACATTGCTGTTTTAAGGAGCTATCCATATTAAGCCTCTCTTTGTAGTCATTAAGTGCCTCAAAAGTTTTTGAGCCATACTGTAAGAATAATAAAAAACCCCTACAGTAAATAAGAAGTCATTCACACCTTACATTGACAACTGACAGAATAAACACAAGAACTTGGTAACAATCATGAGGTAAGACAAGGTATTTACTTAGTGCTTGGACTCTCCTTTGTGAGCTGCAGCAAGTACAGAATCACAAAACAGTTTAGGTGGGAAGGGACTTCTGGAGCCATCTGGTGTAACTTCCTGCTCCATGCAGGGCTGATGTCAGCACTAGATCATGTTCCTCAGCACTAGCTCAGTTCCTTGTCCAGTCAATTGTGAGTATATCCGATTGTGAGTTACCACAACCTCTCTAGGCTGCATGGTCTAGGATTTATCCACTACCACTGTGATTTATTTTTTTTTTCTTCCCCTTTTATCCAGTTGGAATTTGCCTGGCAGCATCTTGCTGCTTTGCCTCTTGTTTTTTCTGTTTGCATCTCTGAGAATGGTCATCCAGGCTAGATGAAACGACCTCTCTCAGCATCCCCGCTTGTATGTCATAGGCCTCGGCACCCAGCCATCATAGTGGTCATCCGCTGGACTTCCTCCAGGTTTTGATCTCTCTTTAATTGTAGTCCAGGGGCCCCAAACTAGATACACATGTAGTCTTATGGGTACCAGTTAGACCTTTTAATCATTTGTTTCCTCTTGATCTTGCTAATACATCCCAGTCCATGTTTAATTTTTATTGCTGCAAGGTCTTACTGCTGACTCAGGCTCAACTTTTTGCTTAGTATGACATTTCATGTATTCATTCCATTTTCTATTTGTCTAGTAATAGTATTCAAATCAATGAAGAAATCTGCTTTCAGACTCTGTGAATAGCATTTTGGGTTATTCTGATAACATTGGGATAACTGGGAATTTTGCCAGCTGGAAAAGAACCATTATGTATAGTTGGTTGACTCTAATAGTTTGAACTTGGACCCAAATGTTGCTTTTGTATGAGAGTCCTAACTTGCTGAAACTCCTGTTTCTGAGAATTCTGCAGCATTCACATGGTAGGCTAGCACTGCACATCATCCACATGCAAAATAGTTCTTGGTTTGCTACAACCAGTCCTAACTGCTAAACATGCAGGATTACTGTCTGATTTATCTTTTCACGTCTGACACTTCAGTGCAGGCAGCTCTGCTTTGTTCTCCTCTGAAGTGAGGGCTACCGTCTAAGAAAAAAAGATGAATGCAGAACATTGTAGTCTTGATAAGTAGTTTATCAAACCCTGCTTTTTTTCCCAGAACTCTATAAAGAGAGATTTCCAGGTTACCCTATTGCAAGCTGTTGGGTATCCTGTACTGCTAACTTGTATTGCATTACTGTCTCCTTCAAACTGTGGAAATCTTTTTTTCAGAACTGCAGGTATCTGTTACACTGTAAAGTGTCATTATTCTTGGTTTTTACTGAACATACTGGAATGCCAGTGGTTGGAAAACTTTGTTTATAAAATGTGATAGGGATTTAAAAAACATGATTTCTCATTAGTTACCCCTTTCATAGGTAGGTCAACTTGTAGGCTATCTGGCTCTGCTTCTGGCGGATTTGTTTATCCATAAACCAAGCATTGTTCTTCCTTTACCTTGACCTTTGGCAATGTCTCAGAGATAAAATTCTGCAAACCCTGCTTTTGTATGTGATTTTGGAATCTTATTCAAAGCATAACTTTTGACTTGTTGATGAAGGTTCTTCACCATAGCCAAAATACTTGGACTTTTTTGATGATAATTTGTTCTGTTTGGTTTTTGTTTTGGTGTTTGTTGGTTTTATTGTTGTTTGTTTTTGATTTTTTTTTTTTTTTAATAAAAGTGTAGGTTGACTGAGAGGTGTTCTCAGCTTGGGAGGGGGGAATGCAAGAACCGGCAATCACTGCATCTAGCGAATTATTTCTAGAAACCAATGTTATCTAGTCATGGGTACCAACTGTTGGCTTTCACCTGTGGATGATATAAATTTCAGGCTTTTCAGGATATTTTGGTGGGTCTTCTGACAAGAATTTCTTCAAGTCCCTCAGTTCCCTAGTCATCATTATTTATGTGTCAGTCTCTTGTTCGTTCACTAATCAGGTAACCAAAATTGCTGTGATAGAATATGTTGCTGATTTTTCAGGGTTTATTTTCTGTGCCTCTGGAAATTGTTTAAGCGGCCAGAGTGCAAATTTGGAACATCTAGAGGTGAGAATCTTTCTTCTGTTTATTGAGGTTAAATTGTGAAGGTTATGGTTAGTACAGAATACAAAAAGTCATTGAAGGATGAGAAGGAAACAGTGTTGTTATACCTTTTGCCTAAATTCCATAATAGTGTGCGAATGTTTCCTAGATAGTGTTAATTGAATCTGTACCTGCCAGGTAAGGTGGCTGGACACTTTTGCTCACAATGCAGCAAATATTTAATGAAATTTCTCTTAACAGATTTTTTGCTTAATAGGTGCCATACATTAGTTAAAATGTCCTGTTTCAATGTAGGTTTCTGGATGCCTTGTGGAACAATGTCTGTGGAGACATCTCTTATACTGTCCTTATGTACTTGACATGGATTTACCTAGTTCTTACGATTTATATCTACTTACTGTCAAACTCTTTATCTGAAGTCCATTATACACTCCAGTATGACTGCCTTTGCATAGGCTGAGGGGCTCAAGACCCAAGTGCTCTCTCCACACGTAGTTTAGAGTTGATCAGGAAATTTCAGGATCTTCCACCAGAAGCAGCTGAAATGAACTCTGACTTGCCTCTGTTTCTTTCCTGCTTCTTAAGAATACACAAGTCTGATACTAATTTGAAATTGTTTTTCAAGATAAATTTGTTCTACAAAATCTGAGCCTTTTGAACTTTCTCCACTGTCCTTATTTTTCATCTGCTCTACTCATGAGACTGGTAAGTCCTTTCAGTTGTTAATTCGCATGACTCTTCCAATTGTTTTGTCTTCTAAAAATAACCTTCTTAATTGAAAGACTAATTAAAATTTGAATGTGAGCATACATCTTGAGAGCAGGAAATGTTGTATGTGTTTTTAACATTTGTAACGAAACTAGTTGCAATTGCACATTAGTTTTGGGTAAATGCACATAAAAATTGCATCAGTCTGTGCATGAGTTGGGTCAGTTTAATGCTTAATTTTCATGCATGTTTCTTTACAGCAACTGTCTTTTTAAGAGTAAGGAACCCATTTATTTGTGAATATAATCTCTATGCTAGGTCAGTGTTAAAGTAGTTTACTACAGAGCAGCATACGCCATCTCACTTTTGTTTTACTCACGACTACCGTTCCATGCTGCATGCCAGTAGTTCTGGAGAACCCAAATACTTTAATCATGAAAATTCCCAAGTCCTAAGCTCCTGTACCCTTTTATTTCAGGCAGCTGGTATATCTTGGGAGTTCTGGGCGGAAAAACAATACTGTGCGTTGCCTGCAAGTCCAGGTGTAGGGGGTGTGTGCACCAACAGGCGTCAGCGGGCGTACGTGTGTCCGCCTCGCTCAACTCCACCCTCTGACAGCTGCTGGGCTGGAGCGCCTCCATTCTTCCTGTTGTTCAAGTGATGTTTGCCAGAGAAACGATTCCTTGACTCGGGTGGCACCGAACTATAGGTATCTCAAGGGGCACAGTATTGAGTCTGCCTGGCTAGAGAAGACTTAGACTTTTTAAGGAGGAGTTTTACGGCTGACTTTAAGATCTGGACTGAATTGGCGACGGAAACCATGGCAACACTGTCTCTGCTCCTTTTAGTGGATAGGTTTGTATACTGAACTGGGGGGAGAGGTGGGGAGGGATGACCTTTTGAGAGGTGACTTCACAGAAGTGGCTAACCTTGCCTGGGACAAGCCACAGCTGAAATGTGGAAGGAGTGAGTATTTGAAAGCTTGTGGAGCAATGCTGTGAACTTGTCACGTGGCAGTAGTTGCTGGCAGTTGTGTTACAGGCTTCCTGTCTTTTTAGAAAGACTGAATTAGATAAACTTTCTGCTTCGGTGGTGATGCGGAACTTTGTTTAAAAGCGTAAGCTGGAAAAAGCTGTAATAGATGCTATATGGATAGGTTTGGCTTGATTACTTGTTGTTGCTGTAGTTCTAATATTTTTTTTTTATTTTACTTTTTTTATTTGATTGAGGCTTCAGCCTGACCATGACAGCACACAAGGCTACATAAATACTGGCAATATGTGAATGTGCAGTATGTATATATGGCAACTATGCAGTAAGTTTATCTTAGCAGTGCTTATATAACTGAAATGAAGTGGTTCTTAAGTTTTATTAAAAGAAGAAAAAGTGTTCCTGACACTGTTTAACTTAGCTATTAATATTAACTTCTTCTTTTCCCCACAAAAAAGGCAGTTGGGCAGATCAGCATACAATAATGATGCAGTATGTGCGTGTTCAAGCAAAAGGTTGTTTGGTCTCTCTCCTGTATCACAGGATGCTATTTGTATGTATGTAAACATTAACTTTGGAGTTAGAATTAAATTCTCTTCAGGTAGGTAATTTCTCTCCACAGCTCAATTAAAATAAAAAGGTTGAACAGCTATTTAGTGCCAAACATTTTTTTTAGGGGACTGTGCAAAAGTAATTTTCTATTTGAAATGTGATCTCAATTTAACTTCTGTACTTGGTTTTCCTAAAATAAGCAGCCGCAGACGCTTAGAGTAAAATAGATAACACGTTCAATAGGAATGCAAATGTAACCCATGACACTGTAATGGCTCCACACTAATGATACTGCAGACATGATGCATCACGTCAGATATTCCTGTTAATATCCCTGTTGTAAATCAGCATGATGTGCTCTAATGGTTGTGAGGAGGACAATGAGACTGAGGTAATGATCAGCGTGTGATCTTTTCTTTCCAGGCATGTCAACCCTTTTTACATTCAAGATCTCAAATTAATTTTTATATCTTAAAACACTTGTAATTAAACTTTGAGGTCTTTTACCCTAGGATTTCTGAGCTCATCTTTGCAGTGAAAATCTGTGGTTGTTTTTTTTTCAAATAGAGAATTTTTGCTCCTTGTTAACCTGTATTTTCCATTAGGTACATCTTAAGTTATCTTTAGAGTGGAATTTTTTGGGTGAATTATATTTGCCCAGAAGTGAGACTGCTTAGTACTTTTTTTGAAAATCCTAGGGAGCTGTGTAAGCATGGGAGGAAAGGAATTCCTTTTTGTGCTGTGGCAGCAGAAAAATGAAAGCTTTTGCTATGAATTATTTGCTCTGACATACATATGGCAGAAATCATTACTTCCTGCTAAGGGAGTTGCGTATTTTAAGGGTCTGCTTTCAGTCCAGAAGTCTCAAGTAGTGGCTTTATCAGGACCCTCTGGTGTTGTCCTGATTTATTGCAAAGCTCTGCAGAAATTGGACCCGAGAACATTCCATACTATTTTTTTTCCTGAAGTTTTCTAAAACAAGGTGCAAAGGGAGCAGCATCTCTTTTGCTCCTCCCATGCCAGCCCAACTGCCATGTGGTTTACCTTTGGCTTGTTCCAGTCTGGGGCAGATGAGGGTTTAGTAATGTTGTTTGTCCTCAGTCAAAGCAAGAACGGGTTGTAGTTTGCAGTTCTGCATCTGATTGTGCCAATTTGTGGCTTCTGATAACCTTAGGTTTTTGGGAGTTTTGAGACTTTTTGGAGTGCATAAAGAGTGTGGATACCAGCAAAACATCAGGACTTAAGCACAGACAGAGCGCAGGGAAAAAGAGGAAAAGGTGAGTAAGTTGCTCTGTACAGAATAGGAATCGTATATTGACCATGCCTGGTGCTTTCAGTTCAATATATATTTTAAATTAAAAAAAAAAAAGTGAACTGGAAATGCCTGACATAGTGCCAAGAGAGGAAGAGGTGCCTAGTTGCCCTAGAACATACAGTGGAAATCATGCAGGCAGAGTGAGCTGAGCAAGTGCTGTGCCATCTGCTAGATAAGCTGTAGAACAGATTACTTACTATGATGCTCCCTCTAAAGGGAAAACAGATAGTTAGGATTGTAGAATTGAATTGAAAGCAAGTAGGTGAGTGACTTCTGAGGTTTACTTCATCTTATGCAGGCACTTGCAACAGAGAGCTATTATACTTTAACATTCCAATTCATCTTTATTTTGCTCTTAGGATAAAGACCTACTGACACTCTTAAAATCCCTCAGAGGAGATTGGGGGGATTGTTGCTTGCATATACTTGTGCTAGCAACCTCTAATGTGGATAGACAGGGAGAGAAAATTGCCTGTTGGTCCTTTAATTTTCATGTTATTGGAGCACTAATGAACTGTGGTGAAAGCCTTTTACTTGCAAAAGATTATTTGAATGTGCACAGAACTGTCACACAGGTATGCCTCCTTGTGGGGCTCTTTCAGGTGTCCCTGATGCTAGAAATTCTTGTTTTCTCTAAAGACAGTATGTAGTCTGGAATTTAGTTTGCTTGCTTCTGAATTAGTAACAACTGAAATAAAACCTTTTGCAAGAAGAGCCAGCCTGTCTTGCATTGTGTATCCTATTTACCTGCAGTGATTTTAATGATGTTATTCCTGTCATGTTTTCCTTTTTATTCTTAGATATATTTTAGAACTTGCTTGATATTTCTTCATTTTAAATTAACTAAACATAGAATCATAGAATCGTTTAGGTTGGAAAAGACCTTTAAGATCATAGAGTCCAACTGTTAACCTAACACTGCCAAGTCCACCACTAAACCGTGTCCCTAAGCTCTTCATCTACATGTCTTTTAAATACCTCCAGGGATGGTGTCTCAACCATGTCCCTGGGCAGCCTGTGCCAATGCTTGACAACCCTTTCGGTGAAGAAATGTTTCCGAATATCTAATCTAAACCTCCCCTGGCACAACTTGAGGCCATTTCCTCTTGTTCTGTCGTCTGTTACTTGGGAGAAGAGTCCGACCCCCACCTCTCTACAACCTCCTTTCAGGGAGTTGTAGAGAGCGAGAAGGTCTCCCCTCAGCCTCCTTTTCTCCAGGCTAAACACCCCCAGTTCCCTCAGCCGCTCCTTGTAGGACTTGTGTTCCAGACCCTTCACCAGCTTCGTTGCCCTTCTTTGGACACGCTCCAGCACCTCAATGTCTTTCTTGTCGTGAGGGGCCCAAAAGTGAACACAGTACTCGAGGTGTGGCCTCACCAGTGCCGAGTACAGGGGGACGATCACCTCCCTACTCCTGCTGGCCACACTATTTCTGATACAGGCCAGGATGCCGTTGGCCTTCTTGGCCACCTGGGCACACTGCTGGCTCATATTCAGCCGGCTGTCGACCAACACCCCCAAATGATCCTATAAATCCATCATCTCAGGCTGTCTTACATACATGTTATGAACTTGGTCAGGGGTAAGACGATAATTACATGCAGAAGTCCTTCAGGGTACTGAACACTCAAACCAAATGGATTCTTTATATTGTCAAGGTGGAGGAATTGCTGGTGGAAAGAAAGCAAATTCAGCTGAGATACCTTTATTGGAAGTTGTTCTTATGGTGGTCTCTTTTTCCCAGCACTAGCAGTTTTAGTGGTAGCAGTGTAGTCAAAATTGTTGATTAATGCTCTAGTTAGCTGATAAATCTCTAAGTGTCTTTACAGCTGTAATGATGAGCGACAGGGGAGCTTCATAACACTGAAATGGAGTATGCTAGTTGTAGAGGCAAAGCAAACACTTGGTTTTGATCCAGTAGTTCACCTGTAGAATTATAATTTCACGCTTTGAAAAAAAGTGGAAAGAGGGAAAACATGGCGGTATGTTTCTACATTTTCCATCTTTATACTATTTTTTATTTTGTATGAGGTGGGGTAGGGGAAAGCTGAAAGGGGTTTGTAGAAGTATAGTTACTGCTTAGCTTTGACATCAGTTATTATTGACTTGTGTGATTTCTGTACCTAAATACTTTGTTCTTATCTTTTAATATGATAGTCTGTTCCTGGTTTGGGTTTCAAGGTAACTGTACCCTTGTGATATAGGAGCATGTGATCATTTGTGTAAATATATGCATATTTAAGGATGGCAGTGCACCCTATTAACCTTATAATACGTTCCAGTGCACTCTGACATTTGTGCCATGATTATTTTCCTCGTATTACACATTTATCCTGTATTCCAAGCAGTATTATCTCTGTTTGTGTATTTATGATCTCATTCATGTTAGCTGATCCAGAGTGGCCAGGAAAAACAACTTTTTTGTGTCCAGGTCATTCCTATTGCAGCTGTGTATTTAGCTCTTTTAGAACATGAAGCTCAATATAGTTTTATTTCCCAAACTGCAACAATTTATGAATGAGAAACAATTTGTACTTTTTCTGGGTCAACCCATTGGGCATTGAGGTAGTAACTGTAAGTAAGGAAAAGCAGTAATGCCAGGCTGGCAGCATCAGTGGGATGAAGGTGCTATAGCTGCCTGCTGATTGAAGTAGCCAAAATGCTTTTGTCATAGTGGAATTGGTTTTTTTTCTTTTAAATGGGGGAGCGAAAGCCTATAGTCAAGTTCCCAGAAAAACCTACCAGAAAGTGTGTAAATAATTGAGCTAACCTGGACATATTTGAATATTTGCTGAACTAGACAGTAGGACAAAATAAAATCTGTTATTTTAGTAATCCAGACATGCCGTGGGTGTAGAATGTCTGTTGTGCTCTTGGAGGAGTTGAGAGCTACCAAAAGCATGAAGGCTGGTCTGTACCATGTGTCCAGTTTTGGAAAAACATAGTTGTGGTGAGAAGACGCAAGTCTGGCATATCGCTTTATGATTAAAACCTAGCAACATCAATAAAAATAAGTTAACTTTCAGTGGCTTTATGTCTAGCTTTATGACTGTTACTACCGTGTTTAAGCTGGTTAATTTGGGACATTTTAGAGAGACTTCAGAATTAATGTGTTTTGATAGCTGCTTTTAAGGTTATTCAGGAAAAATAATCTTTTATGAAAGCAGATCAAATACAGTAAAAGGTTACTATGTCTGCAACTTTTTTGTGATTTTTGGTAGTAGTGTGTTGTAACAGGCGGGTGGAGAATGTTTATGCAGCAAGACATTTAGTGTCTTAGTCTTACTTTAAAAGAGTGAGGCTGAATGATCTAGAGAGAGGCTAAAAAGGAGGCTACTTTTAGAAAGTTAAAAACGAACTTTTTTTAACTACTAAAAATTCTTATTTAAGCAAGTCCATTGCCTGGTATGGTCATAATACTGCATAATGTACCTCTTGAGGATGGGAAACGGTGCTTGCCAGCACAACCCCAAGAGGAGGTGGAATACGTTTGGGATACATAAGGTTAGCAAATTATCTATCCTTTTGTTTATTGTAATAATCAACCCTTTTTTCTTAATCAAACTTTTTTTTTTTGTAGGAATTTGTTTACCAGAAAGCAAAGTGCAAGATTTGAAAAGCAAAATGATGTGGGATGGAAGTTGTTTGGAAAAGTACCTCTCAGAGAAAACCCACAGAAAGATCCAAAGAAAATACAAAAGGTATTTGTTTAATTCTGTGTTAGGATTAGTGGTGAATGTAGAAGCCGGTTAAGTTTATGATCTATGTGTAGGACTCTGAAGCCTGTTTTGTTTGAGTTGCGCACAATTTCTTGGACAGTATCAAAGAAGGTTCATCATTGAAATTTTACTTCCATGATGGAATTATAACAGTGCCATTCCAAAGAATGTGTTCTACATGGTCATTACATTGAGTACTTCATGAAAACACACACCACTTTGGTATAAAGCATTTCATGTGAAGATTCAAAGTATATGAATGTGTATTTGTTTTTTATAATCAAGCTTAGTGTAGGTATTTTGAAAATCTTTCAATTTTCTTTATCTTGTTCTAGCTTTCACTGTTTTCTGGCCTTTGTGTCATAGACCCGTCTATAACATGCTTTTTGAAGGGAAATTGTGTTCTGCTGATCCTTGACTTATTTGTGCTTAAATAGTAATTAAAAATACATAAATTCAAGATAGAGTGAATGTGGTGGAGTGCCATAAACCTGTTGGAATGCTGGTTTCACCCATTCCTTGTTTTCTGAAGTATTTGCTGTTTGGAGTTGAAATTTTCCATGCGTGGGCCTTGATGAAAATTTGGTTACTGACTTGAAATGTTGGAACAATATGATACAGTTCAGCATAAGTGAACGGAATTTTTTTTTTCTTGTACAGTATAGTTCAAAAGGGAGTGTATATTGAAGTAGTTCCATGAATAGAGAACAACTTTGAAAGCACCAAAGAATTTAGGTTTCTCCCTGTCTTCATTGCTGCTTAACTAGTTTTGACATTGGTTTTTATGTGTGTGTATTGGTTATATTGGCCAGTAGTTAGATCCATGATTTGCCAAATTTTAGCAGCTGTTTTTGGGGGTGGGTGAGGGAGGTGAAGAGGTTATACGGAAATCTTTTCAGGCCTTCCTTAGTGTGTCATAAGAGAATAAAAAACACAGTGAAAACCCCTTTTCTCCTTCTTTGCATATCACTTCACAAGCTATAGCATTATAACATTGTTGAAAATATAACATTTCAGAGGACTGGTTCTACTGCAGATAAACCCAAGCACATTGCTAGTGAATCAATCTGCCTTTCCAAGGGGGGACAATCTTGTGAAATTCAACTATGTGGTCAGTAGTTTATGAGCTGCTCTTTCAGTGAGAAGAAAACATCATCTTTCAATCTGTCTCACTTGATCTGAGATTTCTGGATTGCATATAGGCATTTTATGTGTTTAGGGGCTTTTGTTGTATTTCATTCGGTTCTCACTTCCTTGTTCAAACCACTGTGGGAGTAGGAAGATTTGCATGGAGAGAGCGCATGCAGTTAGAACTTCAAAACCAGCTGCTGTGTGTGAAATGAGAATGCTGATTTGAAGGACTATACTGCTTCATTTAGGATAACGTGCTCTGGAAATCCAGGTATCTCATGTGACTGTTCTTAGCTGTAGCTAGGCTGTTGATTTAAGTGAAGTTCCAGCAGCTTTTTGAAGTTGTCACTATGATGAACCATTCAGACTTTATCGACAGCTTATCTTGATACAATTAACAGTTTTGAAACGTTCACCGAAGATTTTTGATGACACAATCAAAGAGGCTTGATAATTGTGGTACTCTGACACGTAGCAGTGTATTTTATTGTAGTCGTCTGTTCTTTGATAAGTAAATCATTTATTAACATTTTGTGGTTGTTGCTGGTACTGTGAATATTTTTCCTTTAGATCCAAACTATCTTGCATAGTGAGTATTCAGTGTTCCTAGAACACTACAACTTCAAATGGTTGTATTCAATTTGTTAGAAAAAAGTAGCTATGAAAGAATTACGTGGTATGGCATCCAACCATTAGTGAGTTTCTGGCAAGAGTGCAAGTCTGAAACAATTGTCTCCAATGCCTCTTGAATAACAATAACGAATCCATCCTAATTTATTTAGCGCTTTCCTGAAGTTATTTTTGACATGTAGAATTTCTGAGACATGGATAATGCTGTAGATAACTAATCCAGCCTCACCGGCACCCAAAAGCGCATCCCAATTTAAGTTACCCCTCACAGGTTGCTTTGACAATGACAAAGTAGCACTTATGTTGCAGAGTGTTTTGCCCATTTAGAGGCATGCTTTTAGCCCTTTGATTTGCATATGTGTAAGTGGAGGAGGTGACAGCATATGGCTATTGGGATGATGCCTGTTGGCCAACACTAGTTCCTTCTTTCTGGCAAAAACGGTACTAGGCTAGAATAACAAATGCTCTGGGTCTCTTTCTACCTTGAGGTATGTATTTTATTTCCAAGGCCAGAAGAGTAGGTGCTTGAAAGATCCTCATCTCATGTATTGAAGAATTTGGAGGTATGCAGTGAAATGTAGGAGTGATGATGGCTGTGATCAAGGTAAATGGTTAGTGTCCTAGTAAATGATTTCAGTGTCTGCACTTTTTCCTGTGAGGCATGAAACAAGGTGCCTAAACTATTTCTTTTATAGGTGGCTGTTAATTGTCTGTGCTTTATGTATGCTTTACTTGAAATTGGGCTTTGTTGTTTTTTTTTTCTTAAATTTATTTTTCTTTCCAGAAGTGCTGGGGCCTTCCTTAAAGCTCAGTGCAATGGGAGTTACACTTGCATTATATGAAATCCACTATAAACACTAGGTGCCCTGAGAAGCCAATCGTTTGGGGATGCGCAGTGGGCAACTGTTTTGGAGCTTGAGACTTGGTATCTTGATCACCAGTGTTTCATGACTTGACTACCACAGTCTTATGCAAAGAGATGTGGAAAACATTGTGGAACACTCTTACGTGAACTTGTCAGTATGGGAGCTGGGTCTTGAGAATTGTGTGGGGAGCTGCAAGGCCCTGAACAGTGATGGCAACATCATACTTGTTAATTGAATACTGTCAGCTCTGCATATTGAGTGAAGTGTGTAGAGCACACGGTCTGAGTGGAAAATGCCACCTAGACAGAAGGGACTAATTCAAAATCTAAGTATTCTTTTAACATAGCGTTGTAACTTCCTGTACACTTCAAGAAAACCAAAGTGGAGGGAGAAAAGGGAGAGTCAGTTTTTCTGACATCATGAGAAATCAGCAGGTTTTGAACCCTGCTGTCTGTTGATCTCTTGAGCTAACCTAGTGATTTGTAGCAGCAGTCACCTGTCACTCCATGCCATAAATTTCTGATTATATTACACAACTGGGCTTGTGCAAACTTGATGAGAAATAGACTTGATGAGAAATAGTTAAGACATTGCTCATGTGCTGCTGGCCACAGTTACGGGTATTGCTTCCTTCCCGTAGTACACTTTATTCCTTCTGTCTTCTGTATGTGCAGGATTGTCCGACTTCATTCATAGGATTCAGTGCTCTGACAGACTTATTTCTAATGTTTTGTGCTGCTGACATCAACAAAAGAATTGTGCATAGGCATGCCCTTGTAACTAACTTTATATCACTCTGCCTCTTGGGTATTCGTCTGGATTTGTACCGAAGAGATACTCGGTGCCCTGTTAAAGGGTGTCATGCCTGTTTGCTGCTAGTAGAAAACTGACAGGCTTCTGAGAGTCTGTTAGCTGAGACACCTCAAGTTTGGGAAAGGGTGGAGATGTAGACTGTGACTTCCTCTTGAGCTTGACCCTGTCCCTCCTGTTCCAGTTCCTGCCTCTTGTTGGTGCTGATACTTGAAATGGGTTATTTATTGAGCAAGAGCCTTTCCATTCTCTGGCTGCTCAGGCTTGACTTACTGATTCTTTTCAAGGAAAAAACCTAAACATACTCATACCGTGGAGTCCAGGTCTTCCTGCAAATTATCTGTTCAGTGATGTTATTGTCTATGTGGTAAAATACTCATTAGCCCATAGATTGTAGGAGACTCAATCTGCCTGACTACAGAGGCTCTTGAGTAGTGTTTCTATTAGCAAAATCTTGGTCTAAGTTAATTCTGAAAGGCAACTTAGAAGAAAAGTGATAAATTCTTCATCATGATTTTTACTTGATTATGGTTTCCCATCTTGGAAAAAAAAGTAAAAATTCAAGTTGCATGTAACTTTAGACTATCGAAAGTTCTTTGGATTATCTAAGATGCCACAAAATAGCCTGACTGTAGCAGTAGCTACGGTTATCAATTTCTGTTTGTATCTGTCCTCAAGTTTCACATACCTATGGAAATCCATCTGATCGTACCTGCTTGGTATGAAGCTCTTTGTGCACAGGAACTAAGGTGACTGAGCCACCAAGCAATCCTTTCTCAAGTCAGCTGCTTTTGCTTCTGGGCAGACATCAAAGAAATCCTTTGTGCCTTGTGTAATTAGAGCCCTGTGACTATCCCATTAATTTGACTGTAGACTCCTATAGTGAGTTCATCGGTATGTTCATGGTTCCATCTTTTGATACCTTTATTTTTTTTTCCAGAATGAGATGAACAAAGTTAACTGCAAACTTAGTCTTCTGAAAGATAAGAATGTTTTTGTACACATTTTTTTTAAACTTACATGAAGGGAATAATGTTTAAGTACATTCATATTGTACATTGTTCTGATACTTTCCTGTAATAATCTTGTCTGGGATTGAAAGAAATTTGCAAGAAAGAATGCAATTGTAAGGTATGTATTTATGTAAAGCATGAAAGAGAGGGGGGAAAAAAAAAAGTAATTGAACTGTGAAGTGGCTCAAGATTGTTCTTAGAAATACCAGTTCTTATTTCCTTCTGGACTGCTACTTATAGGTAAACAGTGAAAACTCCAGATCCTCCAAGTTCAGTTGCCATTCTCAAGTTGAACATTGTAACACCACAGCTGAAGATGACTGTACATATACAACTGAGGCCAGACACAATTTGTAAGGAGCAGTAGCATTTTTTTCTGTCTGACCTGCAACCAAAAGAGTGGTCAGACAGGTTTCTGAGCACATAAGCCTTTTCTCAAGTCCTATAAAAACTTCTAACAGCACTCACTTGTCCAACTAGTATGTGTAAGACATAGCATCATAGTCTATTTTAACAATGTGGGAAATAAAGTCACTCCAGCTAAGTTGGTGTTTGGCCTACTTTTACTGCTGACAGTGTATGTGAATATTTCTCTTTTGATAAAGAATCAGTATTGGCATAGGCTAAGGTTGGATTGCTTTGCATCATCACCAAGAGGTTTTATCCAGTTAAATGTGTTAAAGCTTAAAAGCTGTCAGGACAAGTAATCTCACCTGAGAAGCTGGAAGTACACTTACAATAGAGGTTTGCATGATTAATTTTTTTGTATCAATTATCTTCAGGAATCCTGCTTGAGCAGAACTGGTTATGTCAGTTGCTTTTGTAATTGATGTGTGAAGATGCACTAAAGGTCAGATGACAGTACTTCACTGAGAGTAATAACCAAAGTTAAATTCTCTTCCTTTCCAATAGACTGTACAGCTGAGGTAGGCTTTGCAGCCGCTGTTTCTTTCAGGGACTCTTTTCGGGGTTGGTGAGAACAGCAGATGTAAATAACATAAGTTTAACAACTTTTTTTTTCCCCTCCAGTGGTTTTGTTAGTGAATGCTCTTGAAAAAGAAATTCCTTCAAAAATTCAAGAAGAGGTGACATTGTTCTCAACATATCATTTGGTTGTCCCCTTTCATGTGACCAGGTTTCACGGAACTTCTTTGCAACTGGCCAGTCAAGATCTTGTGTATAGAGGAAAGTCAGATTTTAGCTATATCCTAGAGACATGTTACAGCTGTCTTCCCCAAAGGAGCAGCTTAAATGAAATTAATTTTTTCTATAGTGTGTCTCTCCCTTTTTTTTTCTGTAATATGAAAATCCATTTTTTAATTAGGCTGTAATTTTTTTCTTTTCCAAATGTGCTGTGACCCTATGAAAACTGTTCAATTTAACTATATGAATTCCAATAAGAGCTCAGTGGAATGTCTTGAGTTTCTTTGAGTTTCAATACCAGTAAAATTCAGCACATATAACGCTTGAGGCCTTTCAGTAACAATCTTTACTCATAAATTCAGGTCTAAATATTTTATGATCTCATTTGCTGACATTCCATATCAGAATATTTAGAATTTCTAATGGCAATTCCTCAATTTAAAAAAGTAGCTATGATTCTTAACCTGGGGATTGTTGTCTTTCCAAACTTACAAGGACTTCTGTTCTGAAAGCCATAGTGCACTCTCGTGGCAGGGTGGGGGAGACTTTTTTTTCTTTTTTTTCCTTTTTTTCCCCCTAAGGTTAAGGATTCAATAAATGAATTCCTGGGGAGATAAGATTCCAGCCATGAAGCCACCAAAACAGTCTGCCCACCTCTGATGCAGTGGAAAGCTATGGGGGTTTATGTGCAGCTGTGGGTAACGAGTTTGTGCGAGGCCCCAGGAGCAGATTGCGGGCGTGCAGTAGGTGGAGTGGCAGCGTCAGAGCTTATAGCCAGGCTTTTCGGTACACCTTGCTTGTTCTGCCCTTACCGCTACAGCAAAGTCATTTGAGTCAGATTGTTCAGCCTTGATGATCACATTAATACAATATTGCTTCTATCATACAAGCTGTCAGCAGCGTGTTCCCACCCCCTGCTACCAAACTCTTTCGATCCCCCCCCCCCAATCATTCCTGTATTTGTTTCTTTTGAGGAGAGAGGGAGATGGAAAAGTGTCGTTCTTTTTTGGTACCAATGATAATATTTCCCAACTGGGCTGTCTTCAGCTAGAGATACAACAGGCTTTCTTTTAGGAGTGATACACTAACAGGAAATAAATCAACATGATTTACCAGTTACATTTTTCTGTAATAATTCGATCATGACTATATGTGGGATCAACAATCCAGTCAATTAAAATCGATTGTACTTATGAGGCTTACTCTGCAGCATATGATAGTGAAATGAGCCCTTGAAACAGCTAAATACATTGCTTGGCTCATAGGTAATGCTTTTTTATGGGATGAATAGGTAAGCTTGTAACAGTACTTGAGGAAGAACCTTTGCAAGTTACTTTGGGTCAGTTATCATTCAAGTCGATCTTCACTTGATTTTTCTTTTTTTTTTAAGCTGTAATCCTAGTTGATTAATAAAATTACTTTACTCAAAGCCTGTTTTTTGGCTTGGACCTATTAGGTGGAAAAGAGTTGCAGAGCAACAGCAGCCAGCAAGAAATACTGAAAGAAATGACTACAACCCATGCTTTAGCTACAACCCATGCTTTAGGCAGACAGTGATAAGAACTCCTGTTGAGAGCAGTGTATTTCATCCAGGAAAAAAAAAGAACCCAGAGAAAAATCTACTGACTGCTGATGTGTGGAGGTTCTCATGCAGCTCCATGTGCAAGAGCACTCCAGATGGAAGCTGTGCAGTGTGGCTAGGTGCCACCACATGTTCCACTTCCTCTTGCCCTCTGCTGATGGGTGGCAGTTGTCTAAAAATACTGAGCTTTTCTAAGCATTTGTCTTAACCATGCTTTATGCTGTATTCAGATGGACGATTCAGGGCCTTTTGAAGAGGAAGTGGTTGGTTCAAGCTGCCTGCTGATTCTGGCAGGAGCTAGATCTACAATTTTGGATAAAGCATTGTCTTCTGCTTGGACTGAGTTTGTCTTTGGATAGATCACTGGATAAATCATTGTGACTAATGGCCATAGCTGTTAATGGCGGGGTGAGTGTTTGCATGTAGACTTCATTCACGCTTTAAAGCGTTGTAGGCTATAAACTGTCTAGTGCATTTTTTTCTGTTCCGCAGTAGAAGTCCAAGGGTGTAAATGAGTCACTTCCTGCGTTCTCCTCCTCTGGGTTCATTTCTACTTGTCAGCCTTCAAAAAGGCAGGATTTAAATCTGTCATGGTATGCCTCAGTTCCTTTTTTTAAAGACACAGAAACAAAAGCGAAATTGCAGTGCAAGAAGGTATAGTTACTGTGGTTAGTCTGAAACTAATCTATGCTTATTCTTGTTGCAACCTCTAGAAATAAAGGTGTAACTCTAATTTTCCCACTTAAGAATTACAACCCAAAACTTGCAAGTTGTCTTAAAGCACTGCAATTTCATGTCTTTCCTTCTGATCCAATGGAAGTATTTTTATTTTATTGTAATCATATGTAAAGGGCATCTAATTTTTGTGGAAGTAAATAAAAGTAAGTAAAGAAAGGAAACCTATTTTGTCACTTATGAAGTCATAAGTATCTTTTTTTCCCAAACAAGAACAGCTGAACTAAATAGACTATTCAGCAATTCCAGTAGGCTGTATTACTCTACAAAGAGTGTGTTGCCCTTGTCCTGACTTGAAAATTACCTGCCTCAAACAAATCTACTGTCATATTTAAACAGATAAAGCAAGAGTAATAGCTTCCATCCACAGTAAATGAAAGGGTAATTTAATACTACAGCAGAAGGATTGTTCCTGAGTATTTTAATAATAAAAGAATGTAATAGGACCCACCCAGGTATTATAATCTAGGAGAGTGTAGCTGTCAAAGTGCTGCTTTTGATGCTCTTGGAACTTCTTCCCTTATGTTACAAACATGTGAAAGCACAGCATATGTTGCAAATATTAGGCTAATAGAAAATAATAGGCTTTGAGTATCAGTTTTAACGGTTATGGCAAGCTACAAAGTATTTTTTGAAAGGAAGTGAGAGGGACCTTTTTCCCCTCTTTTCCAGTTTTAAAGCTTTTCTTTTAGTTTTATGGCTCTCTATGACTGCTCGTAAATTGTCTTGGTCAAAAGCCCTGGAAGCTGGAGGGATCCGAAGTAGGTGTAACAGGCGGTGTTTAAGGATAGGTATCTCCTTTCTGGAATAAAGATACTAAATAGATAGAAGTATAAGGTTTGTTAGTGGTTACTGCATTTAGAATGTCAGCTGCTAGTCTCTACTGAAGAGTTTGTTTCAATGCCAGTGGTATGTTTTAGGGGAAATGCAGTAAGTTTAAAGTTGTCCAGTGAGACCATAAAGTTTGTCTGTCTTAATTGAATCAGTTACTTTGTAGCCCCAGTTGATGCTTGGCATTAGATGGAATATAAATTCACATGGCACAAGATTATTTTTAAATGCAGGAAGGCACAAATTCATGGAAAAATACTTGACTTCTGAGGATGAAGTAAATAGCTCTTCCTACCCCCAAAATTTCAAGACCAGGGAAGACAATTTTTCAGAAGACCTGGTACATCGGTGGAAGTTCATTCTCATTTGTTGTTAAATAGGATCCAACATGCAGCCGGCATTTGCGTGTCTGATAGTGCTTATAGATAGATACTGAAACACCTACATCTTTGTGTAGCCAGTAGGTTTTTTCAGTGTAGTAGCCTTCCACCATGCATGCTGATAAGCAACACACATGAGGCTTTTGGATTCCCCCCCTCCCCCCATGTGTTTTTGAATGAAAATAGAAGCCTATGAAGAGCAAGCCTGGAAATATGGGCACATACTTTTGGACGTTGCATCGCACAAACACATGGCAAAACATTGCTGTGAAGCAAAGCTGGAGGTAAATCCTTGAAGGCAGGTGTGTTAGCCTCTAAATATTGTAGTGGGACTGCCTATCCTAATAGGAGACTAGAACTTGTATTGCTAAAATGTAAAATTAATTGAGAAAGCTTTGCTAGACTTCAGTATGTTATTTTTGTGTTAAACAGAAGCAAGCTCCCAAGAAACCCGACCCAAAGGTTTTCTTTGTCTGTCTTCCAGTTTATACATCTCAAACTTCATCTAAAATTAAAGAATAGGGGGGAGGTGAAGCTTTTGGAAGGCTACCTCTTACCATGCTCAGTAGCAACAACAAACAAAGCTGATGTTCTTTGGCTCTGCAAAATGAGTGGAGTTACTGTATGTGTGTTATTGGAAACCCTGAGGATCTAGTGTAAGTATTTTAAAAAACCCAGACTAGTACTTTTTCCTTAAGTGTCTTTCTGAAGAAAGACTGGGAAAATATTTCTTCAAATTTTATGTTCTCATTCTCCCTCTCTCTCTCAGAGGACACTTGACCTCATTTTTTTATGTGATTTTATTACACATTTTTGTGCCTGTTAGTAATTTCCACATAAAAATTTTCTTTTGCTGTATTGAGAAGTTGTCTCTTTAGAATGACAAAGTTTACTGGAAAGTTTCATGAATATTAAAGCCTGGCAATAGTCATCGCTTCAAGCTAGACTATGAAGGTATGTTGTCTTCCTTCATATATTTTACTTATATTTGGGTGGTGTGTAGCTTTAAAAAGCTACAATGTCTTCTCCTCAAGACTGAACCTTAAGTTGTAAAGAAGATTATATTCTGGAAAATTTACATGTTGATACAGTTTTTTGTAAAATTAAATACCGAATGCACAAGAGTCTGCCAGTCCGAACAGATGATGAGAGATAATATGAAGCACGGCATCAGTATGAGTACAAAAGCAGCTTTTATGAGACATGTAAGAAATGGGCATCAGTAAGTACTTCAAGAATAATTTCAGGGATCAGAGAAGCAAACATGAATGTAGGAAACCACTCAAAGAGGCTTTAGTGCAGTAGACTTACCACCTTGCTTTTCTATCATTTCTAAGGGCAGACAAGTATCAAACTTGAAAAGGTGAGAGATCCTTAGAGCTGCACAAATTTTGATGAGGAAGCAGAATAGAAATTAGCAGAGGGATTTGAAAAGAGGGGAGGAAGTGGGATATGGTTAAAAGTATCAAGTGAAGTACCTTTTCTCACACTAGTTTGGTGTACGTACTGAATTCATGTAGCTAAATACAAGCCTGCGCATACTTACCTACATAGACAGCTGCTTGCAAACAAAAATAGTAACTATGTCCTGTGGTGGGTATCTGAACGGCATAATAATACGAGGAGTTGTGCATGCAAAGTAGGTGGCATTCCTAGGTGACTTTTATGATGTCTTGAAGACTGCAAGTATTTGAGGTTATATTTGCAACCGATTTGAGAACTTGCAAGATAAAATGCCATATTCCTGTGACTCCTTTCCTATATCCCAGAGTTAACCATTTCAGAATGGCGTCAGCATGAAGCTGATGTGGTTTGGAGAGTCCTTTTGTTTCTGTATCTCGCTCATGGTGAAGGGGGATGGTTCTGACATGCTCTTCAGCCAGACTGAAGAGCATGTTATTTGAGACTAGATAGGAAAGATAAGTTTTCTTCTGCAACATCAGCACTAATGTGAAATGTCAGAAGAAAAAGTTGCTGAGAGGTTATTTGGAAGGGTATGGTGCTGAGGCTATGCAGAAAATTGAGGTGGAGAGATCGGTGAGCAGACATATAGATTATGTAAAATCATGTTTTTACATGAAGTCCATATCCAGTGTAATCCTGATCCCTGGAAGTTACATTTAAGGGATATGTTGAAAGTAGGTGTTGGTAGTATTTTATTCTGGCAGATGTTCATTAAAAAAAAAAAAGTAAAATAACCATTTAGCTTATATTCTCTTGCTCAAGTACTTATCAGATGCTTGCCCTGCTGGAAACCTTTCTTGTAGATGTTTCCACTTGTTTGATACTGCAGTGTATCAGATAGTATCAGTATATAGGGAAAGTGTGCACGTGTTTGTATATGCAGATTCAATTACGTCCTTTTCAGTGTTCTAAGCAGTAGGGGGGGGTGTTCTTGTTACTGTGACTCATTGGAGTCACTTGTAACCGTATGCTGTACAATCTGATTAAAGATCCTGCATTTGACAATAAAGAGCTGTTCTTAAGCCACATGGCTCATAGGTATGCTTTGTCTCTCAGAGGTCTTCCAATATAGGGAACTATTCTAGGTTCCTTCCTTTTTTTTTAGTAAAGCATGTTACTCTATATGAACCAAAAAGCACTTAAATTATTTACATATAGCACAAATGAAACGTGAACCTTGAGGGTGAGAATCATCTGATAGGTAGCACGTTGCGTGATTAGAGGTGACAGACTCCAAAACAGCAAACTGTTATTCTTTCTTGGAAGACCTAACTTGGCCTTATCTAGATTAAGGTTTTAAATGTCCTTTAATTTCCTGCCTCCATTGCTCAAAATATGATGCTACAAAAATACATACATGTAAAAATTGGTAAAATAATCCAGTGGCTGAAGCACAGGACTGCAAAGCTGAGTATGTGGCTTCTAGTTCTCTTTACTGTTAACCTTTTGGAAGATGTGTGCATTATTTTATTCATTTAACTTCAGTGTGATTGCGTGGGACCAAAGTTGCAAGCCCAAGTTCCATATCACCTTTAATCAGAAGAGAGTAGTACGTACTTTTCAGGGGAAAAGCAGGAAATTCCAGAGCACTTAAAATGATGCCTAAAAATAGGTAGCATGAACTTTTCCTCATGTGAACTGACCGTAGTCTCTTACACTTACATTGCTTAAGCATTCCTAATTTGTTAAGTATGGAACAGGAGAATACTGTGGTACTCAAGACGAGAAAGATGTCCTGGTGGAAGATAAAACTTCATGCACATAATGTTATTTCAATCAAGTTCTGTCATCACATTGCTGTCTTCTGCTCTGGTATCCTATCTATAACATAAGAGGATTAAATATATCTATATAGATGGGTAAAGCAAGTAGAGCTGATGGTTCTTGAACCATTAATTAATTGTAGAACTTGCCAGATCACTGTGGCAAAGTGTGCAGGTTGAGTGTGCAACTCTGATTTCTCAGGTTGTCAGATCAGTAACTAATAAACTGCATTTCAGAGTAGTTCTGTACTGGTTTTGGAGTTATATAAAAAGCCCTCATATATATGCCTGTCCTGGTTTCAGCTGGGACGGAGCTAGTTTTCTTCCCAGTAGCTGCTGTTTTTTGGAGTTAGTATGGGATTTGGTATGTGAAGAATGTTGATAATACACTGATGTTACTACTTGTTGCTAAGAGGTCAAGGTCATTTTTCAGCTTCCCAGGTTTTGCTAATGTGCAGGTGCAAAAAGCTGAGGGGTATAGCCAGTACAGTTGACCCAAACTGGCCAAAGAAAGTATTCCATACCATAGACGTCATGCCCAGTATATAAGTGGGGTTTGGCCAGTGGGCTGGACGCTGTTCGTTCGGCCTTTTGGTTGTTCTGCTCCCTCCCTTGCTTGCTCTCTCTGGAACTTGTGGTTCCAAGATCGCTGCTGGGGAAATCGCTGTTCTGAAATCGCTGCTTGGGATCATTCCGAGATCGCTCTTGGTTTCACTCCCTGACTGCTGCTCGGGACGGGCTGTATCGGTCATCGGGTGGTGAGAAATTGTGCATCATTCATTTTGTGTATTCTATTATTATCATCTTTTTCTTTGCTGTCCTGGTGAACTGCATTATCTCAACCCACAAGTTTTCCTTCCTTTCCGATTCTCCTCCTCGCCCCATTGGGGAGGCGGAGGGGAGTGAGCGAGCAGCTGCATGGGATTTGGTTGCTGGCTGGGGTTAAACTACGACAGTCCCTTAAGGAGTTGTTTGAAAGTTTAATACCTGAGCTCAGCAGTTTGTATTCTCTTTCTGTTAAGTTTGGAAGGATATTTTCATAATCTGATCTTTGCCTGAGGTGGCAGTCTCCTTAAGGTCTCTTTAATTACTGTAGTTGTACTATATATGTAGGAGCCTCCATTAAAATTACCTTCTTATGGCCTGGTGCCATCTTAAGAATCAGATCTTAGTTTCCCAACCCGAAGATCATCACAAGTTTCATGATCTGCTGGTTTCAATTAAGCTTCTGAAAGAAACAGTCCTGCTGCTTGCTCCTTTTCCTTCCTTTTACTTCCACATTTACATTGCCCTACAGCAGACATTACCAGAGTAACCAAACCCATCCAGCAAAACAAAAAGTTCTTAGCAGTATCATTTCCCCAATCTAGTGTATTGTACAGTCACACAACTACTTACGGTGGCACAAAACGATGGTGTGAGGGGCCAGAAGGGCAGGGGAGGGCAGTGAAGTGCTGGGAGTGTACCAGTTCAAATTTATCTGGTAAACCACTTTATAAATAAAGGGCAAGAGATTGCAGATGGACAGATGGACATGCAGTAGAAAGCTATGAAGCAACAGAAGGGAACATTGAAGCAATATTTAGGTAGCAGTCAGACTCAAAAACGAGGAAAAAACAATTTTCTGTTTGCTTGTGCAATCCTGGTCCAGTTCCTATCTCGTATGCTGAATGAGGTGGGAATTCCAGTGGAAAAAATACCATGTAATTAAAGCTTGTGTATAACCTGTTCAAGTAGCCTCAGGTACTCTTATAATTGCGGCAGCCTAAAAATAGTGACTGCTACCAAATGTCTGTGTTATGTGGCTAGCTGTGGTTTGAGTTACAGAGCGTACTTAGCTTTTCACCCACAGAAGTATCTCCCCGTTTCACCAGGCATCACTCGCTCCCAATCAGTGTTTGCAGAATGCATAGTTGATGGAGCTCCTCTTTTACGGATTGACAAATGGCTATTTCCTATGTCCAGAAGAGCTGCATTACTGTTGTATTTTCAGCCTCTGAAACCACAGAGATTTACCGCAGGAATACTGTTGTCCACCTAAGGTGGCTCTTCCTCATGATCTGAAGGGTTTTTTTTGTGTTAATAGCTGTAATTTTATGTAAGTGTCTTTTGATATGTGCAATAATTTACTGCTTCAGATAGCTTATGAGAAAAAGCATTAGCATTGGAGGCTGTAGTACTTTTCATGAGCTTTGTTGACTTGCCATTGTGGTGATTATTAGTGCTCTGACACTAGGTGCTTGGATGTCAGATGCCTGTAATTAACTGGTGGTGGCGGGAATGAAGCTGAGATACTTTTAAACAGTGAGCTGTTCCTCATCTGGTATAATATCGCTGCATCCATGAATTAGATGAGAAGTCACAGGTTGAAAACAATAGCTGATAAAACTTATTTTCTCAAAATTGCTACTTGTTATCTGAGCTATTGCAAAGCCACCTCTTGGAAGCAGAATACTTAAGTGACCTCGGTTGTTTTTGAGTGGGTCCTTGCTGCTCATTTTGTGACTCAGGATCAGGCCTTGATAAAGGCCATGAGCAATGCAGCTGCCAACCATAGTCAATGAGATTAAGGAATATGAAATCCTTAGTACAGTGCTGAGCAAAGGACAACTAACGGTTGCAGATGAATAGATAATGGGATAAAATGTGGGTCTACCAAAGATGGTGCCACAGAAACTTGGGTATCTCCCCTGGGTTATCTAACAGACCTTTTGGACAAAGGAAAAATGGCAAACTTAATTCATCTGGTTTAAGGCAAAATATTTAACAAAATGTGATGTGGAAGTTGCCTGAAGAGTGGAAGAGAGAGACATATATATATATATATATATCTATCTCTCTATCTTTTAGAGCTGTCTGAAGAGGAAAGAGCATGAGTTGTACTGAAAAGATGCTTATGCTATAGGAAGTATTTCGGCGTAACACTGTTGCTGGTTCTTCGGGACTGACTGAAAGGCTGGCGAGTTTTAGCTGCTCTCGCACTTCGGACTGTTGGAGAGGCAGTATCAGTACCCGGCACAGACACAGGCCCGACTTGGAGCCAGGGACGCGGGGATGGGAAGCCGATGGAGAGAGGTGGCAGTGTGTCACAAATGCGGCTGCGTCCTAAACCAGCACACATAACGCTGGGCTGGTTTAGGCCCAGGCGAAGATGAGCGTAGCTACCGCACGCGAGCTTGTGCAAGGTTCAGTGATCCATCTTGGACCTAGATCTGAAGCGGGCTGGGACGAGCTGCTCGGGCGGCACAGGAGGCGGAAAGCTTGTGCCAGGTGGGGTACGGCGCCTGGCAGGGCAAGCGCTTGCCCCCCCGGGGCGTGCGGGAGGGGGAGAGGCGTGTGTCCCCGGGGCCGGGGCCGCTTCCCCCGCGCAGCGAGGGCTCGGGGCCGCGTCGCCCCTTGGGGCCGCCGCCGGGCGCGCCGTGCGTGCTCAGGCAGCGCTGGGCGAGACGGAGAGAACCGATCGGCTGCGCCGGCTCCGCGGGTGATTAGCGGGGCTGGCGGGGCGGGGCGGGCGGAGGCGCGGGGCGGCCCGGGCAGGGCAGGGTCGGGGCGGGCGGCCCGCGAGGCCGTGCGGGCCCGGGCGGCGCCGCGGCGGGGAGCCAGGCCCGCGGTGCGGGGCGGGCATGGGGCTCCGGCGCCGCTGCCTGTGAAGGACCGCAGCTTTCATGGTGAGCGAGGCCGCGGTGTGGGGTGGGTGGGGGCGGCCGTGCTGCCGGCGGGCAGGGCAGGGCGGGCGGCTGCGGGGCGCTTAGGTCGGGGGGAGACGGGATGGGTGGGCGCGGGCTTTAACGCGTGTCGGTTAAACCAGCATTGTCCCCTTCTAAATCGCCGTGCTGGGTCCCGTAGAGAACCAACTTCCCGGGAAGGGGATCCCCTTTGTGCGGGGCGGGGCGGGGCGGCGAGACCCCGCCGCGGGTGTAAGGCGGCGGCACAGACCGGCCGGCGGCACGGGCCCACCCGGGGCTTGGGCTTGTTTAGCGCGGAGGCTGCTCGCTGAGAACCGACGGGTGTGCTTAGGGCCAGCCATCTCCCATCCCGGGCAAAGCTGCTCGCCGTGGAGCAGGAGTGGAGCAGTCTGCTGTCTGCCGCTCTCTCGCCCAGCGTGACTCTTTCGAATTCGACTTCCTCGGAGGGTGGTTACCTTTCAACAAACAGGGCCAAAACAAGATGACCTTGATGGAGCAGTTTGTGTATTGTAGGTTCAATTTTATGCCGTGCTGCTGGTCCCCGGGGAGGCTCGGTGCGTGTGTGAAGTCACACAGCCCTCTCCCGGTTAGCGCAGTTGATCTTTTAGCGCTTGCCCTGTGTTCTGATGGGTTATTTGTGTTTTTCCCTAGAGATGGTTTAGGATCCTTTTGCAGGTTAGCTTCTCTTTCTTGAAGAACTGCAGAGGATCACCACAACTTGAGCTTCTTGCATCTCAACTGCAAAGCTGTCAGGTTCCACCCAGAATTAAACTTGGGTTTGGGGTGTGTGTTTCTGTGGGGTTTTTTGTTGCTTTGGTTTGGATTTTTTAAATCAGTGCTCTAATCTACAGCACACTTTCTTAGAACATCTTCAAACCCTAGTTCAGCTATTGTGGCTGAATGCTGAATAGGTTAAGATGAAACCTCGAAGAAAGCCTAAGTGATAAGGATGTATTCTAAATCGTAAAAGATCAGCTCATTCTAAATTGATCCTAAAATTAACTTGCAACCATATCAGATTAGTAACTGCCAGTTACAGTATAGGATTTAAATAGATGCTGAATTATTTGTACCTGTGAGAGATTTGAGTCTGGTTTAAAAAAGAAAAAGAAAAAGCTTAAAATGAGCTATTGTGTGGTTCAACCTATTGCGGTATGCCTGTATGTGCAAACACTTCTACTTGCTCAGTCAGCAGATACTCTTAATAGGAGTTTGTGGAGGCTTCAGTCTGCTTTGTTACAGTATCATACGTTGTGCTGTGTTCAAAATTGCATTCTCTTCTTACTGGAATAAAAGATCATTTTCACAAGCTTTTGTTTTCTGTGAATTTTTGGCATTTTGTTTTTTGTTGGGGTTTTTTGTTCTTTAATTTTCCCTAATTAAAAAACAGTCTTGTAGATAGCGACTGTCACCAACAGACATTTTTATTCTTTTTTGGCTGCCACTGAGAAGGATGAGATTACTACAAAGGACTCATACTTGCAACCTGATGAAATGTGCCCCTCCCATTTTTGTGCTGGTCTGGCTTCTTTACCGTAGGGTAGTGCCGAGTAGAACATGTCAGTGAATGCTTGCTGAAATGCAGGGTGGGCTTTTGCTGTTTAAGAGGTTTGAATAACTGTCCTAATATGCCAACGCTGTAACTGTCCACCCATATTACAAACTAAAACATTCCTTAACCAAGAAATTCTTGGAAGAATGATACGCGTAGTGCTGGTCTGGAAAACTTTGTGCTTAGCTGAGTGAGATTTCCAAATTAATTCTATTGTACAGAATAAAATCCCCGTTGCAGCCCAGTGTGTACGGTGTTTCTCACCTTCCAAAAGGAATTTTGCTCTGCAGTTGGCTTTCAATGAAAGAAGACCCTGAAAATAATTTTCATAAGCCAAAATTAAGCAGCTTTTCTCGAACTTCTACTGTAATAAGCGTTGGGTGCATGTGTTTTGATGTCGAGTTCTGTGATGCTTTAGGGAGATCAATATATGATGATTTCTGTATATTAGCAATTTCTTGTGGAGGCCAGATGGTTTTTCTTTCACTAGTAGTGTCTCAAAGGAGTAAAAATGTTAGATTTAGGGACAAGGTTCACCTTGTCTGTGGAAGCAGGAATAGAGGTTAATATTTGACTATGTAAATTTGTGAACAATAGCTAATAAAAAAATAAGTCTCCTGATAGAAGTTGGGAGAAAGAATAGCTGTTTGCTTCATTCCTGTCAGCACAGTGGTTATACTCTGCAGTTGATGGTGCAGCTGAAGCACATTATGATGGTGCACTCATACACTGGTCACTATCAGTTGCTTGCAAGGAGTTATTAATGCAAGAATAATGTCCGAGCTTTGTGAATATGCTGTCGATCACAATACCTTTTTTACGATATTACTTTGCTTAATTTCTTGCTGGAGGTTTGTGCGGTTTTTTGGTTGGTTGTTTTTTTTTTTAGTGAGTGGCTTTGTCAGCCTGAGCACTATCCCTTTACTAAACAAAGCTAAGTACTATTCAGTAATTGAAATATGTTTTTCTTTGTTCTTTTCCTTGTTTTCAAACTGATGTCATGCATAGCAGTATTAACTGGTATTAATGAGCCAGGCATTCCAAATTCATGACAATGTTTCCCGTCACAGCAATGCAGGCATCATAGGATTGATTGTTGAGACAGTGCCCTTTTAACAAACAAGGAAAAGGGGTTTTTTTGTGTCCTGACAGCTTCACAGACCTGCACCCATGGGTCCCACAGAACTAGCTTGAACTAGGATTGAATTGTACGACACAGAGTAGAAAACCGCAGCCGTGTTGCTCTGCATTCATGCGTGTTTTTCATCCATCTTTTTTTGGGTTGGAGGAGAAGGCCTTTCTGGAAGTGGTAGGGATCTCGTTTTAGTTTCTTAGTGATCCAGGCTGTTCTGATTGTGTTGGAAAGGTTGGATCTATTGCCCAAGGAAGTTTTGACATAATTGACAGGCTAGGCTGAGAGAAAGAAATCAGTATCATTTGAGGAGCCATTTGTGCTAATGGGAAAAAGTCCATGGCTGGAACAATGTTCATAGTGTCCATTTATAATGATTAGTTTTCACAGTGTAGTTTCCTTTTTTTATTATTATCTTAATAGAAACGGTATAAACAAACTACACATGAAAGCAGGTGGGTTTTGGAAGTGGCAAAATTCGTTACAGAGTCGAATGTAAAAGTATCTATAATATGGATTTGGTTTTTCTGTAGGACTGTTTGTTGTTTGTCTATCACTGATACTATGAATGCTTTAAGGTTTGCTGTAGTACTTCAAGCTTTGGAGTAGATGGGAGTTGTGTAAAGGTTGTTTTATCCTATTAGGTCATGTTTTTTGTACATTTTCTTCCCAAACAGTGTTTGTAGGAAAAATAAAAATAGCATGTAATACCAAGTCCTCTAATGTAGATCATAGTGATACAGTAATTAAGGGTGGAAGAGCCTCTGGGGGCCTAACTCCCAGCTTGGAGCAGAGCTTGCTTAGACCAGGTTCCTGGGGCTCATCAACCTGAGCTTTGAATGCCTTCAAGGTTGGTGATTCCACCACATCTCAGGATACTTGTCTCAGTGTTCGACTACCTTCCTAGTGACTCTTTTTTTTTTAATCCCCTAAGACCAGAATTTCCCTTGTAGTAGGTTGTGCCTGTTGTCTTCACGTTCTTTATGTAAGCACCTCAGAGACTCGTACTCAGCCTTCACCATCCTGTTATTGCTGTCTGCCGAAGATCCCTACGAAGCCTCTCCTCTGAAGGCTGAACAAGCCCAGTTCTCTCAGCCTCTCTTCGGTGTCACTTGCTCCAGACCCCAGTTATCTTGGTGCCTCTTTGCTAGTCTTGCTCCGGCGTGTCTGTGCCTATATTACAAACACAAGTTCATATGTTATGCTCTGGTATGATTTAGGGTTGTTGTACTTCAGGGTCTCATAACAAGTGTGGGGTTAGACATAACCAAGATTTTAACTTTTTTTTCCTTTTTTTCTTTTTTCCCATCATTGAACTGCTGCATCTGAAAATAGCTTGGGTAGGAGAAATCTTATGATGAGGTTTTAAGACAAGGAGCCTGTGGTCGTTTTTGGCTTCAATTTCAAAACCATGTAAATCAAAACAAAAATATTTTGAATAGGTATTATTTTATACCTCAGATAGTATCTGCTGTTTGTAAGCTCATTCTTAGCAGTACTTTGTAAAAGCAGGCTCCCAGTCAGAGGAACTTCAGATGTTTCTACAAACAGAAGGAATGGAAAAAACCATCAAAACTCATTCCTGAATGTAAATTTTAACATTGTTTTCAATTCTGAGGTTGCTCTAGTTGGAAAGCTTTAAAGGGACTGCAGTGGGGCAGATACGTGAAAGCATTATCTTGAAGGCTTTTGTAGACCCTGTTTAAATTCTCATGTGCATCATCTTGGTGTTCTCCACTCTTTTAACTTGCCCTGTCTTTTGCTTTTCTAGGAATATGAAGAAAAAACTGGACGAGCTCACAGACCACTCTCTCCTAAACAGAATGTGAGGAAGAATCTTGATTTTGAACCACTCTCCACTACAGCACTTATTTTAGAGGACAGACCAGCGTAAGTTTTGGAAAGTACCACAGTGAGAGTCCCTTTAAAATTAGGCTAGCAAAGCTTTTCTTCCTGTTTGTATTTGATTACTCTAGCTTAAACAGGTGATTTAAAATTTAAAGTAAATTTTTCTTCAAGCTAGTGAATATGAAAGTGGGATGATTATGAGAAAAATTATTCAAACAAAAGTAACTTTATTTTATAATAAAAGCAATGGCTTTGTATGAAAGGAGGTAATTAGGAGAGCAGAGCTCTAGTTTTGAGTAATTCTAGCTTCTAAACATGAATAAGAGATTTTTATTTTCCCTGAGAGAACATAAGCATAAAAATGCAGCTGGTATATGCTAAAGAAATTGAGAAGCAAGGATACAGTGTCCTGTTTACACAGAGAAAGACCACACCTCCATAAATAATGAAACAATGTAATGATTGTTATGCAGTGGGTTCAGCATCCCATTTTAAAGGTTGTCAAGTACTTGGTAAGTTGTTTCATGCTTCTGTTACTGCAAGGAGATTCTTGCATATGCAGACTAACGCTGTAACCATTTACTGGCGGCTTCTTTACCATGGTTTGCTCCTGAATTACACAAATTCAGTTGTGCTTAGTCAATTTATGAATGGTACCCAGCTTTACAGGCATGACATCTGCATTTTTAATATAGCTGTGCATTGGTGTAACAAACTCGCATAACATAGGTCTGTGTTTTCATCAACAAATCTGTATGAAGAATGCTCATATCAAAGTAGTCTAGTTGTAGGGTCATTTAAGACACTTTTTGGCTTGAGTGGTAGACGATGTGACAAGACTTCTTGGGACATCTAGAACAATGTAAGAGTGATTATTTGTTACAGCAGATTTTATTGTGTGCAGCTGGAAACAATATACACTAGCTTATTTGTTGTATTTAAAACCTGTCTGTTAAAAGTCATACTTTATGTGAGATAATCTGAGAAGTACAGTGTTCGGATAGATTGAATTAGTGATACATTACAGGATAACATTCAGGTTTGCTTTCTTTCCTACTGTTGACAGACTGAGGAACCCCTAGCAGAAAAGGTATTTTTAAGATTCTAGACAATTGAATCATCGTTTCTTTTGTGTAGTAGGGAAAACTGCTCTGGACAGCAGTGCTGTCCTCTGATGAATCTTTCTAAAGAATCTTTTTTAATTGTTTACCTACAGTTTGCATACTTTTTTAACCTATTAGACTTCAAGTAATTTCTTTTTGATTTCCTATGACAATAAGATTTAAGACTTCCAGCAGAAAAATGCAGTGAGATTTTTTTCCAAACTGGCTGCTCTTGATTTTGCACTCACTTGTAGGGTTTAGGTAAAACTTTCTAGGAAAAATCAGTAAATATTCCATAGTCCCTCTAGCTTTAATTGGAAAAGTCTTGATAGATACTAAACATCATCTCACATGTATGGTGATGTTGCTAAGAGATAGGACAAGTCATTTAAGTGGTGGGATTTAAGTTAGCAGAACTTGCATTGTTTCATCTGGTTTTCCTTTCCAAACTTTCCCTAACTTAAACCTTTTCTAAAGACTTGGATTTAAAAAAGATGCTGGTCAGTTTACATAAATGAAACTGGAAAAGAGTAGATTGTTCTCTGTGGTTAACAATGACACTAGTGTGAAAATCCAGTTTTCTTGTTCTTGTAACAATCTTGATTTTAAAAAAATATTTATAGGCATATAGCTACGCATACTTTACAGGTAATATGATTATGTGAATAGCAAAGCATACTACTATTAATGGTGATTGTTGATGGCTAGCAGCTGCCTTATGCGTGACACCTTTCAGGAATGTGAAAGTGACTTTTTGCATATCTTTTTTTATTAACCAAAGATATAAACTGTCCTAGGAATACAATACAGTGTTCTACAATACAGAACAACAAAATACTTAGTCATTTCCTGTTCTGATGTTTTGGTGATCCTGTAGTTGTATGAGATACATAGTGATTATGTTAATTACAAATATGATTAGCTTAAAGTTAACATGGTCTGACATATGAGCATGTGTAGTTGTATGGCAGAGATGTTACCAGTCCAGACTTTAATCGCAAATCAAAATGACTGTGTTGGTATTGATAAATGGAGAATATAGAGGATGACTCCAGTGCCGCCTGTTGCTGTAGAAGCGAGGGGGAGGAATTAAGCCTTTAAAATACAAATAGGGTATCAGAGCAGAGAAGAAAAGGAAGCTGGTGTAGGGAGTCATTACTGCATGGGTAAAGAAAGTTGTGGATGTTACTCTTAAATGAGGTGCACGTTAAGAGAGAGCATGGTCTTGTATCTTATCTGTAGAGATCGGTTTAAAACAAAACTACTAGCTTGGTACATACCAGTATATTCCCCTTATTTATGAAGATCAGCCTGTGAGTTCAGTTGATTTAATAATAAAGATGCTGAAATTACCAAACATAAGGAAATTGCTCAGCATATTTTGTGTATAAAAGTAGTCGTAGCTGGTCAGTGTTCTTTCCTTCTGTTCTGCTGACTCTGGCAAAAAAAAAATTCTTTCCAAGGATCTGTTGCTCTACCTTTTGATGAAATATTTTGACAAGAAGCAGTATATGCTTTTCTTTTAGAGGTGTCTAGAATTTTCTTTAGACAGGCTTGCCAACTTTAAATACTGATTATTATTATTATTTTTTAAATTTAAGGAACCTCCCTGCAAAACCAGCAGAAGAAGCTCAGAAACACAGACAACAGTACGAAGAAATGGTGGTTCAAGCCAAAAAAAGAGGTGATGGAATTTCTTGTCCTCAGAGGAGAGAAGTAAAGTTAAGGGGTATTTCTAAACCTGAAATGCACTTGTGTCAGTCTGTTGCTCTGTGACGTGAGGGATCTGTATCTCCTCTCAAAGAAGAATCCATCCAGAGAAGAGAGGGATGATGGTAGTTTCATTAAAAAGCCCCACGCCAAGCTGAAAAAGAAAACAATCCTAGAATCCAGCAGGAAAGAATTTTTTAATTTGTAACTCTTATAATAGAGTGGCATCTGTTTGTGGGTTTAAAAACTTACTAATATATTGAAGTAGATTATCAGTCAAATTAGTGAAGACTAGACTTACTTAGATAACTACAGGACATTTGGTAGTTTCATGTTGGGAACAACTTGTTGAGGCTGTAGTACATAAATACGTAATTTTCCACATAGGAAAATGTGTGTAGTTATGTTCATTTGATAATCTGTCTTCCACTTAAAATTTACAGCTTTCCCAAGGTTTTGCTCATAATTTCTTGCCTGACATTTTTGACAGAAGTGTCTCAGCAACCCTGTACCATACACATCAGGTAGAGCTGACAGTTGTGGTTTCCTTCTGCTGATATTTTTGACCATCTGGGTTTTCTAATAAAAACAAGCATTGCAATAATAGGAAATCTGGACTCATAGATGTTTTGTGTCCAGCTAGAGCTACTGGAAATTTTTTTTTTTTTTTCCAGCTAGCCAGACCCCTGAGCCATATGAAACAGTGGAAAGGTGATATGAACACAGGACTTGCTTGCTTTCTGTGGTTGACATATTAATGAAAGTATCCTCTTGTAGTTTTGAACATCATACACCTACCAGTGAAGTTCTAACTTTGTGTGACTCCCATGTTAGTATATCCACTTCATGTGTAGTAGTCCAGAGGAATTTGTCTGTGATTTCTTTGCACATAGGGTAGATGGTTTGGGAGAAATGGGATGGTGCTCAGGTTAGGCAATGGGCCAGGTCCTTGTGCTGTCTTCATTGGACTGGAGTATGTCATTCTGTCCAGATAAATATCCTGACAAACCCATTTTCCCAAAAGCCACTCCAGATGAACAACTTTGCGGAGTGATGTTATTGTGTAGAGGTCAGGAAATCAAGCAGTGTAAACACCCTCTGTTTGTTTAGAGAAAAATTCAAAGCCTGCATTTAGGCAGGCTTACAAAGAGCTCATATCAAAGCTGAAAATATTAGGAGGCAGTTGGTATGGTTCTGCTCAGGCGCAGCTTCTGTTGTGCTTTAAAGTGGATCCATCAGGTTGTGTGTGTTCATTCCAAAGACCTTGTTCATGGTACTGCTGATGTTCAGTTAGTTTTCCTTGCCAGGTCAGTGCCTTCCTATATTGTAGACAGCGTGTGTGTGTGCGCACACGTGTCCTGTATTTCCACTGTGCTGCTGTAAAGAGTGTCTGCCTGCATTTGTTAAATTGCATGTCTAACAAATTTGCCTGTGGAAAAAATAGTAGTAGTTGATGCAAAAAGAAATACTGAGTGATAATGCAAAAATGTAAAAGATGTTTAAACTAAAAATGTTTTCTTTTTAATGAACTGAAGGTTTCCAGTATATATATTTGTGATGTGTGACATTTAGATTAACCATATGCTAAGTAGCATCGAAAATGTGGCTCTTGTGATTTTCTGACAGTATATCTAAATCATGATTTACAAAGACCAACACATAAGAGTGAAAACAAAATACAAAATTTGTATTTTTTTTAGCCTGTGTTTTTGAGTCTGCCATAAAAAAGGGATAGGGCTTTATTAGGAAATACTTAGACCTGTGCTGCTAGATGGGACTGTTGGCTGTCAGAGATGCTAATTCAAAGTTACTAATGTGGTTAGATTTGAAGGGTCAAAGGACCCATATATTATCTGACTCCCTTTGTCCCATCCATCAGAAATGAGTCTTATGCATAGTTCCGCTTTTTTCTTTATTCGTGTTTGGCATCACTGCTTAGCTTGCTGTATGTCTGGGAAATTTTTAGAATTTGAACAGTGTGCTGTACATTGAGGTTAATATAGTGTGCTTTTATATGGGTATATAGCCATGAATAGCTAACTCTGAATACTTGGTTTCTGGCTTTATTAACTTAAAAAGGAAATTGCGTTTCTGCAGAGCTTAAAGAAGCCCAGAAGAGAAAGAAACAACTGGAAGAACGCTGTAAACTGGAAGACAGCATCGGCAATGCTGTTTTAACTTGGAACAATGAAATCTTGCCCAACTGGGAAACTATGTAAGACAGTATGTTATATTGAGTTTTAATTAAAGTTGCTGAGTCTGTATCCTGAAGAGAAGTTACAAAGTTAGCAAGTATAATTTTAAATGGTCTTGGAAGGTTTTTTTCAAAAGTCACTTTTGGACAGCTACAAAGAAAATGAGCAACATGTTTCATTATTTCTACAAGGTGGCTGGAAGTGATGCCGTTCCTATTATTTGTCTTTAATGGAGCTTCAGGGTATTCAGAAACTGAGAAGCACTGAAAAGTGATCTGTCATAGAGAATGTAACAGCAGAAAGCATAATGCTTAAACATCATGCATTTATGAGAAATGAGCTTTCCTTGACTACTTGAGCTGCTGATGTTACAATATCAGATGTAGATTGAAGTACGTGTATGGTATTATGAAGCCTCTTTAATTACAGAGTGGTATACCTGCTGGGATAATCAAGTGATGGAAAAGAGAAATAGGGAAAAAGTTATTTTAAAAAAATATTAAGCACTAAAAGATTTCCTACAAAGACACAGCACAGGCAATTGGTAAGCTACCTTTGCTGTCTAGTTTTTCATGGACTTTGCTAGTCGTCTTAAAAATAACTGCCCCCCCCACCCCCCCCAAATATAACCACCACAACAACAAAAACAAATTTAAGTCTGTCCGGCCTTTAGCATAGGCAGTGGCATAGATATGGATTTAATTTTTGTTTATTTCTGTCCCTGGTGATTCTTACTGGTCAAATGTGGTTACAGATTATGGATATTGTGATTGCAGTGCTTCTGTCAAAATAAGCCATTAACTTGGAAGGAAGTAAGCTTTCCTTTACAGTTCAAAGCAAAATAGTACTAAAGAATGGGTACATGCAAACTGCGTTTGACTGCTTGGCCTGTTGATGTTCATTTTGGTTTGGATCCCTTCAGCAGTGGTAGGAGGACACATTCGCAATTCAGCTGGCAATGAAGTATTTCTTAGAATAACCTGTATTATTTTAAACAGGTGTTGTTCCCGTAAAGTTCGAGAGCTATGGTGGCAGGGCATCCCACCAAGTGTGAGAGGCAAAGTCTGGAGCTTGGCAATTGGCAACGAGTTAAACATCACCCATGGTGAGACTGTTGTTTTGTCTACATTGTCTTACAAAGAGAAATAGTAAGGGAACAGTCTTGTATCTATTACAGCGTATCAGAACCTGAGGTGTGGGCGTGAGGAGATGTTACCTAGTTATGGGGTTTTTTTGTGGTGCTTTGAGGTGTTTTGTTAAAAAATAGTGTCTTTTAATCTTGTAACTGCTCTAGGACTGCTGTGTGAATTGTTTCTGATTATTGCTGTCACTGTGTCTTACTTTGATGTTAGATGGAGATGGTCAGAATTAATGACTCAAGCTTTTTTTTTTTCTTTTTGAAACTTAGAATTGTTGTTAGTTTTGTAATGCCTATGAATATGCATATAGTGTGCTTCCTTTGATTTAGAGCAAAATGTTAGGTTTGTGAGAGATTAAAAGACCCCTGGGAAAATTTGTTTATGTGTGTGTTTGTGAAAACAGAAATAGTGTACTACTTCAGAGTACAGAAAAACACAGCTCTGAAAGGCTAACATATATAATTAATTCCAACATGGAAATGTGGTAGACTGCCTGTTCTTCTGCTGTACTGTGCTGGTTTTCTGTGCTTGGCTTAGTTACCTCGGGTGTAGTTCTTGCATGGAATTTTCTAGACATCCCAATTATCCATTCAGACTATAATTTTGAACACCAGTGCTCTGCAAGAAAAGTAAATGCTTGAATGTTAAATGCAACTCATGCCTAGATTGCCTTTCCTTTTCACTTAAGATTAAGTTATAGGTCAGTGGAACAAGTTTTTTCAGAACCATAACCTACTTAGAAATTCAATTACTGTGTTAGAGATACTGTTACTTGTAATGACTGGGGCAGCATTGCTCGTATGATAGTACCTGTCAGTGGACATGAGCATATACAAAGAGTGGACTTGGTTTCTGTTTTTCTTTTTCCAGAACTATATGATATTTGCCTGGCTCGTGCTAAAGAGAAATGGCGATCACTTAGCACAGGAGGGGCTGAAGTAGAATGTGAAGGTACGCTTTTTGTGAAGGATTTATGCCGTGTTACAAAATAAGAGATTTTCTAAAATTGTTCCTTAAAATGAAATCATGGATTTTAAACAAAAAAAATCAGTTTTAAAGATGCCTCTGGTAAAAGGAAAGCTGCTTTTTGTGGAAGCAAGAAATAGCTGTATTCTTTCTTCTCAATGAAACTATAGTCTCTTATAAAACACACTTGTTTATTTTTCTTTGTAAACTATCTCTAGGTACAGTTCTTATTTGATGCTAATTTGTGGGAAAATCAGGAAAGTCTGGGGATTATAATTCGAATTGCAACACTAAAATACTTTTCTGCATCTGTAGTTTGGGAATTTAAATTATAGCAGAAAATTGCATTTTAGTCCCTTATTGCAACCTTGAGCCCATCTCTTGGGTGTGTTTCAGAGAGCAGCAATTTATTTTTGCAAATGAAGTGGTTTGAGATTTACTAATTGATTTGAAGAGTTGTCTGGTTTTGAGAGTATAAAACTACATGCAGATGCTTGAAATTGCCTTTGCTAAGTAATTATGCGGAGCAGAAAAAGGAGAACATACGTACTGGCATTTATCAACAGAAAAATATTTTTGATTGGAAATCCCCTACTTTGTTCTCTTAAGGTTGTCTGCATTTGAAATAGGATGACATCTAGTACATTTCCAGCTTCCTCCTGCACTTTATTTTCTGGAGCGTATACACTCATGTGATTGGTGTAAGCATTGGCTAGCGACAACTCTTGGTTTTTGATTGCTCAATAAGTAGCAGTAGGTAATTCCCAACTGTACTTACCAGAACAGACAAAATACAGATAAAACTTTTTGGTATCAGAAATAAAACTTAATACTTTAGAAATTTACTTTGTGTGAGATCTGTTTCAGTTATGGAGAGTGTATTGCAGTGTCCGTGATCTTTAACAACACATACAAAGAGTAAATAAACATGATTTTGGAAGGAGAGTTGACAGTAGTAGAGATAGGTAGCATCCATCAAATGCTTCTGCTTTAGGACCTCCCCCTCCCACCACAACCTTTCCACAGAGGCAGCTATTTCAGGAGCCACTGGGAAGCCTTGTTGAGGGTGAGGGATCACAGGTTAACAGGCTTGTGTCTGTCTAATGATTTGTCAGTGAATACCAGTAAAGTGAATACCAGTAAAGTGCCTGGCCTGCCTTGTCCTGTGTCTTTCCCCTCATCACTTTGAAACATATTGAGGGTCAGTGTTCACTGCAGGGTTGCTTTAAGTCAGGATATACTTGCTTCTTAGCCTGTGTGCTGAATTCAGGGAATTGTCCTGTCTATTTACCTATAGGGGAAGCATACTCTGATCGATGTAATAAATGCAGTAACTTTGGCTTTTGTAGATGCTGGATTTTCTGCAGCTGACAGAGAAGCAAGCTTGGAGTTAATAAAACTGGATATCTCAAGAACGTTTCCTAATCTCTGTATATTCCAGCACGTAAGCAATGTTAACTTTTGTCTTGACTTCTCAGAGACATTAAGTTTACATAATCTTGCCTGTCCCTTGGTTGAAACAGCCCATTGAGTTCAAATCTGAAGGAGCAGACATGTTGAGAGGAAAAAGTTCCTAAAGATTTTGGAAAACTATAAACAATCTAGAAAAGAGTAACCTCAAGGTACTATATACATTTGGAAGAGGCAAAAAACCAATCTGTTGGCTAATCATCATGATTCATCTAGCCCAATTCATGCTGGTTTCTGTCTGATGAAGTGATGCAGGTGAGTGTTTCCAAGCCAGTGAATCAACACTGCTGGGTTGCAAATACACAGTAAGTGAGAGAGAACACAGCTCAAGTAAGCAAGATTTGGTGGCCTTTTTTTGGTTCTGTGCAAAACTAATTTAATTTGTATGGTTTTGGTGTGCTTTAATTTCAGCAGCCCTGTAAAAAGTTTAGATTGTGTTAAGTCAACATTTTTGAGTGAAAAACTTTTCCCTTTTGAAATTCTCAGTCAGTTACAGTACTTAATGTAAGATATGGCAGCTGTTAATAGTCAACAGTGTGAAATTCTTTTTAGCTATACGTGTCATTCTTGATATGCTCTGTGTGTGTTATGGCATATTGTTGTTTTAACTGTTTTCTTCATGGTTGAATTCTGCCTAAATGTCTAATAGACATTTAAGTAGTTCTCATTAGTGTTCTGCTTTCTTGGCACTATTGTCAAAGTGCTGCTAAGCTATAAGGAATCACTTAGGTTTACATTCCTCTTGTATAAGGATTTAATATGTAATTGATGTATTGGATGAACTGTATGCATTTGTAATAAATGTGGTATGGAAGGCTGTTTCATGCTTTTAAAGCCAAAATTATTTTGAAAGACTTTGGGCTGTTGAAAGCTGCATAGGGAAATAATGTGTCCTTCATCAGAAGTAACAGATGCTGCCTGTAGCACTGAAGGGTTTTTAACATTTGTTATATACTCAGATGTATTGTCTTGTTTTTGTTTAATTATAGGGTGGTCCTTACCATGACACGTTGCACAGTATTTTAGGAGCCTATACGTGTTACAGACCTGATGTGGGCTATGTAAGTAAAGAAAATTTTCTTCGGGGGTGTGGAGGGAAAACTAGGGGGAGGAAGGATTGTGTTAATCAGTCCTTATAGACCAGTATTAAATGATTTTGTGAATACTTGTGGGGTTTCTGTGTCTGTTTTTCTATTCCAATACATGCTTGAGAAGTGTATATAATGGTTCTGTTGCTAGATTTAAGCTTTATAATGGGTTAAGTAATTGGAAAACTCAAAAGTACATATTTGTAGTGCTTGAAAATTGGAGTCAAAAGAGACAATATAGTTAAATTGGTCCTTTGAAGTACATAGTGTTCTTAATGGCAGTCTTACTGAGACTATTCTGTTGAGTTGAGTAGAGTATCTCACTCTTGATACGCATTTCTGTGCCATAGCACTGTGAGCTTCTGGAACAGTCTTTAAAGCAATGTCCATTGAGGCTACGTGAGCTCCCTCAAAGTATTTGAAGTAGTGATTATGAGAGGACTGAGTGGATTTCAGAGACTCCATTTAGTCTTTTTTCCCAGAGCAGGGATACATGTAGGAGCTTATTCTTTATTCGGGTGCCGTTGTTTTAGAGAAGGCAAATATAGAAAGATAACGTTCCTGTTCTGTGAGTAGCATGTGATGCTTGGCAAAAACTGCTGAACGTGACTGCCGGGAAACTAGAAAAAGGGCAGATCAGATGGTGTGCTTCATTTGGCATGGAACCTGTTGTGTTGGGAAGGAGCTTGTTCCTCAGGTTTGCAGGAAGGACTGTCACACCTTGGTCCATGTGACTGCAGCGGCAGCGCTACACCCTCGGAGCGAGCGAGCTTTGCCTAGATTCAGCATTGATTCCGTAGCGTGCTTTGTAGAAAAATGCAACAGCATCGTGAGCTTATGGTAGATGAAACGAGCTTAATCTTAAAATGGTACTTCTCGTCAAATGAGTCATTACAGTTGTCTGTAACTGCTGGTAATTGGTTGAAAAAGGAAAGAACAGGCTTTGTCTCTAGTGTCCTAGTCCAACTTTCCACAAATAAGGGTATATATGACCCACCCCTAGGAGAAGAGGGATTACTTAGAAACAGCTTATTCTTCAAAAAAAAAATCTTTATTTTGCATATTTGAAAGTGCTGTCATCCTAGCCTGTCTTAGGAGTTTTACTTAGAGTCTTTGAAAGGAGGCAACATGGGGATCGTTAGCTTCCGTGCTCTGAACATGCAATACCAAAGGGTCCTGTGGGTTGAAAACTCCTGCCTTTCTGAACACTTCGCAAAATTCAGCAGCTCAGCGAGTGCATTAAACACTAGTGATTGCGAGGACAAAATGAGGCAGTATTCTTGGAATAATACAGTTATTGCTGAATGGTAACACTTCTCCTTTCTTCAGGTACAGGGCATGTCGTTCATAGCAGCAGTATTGATCTTGAACTTGGATACTGCAGATGCCTTCATTGCTTTTTCTAACCTTTTAAATAAACCCTGTCAGATGGCGTTTTTCCGTGTGGACCATGGCCTTGTAAGTATGCAAGAGAACAGTAATCTACATGTTTTAGATATATGTAGGGAACGTTTTGGGGGGTTTTTTTGTTTGTTTGTTGTTGTTTTTTTTGTTTTTTTTTTTTAAAAAAAAGGGGGCTCAGTAGCTTGGAAAATAAGTCAGAATTTATTTTAAAGCAACACGCTTGGTAAAAAAAATACCCAACACACACGTACCCCATCAAAAAACCCAAACCAAGCACCATCCCACTAGCCTTTTTGAACAGGCAGATGAATGAAATTGTTCAACCGCTATTTTATGATGCTCAGAGAATAGTTATGAGAATATTATTGTAGGTGTTTTACAAATTGAGCACTGTAGTTGAAAGCTGAAAACACCTTAGTATTAGAAGTGTATTGAAGGTGCTTTTTATCCCAAATCAGTAGATTCCTAAAAATAGACTGTTGCAGGGAGAACCAGGTTTCCCATCTCTTATCGTAGCAGCTGTGTTTGAGAAGGAGCCTGGGGGAATCAGATGAGCAGACCCCTCCAATTTTCAGTGGGAGCTGGTTGCCTGGTTCTCTCTGGAGGCTCTAAAATTCCTTGTTAGCTTGTACACTGGGCTACTTGTGTACCGTAGCAAAATAAGGCACATCTCCTGAAATGTGTTAATTTACTTTAAAAGTATTTTTTTTTTGTAAAATATATGGCATTCTGTAGTTCTTTCTCACTTACTTACCTTTTAACACTATGAAGATAGGATCTGCTTCTCAGGAGTTCAAATGGGAGAAATAAAGCAAGGGAATGGATGACATCAACAACAATCACTTTTGCTGCTTAAACAGTAGGACACTGGGGATCCTATCAGTATTTCCTGCTGGAAAAGCAGTATGTAATTCCTTGTTGCAGCCCCTGAATCTCATCAGTTGTAAATGCCCATGGGGAGGTATACCACAGTGCAGACGGTATTGCTAGAAGCAGTATCAGTCATCTCCATTAATGTACTTGGAAAAAGAGGGCATGTTCACGCATTCACTGTGTAAATATGATTCTTGTGAAGATGGTTTTGGAATTAAACTTGCTAGAATAAGTTTTTGGGTTTTTTTTTTTTTGATCTGAAATAGTGGTTTCTGGTATGCTCTTGGATAGTGCCGTTTAGTTCTGTTAGCCTGGCTAAATAGAGGCTACATGATAAATGAATGCTTACAGGAGAGTAGAGATGGTGATACATGAAAGAATATTAACATATAGTGAAATTACAAAGCCATGATTCACACCACAAGGAGAACTTGGTACCTAATATTTCAAACAGAGTAGCGAGACATAAACTGAGACAATTTTGGCTTCCTGTGGTTAATATACTGATCTGCTGTCTACCCTCATCTTTTTGTGTCAGCTTAATAACCAAATGCTCATTTGTCTTAACGTGTAATAAATTAAAACCATAAAACCCGCGTAAGTTAGTTGTGGAAATTATAGTAATTTATACAAATTTATCTTGACTTCTTTTCTTGGTTACAGTTTTATTAAACTAGATTTTTTTTAATTACTACTAAGTAAATGTCTTGTTGAATGTTGATTTGATTAAGATAAATACCTAAACTGCTACTGCATTTCTATCAATAGATGTGATTGTAGCAGTTGTGTTTAAGATGCCTTCTCTAAAGTACTTTTGAAATGCTTTAGTAGAACTCTCTTACTGTGGTGCTAGCATATAAACAGCTCATTTTGGAATTAGGGCTGTTGCATTACCTGCTTCCTTCTTTATAGTCACAAATCATCTGGTGCTTGGATTTCATGCATTTAAAAATCCAAACTGGGAAGCTGTTTCAGTTGTACAGTTCTCTAAAGTGAGTTTCTAGATTTCTGGTTTCATGTTTGCCATGAAGCTGTTTCTCAGGAACTGACAGTTCAGAGATTTTATGTAACTTTGTGTGGCTGTTTCTGTAGCATACACCCATCTCTGATTGGCTTTTAAGCCTTATACTCTTATTGACTACCAGGCTCAATTTTTTATTTGCTGCTGTTAATGAAGGTAGTCCACCGTCTGTCACTTCATTGAGATGAAATGGGAAAAATTTCTGTAAGGACATTAAAAATACTGGGAAACAAATCTGTCATCCTTTAAATGATTTCAAACAAAAGGCTCCTCTTTTCCCTTTACTGTCATGGTGTTTTGGGGAGAAGCATGCTGATAGAACTTACGCTTGGAAGAAATCTCAACCATTCTTTATTGCTTTTATTGGGATATTGTAGTTAACATTACTGAAGCATTCAAGGACTTGGCTTAACTTTTCTCCCTATAGTATTAAGAGGACGGGTTGGGGGGGGCAAAAAAGCCTTTCGTTTTTAGCTGTTAGTTGCATTGGAAGATTTTCTTCTTCCATGCCCTCTGTATGAAATTTGACATAAATATTCAAATTTTAAAATAACACGAAAGCCTTCATGTTAAAAGCAGTACAGTTCAGGAGTTATGGTATCAGATGGGAGTTACAGTCTGTTTCTCTTGCCTAGGTGTTTTGTCTTGATCTTTGGCTTCTCTGTGTGAACTTCATCTCTCCTTCTTTGCAATAGAAATGCTATTATCTCATTTTAAAACATATGGTATAAAAGAAGCTTTGATATTAGAAGATGACTTATGATTGGAGCCAACTGGATGCTTCACTCTTGCTGGGAACTGTTAAATTATTTTAGTTTCGTATTTCATTTTATAATCCATTGGGCCTTGGATTTTATTCAGTGTAATACTAAATTACTGCCACAAGCATAAATCACCATTCTGTTATCATAATTATTTTGAGAAATCAGCAAATAACTTCTCTCCTGCTGGTATTTTTCTTTCCAAAGGAAGCTGGCCAAGACCCAAAACAATAATTATATTGTTTAATATGAGAACAGTATATAGGGTGGATCTTAAACTTTGTATGCTTGCAGATGCTGTCCTTTGTGTAAATGTTTAGCTCTTTCTTGTATCATGTAATTCATATGATCTTTTTTTTGAAAAGCATTAATACAACAACAGATAATACATTTAAGCCTATTAATACAGCTAACTGCTTTTTTCTCTCTCCATTGTATTTTCCCAGATGTTGACTTACTTTGCCGCATTTGAGGTATTCTTTGAAGAAAACCTGCCAAGGTTATTTGCTCACTTCAAAAAAAATAACTTAACTCCAGACATCTATCTTATTGATTGGTAAGACACTGAAAGCATAATTAATGTGCATACTAGCGTATAGCTCCCTGTCAGTATTCATGACAGAAGCTGGAGTGCTCTTACCTGGTTTAGTATTTTTTTTAAGATAAAGATTTTATCTTTTGCTCAGTACTTGAGTTTGTCAATCCAAATCATTGCCACATACTTCTGTGATGTTTAACATTTGCCTAACCTTTATTATTGTAATTCTGTTGAGTTTGAAGCTTATTTTGAAATACAGCTGTATAGCAGTGTTAGCCATATTTAGTGCATATTTCAATTGATTTTCTGAGAAAATCTGTTAGGTTTTCTACTTTATGTGCAGGTGTGTACCAGGCAGTATTGCTAGTCTTGCATTTGAAAGTTACAGTTTGTCCTTTTGCACAGAACAGGAAAAGAGTAGTTAAAATATAGTATTTCTGTCCATGCAACAAAAAGCTAGAAGCTGCAGAAAAGCAAACACCCTAGGCTTTTGGCAGGATGAACTATGACTCTTGGGCAGTATCTCACTCATACGTTAGGTGGTCCCAGATCCTGTTTAGAGGATCCCAGTACAGGTTGTTTAAAAACTGATCTTGACACAGTCCAGTTGAATAGCTAAAGGGTGTTAGCATGTTTTTAATTACTGCAGCTATTCCACTTAGCAGGCAGGCGATTACAATCCTTCTATTTGGTTATTTTTACCTTAGTGTAATTAGAACCTTTTTCCTTGGAGAGGAAAAAAGACAAGGATCTTATTTGCACTCCTGCCAAATTTGAGTGTGGTATAAGGCACTCCAAATTGAGTATTTGCATTTGTGCATGTCATGCTTGGGTTTGGGGCAGCTAAAATGTCTCTTCTCAGCAAGACTTTGTTGTCAGTTTCAGGATGATACGAAATCTTTTTTGTGAAAAATTGATTTGCATGTAAGTTGTTGACAGCGTCTCCTGTTCTCAGGTATCTGACTAAATACCTTCGGTAAAAGATGGAATTCCCAGTAGTAACAGCATTTTTTCTTGAGATTCATAAGTTGTTATTTTGGAAAACGTTTGTACTGTAAGTGCAATTCTACCTGAACCAAGCTCTCGATACTCTGGTGATCTTTAAGACCTAGTTGTTAGCACTGAACATGTTGCTGATCTATTAGACAGATACCCATTTAAAGTAATTCAGTCCAATCCAACAGCTAGAACTTCAAATACATGAGTTTTCATAGGACCATAGAATTGTTGGGGCATTGCAAGGGACCTCTGGAGATCATCTAGTCTAAACCCACTGCTCAAAGCAGGGTCGGCTAGAGCAGGTTGCTCAGGAGCTTGTCCAGGCAGGTTTTGAATATCTCCAAGGATGGAGACTGCACAACCTCTCCGGGCAACCTGTTCCAGTGTTCAACCACCCTCACAGTGAACAAGTTTTTTATTTTCTTATGTTTAAATGGAATTTCCTGTATTTCAGTTTCTGCCCATTGACCCTTGTCCTTTCACTGGATACAACTGAGAAGAGTCTGGCTCTGTCATCTTTATGCCCTCCTATCAAGTATTTTTACACATTTAGGTCTGAGCCATCTCTTCTCCTGGCTAAACAGTCCCAGATTTCTCAGCCTCTCCTTGTGTATCAGATGCTCCAAGCCTTTAATTGTATTCATGGCAAGCTGGACTTGCTCCAGTATATCCATGTGTTTCTTGTACTGGGAAGCCCAGAGCTGGCTCACCAGTGCTGAGTAGAGAGGAGGGATGACCTGCCTTGGCCTGCTGGCAATGCTGTTCCTAATGCAGCCCAGGAGTTTGTGGATGTTCTTTGCTGCAAAGGCACGTTGCTGGCTTACATTCAACTTCTTGTCCACCAGGACCTCTGTGTCCTTTTCTGCAAAGCTGCTTTGCAGCTTGGTGGCTTCCCATGCGTATTGGTGTCTGGGCTTATTTCCTCCCCAGATGCAGGACTTGGCATTTCCCTTTGTTGCACTTCATGAGACTCATGTTGGCTCATTTCTCCAGTGTCTCAAGGTCCCTATGGAGTGGTGTATCGAACGCTGCTCCCAGTTTTGTATCACCTGCAAACTTGCTGAGGGTACAGTTTGACCCATCATCTAGGTCCTTAATGAAGACGTTTAAAAGTATTGGATGAGTGTCAAACCCTGGAGTACTCTACCAGTGAATTGACTTAAAGCTGTACTTCACGCCACTAATGACAACCTTCTGAGCTTGGCAGTTCCAGATGGTTTTCAGTCCACCTCACTGTCCATTTATCTAGTCCATACTTCATCAGTTCATCAACAAGGATTTTATGGGATACAGTGTTGAAAGCCTTGCTGACATCAAGATAAACAGCATCCATTGCTCTCCCCGTGTTCACCAAGCCGGTCATCTCATTGTAGAAGGCTATCGGGTTGGTCAGGCATGATTTTGCTTTCAGAAATCCACACTGACTTCTCCCAATCTCCTTTTTGCCCATCATATGTTTTGAAATGATCTCCAGGAATTTTTCCTTCCATTACTTCCCAGGGATAGAGGTGAGGCTGGTCAGCCTGTAGTTCCCTGGATCCTACTTCTTGAAGGCAGGAGTGACGTTAGTTTTCTTCAAGTCATCAGGAACCTCCTCTGGTCACTGGGACCTTTCAAAGATAATTGAGAGTGGCCTCACAATGACACCAGACAGTTTCCTCATCACTCACGTGTGTATCTCACCAGGTCCCATGCACTTGTATACGCCCGATGTGTTTAAGTGTTCCCTAACGTGATCCTCCTCCTCCTAGGGTAGGGCTTCCTTGCACTAGGCTTTCTCACTGATCTGGAGGACCTGGGATTCCTGAAGGCAAGTCTTCTCAGTAAAGGCTGAGATGAAGGTGGCAGTGAGTACCACAGCCTTCTGCATGTACTTTGTCACCAGGTTCCCTGTCCCGTTCAGCAATGCACTCGTGTTTTCCCAAGTCTTTTTTTCTGCTGATGTACCTGTGGAAAGCCCTTGTCATTGTCCTTAACATCCATTGCCAGATTCAACTCCACATGGGCTTCGGCTTTCCTAGCCCCTTCCCTGCATACTCGGACAATGTTTCTATATTTCTCCAGGGTCATCTGCCCCTCCTTTGGCCTCTTGTATGCTTCCTTTTTATATTTGAGTTTTGTCAGGAGGTTCTTGTTCATCCATACAGGCCTCCTGCTGTCTTTGCTTGAATTTCTTGATTTTCATATGCTTCTTGCACAGAGGATAGTGTAACATGGGCTTTGTTTGACTTGGCTTTTACACTGGGATTAAATTTTAATGCAACGTAAGTAGGGGAATGAAGAGGTTTGTAACGGACGGGCTCATTTCTCCCAACATTTGGTGGGAGAAATACCATCGGAAGGATTTTTATGACTGAAGGCTGAGAATATTAAACTGAACTAGATCTATGCACAGAGCAGGAGGATGCTAGAAAAAAATACTGGAATAGGATAGAAGGGGAGGAAGAGGGCAGAGGCTGGTATGTTCAGTGATAAGAGGAAAGATGTTGAAATTATATTGCCTCAGACAATGTTGTGAAAAGCCTGTGTGTGGAGGAAGCAATTGAATAAAAGGGATGTCAGAATAGGAAGACTGTAAACATGCTGGAGAATAACTGGATAGACAACATTAAAATCACCAGGTTATCTTTTTAATGGATTACTAGTTTAATATGATGCTGTTGTAAATAAGCTGATTTTTTTAATGTAGGAGAGACTAAAACCGAGTGTCTTCATGGTGCAGGCGTGTTAATATCACTCTGTTGTCTGAGCTTTACATTGTAAAGAAGAAATCCTGAGGAATAACACCAGAAATTGGAGATTTAGAAAAAGACTGCTTTGATGAAAGGTTGACGGTTTACGTTCCCCTCAGCAATTTTGCTTTGATAGACTAGTCTTTATTGTATTTTCTTGGGTAAATACTTATGTGATCAGTTGTTCTCTCCGAGTACATTTATAGGTTTAAAAAAAAAAAGAGAAAAGAAAAAAATGACTGACTTATGAGCAAAGAACTGAGGTGTTGAAGCCTGGGTGTGCGGGGCACACCAGATCCGCCTTTCATTCCTTCTGTGGGTATTGTTAAGAGCACTTGAGAGAAACTTCTTTCAGGAGTGCTTGTGGATGGTGCTTCTCAAGGTCTTTGTATGAATGGAGTGACAACCCTTAGCGTTTCTTGCTGACTGCCTGCATCCATATTAAAGCTCTTTATTTTAATCCCCAGGACAATTTACTGTGTTCTTCCCCATCCCTAGGGAGTTACAACACTATGATCTTGCACAGGAAGCCTAGTTGAGGCAGTCCTGCCCAATCCTATATTAAACTTTTTTCACACTTGTCTTGAGCTAGACCGCTTGTCCCACTCTGTCTTTAATTTTGTTAAACAGTGGAGTTGGTATTTAACTGTGCAAGATTTAGGTATAATATTTAAATATATATGTGTGTTTGCATGTGTATATATGTATACATATGTGTATACATATATATACTTTATACTTTAAAATACTTTGATCCTGTAGAAAGCAGATTTAATTTTTTTTTTTTTAAATGGCCACTGAAAACCCAGCGAATTGGACTTTATACGTCCTGTCCTTCCATTACTTTCAGGAAGTAATACAGAAAAGATGTAAGGAAAAATCAAGTGGGTCTGTATACTCACAAGTGACTATTAAAGCTAAGGACTTTGGAAAATGTTGTTTATGGTTGCTGGTTGCTCATGGCTGACAGCGAATTTGTTGTAGTACAGATATCGCTCCTTTCAAAACAGAACTGTTTCCGGAAAGATAAGAATGTGGTGTCAGTGTGTTTAAAGTCAGGGAAGATTATGGTACAGTGTCGCTCTGAATAGACAGACCTTTTGGTTGTAGGTAGAAATCTCTATGAAACAGCTTTGCTCTAACAACATTACTTTTATTTAAACGCGCGTTTGTTCTGAGCTCCAAAGGGATGCCTGCTGCTATTCCGGTGGCTGGCATGGTTACTGTGCAGGCATGTGTGCAGTAAATCTCAGTTGGTGCCAGCTCTGGGAGGGCTCCAGTAGCCAGTGCTGCACAGACCAGTTGCTGGGAAACCCTCCTGCTCCTGCCACAATTACAGTGGAATCAACTAGTCTCCTCTGCGCGGCTTCCTGTAACCAGTGCCTCAGGGAACGGCAGTAAAATTGGTACGCTTAAATCATTTGTTGAAGGGATACGTTCCAAGAAAAAGAAATGCTGTGCATATAGATGGACCCAGCTATGCAGGTGATGCAATGCTGCTTTGGGTTTTCTTGGGGCTGGTAGAGGATTTAGGGAGGGGAGCCCCCCTGCCAGTTCAGTTCCACCACTGTTTTCTGTGATGGGAAAATGCCAAGGACTTAAGAATTTAATTAAAAGGTACAGTGGCAAGATTATCAGTGAATACCTGCCAGAAGTAAGGCATCTCTTTTAAAAAGGACCCATGTGCTTCAAGCCCAGACTCCCAACTGATAAATCTCACGGTAAGAATTCAAAAGCTAGATGGGCTTTTACTTTTTTTGAAGAATATAAAGGGAATCGAGTGTGAGAGGGCTGTAAAGAGCAACGTACAGTCAGGTTCACAGAAAATAGAGGGGAAACAGTGTGTCTGAATAGCCCAGTTTTGACCTCTCGGCTGTCAGCTGATGTACCACAGGCTCTTGTGAGCAGAGCAGAATGGATTTGCAAAGGACACACGCTGTCTATTTATGGCCTGCTGCTGCTATACAAACACCTCTTTATCCCTACTCAGAAAAATGATTTTGGCGATAATTATAGCCCAGGGCTTTGTTTGTACTGATGGATTAATCAGTGATTCTTCAGTATTGCGCTGACTGTGATTGTGCTCTGTGAACACTAACTTTCTATGGACACCATTTGCTTGTTGTGACAAAGGTCCAAGCCGCTTTGCGTAGACATTTGTAGTGGGCACCTCCAGCGAAGTATTTATAAGCTTGCTATCTGTTACATTAAGAAAAACATAGTCCATGTCATGCCAGTAACTCTCCACGCCCCCCCCCCCCCCCCCCCCCCAAAAAAAAAGAAGAAACTTATGATGATGCTTTAAATGCATGCCTCCATTTCAAAGAAAAAGTGGACTGTAATTCTCTCCAAAGGTTTCTGGTGACATCCTGATTTTTCTGAATTGGAGTTGTTACCAGACTCCAAAGTATCACAGTCTTCAGCCCAGTTTGCAGTGTGCGCATCCATACGTCACTACAGGTTAGGGTGGAATCGAGTGAAATACTGCGTTGCCTTGTTGTACTCCTAGGGGAGAGGGCAGGGCTTTTTGGGTGCTTCTGACTGGCTGGAACTTGCTCGGGAGCTCACACAGTATTTGTATTATATTGATACATTTTAGAATGCAGTCAGATTTGCTGAGTACTAAGAAGTTGCTCTTCTCACAGTCAGTATTGTATAATACATGGTACTTTTTCTTTCCCTTATAAGGAACAAAGTAAATGCTTCCACTTTTTTAAAACTGTAACTATTTTAAAATTGTACTAAATAAACTGTTACCAACGAGCTTATTGCAATAACTGAAGGTGCTAATGAAAACAGAGATGCTACTATACAATAAAGTAATGCATGAACACTTAGAAAGATGCAGTCTTTGTCTCAAAGCAGATGAAGTTGAAATTGATACAAAATGTAACAACTAAACATTAGTACCAGGCTAAAGGAGGGAGGATCGAAGAATAAGTTTAAAAGCTGAGTTAGGTCATCAGTTTCCACAGCTGAACTCAGAAGTTGCAGAAATATTTTTGTGCTGTTACAGACACGGGAAAAGAACGTGTAGTGCGAGAATATAGAAGATCTGGTTTGCATCAGCGTTGTTGTGCGTGAGCTGTCAATCCAAAATGTGGCATACCTGTCTTCAGTGCTGTTGCTAATGATATTTATGAAGACTTTTTAATTAAAAAAAATAAAAGGAAAAAGAAAAAAAAAGGAAGGAAAAATGGAAACAAAATACAGACCCTATGATTATCATAGTAACAGTGCTTTGCTTTCTTGATAATGTTACGGTCATATGCTTTCCCTATGAGTAGCAAACCAGACAGGATTTCATGCATCTACCTCAAAAGTACATTTTCATCATAAGCAGGTCCAGGAGGAGCAGGAGTATCTAGCACTTCATTTTTTCCCTCTTCCCAACAGACGGCAGCCAGTAGCTTGTGTTTACGTTACTCTGACGCTGGACATCGCTGTGCTAGTTAGCTGTGTTGTCTGCACCTGAGACTTCTAGTGAGTTGAGAGAGCGCTGCAGATGGAAAATCACCCTGCAGTACAGTGAGAGCAGAGCATGTGCAAGTAGTGTGCTAGCGCTGCTGAGAGCTGCTGCTGTAGCTGGGTTAGTCTAGCAGCTGCTTTATTACTGTAATAAATTTCAGCTGGGTTTCAGACCAGTAGCTCAGATGTCTAATAAAAAACGTCTTTTGGTAGGAAATGTTTAAAGGGAGCAAATGTTGTATCCATTCTTAGCAGTAATGATTCCTACTGTTGTTTCATTCCTTATTTGAGGGGACCCGGTCTCCGTTCTTGGCGCTTGATGCATTTAAGTCCATATTAATGAAAGTTAATTGCCTTGTGAATTTCCTGCAAATTGCACTTCCTTCCAAATTATGAAGAGATCAATGTCAAATACCTTATTTGATGTGACAGCTTTTTTGATGCAAGTAAATCTTTTCCTGCAAAAAGCAGTGTTCTAATAAATAGTTCTGACTATTTCTTCTGACAGTTGATTTTCTGCATAGTTGCAGATTTAATACACACGGGTTATTCAGGTTAGGTCTGAATCATGACAGAATAATAGCTTTTGTGAATAAAAAATGATCAAAAAAAAATCGGCATTGTTACGTATCTTTAACCAGGACTAGTTTCTGGCTGAGTGTGTGCCTGCTACTCAGTGACCAGGAAAGGATTCGGTTGAATTGCTTCCTATTACACTGTTCTTTTTAAAAGGAAAAGCTGTTGCTGTTTCCTGTGCGTGTGTGTATATAGACAAAAAGTCTTAATTCTGCTGTGTGGGTATTTTGTAGCAAGACATTTTTATATGGCATGTGACTGTACAAGAATGTTGAAAGAGTATACAAAGTCTGCAACGCATGATCAGTCAAAAACCCAAAGAGAGGGCTTTTATCATGCCATTCTTATCCATCCACGTATGTATGTAAAATACATATATGAACAGTAGTGGGTTTTTCATTCCAGACTCTACAACTTATTTTTATATTTCTAATTTCGCTTTTTGGAGAACAGAATTTAAATGATTTCGACTTGTAATAAAAACATTGCAATGAGATGTAAAAATAGAAGGTAAAATCTAAGGATCCTAAACCTGCAATTCACTTGTCACCCGAATTTGTGCAAGTGGTTTAGTCTCGTCTTGCTGCTTGTAAAATGAATGTGTTTTCCCATTTTCCTAAAGTGCACTGATTCACAGAGAAGCCAGATACTTGATGACACATCATTCAAATAATCTTATATATGAAAAAGTAGATACTGCAGAAAGCCTTTAATTATTAGTTTGCTGTGAAAATATATTCATTCATATTCTATACCTGTCCATATGTGTGTGTATATATATATATCTGTTCCATTGTATTTTTTTAATGTAAACCCGAATTTCCTAAATAAAAAAATGGATGCGGGGAGTCCTAAACACAAAAGAACTACTGTTCGATTCAGCATACTTGAAAAGAAATTTTATGTTAAAAGATGTGGAAAGGTTTTATTTAAATTTGAGGCTTTGCTGACCTCTACCGGAGAAAGAATTATTTGCAGTTTTATGGCGATCCATGCAGTGCATCTGTGGAGAAATGTTCTCTCTCTAAATTCTGAAGGAAAAAAGTCACTATACCTCTTTTCCCTTATGTACTATAATGTATACAGGGAACTTAATTCTCTTCACTTGCTGGTATGACATCGCTAGTGGCAATGAAAACTGCTCTGCCTTGTAGCAAGGTGTTGGATGCAGGAGGGGGTGGGGAGCATCTTTGCGTTCCTGGCTGCAAGGCTGTCAGCATTTTGATGAAGGAAGAAACGTGCTCTTGGCAGTTAATGAAAACGCGGTTTTAGCAACTGGGAGGAGGTTCTTGCTTCTGCTGTTACCTTTACTCTTTGGGGATCACATCTGTTCAAGCACGCTGAGCCACCATCTTATCACAGCTATCTGTGCATTCTCTCTGGACATCTTGCCTGTTTCTCTCAACTCCCTAGAGTTTAAACTGATCTTTCCTCAAACTCATGCTATTATTACTTTGCCAGTCAGTCAAGCCTGGAACACAGAGTTAATTTTACACATCTCCTTCATCTGATCCACAAAATTCCCTTTGCAGTGTGTCTTAAGGTTCAGCTGCTTGTGTTCTCGCAGCTAAAACTGCATCAATCCTCAATTCCGAAGCGATGATTCAATATGCCTTTGATTATACCTGTGGCCAGTGCATGTCCATCGTAAAACCGTGTATATTGTTTCTTCTGGTGTCATCTGAGAAAATGGAACTTGGAGACCCAGCTTGATACCAAGATGCCTTAACTGTTGTACAATTTTATGTTGTTTCATGTATTGCTATGCAGCAATTAATAGAAGTACTTTTGAAATAAAAAATATTCAGATATAAATATTTGCGAAGCCTCAGACTTAACAAATAATCAGTCTGTGCACTTCTGCAAATATCTAAGACATTTTTCTTGTGCAGTAACTCTGAAAATTTTACTCTGTTTTTCAGGATATTCACATTGTACAGCAAATCTTTGCCACTAGACTTGGCATGTCGTGTCTGGGATGTGTTCTGCCGTGATGGAGAAGAGTTCTTATTCCGTACAGCTCTGGGAATATTAAAACTTTTTGAAGATATTTTGACCAAAATGGACTTCATTCATATAGCCCAGTTTTTAACAAAGCTACCGGAGGACTTGCCTTCTGAAGAATTCTTCACATCTATTGCTGCCATTCAGATGCAAAGTAGAAACAAAAAGTGGGCTCAGGTAAAGAGGATGTTGATCTTTGATAACAGATGATTGTGCTGTACTCATGAAAATGGGGTTTGGCAACATCTGGAAGAATGTTTTAGCGGAGCTAGTGTTTGATTTTACAGGTAGGTAGGACTATGTAGCTCACTCCATGCTTTTAGTATACATTCAGGTGAGTGGGCTCCCTGAGCTTTTTCTCCTCTGGAAAGGGAGAGCTCAGTCAACATTCAAGATTGAAATGTTGGGTGGAGTTGATGAAGTCAAGTATCATACGACTTTTTAAACTTATTAATTACAAAGGCTGCTAGCAGAATTACAACTTGATATTTAAAAGCAGAAATTCACTCTTTGGGAGAAGATGACAATTTGTCAGGACACATCATCATACAGTCAATATCCTTGAGGATCTAGTTTACCTGATTTTGGGCTGTAAAGAAGTGACTACATCTCTGACTTATTCACTGGAATTTAGCACTGAAGCCTTTGCTTCAAAGGCTGTAGTCTCATCACTGTAATTCCAACTAAATTCCAGCTTAAAGAAAAAAGACAGAAGTGTGTCATCTGAATGTGGAAATTGTTAAGTGGCTGTAACAGCCATCATGCTGGAGAGTTAGCTCAAATGTACTCCATAGCATATGGAGTGTAAACTCCATTTTTTTCCTTCAAAGCAGTAATGTAGCCTGCTTCATGAATGTAGTGCTGTAATAGAGCTCTGCCCAGTTTATCCGTGCTTTTTTGCAGTGAAACTGAAAGGTGTTGTCAAATGTAGTGTGGTGTCAATACAGCCTTAGCCTAAAATGTGAGTGGCTGTTGTTACGCTTTGTCATCAACGGCAGAGAAATAGAGATGGCAGAACAGACTAGACTGTTGGCTTAGCATTTCTGTAATCTGTATGTTTCAAATCTTAGCTCCATAAAGTTGTCCAAATAACTAAAGAATCTGAGCTCTGTTACTTGGCTTAATGTCTATGCTTTTCTGGATCAGTATCTTGGTGTCATTCTCTGGTTCCTTAAAAAGGTTAACTTTTTTCCACCAACGACATAGTTACTATGGCACTTGAAAGTCTCATAAGCCCATTTGAGTAGCTGTTGATTTACCCCAAATCTCTGTGAAGATGACCTCACTGAAATCTCTCTCCAATTCTAGAAATTGCCGAACAGCCAGCCAGCTGTGGCTCTGCTCAGACCCATGTTGAACTCTCTTGTTGCAACAGCTATGGGTGCTTTTGCATTGAAGCATAGGCAGTGTTGTGTGATTGCCCTATGAGTGGTTTAGACCCACCTCCTGTTAATTCTGATGGTGCAGAGGTTGGTTTGAAGGTGGTCAGAGAGAAAAAAGAAGGCTGCTTACTCATAACTGCAATTCTTTGAGATGAAATGTCCCTCAGTACATTCAATTCCAGGGTGATTCTTGGGGATGCTGTTGGACTTCTTCAGCAGAGCCTAACTATAGGGCAGGGAGTGCATTAAGCAGCATGAGAAACTGGTTATCGTTGTGCCCTGTACACGAGGGCTAACAAAACAAAATTGTGCATCAGATAATAGGAAATACAAACTTTCAATGTGGATGCAAATGCAGACTTTTTGCTTCAGAAAAAGATGTAAGCAGATCTGGAGACAGTGACGTGCTCTAGACAAGCACCGATCAGCGCTAAGGTAATTCTGGCCTGAACTCGTAGATAATGTCATATTGCTCAGGCTGCTCACTTGCTGTATTTTTTGACATTCCATTTATCTTGAGAATTACAACTTTCCATCTGGCAACGTCCTTTAATAGTGCTAGACTTGTGTAATTTGGGTAAGAATCTCATCTCCGGGCTTCAAAAGTGTGTGTTGGGGGGAGATTGAGTTTAAACCTTTTGTTAAATCCATTTGTATCTACCATGCCACAAGGACTTACGGGAGAGGTCTCTGTCAGTGGAGAGGTTCTCTAAATTTGATTAAATTTAATAGTTAAAATAGTATTGCTCAGAGATAATAAAATTGGAAACTTTTCAGACAATGATGTATTGAGTCACTTTTAAAATCTAATACTTTTTTTTCTCTCTCTTTCCTTGAACTGTCTAGATATTGGCTGCCCTGCAGAAAGATAACCGGGAAATGGAAAAAGGAAGTCCTTCACTCAAACGTTAAAATAATGGTTGCCTCCAGCGACTCACGGGAAAAGAGCTAAAGTGGCAAAAGTATTGAGTACTGTTTGACATGTTTGAGCCTGCAAATCAAAGTGTTATTTCAGAGTTTTGTTTAGTAGTAGGATAGCCTTAAAGGGGAGAGAGGAAAAAAGAGAAGAGGGGGGGGAGGAAGGAAGGAAATCGGGGGATAAACCCCTTATAAATCAAACCTAGGCTTAGCCTTAAACTTCTAGTGGAATGAGCATTTGCTGTGGACAGCGTTACACATTCTGTACTTCTGATGGGGGCAGTGAAACTACACAATATTAAGGGTTTTTGAAAATTTTTTTTTTCTTTGATGTTTTAAAAGACTGGGCATTCAGCAATGTCGGTTGCTCTGAAAGCTATTCCCCAGTTTCGTTCTTAGGCAGGATATATTTCCCATACCTATAACAGTAGCTGGATCTCCCATACCTATAACAGTAGCTGGATCTGGATTTTTAAATAATTGGTGCTGGAATTTATAGTTAAATGCTGTAAGGACCGTTTCTTTAGAAATGCTTCTTGTTTTACAGGCTGTGGGTCCCATTTACCAAAGAAATCATGTAGATATAGAACTACATCCTATTCTTTACTTTCTACTTAACTTTTTCTTACTAAACTTGGAAAAGAAGTCACGTTAGCAGTGTAAAAACAATTATTCTTCAAAATGCCTTGGAAATCTATGTTTCCAATGTGGATGCATATGGAAGAAGATCCACTAATCAGCCTAGATTCCAAACTCACCGGGGGGTTTCTAGTATTAAGCTGGCATCATTTCCCAATTGTACTCTTTCCTCTGTTTAAAGCCAGGGTCACATACTACTAAATGTATGTTTCCATGTCTTCCTCCTCTGGGGCAGTGCCGTTTCAGGGTGTTCTTGCCTACCAGCTACTGACTCCTGTGCTGTCTCTCCAGTCATGCTGATAAACTGTGGGCTGAGCAGGTAAACTGGGAAATGGTTAAAAGCAATTTTTGTAGTTACTTTAAACCCCACTCTGCTCACTGGCAAAATGGAGGAGGAAGGGTGCAGGGGAGAAGTTTTGTAAGCCAACATTGCTGCTGAAAAGAAAAGGGTCTGGGGGATCTCCTGAAGCTGCTGCTGCTGCCACAGTGGGAAGGCGTTATGTGGAGCTGATCTGTACGTAGTGACAAGTGACAGAGGTTTATTGGCGAATGTGCCAGGCAGATACCATCAGGATAAGTACAAGCTGTTACTTCGTAGTGCTCTATCCAGCCTCTAATACACAGGAGCAAGTTACAGAGGTGGCAAACTGCGGTTGCATAATTCTGTTACACAACTTAGATCCCCTCTGCATTCAGACGAATGTTGAACTGTAAATCACGAGTGCCTCTGATTTACAAGAATGTTTATTGCATAGTGTATAGTGTAAAATCTATTTTATAAATAATGACGATCATTGAAAAGGGAAACTAACAAGCAATATTTGTGTTAACTGTAAACAGGCATTACTAAATCCTCTAGCTGTGTGGTCAGCAGTTTCCCAATGCTCTTCAGTCTGTTTTATGCTGATTATTTTGGCACTGTCTGAACAAAAAAATGAGAATAATAGTTGCACACTGCTCAACTCAACATATAATGTAAAGGACTGTGGGACATATTCAAAATACTGTCCTTTAGTACAAACATTGTTTTTGCGAGGGAACATTTCGATTGTAATATTAAAAAGAGTGAGAGCAAGATTCCCTGGTGAGTGAGGACTCATAATCGCTTTGGAAGATGTGTAATGCAAATGCAGCTTGCAAGTCTGATACCTCATGGGCCTCTCTTCCTGTCCACTTTGTGTACCTGGCGTAATGGATGTGGGCTTTTGTTGGCCATCTTAATTCCTCCCTAAGACTACTTCTAGGTCATCCCTTACTGAAAATAGACATCAAGATGTTGATAGAAACACGTGTTCGTTCTCCCAGAATTTGAATAGCTTTGGTCCTTCAGTGACTGGTACTTGCATGCTACGTTGCTTTGAAGTGCAATAGAAAGCTTGGAAGGTCAGTAAATGGTTTTTAATATTACTTTTTCTATTACTACAACAAATACGCCTTTCCATGAAGGATATGAGAGGCCTACCATCTGAAACATTTGCACTATGGTTTTAATTGGTTTATTAAACACAGAGACATCTTTTTCCTCAGTATACATTTTTAGGTGGTACTGTAACTGGCTTTGTGATTTAAGTCTAAATTGCAACTAGGTTTGTATTTCCTTTTAAACCAAGTCTACAAATGTGGCTCATTTGTCTGGTTAAAATGCATTCTTTAGCTGCTGGGTATCTTTGCAGCCATCGACAGCCTGTTCTCCTTTTTCTCTTCTCAATACGATGTTGAATGTAACAGTGAAAATGGGCATAGTTGTGGGAAAAAGGCCTGCTGCAACACTTGTGCACTGTTTGTTACTTGCAAATGTAATTATTTTGTTTTGTGATTTGATCTTTCTGTTCTTGGAAGATGTATATATTTTCTAAATGATTTCTTTGTGTATATAAGGTATATTCTTTAATGAAGAAAAGCAATGCAATAAGGAGCTTTGCACAGTTTGTTTTCAAACAAAATACATTTGAAAAAAAAATCACCTGCCTAAAGATGCAATTGTTTCAACTTCTCAGTAACTTGATTTGAAGGTAACGCTTGAATTTTGATAAAAACAGAGATGAGTAGTAAGGGCATAGAATTACTTGCCACTGAGCTTTTTAATTCCTTGCAGCGTACCAAATCTCTTAATTAGCTATTAAGGAAGATTTCTGTAATAAATTCAGGGATTGCATAAAAAGTTTTGACAATTTTATTGTTCAGGTGCTTGAGAGTATCTGTAACAAGATGCATGAGATTTTCTTTCATTGAGCAAGTGTCCCCATCAAGCAAACTTTCTTTTCTTCATGGGTTTAAGGAAAAATAAAAATGCTGCAATACATCAGAAATGTACAACTACCACCGTACATGCAGCATATCAGAGAAACCAGAAAAAGTCAACCGGGTTTGGAATTCTGTACGACCTGCACTTTATAATAAAGCCGGTTTGCAACTTCAGTTAGCAATCCATCATTAACGTTAAGTCATGTAGTAAAGAATTTCATTTGGAGAAGAAAAAAGGTACCTTGTAACAGCTTATTTTTGAATGTTTTAAAAACTAGAATGGCATATATAGAGAACTGTTGATACATCCCCTGTACATCATGTTTAAATTGGTTTTATGTAGTTACCAAGTTTTGTTTTGTTTAGATACGTGTATCAAACTGGAACTTTTTTCAACTGTAAATATATGGTTTTGTTAAATAAAGTCATGTAAAGTTATCTTAATCACCTATTGTCAGTGTAATTCAGAAACTTAAAATTCAAGTACCTGTGTGTTTTTTCACAGGCTTCTTTAGCAGTTTTTGTCTGTCCAAAATCAGGACTTTGGGACATTTAAGTATTGTAGGTGGAGGATTTTTTGGTGATGCTTTCAAAGTTCTCATGTTAAAATACCTGTTATATTACATGTGACATTTAGAAGATTTGATACTTACGGTGCCCATGGTTTAATCCTTTTCATATGCCTTTCTCTGGACTAGATCTGAGATCTGATAAATTTATTATGAAAAACAGATGTAAATACATCTTCGTGAGATGTGCAGAACTCAGAAATGCTTGAATACCTTATCCTTTCTTTATTAAAAGAAGAAATCTTGGTTTATTGCAAGTTCCATAATCACAAGGCATTTTTGTGCTCAACTTAAGGCAATACTGTTTTAATTCTTACCTAGGCATAACTTCAGAGATTAAAGTGGAGAAGCTTCCCGTTGCTTAGTTAACTGACAAGAGGTTAAAGCACCAAATAAAAGATAGATGAAAGCAGGGGAGAGAAGACAGTACCTGTGCAACAAGACTACGTGGGGAACGTAGTCAAAGACTTGGCTGCCACGGTTCTCTTTTTTCTCCAGTAAACACGTCTCACTTCCTTGTGCTGAAGTATCTTACTGTTCGATTTGCTGGATTAGCGTGTAAAATCGGAATTGCTTTATATAAGCCTATACCAATTTGATACCAATAGAGCTTTCTATTGTATGTATTACAGGAGTTGCACAAAATTGTTCAAAACTAGATTTACTTTTCCTTACCTGTTTTCCCAGTACTAATTCCAATCTGTTTGAAGAGAAGTGAAATACTTCCCTGCATAGTTCTGCAGAACTGTAAGGACCTTAGAAGAATATAACCAAATTGCTACTGTGTGATTGCGGTAAGAGGAAGAAATTATTGATCTCATCTCTCATTTCACTATGACAGAAGAACAAGATTTAAACCTTCAGTAGTGTAATAACCACTTTAATTATGTTTTGTCTTTTAAATATCCTGGCAATTCAGAAACCTAGTTCAGAGATGATTTAAAAGAGAAAGGTGTGAGCTATTCCTAGAAATGTCTTTGTCAGTTTATCTACTTTTTATCCCCCTATAAGTGCATTCAGTGACTTGTGTAATTTGTTTAAATGTATATGCAGCTTATTTTGGAACTAGAAGTAGCAGCTCAAATACAGCTCAGCAATACTGGTCCCACAGGGTGTAATTCCAACCTGTGGTGGAAAACCAAAAGACTCCATTCTTACTCTTTACCTCTGGGACGTGGCTTCTTTCCTGCAAAACTCACAGCCGTTGAACACTTAAATCTGGGCCTCTAATACCCAACTCAGACCATCAATCTTTAGTCCCATTTTTACTAGTCAGTCTAAGCAAAGTAGTGGTATTGCATAGAATCATAGAATCATAGAATTGTTCTGGTTGGAAGAGACCTCCAAGATCATCGGGTCCAACCATTAACCTAGCATTACCAAGTCCCCCACTAAATTGTATCCCTTAGGGCCTCATCTAAACGTGTTTTGAATACCTCCAGGGATGGGGACTCCACCACCTCCCTGGGCAGCCTGTTCCAATGCCCGACAACCCTTTCAGTGAAGAAATTTTTATGAATATCTGATCTAAACCTCCCCTGGCGCAACTTGAGGCCATTTCCTCTTGTTTTGTTGTCTGTTACTTGGGAGAAGAGACGGACCCCCATCTCTCTACAACCTCCTTTCAGGGAGTTGTAGGGAGCAATAAGGTCTCCCCTCAGCCTCCTTTTCTCCAGGCTAAACATCCCCAATTCCTTCAGCCGCTCCTCACAGGACTTGTGTTCTAGACCCTTCACCAGCTTCATTGCCCTTCTCTGGACACGCTCCAGCACCTCAATGTCTGTCTTGTAGTGAGGGGCCCAAAACATGTAGAAATGAATTAATTAGGTAGGATTGATTCAGTAATTGGGCGCATCAGCTGGTGATGGCCTGTAAGGAGCCTCCCAAAGCTGCAATTTCTTCAGTAATGAGAACATAGGATGTCAGAGCTCCGTTTTACTGGCCTAAGATGTTTCTGTATTCTTGACGTCCATCCCATGCCTTAAATCAAAAACAGTGCTACAATAGCAGCAGCAGGAGCTGTGGGATGTAGATCAGTCTCACTCACTGTTTGTCACGGGGGAACTGGAGTTTAAAGAACGTACTATTTTGAAAGGGGAAGCTGCTTCCTGTAGCTAAAGCTCTGTGAGCTCTATGGTCATAAATGTGTAAATGTTTGTCGCTCCCTCCCCTTTTTTTCAGTCTTTTTTTCTGGAATTCTCATGTACTGTAGTTGAGCAGTGCAGAGGGGACTGATACACTCAGGGGCTTACACTACTTTCTACCTCTTCACACACCATGAATGAGGAGGACAAGGCTGAGCACTCCCTAAAACTGTAAAAGCTGAAAGGCCAAAAAAATTCAAAACTCTAGTTTTAAGATTTATGTATATATTTATACTGTGAAAATAGTTCTTAAAGTAATAAACCTTTCTTCTTGTGTACCACCAAGGCAAACTTGGTAGCCAAGTGTATTTACAGAACGGGTGAACGATTTAGTGCTTCTGTAGTATACGGGCTGTATGCACGTCATGTGAGGTATTGACCATAAGCTTCTCTCCAGTTTTCAGCCACATCTATGAAAATTGCCCCTTACACTGTGCCCAGCAGGCAGGTATACTTATTGTACAGATTAAGTCGATGCGAAATTGTAAAATCCATACAGAGGGTGGCAGGATCAGGATTTGAGTTAGGGTATGGCAAGTGCTGTGCTTCTACGGTATCGCCACAGCCTTAAAGGACTGAATGCTGAGATGGTTTTCTAAGAGTGTTGACTTTTGACTGAGGCTTTTTTTGTTTCTTTAAGATGGGCACGTGTATATGGTTTCATTCAAAATGAGTAGCTACTGTCATCTCCTCATTGAATGCATGACGCTGACATGTCACTCAGAAAAGGCTTTTTCAGGAGTGCATGCGCAATGTATTCCCCAAGACTTACCAAAAAGGAGCATGTTAAAAATTAGAATTATGGAAAATTCCTTTATTTCTTTTCCATGCTTTCTTTTCTTCAGTCATCCTCAGCAAGGAAAGAGGAATTGGCTTCCTTGATTCCCCCCCCCGAATTCCCCTACAAGTAAGGACCAGACCAGCAAGGTGACATTTCAGTGTTTCCAATTGCTGACTAAGCAGCTCTACAGTATCCACCTTTTCCTCAAAGTCCCAAAGCAGTATCTCATTTCCAAGCAACCCACATTTCTCCTGAAATTTCAAATTGTTTCTCCGCAGTCTGTCTCTGGCCTGTTTTGTTTTGGTCAGAATGTCTCTTCTGTGACAAGACGGTCTCAGTGTCCATGTGTTCAGCCTTTCTGCCTTCATTTTCAGCTTCCACAAACTGTAGTTTTTCCCTGAACTGGGTGAGAATATGTATGGCGTTTGATACCTTTATGAGCTTTGGGATTTCAGCGCTGCGGTTGTCCATCTTTTCTCTGTGTTTCTGATTCTCTTTCTTCATGTGCTCGAAGTCCGTAAGATGTTGGCCCTCTACCTGTTCTCCCTGAGCTTTCAAGATGGTTTCAAGGTTTTGGATTTCGTGCTTCAGCTTGAAGTTTTCCACATGGGCCTAGAGGACTAGGAACAAAAGAATTACTCTATTTCTTTAATCCTTGCCTTGCCAGGGAAGAAGTGCTTCTGTTTAAAATAAGTCATGACTGTAATAAAGCTTCAAGGGCAGAAAAGCATCGTACACCATTTAATAGGGGAAGAAAGTACCCTAGCTGAAAGAGGAAGAGAACCCTGGCCTTTTCAGACATCTCTTTGACAACAGAGAGGGCTGCAGCCACAGCTCAACAGGGGCCTGCGCCTCACCTCACGCACTTGTTCTTTGTCCCGTTCCCGGGCCTGGATGCGGTCTGCTGCCGCGGCCACCCAGCCGCCGGCCCTGGCTGAAGACGGCCGTCGCCTTCATGCGGGCCTGGAAGGCGGCCCACTCGGCCTCGGCCCGGGCCTGCCGCTCCCGGCAGGCGGCGGCCGCCTGCTCCCGCAGCCGCAGGAGGCGCTGGCCGCACAGCGGCGGCCCGCCCGCGCCCAGCTCCGCCCGCGGCCGCCGCTGGCCCTGCGGCAGCTGCTCCCGCTCGGCCGCCAGCCCGCGGTGCTGCTCCAGCTCGGCTCCACCGGGGGCGGCCGGCGCCGGGGGGCCCGGGGCCTCTTCAGCCCGCGTGGCGGGAGGCGCCTCGCCCGCGGCACCGTCCCTGCCGCTCGCCTCCTTCTCCCCGGCGCCGTCGGCTGCTGGCGCTGCCGCCGAGGGCCCCGGGTCCGAGGGCTCCGACGGTCCCGCGGCGACCTCCGGCTCTGACGGCTCCTCGGGCCCCGTCGGCTCCATCTCCTCCAGCCCCAGCCTCTCTGGCTCGCAGGGCTCCGGCTCCTCCGGCCTCGGCCCCGCCGGGACCTCCGGCCTCGGTTCCGCGGGCTCCCCGGGCCCGTCTAGCACCTCGGGCCCCGGCGACTCCCCTGGGGCACCCGGGCTCAGCTCCCGCCGGCCCCTCGGGGCGCTCCAGCTCCGGCCCTCCCGCCGGCACCTCCATGGCCCGGCTGCTCCCGGCTTCCCGCGTTGCCCGGGCAACGGGACTCGGCTCCGCCGGCCGGCGGGCGGCCCCGCCCCTCTCCCCGTGGCGCCGGCTAGGCCACGCCCCCTCACCTCGGTCTACCACTCAGCGACGGGGTCGCTCGGGGTCGCCTCTCCGATTGGTCGCGGGAAAGGAAGACGGATCCCGGTCGGCCAATCCTAGCCGTTCATTCGTTTTAATACCCCCCGCGGCCAGGCGCATTGGCCCCATTGGCCGGTGGTCCGAAAGGAGAGCCAAGCCCTCCGTCTCCATTGGCCGTCCGTGGCGGGGCTCCGCCCTTCGGGCGCGTTGCCATTGGCGATGCCGGTGCGGGGGCGTGTCGGCGCGTGCGCGTGGCCTGTCGGCGGGCGGGGTAAGATGGCGGAACTGGGGAAGAAGTACTGCGTGTACTGCCTGGCCGAGGTGAGCTCCCTGCGCTTCCGCTGCACCGAGTGCGCCGACATCGAGCTCTGCCCCGACTGCTTCTCGGCGGGCGCCGAGATCGGCCCGCACCGCCGATGGCACGGCTACCAGCTCGTCGACGGCGGCCGCTTCACCCTCTGGGGCGCCGAGGCCGAGGGCGGCTGGAGCAGCCGGGAGGAGCAGCTGCTGCTGGACGCCATCGAGCAGTTCGGCTTCGGCAACTGGGTAAGGGCCGCGGGCCGCGGGGCGGGCTGCCGGCGGGGGGTCCGCGTCCCGCCTGACAGCGAGGGAGCAGCGCTCAGCGGGGCAGCGCCGCCCCTCAGGCCGCGGGCGGGCCTGCCCTCCTGCGCCCGGCGCTCCCCCGTGCTGAGGGCACCTCGGCCCCGCTCGGGGTGGCGGCCGCGGGTGCGTGGGGCAGCGGGCCGCCGCTGCCCGGCCTGAGGGGAGGCACCGGCCTGGGCTGCGGGGAGCCCGCAGGCCTGGCAGCAGCGGGGGCCGTGCGCGGTCTTGACAGGAGGCCCCGGTGTCACGTCCCGCGCGGCGGACCCTCCGGCGCGCTGTGGAGACGGCAGCCTCTGGCTGCGGAGTGCGGCCGCCTCCGTGCCGGGACGGGGGCCTCTCGGCCTGGCGCGGGCAACCTGCGGGAGAACTGCTGGTCAGAGGAGCTCCTCGGGCTTCTCGGACCTGTCGCTGCCCGAAGTTCCAGCACATCCCTTCCTCAGCCTGTTTGTGTTATGGATCTTATACCCTCTTCTTCTTAGTGTTCCGTCTTTTCCTTTAGTCTGTGACAGCTGTCACAAGCTTGCTGCTTGCCTTCTGTGTCGCTGTATAGTCAGGCTTGTCTTTAAAAAACAGCAGTAAAAAGCATCGTCATTTGATTCATTAATTGTTACTTGATTATGTTTTGCTTCATTAAATGTAAAGATCTTGCAAAATCTTAACGTTTATGATCATTGTAGCTTTAGTTCTTAAATAACTAGAAAAAAGTAACTACCATCTATCTTACTGTAACTGCTGTCATTCTTTATTTCTATATTACTCTAAAAGTATTTTACCAGTGCAATATCAGTGAGCAAAATCCAAACGACGTAGTGATCTCAGTGCTGGTTTGGGACTTAAAAAGCTTCCTGGTGATGGTAAGCTGACTTTCTGAGGGAGCGATGGATGCTCAGGAACCACCATGTGGATCCAGTGTCTCGGTGGTATTCCTGTACCTAGAGGATGTGATGCAGCTTGCCTCAGTGATGTTTCTGGTGCTGTTGTCATGGCTTACATGCCCCTGTGCACTTGTAAATACTTATCTGGACCTAAAAATGCAGATCTGATGGAAACGTGGCTAATTTCAGTATTGCTAGAAAAGTTTTAGGTATTGTGAGTTGGCTTTTGAGGAGCAGGGAAGAAGTCATGCTCTTACCTGAGTGTGCATTATGCTGGAGATGTAATGGGAACAATTTTATCACTCCTCCTTATTTTCCATTTAGGAGGACATGGCTGCTCACGTGGGAGCATCCCGAACGCCTCAGGAGGTGATGGAACACTATGTGAGCATGTATATCCATGGCAACCTGGGAAAGGCCTGCATCCCTGACACTATTCCGAACAGAGTAACGGATCACACGTGTCCCAGCGGCGGCCCGCTTTCTCCTAGCTTGACCACGCCGCTCCCGCCGTTGGATATATCGGTGGCTGAACAGCAGCAGTTGGGATACATGCCGCTTCGGGATGACTACGAGATCGAATACGATCAAGACGCGGAGACTCTGATCAGTGGCCTTTCGGTGAACTATGACGATGACGATGTGGAAATAGAGTTAAAAAGAGCTCACGTAGACATGTACGTAAGGAAGCTCAAGGAGAGGCAGCGGCGGAAGAACATTGCACGAGACTATAACTTGGTACCGGCCTTTCTGGGGAAGGATAAAAAGGACAAGGAGAAAGCTCCCAAACGAAAGATCACAAAAGAAGAGAAGGAGCTGAGGCTGAAGCTGAGGCCTCTGTACCAGTTCATGTCTTGTAAGGAGTTTGAAGACTTCTTTGAGAACATGCACAAGGAGAGGATACTTCGAGCAAAGATTCGGGAGCTGCAGCGGTATCGTCGAAATGGAATCACCAAAATGGAAGAGTCGGCAGAATACGAGGCAGCCAGGCATAAACGGGAAAAGAGGAAGGAGAACAAAAACATAGCTAGCTCCAAGAGAGGGAAGGAAGATGGTAAAGAAGGTGAATTTGCTGCCATTGAAAACCTGCCTGGCTTTGAACTCTTATCGGACAGGGAAAAGGTGCTCTGCAGCTCGCTAAATTTGAGTCCTGCACGTTACGTGACTGTAAAAACTATAATCATTAAAGACCATCTCCAAAAGAGACAAGGAATTCCTTCAAAGAGTCGCCTTCCCAGTTACTTAGATAAGGTACTGAAGAAAAGGATTTTAAACTTTCTAACAGAAAGTGGTTGGATATCCAGGGATGCTTCATGAAACTCAGCTGATCTGCAAAAACACAGCAGAGGCCCGTTACAGCCTCAAGGACTCCGTTATTTTTTTCCTTCCCTCCCCAAAGATACAGAAATTATGTCACTTAAAAACAACAAAAAAAGCGCAAATACATAAACCCCCACAGTATTCATGATCCATGGTTCAAATAGACTTCTGCTTTGGATCATGGAAAATACTTAATTGTAAAACTTCTGCATTGGATTTCACTGCTTTTGGTACATTATTGGAACAGATTTCTTTCATGTGAACTTACTCAAGCCCAGTAGTCCCAGAGTAGTTACTTTACTCCTTCCTACTGGGCAAATGAATATCAGTGTAATCCTTGCTTTTCTTTGAAGGGGGGGAGATAGTTTCATTTGCTGGAAACGTTCTTCTCCCTTTGTTTTTGTTTTTTTGGCGTAATGCTGTCAGCAAAGTGAAGCTTACAAAAGTCCTGAGCTCAGGAACACGGTGGGCAGGGATTTTTGTGACCATTGCTAAGCTTTCAGAACATTCTCCTTAGTAACTACAGCCAAGGCGCTGGGACAGCGGGGTGAGAGTTTCTGTCGAGAATACAGCAGGGATGAGCCACGGCAGGGAGTGGCAGGAAGGAAATGTGGTAGGTGAGATACCTTCAGGTACTTGTGCTGTGGAAAGGGTTCTTGAAGAGCTACCTTCACACCCAGCTGATCCGGACGTAGCTTTGACTTGGGTTTTGCTGAAACAGACCTCACTGAAGCTTTGATGTTAGCTAATTAGCAGCAAAGTTGCAGGAGTACACGGCAGCTGTGGTGCTCTGTTCCGGAGGAGGGGTCAGTGCTACTGTGAAGGGGCTGATTTGGGCCAGAAATGGGGTTTGGGTAAACAGGCAGCAAGTTGTCTTGCAGCGGTTGGGAGCCTCGGGCAGCAAAATCACTGTTTCCTCTTGTGGGGGGAGCCTACTCCTCCTTCTTTGGTATCTCTAACTTCTGAGCTTGTACGGGCTGAGGAGGCGTAGCTGCCTCCTGAATTTGATTGGGAGGGACAGAGAAAAGGATCGAGCGTCTCAAAAACAGAGTGATCACTGAGATTGGTTTTTAAAACCAAAAAATGAGATGTGATACAGATTAGGTCAAAATGCACAGCTAACGTGCTCCTGAAGTACGGAGCTGTAAATCAAGCCATTACAGGGTTCTAATTGCACATATCTTGAAACGTACTGGACTAAACAGGTTGAAGCTGAAGTGACTGACATGGTAGAACTGTGAATGCAGCCCACTGCAGTGAGAACTGCACCTTGAGAAGTAACTCGTCACAACTCTTAATGACTACAGTCTGAAATGGGTGCTTGCGACAGGCACCAGCTTGCAACGTAACACAGCACGTAACAGAAATGCCTGATCCACGGTACTGTTTTAGTAAGACCTACCGATTAAGGGACAGATGTTGAAGGAGGACTAAAAAAGGATTTTTATACTCATTTCATCCTTAAATTCCTGTGCTGGTGTTTAACCAAATGAATAAAAAATGGTGGCTGCCACGTGGAAAGCGGCACAGTGCTACTTGTACTTCAGCCTCTGCACTGGCCATGTCCAGAGCAGGAGGCTGTGACCAGAGGCCAGCTGGGCAGGTCTTCTGGAGCGCAGGTGTGCCAAAACATGGACTTGGCTGGCTTCAGAACAAGTGCAAGCAGTGGAAATGCCGTCTTGGTTTGATGCTTTGGGCTGTAGTCAGTGAGGATACCACGGAATCTTAAACCAGTATTAATTCTGCAACTCGGCAGAGGTATACTGATCAGAACTGAGTTTTAGTTAATATATCCAGCATTACCAAAATGGTGTTACCAGTGAGTTTAGAATAAAAGGGTACAATTACAAAGCCAGCATTTCTAAGGAAGAAAAAACCAAAACTCTAGTGCCTTTTTCTTTTGAGCTTGTGATGTTATGTCCCTTCAAAAAAGGTAAGGGCTATGTCCTCTTGGATGTAATACTTTGCTTGGCTTACCTGTAAGTGGCTTGTTGTGGAATACTCGAGACAAAACGGTCTCTCCTTGGCAGCAGTGGAACTAACTGCAATGTGCTGAGTAGCTTTAAGAACCACTTCCACCCTATATGCATGTACAAACAGCACACAAGTTCAGAAGGTATAAACCCTTGGTTATTTTCTCTGTCCTACTCCTGTGGAAAGGAAGCTCAGCCTTTCTTTCTAGTATTCTAGTTATGCAATTTGGTTCTTTCTGTAACTTGTTACCCAATTGCCATCACTTACCATTACTGATAGCATTCTGGAGCCTCAACTCTGCATGTAGCTGGGAGTTAAAAAGAATTGGGTTTTTTTATTCTTCTTTTTCTCAAATCTGTGATTTTTATATTTCTACAGTGTTTTGGCGCATCTAAGTCTAACTGAAGCAATAGTCTAAAGCCCATCTGAACAGTAACTAAAAAAAAAAAAACCTAGGCACCAATGAGTCATTTAAATGTTGAAGTGAATTCTGCATTTACACTTTGTAGTTTCTTAATTCCTCAGCCCCTCCAAAATGTTTCTTTGGTGCTAGACGTAACTTATTGAACATCAAAATGAATGTAAAATAAAGTATTTTTAATGTATGAAATATGGATATCAATATTTATTTTCTACTTGCAAGCAAATTCAAGGTGGTAAATGTTTGCTTTAGCAAATACTAGTCCCTTGGAAAGGGCTTCCCTAGAAGCAATGTCTCATTGTCAGCTATGCTTTTAATTTTAAAGGTGACTTGCACTAGAGGATGCTGCTGTTCCATAGTTTCACATGGAACTGGTTTAGTCTAAGCATTCCTTTGTTATGAGCTGCTGTTTTTTTGTTTGTTTGTTTTTAAGTTGAGATGCAGTTATCTTAATCCAGCAACTTACTAGAGCTATGCTTTCTGTGGTAAAGGGGCTGAGAAAAAACATGGCAAAGAGCTCTTCAACTTGTATCTTATGTTGATCTGGAAGTGCTTCCTGTACTGTACAAATAACCTAGCCTTCATGTTGCTAATGAAAAGGTGTTTTATATGCTTAATGCTCTTGACTTTTCTAATTAAAGATATTACTAATGATAGTATCTGTTCTAACAACATTGATGTAAGCCTATGAAAAAGTGACACTCCATAAGCTGTTCACAATACTGATCTTCTGCTACTGATAGAGGCAGCAATAAGTCTGTTTTAATGCTGTATGTTTACTTCAATCAGTCCAGTCCCAGTGATGTTTTACAGTAATATTTGCTTACTAGGTAACAAGGGAGCATTAATCTCCATTCTGTGTGTACTACCCAGTGCAGAAGGGCTTGTTACAGAGTATTCTGGACACAGACCCTCCTGCCCTATGTTCCGTTGCAGTCCCAGCAAGCATTAAGAACAGCGTTAGTAGGTTTGCACAAGTCTTTCGACCATAAACTGCCTTGTAAATCGCATAAACTAAGCACTCTGCCATTACTCTCTTGTGCAGTGGCTGCATCAAATTTCTTTGCAACTGTAACGGAATTGATTAGCCTTCTGGTTTACTATCTCTTCTTGCAAAATGTTTTTGCATGTGCCCCAGTTGCTCTTAAGTGATGACACATTAAATACTGTGAAGGAAGGTACCTGGTGAGCATGTTCAGCTCATCAGCTTCTTCCTTAAAGGGAATGTTGCACTCATTTGAAGTGTACTGGTGTAGCTGTGCCAGACACACAAATGCCTGTGCTGAAATCATGTAAAACCTAACTGATGTTGTGCACACTCAGCATTTTACTAGGTTTTTGCATTGTATATTGGTAAATAAACTTGTATTAAAGTTTCTTTCCATTATTGATTTAATGGTAACCTAGCTTGTGTAATGAGGGAAATGGCTAAAGTCTTTGCAGTAACAAATAGAGATGCATTTTAGCTAAATGATGGTGGGTGGAGAAGTGGTCTTTATGAAATAGCTAAACCAGAGGTACTAGTGGTAGCTTTGTTGGCTGCTCTTAGGCTTAAATTTCAGAACCACCTCCCTCTGTTCTTTGATTTTTTCAGTGCTGCTTACTGTTGCATGGCAGAGTGCACAGGTGGTTTGAGCTCTCTGTAAAGACTGAAGCTCTCCATGCTGAAAGCCTCCCTGAAAGGGCAGGCTGACGAAGAGGAACCACTTAAATGAGATAGCTTTAAAGACAGTAGTCTTGTGCTAAACATTTAATGATAACTTGTGTTTAAGAACACCCTGAATGAAGTAAGTAGTCCAAAAAAGACAGTTTGTGTGAGGCGCTGTGAAGCTCATCATTATCTATCTGGTAGGGAAGAAGCTGTCCCTTTGTTTTTATTGTCCTACTGGAAAACACTTCTATACTAATGAAGTTACTAGATTTAGTTTAGATCCAGATGGGTTGGGAGGGGGGCAGAATGACCCATGACAGTTCTTAAAAGGTATATAAATCAACCCTGGTCCCTTTATGGCATTTCAGTTGAGCACAGGTTCCAATCAAAGTGCAACAAAACTGTTTTGTCAATCCTACTTTGCACAGCTACAGTCTGCTCTAACCCAGCTGGGAGGAAGTTACTTCCAAATTCAACTTAAGTATATGGAATCCCCTTTTCCTTTCTGTAGTTTTACACTCAGTCTTTGCATTTTGATCCCTGTACTTGATTAGTTTAAAAAAGTTAACACCATAATTGTCTTCTCACATGCACTAAAGATTATTCTCCCTTCCCTGCCCAGTTAAAGCATTGATTTTCTTTCTTAAGAGTTGAGAAAGAATGAATGAATCCTTAAACAGGACTAACCCCCAAAGAGTAGTATGCACTTAGGTTGTTCCTAGTTAACTGTCTGATTCCCATGAGGCAAACCAGCACTGGGAAAAAGTCTTAAAGAACAAGTAATCACTTCTCATCACGAGTAGGTCTAGTGTTCAATAAGCTGTTGGCAACTCTGCATCTGAACCAAAAAAACCCCCAATACTTGACCTTAAGGTAAGAAGCTCCTTAATCCAAGACAACTAGAAACAAGGGTGAAAAATTCCAAAGTACTTACTGTTTACCAGGTCCTAGTAACGTGTAAGTAAGTTTGACGCTTCTGTCCTGTATGTTAAATGTATGGGCTTTGAGGATATAAGAGACAGATGTTCTGCAGTTGTGTAATTTGCCAGGTTCCATCCACTCCTATCCAGGTGACCAGACAAATGTAGGACAAAGCATCCAGTTAATCAGGTATTGTATTTTAGCCTGATTCTGCAGGATTGGGAGCAGCAGGTGGAGTTAGACATGGCAAGAGCTGCATATGGGAAAAGTTCTGTTGCAACCTAAGATCCAAGCTGAGTAAATGCAAGAAATGGAGATGAAACCAAGTTCGTGTTTTTGTTTGAGCCACTTACATGCAATTATTTATGTAATTCTAAAAGACAGTATATACCAAACTCTTAGCTACTCACTTCTTTGGGTATTCTGGCTTTCAGCAGGGTTGTAACTACAGTTTGCATAACAAACTGATTGTAAAGCTTGGAAGTTACAAGACTATCAAAATTGTTTAAACCAATTTATACAATATTAAATTAAAAATCCAGAGATAGGATAAATTCTATTGGTTCTTCAATGCCATACAAGTATTAGATGGTTTTCTTGAGTCAACATTACTATAGAACAAAAAGGGGTGAACAATTACAAAAAAGACGTCTACTCTCGATTGCCTTTTATTTACAGGTCAGAATTCACATAGGCTTCAATTTCATTTTTGAGAGCAATTACCTCTGAATAGACAAAAAAGGGGCATTTATCACATCAGTGTGTAAAAGCTGATGGATGCTTGCAGAAAACAGGTTATTTGTACTACTTCTGCAATGTTAGATTCCACAAAACAAAAGGAAGTGTCTGAACCACTATTTGGATTTTCAATCGACACATAGTGATAAATGTGAGATTGCAAAATTCTTGTGAGCGTTTCGTTCCGTTCAATTTAATGCACCTTCGGTAGCAATAGTTGTAAAAAATGTTATCTAATCTAAAGCGTTAGAGGGCTTAATGGTGCTTGTATGTCACACTTATGGAACAGTGATGTTGAAGGCCACCAAGCAGGAGAATTTCACTGGTTGCTTCATTTTCACTGGGAGACCTCAACCAATTCATTTAAACTTCTCAGGGGGCAGAGGAATGAGGAAAGCATGGTGCAAGAGAAAAACCATCCAGCTGTTTAATAGTTGTATGGCATTTTAAATTCTCAGATTAAGCAGTTAAGCATCTTTCACAACACCCACCAAGGCAGGCCGCAGTGTACGCCCATGCAGCTTATAGCCAATCTTGGATACTAATGCAATAGTGCCAGGCTCCTTCCCTTCCATGGGAGCATGGAACAATGCTTCGTGTTCATAGGGATCGAACTTGGCTCCGACAGGATTCAGTCTGAGCAGGCCATGTTTTTTAAACACTTTTTGAATCTGTACTTCTGTCATAACAAGACCTTCATATAAGCTCTTCAAGTGAGGATTTTCATCCTTAATTTCTTCTTTTGGAACACTTTCTGTTGCTTTCTCCAAAATGTCTGCAACTTCTAGTAAGTCCTTACAGAAGCTCTGAATCCCTAAAAAGAAAGAAAAGAGAAGGGAATGGGATTAGTCTACTGAGGGAAACAAGTGTCAAAAAAAACCAAACCAAACCAAAACAACAAACCACACAACCCCAAAACCTGCAGCAATAATCTGTATTCTTTTAGATTTTTAACAAGATATGTGATACTGTAAACATGTAAACATTTGGGGTAAAATGTCCTTCCCAATTTTACTTGATACAGAACTATTACAGATACCTTGAAATCCACACCACCTCCTCTAGTTCTATGGAAAAAATGTATTTCAACTTAATACTTAAAAGAGCTAAAGCTATGCTGATGGCCTGACATTAACAGTTAAAATTCTAACCGAAGTTCCCAAAATCTTCAGATGGCTTAATGTAATTTCCTCATGTCTCTCTCTCTCATCCTGGGATTCACCTAAAGTTCAGAGCATTATGTTGCCCTATTCCTACCCTTCAATCTGATGTGCTAAAAATATTTGCAGGAGAAAAAGCATGTAGTCAGACTGATGAGGAGTCCAAGAGATGAACAGAGATTCTTCCTTGAATGAAAAGAACTCACACCTCTCCCTCCCACTACAAACCACTTTTACAGAGTCAGAAGCTGTGCCTTGTAGAGACCGAGCAATTCCTAAGCTAACAATAGTCTGTGTCCTGAAGCTGTTCTCTGGCTCACACTAAAAGAATCTAGACTAATCTCACTTAAGGCAAACTGTCTCTAGAAACCATGACAAATCAAAATGATTGAGCAGAATAAAACATTTCTACATAGAGGTAAGCCAATGACAAACTGCACTGCATTTTGGTAGCCTTGTTCTTTTTTTTAGCCACAGGTAGCCCTTTTAACTCTAGCTCAGATTTTAGTGTTTGGGGTTTGGTGGTTTTTTTTTTCCTTAACAAGAAGCAGTATGAGCATTACCAGAGGACAAATCCTCAGTTTAAGCAAAAAGTACTACGGAAGCACCTTGCAAGATCTATAGGGATCAGCTAGTTCTCAGGAAAGGGTCACTTTAACAACTGCACAACTCTGTACAGATTTGAGCTCTTTATAGAACAGTAACTAACAGTGTCCAAGTAGTTCCAAAAATACGAACAAATGGATCAAGGTTTTAAATTAAAATTAAAACTGTGGTTAGGACTGAAGTGTCCCAAACATAGATTAACCAGTTGTCTAGTGATCTGGATCAAACCAAATAACCAAACTCTTCAGAAGGTGGTTTGTTTTGTTTTCTTTTTTTTTTTTTTGTAAATTATCTCTGCAGATATCTGACTGCCTTTCTGTGAATTTATGCAAGTCTCAGAAATTAGTTTCTCTTCCTTCAACAGAAAAAGCAGTCACATACAAATGATAAAACTTACAATAGGAACCATAGGAACCATAGGATTGTTCTGGTTGGAAGAGACCTCCAAGATCATCGGGTCCAACCATTAACCTATCACTACCAAGTCCCCCACTAAATCGTGTCCCTTAGGGCCTCATCTAAACGCCTTTTGAATACCCCCAGAGATGGGGACTCCACCACCTCCCTGGGCAGCCTGTTCCAGTGCCCGACAACCCTTTCGGTAAAGAAATTTTTACGAATGTCCAATCTAAACCTCCCCTGGTGCAACTTGAGGCCATTTCCTCTTGTTCTGTCATCTGTTACTAGGGAGAAGAGTCCGACCCCCATCTCTCTACAACCTCCTTTCAGGTAGTTGTAGAGAGCAATAAGGTCTCCCCTCAGCCTCCTTTTCTCCAGGCTAAACATGCCCAGTTCCCTCAGCCGCTCCTCATAGGACTTGTGTTCCAGACCCTTCACCAGCCTCGTTGCCCTTCTTTGGACACGCTCCAGCACCTCAATGTCTTTCTTGTAGTGAGGGGCCCAAAACTGAACACAATCATGCAGATTATCTGTAATTTAGTTTTCACGAGAAATTTTATTTGAATATTTATTTCTATGTAGCATCTCTGAGCTCAGACATGACTGGAAGTCCTTCTGCACTAAGTAGCATATTAGTGAAACAATGCTTATTGCTTCATCCTGAAGTTGTTTTTCATTCAAACATCCATGAAAACAGTACAGGAATACTACGTAACTGAGAAATGCTTTTTCTTACAGTAGACATTCACTGACGACCCTGTATTCAGAAATTAAAACTTCTGTATTCAGAATTAAACTATACAGCTGTGTATAGTGTGTGGCAAAAAAGGGCAACTCATTTTTCAAGCCAGAGTGACAGTCAAACACTAAGACAATATAGCACTCTTCTGCTGCAGCATTGGCATACAATTTCTGTTTTACAGATTTGTGTTTGAACTGTTAAAAAGCTAAATCAGATGTCAGGAGCCTGGTTCTTGAAGAAAGATGTGTTTCTATCACTCCTCATAGCCAGTGATTGTACATTCCTACCACTGAAAGGAATCCACCCATCTAAATGTATTACTTCCATGGCTTTCAACAGAACAGAAAAGTTATTCAAATACAAAAGGCTAAAAAAACCCAAACAAAAAACCCCCAAATAACCAAACCCCAAACAAACACCAAGAACAAAAGAAACTGAACCAGAAGGATAGCTACTATTCCATGCTCTTGGTTCAGTTTTTTGCAGTCAGTTCCAAGACCAAAGTGCATGAAAAAGGCAAACTTCAGGCTGCAAACCTTACTGAAAAATCTACTAGTGCAGTACATATTGTAAGAAATCAGATGCCAAATTTAAAGAAAATTTCAAGTTGTTGACTTTAGCAGTTTAAGTCTTGCCCTTGTCTAGCGAGATGATTACAATTCTGATGCAAAGTGATGAACCGTTCAAACCCCTCTGCCTCAAATACGTTTTTTAACCAAGTAGTCGGAATCACTGGGATGTACAACTTGTCAAAACTGTGGGCGAGTCAGCTCAACTTTCCAGGCTTTGCATTTCATGCTAGTATTCCTGGGTCTTACGAGTGTACACAAAAGGAGCCTCCACTGACCGTATAACTTCGCCTCTTCTACCAGTTTCTGGCTTCTTTGCCTCACGTTTTCTGCATCTGCCAAGGCACGCTTGTATTTGTCCTAAAGAAGAAAAACCAGTAACAGAAAATATTTCATTCGTGGTGGTTGGGTAGTTGACAATAACTCAAAACAGCACATTCGATATAAAACAGCATTTTAAACAGTTACATAGCCTAGACCCACCATCTAAAGAGTAATCTGAAGACAACATGCCAATTATCACAGCATCCTTCCTACCAAGGCAGATGTTTACGTCACTTCAGTGCAGACAGAAGTGAGGGAAAGGAAATGAGATGGGTTTCCAGACTCTCAGTATTTGTCAACAGATTAGCTGGAAGAAATTTTTAACTCTACAGATATATCAAGTTTTATGAATCAAAGATTTCTGCTTTTTCTGATGTGAGTTCACAGAAAGCCTTCATCAGTCATAGGGTATTTTGACACTATGGCAAATGAGACTCAACCCAGCCATGACTTTCAAACCACCTCCTTCCTCTCCATACATACCAGTGTCCTTCAGTTTTTTCACACTTTACAGACTATGAAGCCTAACTCCTCTGTTGATCAGAGGTTAAGTTTTGGTCTAAACCTAGCAAGATGGCCACCTAGCAGAAGATGTACTAAGAATGAAATTCAATAAACTTAGGTTGCGTGCTTCACCATCTAACCCAGAACTCTACGTTGGGCTTCTACTCTCAATATACTTGACCTTCACATGCTAGTGAAGAATCTCAAAACAGAATAAAAACAGTCAACAGGATGACTGAAGAGCAACATTAGGTAGCCAATAGCAAATGCTGTCAACAGAGATGTTAAATGACATCTCAGTTTTGTCCTTCAGTGCTTTGGGAAGGGCAACAGAAACAAAACTCAATTCGCTTACGATCCATAGGTGCCGCTTTTATAGAAGGTTCTGGGCTACCTCTCAAAGTCTCAAATGCCCTAGAAAGACATTTTATATAAAGCACTCATCCAGAAAAGCAACATCTTTGTTTAAGCTACACTTCCCACCTCTGAGGGCATTCTTCACCCTCTGCTGACGTCACGCATGGGAGAGAATGCAAGACACATTAGGCCAGACAGAGGGAATGTGATGCTTCAGCCTTGTGTTTGAAGGGCTTTCCAACAGAGAAGGTTTGAAACTCCCACTTCCTAGGCATGTAGTAAGTACACTATTATATAAAAGCTAAGCATCATTAACCTCGACCTTTGGAAAAGTCAGCAGCTGTTTTCAGAAAGCCTACTCTTAGCACACACAAATACACACATGAAAGACACGCTCAAACCCTTCAATGGGCTTCCAAAAATTTCTCCACTGAGCAAAACCTAAGTGAACTGAAGTCAGCGAAACTAAGTAAGAAATTTTCAGGCTGGAAGAGGTCCAATTCCATTCAGAAATTGGAATTAAACTATTTTCTCTTAAGTTTAAAGAAATTATCGAATTACAGGTTTTTATTCAACAACTAAACAGCAGTCACAAAACTCTGTGCAGATTCTGCACTGAGAACCCGTAATGAACGCTCTTAGGTATGCAGTTTGTAAGGTATGCAACCCAATGACCAAAAGACACTTACAGTAACTTCTTTTAGTTGTTCTTCCAGTTTGGCCTTTTCTTCAGTTAACATTTTTTCAGCAGAGCTGGGTTCAACCTTCTGCTCATTTTGGCTCTGGCTCTGGTCCTCTTCCAAGTTCTGGCCTGTATTTTTCTGTTGTGTTGCTACACAAAGCAGTCGTGGAGAAGTCCTAAGGCAAAAACACATGGACAATATTGATCAGTTGCTTACCTTGTAAGATACTAGCATTTTCTGGACATCCCGGACACTTTATTTGACATGTCAATGTCTACAAAATTCTCATAATAAAGGACAAATTAATACAACAATTCTAGGTCTGTGAAAACTGTTTGCACAACCTTTCATCAGAAGTAACTGAACTTAGCTCATCCGAACTGTTGCAAAAAAATAACTTTGCTGCAAGATAACAACCACTGGGCAGCAGCTCCTAAGTGTCCATTATATTCCGTTTATAAAGTCATAGCACTTTTAAGGGGAGTATGAGCTCGTTTTCAGCACAGTACTCTATCAGGAAGCAAATCCAGTTTATGTGATGCAATCCCCTGCAACAGTCTCCCAGAAGACACACCAACGAGAACACTGGTTTGCCGCTGATTGCTAGAGAGCAACGGAAAAGTGCCTTCTGTGTCACTACTGTATCTCATTGCTGTATCGCAAATAGCACCTCACGAACGGGCCAGTCTCCATGAAGATGACTACTGATCCCTTGCTAACGTTTCTTAGGCTGAACTAGCGGAGCTACCTGAGCAAACCGGTTCTGGACGAGGCGGGTGGATCAGTGCGGCAATGACAGAAGGCCTCGGATCCCTGCACGCCACATCAAGACTTCAGGCCTGGAGGCCTTCAGACTCCAGACCGGGCCAGGAGGGCCCCGCAATGCCTGGCCGGGCCACTCTCCCGGAGGAGGGTAAGAGAAGCCAGCAAAGGGCGGCGGGGGATGGGGGGCCGGCACCGGCCCGTCCCGGCTGCAGGAAGGGGATCCCCGGCGCAGAGCCGGAGGGCCGGGGCTCGGGGGGGGTGAAGCACCCCAGCGCGGCGGGGCTCGGCCCCGCTCTCCTCCTGGCCCGGCGGGGAGTGCGGACCCGGACGCAGACCCGTCCCGACGCGCCCGATCCAGGCCAGGTGGCGCGGCGCGACCCTCACCTCAGGGAGAAGCTCAGCAGCGGGTACCGCGGGCGCAGCGCACCCCGCACGCACTGGGCCACCGCCGCCATAGCGCCTTCCTGCCCACCGACCGCCTCAGCCCGCCCCTCCGTGCCTCCGCGAGACCGCCGCCAATCAGCGAGCGGGCATGCTAAGAGTGACGCGGCCGAGGACCAATCCGCAGGACGGATGCACGCTCAAGCCAAACAGGCGAGGTGGGGCGTGGAGCCTGCAGCTCTTCCGGGGCGCTGCGGAGAGCTCACGTGAGGAGCGCGCTCCTCGCCCCGCCTCGTGGCGGAAGGTGACGTGCGAGTGGGCGTGGCCGCGAGCGAGGCGAGGGGGCGGGGCTCGCGCCCTGGGGGCCATTTTGTTCGGTGAGGGAGGAGGGCGGGCGAGGTTGTGTCTGCCTTGAGTGGGGGTCCCGCCGGGTCCTTGCTGCCCCTTCGCGGGGTGTTGAAGCAGGAGCGAGAGCCTGTGGGAGTCAGCAGGGCACTGGCTACGGTCCGGCGTCGGTATTTTCCTGTCAAAACTGGGCAGTGCAAACTGGAGGCAGTTTGGTGGCTGCAGGTGGCTCAGTCTGAAGATCCGCATCTTTCCTGTGCGAGTTGTGACTGAAAAAGTTTGAAGTTGAAGATTGCAGTTCATTTTTTTAAACTACTGAATAACCCTGTTACCAGTAATGCTTTGTAGTGTCTGTCAGTAGTTTGTCTGCAAACCTCCACATAGAGCTTTTCATCGTGTGACTGTACACACTCGCTGTAACTGCTATATACGCTCTTGCTGGATAATCATGATCTAAAATCTTTACCTTTCATTAAAAGGGATAACATTACTAATCCATGGCTTCCAAATGTGGCCACCTGCTTGCAGAACCTGTTTGTGCAAGGGTCCCGTGTAACTGGAGGCTACAGAAACCCTGCTCGGCCATACTTCGATGACTTCGTAACTTCACCAGTGTTGTCAATTACTTTGTCATCCTGTTAAAAGGCAAAAAAAAAAATCAAGGTCGCACATTTATTGTACAGTCCCAAAGTGAGTGCTAGATTGTTCACAGATGCCTGAACACCAGCTGTTAACCTGATTTTTGCATGCATTTGTGCACTTTCCAAATGAAATCTGAAGGACAGAAAAGATGCAGATTCCATAATGCAAATTCAGTAAATGTTATAGTCAAGTGTATAATTAAAGTATTACTAAAAAAGATGCTGCTGAAGACGTTTCTGGCTTGCCACATGACAATCCTGCAGAAGTTAGGACCTTACTAAGTTCAATCAAACTTTGGCAGAGTGCACTAAGTTTTCAGCATGGCCTTTATTTAGCAGGTTTGCTTGTCTATGCTGTGTTGCTTCACAGCCTCTGCAGAAAGCAGGATAAATAGTACAATGGGGCGTCATGCTGTGCCAACTGTTAGATCCCAAGGAGTCTCGCTATCTCTTACAGTTACATGGATATGGATTTCTCCTCCTGTGAGAAGATTTGGAAGAGCTAGAAGCATACCAATAAACACTCTTGGGTGACAACAGGCAACAGCTTTAAGATAAGAACCAAATGGTTTTGCAGTCCATGTTTTTTTATATTTTGGTGATGTGACCCTGGTACAGTCCAATGGCTTGCCTATACAGAACACAGCAAAGAAAAAGGGTGTACACCATGTGCTGTCCATACATGGAGTGGTTATAGTACTGTCAGTATCTGCTTTCTGGAAAGTAGATAAGCCACAAATTCCAAGTTTCATCCTCAGAAATACTGAAAGAAGTTGAGGAAATCTGTTAAAGATACTGATAATGCTGAGGAAGGATCAGAGAGAACAAGGATTAAAATAGGAATTCCCATAAAGGATGATACCCACAGAAAGCCATGAAGAAATGAGACAGAGAAGGTAATTGGATCTTTAGGTCTGATGTTTTTAAATGTTTCCTGGAAAGATTATTGGTTCCTTACAAAACCTTAGCAAGCAGTTTGCCTGTCTCACCTTTCTTTTCTGTTGTTTCTCCCTGACACCCTTAGTATGTAGCTTCCTATTTCAGCCTTCTTCATTCTCTGCTGCCTGACATCTTTGGAAGTTGCGCCTGATTAATGATTGATCATAAAATCACAGAATTGATAACAAAAGGTTGAGAAAAGCCCATTGCCAGCATGTCTTATTAATAACTGAGTAAAATATATTGGACTCAAGATTTCTGAAACAAGTTCCTTCTTGTATTAGGACCCATTTACCCCAAATGGCAGCCTTTTGCAAGCAAATTCACTAGATACTCCACAGTGAAAATGAATTTTGTTGTGATTTTTTTCAACTTGAACAGCTGTCAAGAAAAACCCTCAGTGAGCACAGATACTGGTGGGTCAAGACTAAACAGCATATCCAGCACAAAAGAAGAGCATGCAAGTTTACATGTAGCTTATTTGCATCGTGACTGATGGTGGCTGTAAGCACTGTCTGACTTTGACAAAAAAAAAAAGACTTTTTCATGCTTTGTTCTGACTGACACTGTTGCAGTCTGTTCTGTTTTAATTGTAGTGCCATCTAGTGGGGTGGGTTTCTTTTAAACTCAACTAATGAGTATTCAGCATCTGTTGCTTGACCTGGTTGGCTGTCACAGATGTTCAGTAAAAAGCATAGTTTTGTTCTTGAGCAGTCCTCTCCATATCAAGCAGTCTTTTGCTCTTCAAATAAATACCAGGTTTGAATATGATTTGGTGATAAGTAATGCTTATCCTGAATTCTAAAACATTAACCAGCTGCTACTTTTCAACTTGATGTGGTTAAAAGTGACTCTAACCTCCAATTTCTGTGGACTAGTGATAGAATCAGGTAGTCTGGATATAATTCCCGGTTCCTCTAGTGATTCACTTTGAGGTCTTGTGCAGTTATTTAACCTTATTTCCAACTACAAATTAAGGGTAGTAATCTTTCAGTACCTTACAAGAAAGTTGTTTAGAGAGCACGAGGGAATTTCTGTGATATTTTGAAAATTCAAAATGTCAACTGAATGATAAGTGTCTTTTTTATTATTAACATTGCACTTGTAGTGAAGAGACTTGTAATCCTTCGAGATGAAAAATGCTATAAATGCAAGATTTGCGTTTGAAAAGTTAAATGAAAAATTGAGGCATTGCTGTTTCTCTCTAAAAAAAAAAAGCTAGTTCTGTCTCCTAATGCTAAGATATAATCTATTGATATTCAGCCAGCAAACAAAATGCCATTACGTTTGTGTTTCAAACATGACCTGTCTTATTAATATTTTGAGGGTAAAAGCAAAAGGGTATCATATCTTCTCTGACCAGATATGTTATATGTCATCCTAATCAGAACCAAATATTGAGCTATGGAGGGAGCAAGTGGAAACAAAAATACCAAAAAGTATCTTTGTAGATATTCTAGCAGTGACCTTTCAAGCCAGTTACCAGGAAATACCTAAATCAAATTAAAAAATGTTAATTTAGTTGTAAGATTGTTATTGAACTATTCAGCAGTGAAGACAAACTTGTTACTCATACCTGTGCCCTTTAGAAAAGATTGCAGATGAGACTGTTTAGCCATAGTGTTCCATAGTCCATTGTAGGAAGATGTCTAGTGTAAAATTAAGGGACTGATCTTTGTGTATAAAATAATAAAAAAAATTATAAGGATTATTGAGACTGAGGGTCAGCTACACCTGGATCCATTTCAGACAGAAGACAATAAAGATTAAATCATTACTTGAATCCAGAAACTTCAAATCCTGAAATGCAGGTTGAGGGGGGAGACGGAGATAACCTTACTTTCTTTAATTAGAGCAGTACTAAGATGGTTTTGTACGTTCAGAATTTATAATTTTTAATGCAAACATTTTAAGAAATCTCTCCCAAGAGAGCATATGTAATACCTACTTTCTGCCTAGTTTCTCCTTAGGCTGAAAATACAGAATCATACATCTTACTCTGATTATAAAGAGTACTCATTGAGTTCCCATAGCTTTTTGCTAACTAGTTTGAAAGGTACATTTTGTAACTATCTTGTTGCCTGGAGAATGTTGTCGCTGTGTTGAAAATCTAATAGCTATAGCCACAGGGCTCTAAAAAGAGCTAATTAGAGCAATTTAGAATAACAAAAGTTCTATTCCTGGGAGGACACTGAAGAGATCCTTCCCCAAAGCAGCTTGCCAAAATTTCAGAGACAATTTATTGTAATATTCCTGCATAAGTCATCTGGTATCCCAAGGATTTAAAAATCTGGCTATATCTATTACGGTTTGTTCTGTTAGCCCTCACGTTAGCAGGGGCACTCACGTATGTCTTGTAACATTCCTGGAGATATAAAAATGGAAAAACTCTGTCAATCAAGCATTATCTATCTTACTTTAGTCTAGTTACCAGTCAGAACCAAGCTGTTCAAATGCACAGAAACAATCTTCTGTCATGCTGATGTGGCTTTCCACCTTGAGACAAATTTATTGAGCTTTAAGGGAAGAGTTTTCAAGTCAATTGTGATTCTCTTAGTGTGATGTCATGGATTTTCTTAATATTTTTCTTAAAAATAAATTGTTGCCTTTCAACTTACCAGAACAAGTTGATAGAAGAGGAGGTCAGCTCTCTTTTGTCACATTCAGATTTGCGAAGAAGACAGCGGTTGTTGGTATCTCTTTCTGTACAAAGGCTAACAACAGAAGTGCTGTTACTGGAATGGTATTTTGACATTCAGATCTACATTTTTCTTTCTTTCTTAATTTTTCTTTAAGATTTGATGAATTAGTTGCTGTGGGCCTGTTTCTGCTGCCCTTGTGTACAAGTGATTTGTATTAGTCAAAGCGAATGTTGCATGGTGCAGGACTGCCAAACCAGGTGCTAGGCAAATAGTCTGCCAGTAGCGCTGTAAAAGCCTGAGGTCTGGCTATTTATTGCTCAAGTGTGACTTGTGCAAATGCTTCTCCCTTGCTTTTTACATATTTTTTCTGATGACTGACAGGATGTTGAACGGTGTGGTTGGTTGGGCCAGTGCACGGAGCTCTGTTTAGGCATGATATTTTAGTGCTCTGATTCACAGTTCGGTCTCATAGGCAGGCTGTTCTTCGTGCACCCAGCTGGCTAACAAAGGAGGAATGCTCGTTCTGCTGACGTTGTGCAAGGGTATTGAAAAGCTATGAATGCAAGAAGGGTAAAGCAAAATTTAAAAGGGTTATCTTCCGCTTTTATTCAACTCCTCTAGAAAGCAGCAAGAGCTTTTAATTGTGTTTCTATGCATAATTAATGTGTGGGTGAACACTCCTGTGGGACCATTGCTGTGCTCCATTCAGTCCTAATCATATGGCTAGGTGAGTCTGGCCAGAATGGGGACAAAGAGTTCAGCTAAAAATAGCTGGAGTGGGAGGGAATAAAAAGCTTTCAAAAATCTGATTTCCACATAAATAAAACCTACCTAACACCTTTTGGTGCTTTATGTGGAGGTCACAGTCTCTGAACCTAGACTTAAACCTGTCCCTAAAATGAGTGCTTCACACTTTGTTCCCTTTCCACAAGCATCTGTGAAGGCACAACTTCAACCCTATTACAGGAGCTCATATCGTCATTAAAGTTAGACTGGTGAAATTTAAGGGGGGGTGTGGTTTTTTGTCAGATTTTCCTCAAACCGAGTTGGGTTCTGTTGCTGATATCTATGGTATAACTCCAGTTTTTGGAGTTTATTTGAATGTAAAACCTGTGCGAGGCAGCTACAGACAGAACTGAATGAAAGCCCTTGTTTTACATCCACAGTACTTGCAGCTTGTTCGGAAAGCAAGAGCATGGCTGCTTTAAGTTTTCTAATAGTTGTCACCCAAAGTACTTGCACCGCTCTTTTAAAGGTCACCTCAGATTTATGAATCACCTCAGGTTAACGTGTTATTAATCAATCAGAAACTGGTTGAAAATTATTGGTTCAGCACTGTGAATGCTCTTGTGCTAGATGCTTATAAAATAAAATACCAGGAAGGGAATCTGTACTTCCATGCTATGTGTTAAATAGGAATTCTGCTGCTGTAGCTGGAACCACGTAGTCTTTCCCTCTGACTCCATTTCCAGCTCCTAGTCTCTGCACTGTTCTCTGATCTGACTGGACAAACTGCTTCTCATTGCTTTTACAACCCATTGTTGGTCCTTGGATTTTGCTCAGGCTTATGCTGTTCTTTCTCCTCCTTCCTCTTTTACTTTCTGCTCTGCACTTTCCGTCACCGCATCTGGTCTGTTTGAAGTGGAAGAGCCTCTTTACCACATTCCTTCCATCTCTGCTTACTCACTCGTTCTCGGGTTTTGCTGAAGCTATCCTTGCTTAAGATCTCATCATGATTTGTGATCAAGATCACCTTCACCTTTTTGTTATTAAACATTGCTTCAACAGCACTGTGTTCATTTCTAGAGATGGTGTGCCTGGTACCCTCTGCTCTGGTTCATGATATTAGTGTTGGTTGATAGTTATACTTGTGCTGTGGTAAACCATTAAGGTGGAGAATCCCTGCCCCACCGTGGCTTTTCTTGATTCATTTTTATTACTGAACAAAGCAGACTCTTCCATTTCAAAGAGCTTATAGCTTTTTTTTTATGGCTAGTGCTGTCTGTAGTTTATTAGACCACCTTTTTCTGCTGGCTTAATTTGTATTTTAAGTCTATTTTTAAAATGTTATTTCTATTGTGTCATTTTAAATATGTGTTTATTACTTTTCTATGACTCCCCAAGTGCCTTGGTTGGCAAAGTCTTAATGAATAAAATTACTGTCATGTTACTTCTATAAAAATCCACTCCCTCCATGGAATGGGGCGTGCAAGTTTGAAGAAGCTGAGGAGAATGAGAAGTATAGTTATCTTGGAGTTACTTTAAGTAAAATAGGATAAATACATAGGACAAATGTTTGTGAAATTATTTTGCAGTTAGGAACTGTTAATGTGCTGATCTTCCTGATTCTACACTATGCACATAAACAAAAGGGTGTATCTGTACTATTATTAGAATGATGTTTGCTCTGTAGGACAGATCCACCCAGGCTAGCTTTGTAGAAGTTGAATGCTGACAGTAGTCTGGAAGTACCAAAGATTCTGTATGTGCTTGAAAACCTGCTTGAGTGTCACGGTACATTGTCATGCTAATTAGCTCAGAGCTGGTTGTGCTTCTGGAAAGCAACTAGTACCTGAGGCAGCTTGTATCTCATACAGCTCTATACTACTCTGCAGACACATTAGAGACTGTCTACACATTGATTTGACAGCTTTTCTGTTATTTGGAACAGAAGGAGCTGTTTTGGACTGCTGGTTGTTGTTTTTCAGTAACAATTGTTAATACCTTGGTACAGCACCAAGTGAATAAAAGATGTACAAATAAGAAGTTGAGGCTTCAGAGATAACTGAGAGCTGTACAGTAGATGCTGTACTCTTCTGCCAGAAGACGGCATGACAGACTCAGGGGATCTATTCTCATGGTTCTTGACGCTGCAAATAACTGTGTTTCAGAGCCAGCTTTTCAGTAAACTCCAGCTAAACTATGTAGATTGTATAAGCAGTTGGCCAGCGCAGCTACAAGCAAGGTCAAGCAAGAGCATAAACCAAGAAATATTTATGCATTAACAGCAATTTCCTTGTTTCAGATCATGGTTTGTCAGGAATAAATTCCCACTTGGGGGCAATTCTGAGGCAGCAAGCAAATTTACCTAGCTTTTTACTTTTCAGATATTACCTGCCTTTGTAAGGGCTCTGCAGATCACTAAGTAAGTGCGAAATGCTCATAAAGTTAGGTGATGACTTAAGGCAGTCTCAGCTTTTCAGGCAGAGTCACTGAATGGGAGAGACAGGGTACATTTATCTTCTTCTGTTTGCACAGTGTGATGGATTGACCCCAGCCAGCAGCAAAGCACCACCTGTCGCTTGCTTACATCCTCCCACAGCAGGAACAGGGGAGAATTGGAAGGGCAAAAGCAAGAAAAACTCGTGGGTCAAGATAAAGACAGTTTAATAAGGGAAGGAAAAAATGAAAAAAAAACGCCACCAAGTGATGCAAAGGCAAGCGCCACCTCTCACCAACAGACTGATGCCAGCCAACCTCTGAGCAACGACTGCTTTGGAAAGACTCCCCAGTTTTATTGCTGAGTGTGACATATGGCATGGAAGAACCCTTTGGTCACTTTGGGTCAGCTGTCCCAGCCATGTCTCCTCCCAACCTCCTGTCCGCCCCCAGCCTGTTTGCTGGGGTGGCAGAGTGAAAACCAGAGAAGGCCTTGGCGCTTTGTAAGCACTGTTCAGCAATAGCTAAAAACATTGGTGTGTTATCAACACTGGTTTAGTCGTAAATCTAAAACACAGCATCATACAGGTTGCTGTGAAGAAAATAAACTCTGCCCCAGCCAGACCCAGTGCATACAACAATAGATAGGCCTGACCCTACAGGAGGATAAACACTGTGCTAACTATAAATACAACTTGACTGCCTTTGCATCTTCTCTTCTTATTTTCTTTAGTTAGTGTTAATGACGTATCCAGTTGACATAGAGAAATACTAGTATCTTAAACTCCTAATAAATTTTATGAAAGCTGTAAGCAAAAAATTTCAAATGGAATGGCTGGAATTGTGCATCTGATCTCTATTTATGCACATAAATATTTTGATTTTCAAACATGTTCTTTATTTGGAGTTCCAGAAAATTTGTGGTAATCTAATCACTCTAGGACTGCATTTTATAGGGGTTCTATATTCATCATTTTTTGCTTGCATTTTGTGATATATTTTCATTGTATATTTAGGTGAAAGTCTAGTTTATGTAAATCTGCAACCTAGATAAATATAAGCCTCTGGTTTAGAGAAACTTATTCCTGTAGAACCATCTCTGTTTTCTCCTAGGAAAGCCTGTGCCCTGTAGTGAAATCTCACTCTGTTTAGGGACTTTTTGGAATGTAATTTCTAGCATTCTTCCATTTGTCCTGTAAGTGCTCCTACTTTATTTGAACTCGTGTTTTTATGTGAGATTTGTTAGATTTCTTTCTCGAAGAGAAGATCACTTGGAGCAGAGCAGCTGAGATGACATATAATGTGAGATGGAGGTGGTATTAGGCTGGAGACAGTAATACGTTATTAAAACCAAGCAGTGTTTTGACCTACAAAGGGTCAAGGGATAAGTTGAGTGTCAGACTTCATTTTGTTTGGCCAGTGATACCACTGTGGAACTTTTCTGTCTGTTGTTTAGGCCGGCAGCAGAGTTCTCTGTTTTTTCACAAAGTAAGTTACAAAGCGAGCGATTCAGGTGCTAAATATGTGTAGTCCTGTTGTAGACACCTCACCTACCCCACCTGGCCTTCAGCAGCTGTTCCAGAAGTGCACAAGCCTTAGTAAGTCTTGTTTGTTTCCACTAGCCCCATGCTGTTGTCTCATTTAAAATGTTTTTAGAGATCTATTTTTAGGCACCTGAATCACTCTTCAAACGTCAGTTCTAGCAAATACATCTACAAAAGTCCTGTAAGCCACAGTTCTACACCTAGTATATCAGCTATACCATTGCAGCTGGTGTACAAGCTGCATGTCAAAAGAAGAGCCTATCAAAGATACTTAAGGCCCAGCAAGTCGCTCTCTATCTTGCAGTCAGTATGTAGCTTTACATCATTGGGGCTTGTCTGCCTGTGCATCCGCTGTGTTTGTGTGTCCACTTGGCTTTTGGCAAAATTATTTATGCCGTTTCCAGTCTGCCTTCCAGAATCATCCTGAGGCCTTTGTTTGGCTCAGTCTTCTGGCTTTCAGTCTGTTTTCCCTGGCTCTGCTCTCGTCTGCTTCACTCAGTATTTCTTATGACCTTGATTCTTGTCTGTGGTTTACCCAGCTATTTCAGAAGATCTCTTGACTCTTGCATTTTGTGCTCTGTCTTGTGAGCTGGCCAGAAATGTGAGGGTCACCATAACCTTGACTTGAGTCATCTGAGTGCATCCCTGTGTCTCATGTTGAATTCCTTACTATTTACTAGCATGTTCTTCTTGCTTTCAACCCTAAGACCACCTCAGGAGACAGGCTTTTAACCCAAACCACTGGCCTAAGAAGGCTTGGGATGCTCCTTCAGAGCCTCCTTCTCTAGCTTTGGATAACTAATTCCTTCTAAGTGAATAGGAAGGAAGGTCAAATGTTTGAGATGAGTGAAAAAGTAGTTTACGCTCAGGAAGGACTTCATAAACCTTAGTGAAAGTTGAATTTTATATTTCCATATCAGATCATCTTTCTTCAGCAAGATTTGTGATGAGCCAAATGCTTATTGCTTATCCTTGGTGTTTCTTGGGCTCTCTAATGTACATTGATGCCAGAGATTAAATGTGTATATAGTACATACAGAGATAAGTGTAATGGTCAGGTTAACATAGTGCATTTGTTCCTACTTGTTAAAAAAGGATAATGTTGATTTATATGATTTAGCCATAAATACTTACCTGGTGCTTGGACCATACTGAAAATAAACACCATTGCATTTAACAAGAAATGCTGCCCCATATGCCACATGGAAGTGGTAGCCAGCATAGGGCAGATTGGAAAGATCTTCTATTATTTTTCTGAAGTTCTGAAGTGAAAAGAACATGCCTTTGAAAATATTTAAGTAATATATTCTTCTTATACTGTATCTTGTGTCCTGTAAGTGCCTCTGAAAATCAATAAAAAATAGTATCTAATATATTCTGTTTTGCAGGGATGGCAAGCCTTTTCCCCTGATTTATTAATGTTTGGAAAAAAGTCATTGCACATAAAAATCCTCTATTAAAAATAGTAATTCATGATGTTTTAATATCTTTTTCCCCTAGTTAAAGAAGACTAGGAAGTATAGGAGTGTTTGTTTTTTACTGCTATGAAAGTATTTCTATTTTTTGACAGTAACTGGCATCAAGAATAACAATAAAAAAAAAAGCCATACTGAGTATTCCTCTTCTGATGTTTTATGTCTACTCAGAGAAGATAGGGTACAGACAATTGTTCAGCTGCAGTAAAGTTCTCATTTTTATTGTGCAGAACTAAATTTATCCTTGCTGTAATTTTTCTGAAATCAGCAGAGTTACTTCTGCTAGGCATGAGAGTGACCTGCTCTGATTGTATTGCTGTTCTAGGAGACACTACACTCGAGAGGAGTTTCTTCCCTTCAGTTGAATACACGCATACATGTAAATTGTGTTCACCTCTGCAACTGTTTGTATGATTATAGCCAGCGGAGATAGAAGAGCACAGTAACTTGAATCTGTGGCTTTCAGGTGGATGAGATAAACTTTTGTTGTTTCAGAGGAAGGATGCTGTTCCATATCACGTACTTCATCTGAAATGTTTCACCACATACCTGATTAGGCAGAAGCCTTCTTTAGAAACAAATTGGGGTTAGTACTCATGAGATGTTCAGGTTTGCTATTTTCTACAGAGTGTCCAGAAATCAAGGGAGGGGGAAGCAGATTTGATTTTTTCAATAAATAAGTTTCTAGCGTTGTATCAGAATATTTTGTGTTTATAAAAAAGAAAAACACACAACACAGATGGTGCAAAACAAAATAGACTGATGGGAGTTTTTCCAAAGCTTCTATGTTAATGAAATAAATGTGTTAGAAAGGAATAGAGGAGTATAAGGTTTACACAGAAGTAGGACCAAACTGAGATTTGACATCCACTTTCTATTCTGAGATTATTCATTTTCTCCCTATTAGGCTGTACAGATCCAAATTGAGCAAGTTCTCTGTAAACTGAAGATTCATAATTCACTCCCAACATTTCATGTTCCAGTCTTCCGTGTACTCATGTGAAAATCTGGATTTTTAACAGAGCTGATTCATTTTTTTTCTGTTCCCTTGGAAGTATCATCTGTCCAGAAATGTATATGGTTCATTTCTGTGCCTGCTTATTTTTATTTATTTTTAATGGATTCTCTCAATCTCATCAGTAGCATATGTGTGATACAGGTTGCCATGGTAAATATGAATTTTTTATTAACATCGTAAATATCAATTTAAAACACGAGAAGCTGGTAACTGAGATGTTAACACTGCTTTGGAGATTTTCTTGCTCCTGAGGTGATGGAAATTATATAAGGGGTTAAAAATGTGAAAAGCAACATGTCTTGGGAAGGAGGTCCTGTAGTGATAGTATAGCAGCCTAAGAGCACAGAAATGTAGGATATTTGGACTGTGAAGCAAAGACAATAGGAGGTTAGACATTAAGCTGCTGTAAATTAATGCTATAGATGACATGGAACCAAGGTTCAAGTTTTAAACTCCTTCCTTAATTTCACGATCATTTGTGGTCAGCTCTTTGCATCAGAGTATGACCAATTGGCTCAGCTGAATCCAATATAAGAGAGTGTGGAGAGATATGGTCAGCTTCAAGGCAGGCAGGGGCACAGGGCTGGCCTCCCCAAGTTTCATTTATGACTTTACATCTAACTTCCTGTGCTTAATAATTAATTTTAGGCAGATTTTTGAAAGCTCCCAGTTACCCAAATTTCATTGAACTCAATGGGAGTTACCTGCCAGGAAGTTCTTGAACATTCACCTTTCTAGACCTATTATATCTCTAAAACTCATGTACTTCAACCTCTGTTAGATTGTTTGTGAAATGACTCCGATGCTGCTTTCTTTCTTGGGAGATGAAGAAACAGAAGTATTTTTGGATAGGTGTTGGTTCTGTCCAATGGAAATTTTTTTTCTGCATAACCTGTGATTCCTGATGAATTTCTCTTCATCCATGAAGTCCCTGGTGTTATGACAGAGTGTTAATTTTTCACTGTGGATTTGCTTTTGGAGCAGAAAGTTATGAGGTTGTTTGTTGTCTTGCCCTGGGACTTTGACTCGTATTTGATGCTGTCGCTGAAGAGTGATTTTAGAAGAAGCTACACGATGAGAGGTACTATCTTTCAGCTGATATGTTAAATTGAGGTCGCTTCTGTCAATGGCCCTCTTAAAAATCACCTCTGTGTCTTGTCAGACATTCCATTTCCCAGTGAAATTAATTCTAAAAATCAAGGACTGTGTCTGAGATATTATGAAGCCCATAATGGCAGCTCTGTTTGCCCCGTCTTCATTGCACTACTGGTATTTCAGTTACTATTTTTGTCAGGACTTATAATATAAAACTCAATTTTACTCCGTTCTATATCACAAAGCAGCATATGTCACGCTAACTCCACTGAGCAGAGTAAGATTACTACATGAAATCTTATATCATCTTGTGATATATACACACACAAGATTACTCAGAAAATAACTTGTCACCACTGTAGACACTTCATGGTTGCTGGAAAAAACACTCCATACTGAAGGTCACATGTATATATACACTGATTTAACAGCTCTATTCACCCTTTGCTAGAACAGTGCTACTAGCAGAATGACAGGAGACTAGTAAAGCTTCATACTTTCGATAAAAGCTTTCTGATCCCTTCTGTTTAAAGGACTGAAGTTCCTTATATTAGAAGGAAACAGAACTTTTTAACTACATTATTTTGTGAAAATAAAAGCACTCTCAACTCCGCTTCACCTTGGACACTATTAAGACTCCAAATGTGTCACAAATGTTGCCATACAGCACACCTCCGTGATTACAGGTGTTAGATTTGACACTTTCAGATTGTTAATTCCTTGGTTTGAATCACGTTGGGATTTTTTTTTAATACAGATGAACAGTTCAAATAGTTCAGTGTCTCGGGTTCTTTCAGCTGAGATGTTAAAAAGCATAGTCCTCTCAGATTCTTTGTCAACTGAAATCTTACAACCCATTCACAAGGACGGGACTTAGGAAAGCTGATTTTGGGTGCGTGTCTGTCCTCCATACTCTGTTCACTGTACTGTGTCCTTTTCCCCTTGATGCATTTCAGCAGTGATTTCAAAGGTAAGAAGGCTTCCTTTCTGCTACTGTCATGAAAAGCCACTTAGATTTTGCCAATTTGTAACCTATTGAAATATAACCTTTACTATGAGTGTCCTGTGCCTTTGAGGTGCCTCCCAAAAGCCCAGGTCTTTCTGTTGGTTCTGTGCATTCCCAACTGAGATGGTTAGTTTTGCAGACTCACCTTTTATGTGTTCTGATGTACTGTGTAACTAAAGTTCGTTTTGGCTATGTGACACTGGTTGATTTCTTGTCTTAAAACATTTCACAAAACCAGTAAGTTTCTTTTATTTCTGTGGGATGTATTTGATAAGAAGCAACAACATTTCACGTTATTCTTTTGTCAGTACACAAAAATTATGTCCTAAGTGACTTGACTTCTAACAGACCCACATTCAGTTTTTCACAAGGTTCTGATTTGGCTTTGTGTTAATTGATTTCTTTAATGGTTCCAGTGATATCTTATGACAGAAGAATGTTATATGCGACCCAGTAGTGTTGTGCTCTTTGTAGTCCACAAATCGATAAATGTACTTAAAATACTAAACTCTAAAAACTTTAATTATAGATATAGGCAAAGCTCACTCTATCAAATCCTTCTCCCTATCCTATTTCTAAATAAAGAAATTGTAAAGCAGCATGCAATTTGTGAAGTCTAGTGACAATGTTTATTTTTATATATAAATTAGACTGTAAGGGTTCCATTTTGGAAAGGGAATGGAAAAATTTCAGTGAGCAGAATTCCCTCCCCGCTTAATAAAAATGGAGGTCTCTCCTAGCATATTATGTAACAACATTCAGAAACATTATTGTGCTCACTGTCAGTATCTCCATGTGGAATTACTTCTTGATTGTAAAATGGCAACAGAGTCTCTCAGCACTTTTACAGTAACAAAGCTGGGACCTAAATTGATATTCTACCACTTTCATTTAAATTCTAGCAATTATATAAAATAAATAGGTAGATTCCTTTTGATATTTTTTCAAGCCCCGAATGTTGAATTAAAAGGTGGAACTTCCTAATTATGTCAAATGCTGTCATGAAGAGTTCACTTGAAAGCAATCCAGACATTACAGAGAAGGGTATGGCTTACTCAGCTTATTATTTCTTTCACTTAACTTGACTTGTAATGTGAAATTGCTTTAATAGCTTTGTTGCTGTTTTAAAGGTTTTACAGGTTTTCCTTCTCCACAGAAATTTTAATCACCACATTTAATTTAGGAATTTTTCCTTAATGAAATTGGTATTTATAAAAGTCAACAACCTTGTAGTCAAAATTCTGTGTTTATTCTCAGGACAGATGTAGCATAGACAAGAAGAATGTAGTGCTATTGCTAGATAGGCATGGTCATCTGGATCAAGCTGCATCAATTAAAGTCATCAGCACAGCCCCTGGAAATGGCAGCGCTGTGTTCTATGCTCTGCATTGTGCAGGTGATCTCAAATTGTGTCCTGGCAAAGTCAACTGAGACAGCCAGCTTTGCATTGAAGGAAAGGAGAAGCATTTACTTATTTCTTCTAGCAAAGGCTTGGGAGCAGTAGCCTATGGCAAGGGATAGTAACAACCCACTATAAGTTATTAATACCTGTCCGAGCATGTTTCCATGCAACATGAATGTGAATAATGACCTGAACTTCCATTTCACTTGTTCAATGATACTTCAGTCTTATTTTGGAATAGAAGAATAACTCCTAGCATTACAAATATGCTCATTTTTTTTTCTGTAACTTTGCAGTATGGGTTGTGGTGCAGATTGCCTAATACCAGTGTAATGTGAATGCAAAACACTTTTATTGTGAGTTAATAACACTAAACACTTCTGCCTTATTTTACATCGCTGAACATTATGCAGAGCTATGGACTATGGGGCTTTGGGGTCTTTCCACAGTAGGTAAAAGGATTTGTGCTAGCTATGCAATAACTAACATGTAAAAAACCTGACGGTCATATGATATGTACACAGCCTATTTTTCTATAGTAGACATGCTTTTGTTTGTTTTTAAGGTAGCATTTACAAGTAATTATCATCGTGCTTTTTGAAATGTTAGCTTCTGCACAAGAACTGGTCTACTTCCTTTGTCAGTTTTGGTTTGACTTAAAAGGGCACTGTTGAATGAGTATTTGAATCAGTGCTAGAGTCTGTAGAGATGTTGATGAAGTGTGGGTAGACCTGGTATCTGGAAGGTGGATAAAGGGACAGACGATACACTCTTCAGCTAGAGGTTAGCACACCTGATGCAGAGCATCAGATGATTGGTAAATGTGCAATGATGTGGTGCAAAATCAGCCAGTGTAGCTCCAGCCATGACTGGCATGGTTTAAGGTGAGTTTTGACCTTGCCCTGAAGAAATGAGAAGGACTTACGCATTCTGGCTTGTTGGCTCTGATGCAAGGGCAATAACTTCCAGCCGAGAGATGGCAACATGCAGCTTTAGGGCAGTGACACTGCCTAAGGCAGTGTTAGGGCAGTAACTGCTCTGGACAGCTGCTAAAAATCTAGTTTATATTTGTTAGTTTTGTACCATAAAAATGTAGATATCAACTCTCATAAACTCAAAGATGTAGATGGATAGCTTACACAGGTGTAAACCAGATTAGATGTAAAGCAAGAATGTCATAATATTCATGCATAATACTTCCAAATACCATTCATTAAGCCCTTGCAAGTCACAGAGAGATCTGGGGGGGAAGAAAGGGTACTACATTAAAAAAATTACTAAGCCTCACTATCTAAATCAACTCAGGCATTGGAAAGAATAAATGTCATGGAAAGTCAATAAGACTTGGCTCCTGGGTAACCCATGTTATTTTAAATGTCATGCTCTGTACTAAATAGTGACTCATTTTGTACATGTTACTGTATCTTCTTGGGAAACGATCTAGATTAAACTAATGCCTGTGAAAGGAGCAGTCACTCCCTGGCCATCCATTTCTGATTTTTTGATTCTTTAAATATTGATACCCCTGTAAGGGGTCTAAGAGAAAAAAATGGCTCATAAACTAAAGGTGACACAAAGGCCTAGTAAAGATCTATGGCAAAGAAACCAAAGGTGTCAAATGCCATACGAATTCTGAGACAGGAATGTTACGTACAGAGGCAGACACACTTGCAGCTCTTAAGTGTAGTTGGGGTCTGAAAGAGGGTTTCATATGTACTTATAACTTTCCAGGAAGTATTTCACTGAAGTTTTATTTATGCTAAGATAAACATCTTTAATTTATTGAGCTGAATACTATAGTGTTTTCCAGTTTTCCCTCTCTCTAAACTCTGCTTAAGTGTCCTCAAAGTAACACAGATGGTTTTGATTGTCAAATACTTAGTTGTTAACTTTGCAGTCCAGGTTGTTTTCTAGAAGAAAGTTGTTTTTCTAGTTTTGTCAAAACCAACAACATCAGATTGTATTGTTAATTTTATATGTGCTGGTCTCTGTTCTTCCTGCATGTTAGTGTTGTACTCAGTGCAATCAATGGCTCAGTCTAACACACACTGAAAGCAGTAGGAGGTGTTCTGTTGATTAAGAGGAGTTGGACTTCTCAAAGACAAAGAAAATCATCCTCTGAGATCAGAAACCGGCAGCCAGTTTCCTTTCTACAATTTTAAGTATCTTTCCTGACTTTTTTGTGAACATGAGAGAGATTTT